>OY720444.1:28530341-28697341 GCA_963082915.1 Dolichopus griseipennis
TTTTCAAATTTAATATTTGTTGTCTCTTGTTCTTTTAAATAATGAAGAACTTCTTCTGGTGAGTACAAGCTATTTAAACCTTTTAGGATTAAGGTTTTCTTTTTTTCCGTTTTAGGTGTAAATGTGAAGTGGTCAATTTTACCATCTTCTAGCAACGCACGAGCTTTTTTAAAGTCTTCCATATCGTATGTGTACAACGATGAATGCTTTTCACTGTGCTCTTTAATAGCAAAATTTTTTATACCTAATTTATTCTTGATTAGACATTTTAGCCTGTCAACCTTTTAATATTCAAATCCATTGATTTCTTTTACTTTTTTAATCTGTGAAAAACGATTGCATACTTTTAGGATCTCTATAATATAACATGTAAATATCGGCATAGTTCACAATATTTAAAATTTTACAAGCAATATTAGGGACTGAAAAGGATTAAAATAGTAATTTAAGATTTATATTTTAGCAGATTGATTGTTTTGATAAAAGATAAAAGACATAGGGTTATAAATTAATAATATTAGATTTTACTTATTTGCAAATGTTATTTACTTTAGAAAGATAAAAATAAATAAAAATTGCTTAAATCTGAGTACGTTAGAATTTTTTTTTAACAGAATCTACCCCATTGTTATAGAAAAGGATTGTTAGAAAAGTGTTTCAAAATTACTTTACTCTATACATCATTTTAACTAAATTAATTAAAATTTCAATATATCGCAATTGTAAATTCTGATATGTGATCTATTCATACAACTTCAAACTTCAATGTATTCATAAGACTATAATAAAACCTAAAATTGTGATGCATTAATAGAACTTTAATAAAACCAAAATATACTAAAACATTTGTTATACAAAATATACGGTGGAGAAGAGAAGAACCATTAGCCCCAATAATAAAATAATCCAACCTTACGAGGGAAAACAATATTTTAGTCTTAAAAAAGACCATGGTCCAAACGCTCCAATAAGAAAATGATCCGATTAATAATACAAGCTTTAATGTATTTTTATATAATATATAGCTATTTATTATATTCATACCTACTATTTTCATATTGAGAAATCAAAATTGATATTTTTCCGGGAGTGATTTGTATTCCAAAATCCAAAAAAACCGGACGGAAAAACGAAAAACTAAATAAAAAAAGAATAACAGAAAAAAAAGGAAACTAAAAAAATCAAAATCTTTTAGATGAATAAATTGTCCATTAAGTGGAAGTATTTTTTTTTTTGTTCACCTTCACCTCAAAATCAAATCAAAAACAAGAATTTAAGTTTTTTTTTTTTTACTTTATACCTGAGGAAAAATAGGAAAATTAAAATCACAAAAGATTAAAAAAAAATAAACTGAAATTCACGTTTGCCCTCAAAAAGACCCTCTTGGGGTAAGAAAAAAATATATTACAAACAAAAAAAAAGGATTTTCCACTTTTTTTTTTTTTGTTTTTTGATTTTAGTCCGAAAAATTTTTTCATTTATATATTATGTGAATTTTCCACTTAATATTATTATTGTTGTTGTTTTTTTCCTTGTTTTTATTTTTCAATATAAAAGTAAAGGATAAGATTTTCTCGGTTCATTTTTAGTTTCATAATTTTGTTTATTCGTTTATTTCTGTGTGTAATGTTTTGAAGGACGAATTAAAGGAACTAAATTCTTACAAATGTATAGAGAAAAAATAAAAATAAAAATAATATAAAAAAAAATAAAAACGGAAATTCGAGGTGGAAGTTAACTATCGAATGAATTATTATATTGTTGTGGTGTTGTTTCCTTTCGTTTCAATTTTTTTTTTTTTGGAATATATTTTCACTTCAGTTCCACCTTGATTTTTTAATTTTTTCTTTTTCTCCCAACCCCCCTTTTAATTTTTTCTTTTGTTTAGAGTATTCTTTCACTCTTTAGAGAAAATGCCAGGAAAAATGAAAATATTATTAAAAGAAAAACAGAAAAATAAAAAAAAAAAAAAAATAAATGTAGAAATTGAAAAAAATCAAAAAAAAAAAAAAAAAAATAAATGAATAATAAAAGCATTTTGATTAGTAAGCAATTTGATAAGAGGTGGTTGAAATAAAAATAAAAGAAGGTGACCATTTGTATTAAATTATTTTAAAAGGACAAAATTACTTTTCAAAATCTAATTTAAAAATTCAAACTTTTTATAGTGTTTAGAGGACATTGTCACTATAGACGTGACTCGATCACTTATAAAATTATATTTTAAATGATAATTAAGTGGTTTACATACTGGAAGTTTTCTTACAGTTATACATATCATGTTTACTTTAACTAAACACTTTTTTATTTCAAATGAAGACTTTGTAATTTAAATGAAGGAATTTTTATTTGAAATGAAGATTTTGTATTTTAATTGCAGACATTTTTATTTGAAATGAAAACTTTGTATTTAAATTGCAGACATTTTTATTTGAAATGAAGACTTTGTATTTAAATTGCAGACATATTTTATTTCAATGAAGATTTTTCACTTTAAGTGAATATATTTTTCTTTACATGAAAATGATTTATGTCAGTTAATAAATATTATATAAAATGGGTGTTTTTAAAAATTAAAATGAATTTACTGAAATAAAGAATCTTAATTGCAAAAAATCTTCAATGTCCTCAGTTAAAATACAAAGTTTTCATTTGAATTAATGAATCCTTCAATCAAAGTAAAAAAGTCAGTAAGTTAGTTAAAGTAAAAATGGTATATTAATTATAACTAGATTAGTACACATACATTTACAAAATTATTTACTCATCATCTAATTTACAATTCATATCTTTTATGATCTTCAGATCACACTGTCTCCAATGCGAGAACCCAATCCACATTGAGTCCTGTGACTTATTAGATGGATGTTGTTTTTTTAAAATCATCAAAGGAGTATCTATACGTTTAAAAGATTACTTCCTTTTGGAATGCAATGATAACTGGTGCAATACATATCTGATATAGTTCCAGAATCATAGAAATTTAGAAAAAAATTGTATTGAAAATTTCAGAAAGTCGTGAAATAAAAAAGGTGAAATTTGGAATATCGCAAATTTGGAATCAAATTAGGAGAAGTGGTCTTATTAAACTCAAAATACATTTTCTAGTAAAACTACAAAATTAGGTATAATCATATTTTTGAAAGTTTTTTGGGTAAATTTTATCTATAGTTAGCAATCCAAGGTTAAACAAAAAATAAAACTATTATTTAATTTTAATGTAATGATTTCTGGTATATGCCTACCGTACCGTACATTATTTTCTTTAAATAAAATATTCAGGGGAAAAAAAAGGTGTTTTTTGTTTTTTGTTTTAGATTGGGATTCATTTTTTATATTAAGAATTTTAATTTTGGTTAATAATTTTTTTTTCCTCACAAATGTGTTTTGTTTTTTTATTTTATTTTATCCGGAAATACAAAATTAATATCTGGGAGTTTATCCGGAATTTTCTTTTTTGCCTTTTTTTTTTACTTTAGTTATAATATTATTTAGGTCTGTATTTTTTTTTAGTTTTTCTTTTGATTTGATTTTTCCTTTTCCGTTTTGTTATTATTTTTTTACAGTTTGGAAATTTTTTTCCTGGTCAGGTTTGTAAAAGGCAAGGTATAGAATACCTGATTAATTGAAAAAAAAATATTTTGTTTTCCTTAATATTTATTTTATGTTTTAATATATTTGGACGGAAAATGTTTTTAATTTTTTTAATATTAGCCTTTGTTTTTTAGTTTTTGATAATATTCTGTTTTTGAATTTATTATTAGGTCTAACACATTTATTTTAGAAAATGTTGGTATTTAAAAATTAAAGTACTAGTCATATAATTTGGAACTTAAATAATTATGAAAAAGTTTTAAGGTACTTCCTTCATTAAAGGTATTCAAAATAAGATATTGTAAAATTATTTAAGTTCTTATTCGGATTGATTTTTAATATACACTGAATTTTAAAATTTTAAAGTAGTTATGTTTTGCAGATATTAGCTATGTACTTATTGGTCTATTTATTAAAAGAATAAGCTAGAAAATTAAAGAAAGATTTTTTTCTCCATTTATTAGTTTGGAGTCATTCACTTCTTCACATGGTGTAGGACATTCACAAAGTTTTTCCAAGTTAAGATACATGACTTTCTTTATGATTATTCAGAAAAAAACTACTGTGTAACTACTACTATACCATTTAAACTACTGCTTTTATAACTATCTTGTATAAGAATTGTTATTTAATGGATAAAACGTGGGATAACCATTAGATTCCATGTTAAGCATTTTTCTAAACCAAACTACCTTTCGTGTTGATTTCAGTCAAATATATAAAGCTATATTACATCAAGATTTATTAAAAAACTATAAAAATTTTCAATTTAATTCTAAACTTTTATGTTTAACATTACTTAAAAATTACAAAAGATCTAAAAACTGAGATTCAAAAACTAAGTTGTGCAAATGTCTTACTACTAAAAAATCTTATCTAACAATGCAACTTTAAATAAGTATTGCAGTATACTCAACTATCCTATAATACTTATACAAAGTAAAAAAATTACAAATCACTCATAAACTAGTAAAATATACTTGTATACAATGTAGCACCTGTGTTACAAATTTATTCATCAATTTAACTTTAAAATTTCTTTAACAATTTTATATATAAGTAATATGTATCTCATAAATTTTGTGTAGCAAAAATAAGAGATACTGATTTAATAAAAAAAATTGTTTTCTATTAATATTTTATTAGTTTCAAGTTATTTTTGAAAACAAAATCGAAAAGAAAAAATAAAATAAATTTTTTTTCATTAAATAATTTAATTTTGAAATAGATTTTTCCAAAACACCTGGTATGCCCATGTTTCATTTTTTCTTTTTTTTTTTTCAATTTAAAAAAATTGGATTTCTTCTTAATTTTATTATTTTTTAAAATTTTTTTAAGATATTTCATGTCCTGCTTGAATGAACTTTTTGTCTTAAGATTGGAAAATATTGTAACATGTTTTGGAAAAAAATTTTGCTGATTTTAAAATTTTAGAATCTTGCAAAAACTGTTACATTTCCAGATACAGATACATTTCCTTTCATTTATCTTAAAAAGTTTTAATATATTTGAAAAAAAAAGACAGGAAATTAAGTTTATTAATTGACTTGTGAGGGTCTAAATATTTTGCAACTTAGTTAATCGGATCTTTGAGTTGCAATTTTTCTAATAATTATGTATAGAAGTATTATCTCATAAATATAAAAACAATCTAGCACAATATCAAAACTCAAATAGCAACAAATGAATCTCAGAAAACTAAAATTTGATCTATTTAATATGACACTTAAAACTTTCAAGGGACTTTAAGCGAGAAAGCTAAACTAAAATACCCTTGCATCTCGTGCGAGACTTGATCTTGCGACCAAGCGCACCTCCCTTTTATCAAAAATTTTATATTTTCCAACAGTTCAGCATTTCAGAAAACAATAAACTGAAAAAACAAGGTCCAAATCAAAAAATTCTAAAAATTTTTTAAATTCCAAAAAAAAAACAAAAAAACAATTTAAAAATGAAAGAAAATAATTTACATTGACAAAAAAATCAAATTCAAATAAAATTTTATAAAATAAAATTAATATTAAATTCATTACACCCACACACGTGCATAAATAAATACAAAACAAAATTAATATCCCTGTAAGGACATTGAACATCAGGTTACAATTTAACAACAAAATAAAAAAACACAAAAAAAAAAAAAACAAAAGAATTTTTCAATTTTCTTTCTTTTATAATATCAGATAAAATATTTCAGGATTTTGCCAACCTACCTACCTCATTCATTTATTCACTCACTCACTTACTCTCTCACTCATTCAAATTCGTTACAACTGATGTTGATATGTCTCAGAATTTGACTATATCCACTGTAAGTACTTTACTCTCCATTTTCATTAAATTTTTGTCTTCTATATTCTCACCCTCTTTTTGCTGTACTGTGCCATGTAATAATTGAAAGAAATTTTATCATAAATACTCTCTCTTCTCTTTCCATTTTCAGCTCTTCGTTTACATGATACAAAAAAATTTTTTTTAATATTAGTATTTAGTGTATTACATTTCTTCCTCTCCCTCTCCATGTATTTTTTTTTTTTTTTGAGTCTTTTTTTATGTCGATTATTTTTTTGAAAATAAATTATTTTTCAACGGGAAGTCTGTTAGGGGAGTTATTATGTATATATGCGTATGTATATACATAATAGATATAATGAAGACGACTAGGGCAACTAAAAAAATAAAATTATTTTTTTTTTGTTATTATTATTGTTTATTATTGGAAAGAAAATTGAATATTTCAATTTTTCTTTGTTTTCTGATCATCGGATTTATTCAGACAAAGGAACTGGGGATATTGACAAAATAACAGAGAAATAATAAAAATAATAATAATAAAAAAAATTAATGCTCATAACCTTATTATCCTTAAACAAAAAATATATGTAAATATATTAGTATACGTATATACTTATACTGGTACAAATATATCCGATACTATGTAGGTCAAAAAGAGAGTATCCATATTATTTTTATTTTTTCTATTCCCTTATATTTCTTTGTTTAGTTAATTGTTTTATGTTCATCATGTTTTTTATTTTTTTTTTTAATTTGTTGTTGTTTTTATTTTTTTTCAAGGATATTATAAGGATAATTTTTGTCTATAGTTTTTCTTTTTTTTGACAGTGATGGAATTAATTAAAATAGAAATTTCTAATTTGGAAGTTTTAGAAGAAGAATATTCTTAAATCAATTAATAAATTGAAAAATTATTGGTTAATTTAACTAATTCTTTACTAATTTTAATATTTAAGATCGAAAATGAATTATAATTTAATAATAAAATAATAATTAGAAGTAAATAAACTTATAATAACTTAAAAATTAATTAATGAAAATAGAATGTCTTGTGGGATTATTGTATTTTTCGAATAATAATATTTTGAAATTTCATTTTAAATTTATTACTTTTGGGATATTGTTTTTAATCTGAATGATTTGTTTGGGCAAAAGTAGTTTGATTAGATAAAGAATAATCAATTTTAAGTCGAATGTAATGAGAGGTTTGTGTTTTAAATTTTTAAATTCAATCTTGTCTTATAAATGTTGGTTTTTAAGAATTTTTCATTAGATCCATTTACTATGATTAGGCAAATTTTGAAAGTGCGGTTTAGTTTTAAAATTATTTTAGTTTCTAGTAGCCTTTTAATTTTTACACTTAACAAAACAGTTGATACAACTTCCCCTCATAAGATTTTATTGACTTTAATTCAGTACGAAATAAGTTCCATTGAAATAACTTCGGTAAATTAAAAGTGATATTTTTCCACAATATATACTTAAGTACTTATACTTATAAAATTTCTGGAAAAAGCGTCTACCCTGGTTTTTGAAATCAAATATATAATCCATTCTTATTCAGAGAACAGCATTTAGATTTATAATTATAATTTCTAAAAAAGGGCAATCCTGATTATGCAAACAACTCTAATTACCAAACTAAGATTTTTCAAACTAAGAGTTCTAAACTTATAGAATTTATTGATATTTTTATAGAATTTATTTCATTTTTTAACTTTAATAATTTTATCAAACTTAAGTATTTCATTATGAAGTTTTTAATCGAAATTATTACATTTTTAGTATCAAATTAATTTTTTAATCGAACTTATTTCGTACCGCCTTGATTGGATTGTACCACCTTGATCTTACTACTTTAATGTAATTTTTTGTCTTTATATAAATTACGAGCTTGAACAAAAGGGCAAAAATAAAATTTTAATAAATTTGTTTATAATAAAAGGTAACCAAACAAATTATTGAAAATTTTTTTGATTTTTATGAAAATTTTTTGAACTATTGTTACAACTCGCAGATGATCTTAATAATTTTCCACATAAAGGCATGATCAAAATATATTTGGGGTTGTCTGGGTAGTCCAAAACTAGTATACTGAGGAGAATAGTCAAATTTGACTTTCTCTTTGAAAGCTTTTAATTAAAAAAAAAACAGAATGCTGGTGTTGCCATGTAATCATGTCAAAATGCATTCGCCAATAAAAGAAATTTATATTGAATTTATTATTTTTGTAAAACTATAAAGGTGGTAGTTTTTTTTGAATATTAACACTTAATTTATAAATGCGAGCTTAGAGTTTCAAACTTCTTTCCTGCTTATTTAATTATTTTTACTTACTACCAGCTCAAAAGGTATAAAAGAGTTGATCCTTGATCCTTATTTGTCGTATAATTTTACATCCCATCGTTTTTTACGAATTAATAACAATTAAATATTAACATCCCAGTTTTTATTAGATCATTTGTATCTACTCAAATCATTATTTAATAATATTATTAAATTTTTAGTATTTTTCAATGAAATTTTGAAATTTAATTTAAAATTCGTCCCTGAATTTTTCTCATAAATTTTTATAACATCTTGTAAAACAAAAAAATTCCATTCCGAAGAAAAAATATATATTTTTTTTTTCACTTTTATTAATATTAAATTTTATTCTTGTATTATTAATTATTATAATTGAATAACACCATGTATTGGGTATGAGTAAAAATATTAATAAATAATTTTTTCTATATAAATTCGAAATTTTAAGAATTTTAGTTATTTTGTCTTCAGAAACCTTATACTGTATTTGTTCATAATACTATGAAAATTTGTATATATTCATTGGAAAATTCTACCAAGGTTAATAGTATATATATATATTTCTTTAAACTCTAGAGCAAGGCAAGACAATAGTTACCTTTATTTTTTTTTTTCTTATAAAAAAAATAACAAATAATTAGAAAATATTTTTTAATAAAAAAAAGTCTTTAAAAAATAAAAGTGAAATAAATAAAAAAAAAAATGAAAGAAAATTACATATAAATGTTTTTGAAGAACACTTGACAGCTTTCACTTTCATAAATGAAAATAGGATTTACACAAAACAAAAAAAAAAAATTTGTAAAAGAAAAATTAATAAATTCTTGGAAAATACCTTGTACAAAATTTTCATTTTCTTTATTTGTAAAAAGAAAATTTTAATATTAAACTATTCCATAAAATATTTTGTAAGTACTTAAAATAAAGGCAAATTCTTAAAATGTTTTTTTTAATAATCGTGTAAATTAATAAAATATATAAAACCCAAATATTCTTAATAAAAATTGAAAATTTAGAAAGAAATTAATATTTAAATAATACATCAAAAATGAAACAAAGGAATGACAGATTAATTTATTTTAGTTTGGAAAATTGAATTGAAAAATCAAAAATTATAGGTTCATTACTTATATACGAGTACTTCAAAGGTAGATTTGAGAAAAAAAATGTTTATGAACTGAATATCAAAGACTTAAGGTACATTAAAACACTTCTTTGGTTCAACCATATATTTTGTCCCTTTAATGTCCTTAATACAACAATAAATGTCCTTTTTCAAGAATCTAAAGTATAGTATGAACAAGATTTTCTAAAACATTTTTACTTTCAATTTAACATCCGTTTACCAGAAATAGGGTACTAGTCATTTATATTAAATTTTATGGTACATATGTATAGCTAGTTAATATTGTTTTTACGACCTCTCCTCATACATGTTCCCTTAAAATAATACAAGGATTTTTGAATCCATATACCCGTATGAACCTAGTTTAAAGTGTATACCAAATTTGCCATAATGTTTGTAACACTGTAAAAGAGAGGGATGATATATAAATCCTTACTTAAGTATAAACCCCAACTATGTATATATATCCTAAATAATAAAAAGTAAATAATACATAATATATTCAATATACTAAATAAAATATTTATTTATTATTTGTTAATTGGTTTGGGCCGGTTTCAATAAGGGCATGTGGGCCAGATAAAATATAAAATACTAAAATGTATATAGCCTAAAAGAGTCAAGATTCTGAAATCTTGCATAAATTAATTTTTGGAAAGACAAAAGCCGTCTTTGCAATTGAATTCCAGTCAGTTTGCTGAACGGGTGCGTGTAGCTGCCATACAACTTTTTTTTTTATATGAGCACTAATATTCATTTAATAAAGCTAGATGCCTGCAATTTTGCCGAAAGAAGTTGAAATTTTTAGGCAAAGGTTAATGTGGTGCAGTGGTTTTCAACTTGTTGCTATACATTTTCTGTTTTTACATGAGCACCTAAGAGTAGAGTACCTAATACAGTCTATACTTAATAAAACTGGTTGTCTGAATTTGTCAAAAGTAGTTTCCTCTTATGAACAACGTCTACGCCAAATATAGTTGATGCAGTGCAAAAGTTTCAAATAACTGTTCTACAGCTTATATTTTCTTATATAAATAACTTAGAGTTAAATAAGTTGTATATTTGAAATTTTTTCAAAGGTGAAAAGTACAATTGTGTACATTATTACGTTCATACAGGTACCCTACAGTTTACAAAGTCTACCCTACACTCTTCCTCATTTTCATTAATTTTTACTTTAAAACTTATTAATTTTGATCTAATAACAATCGATTTTTACTTCTATTCTAAAAACTAACAAGGAAAACCTTGACATATTTTTAAAAAAAATCATGAAATAAAAATATTTTTCTAAATCTGAAAAATAACTAAAATTTTTAAGTGTATATATAGTATATATTAAAATATGTATTAAATGTTTAATAGCATCATATTAAAATAGACAAAAATATACAACTTGAAAAAATTCAAAATATTTAAAAAAAATCACAACATTAAAACTATCCCCATCCTACCTTGAAACTAAAAATATTTTTTCTTATTTTATTTGAATTCCAAATACTAATATACATAATTGCACGTATGTATCTGTTGTTCCATTTGAAACTTAATACTATACACATATACAAGACATGTACACATACAAAATATTCATATGTTTAATATAAAGAAACCAAAGAAGCGAATTCTTGGAATAAAATAAAAAATAAAATAAAAATTTTCATTTTTAACTTTGATGACATTTTTCTACTCCTTTTTTTTTTTTTAGAACTTTTAAGAAAATTAAAAAGACAGTTACAAAGTCCTTGAAAATAAATAAAAAAAAATAACGAAATAAAAAGAAAACAACAAGGACAAGAGGAGAAAAATAGAAAAAAACACTCAAAAAAACAGACATTAAGAAAATTGTGAACAAAATTAAATAAGAAAATGAAAAGGACGCCAGACAAAGTAAAATTTTTTTTTTTCGTATGTCATTTAAAAAAAAAAAAAACAGGACGAAAAACAGGACGAAAAAAAAAAATATTGTTTTGTTTAACTTTCTACAAACTCTAACTTTTATGTGTTCTTTAGGTTCTTAGGTCCCGATGTAGTTAAAGAAAACATATTAAATTAATGTTACCCATAAGAAATCTTATCTTATTTCTTCAAATAAGTTATCGTTTTAAGTATATTAAGTATTGCCAGATAGAGATATTTTTTTTTTAGTGTTATAACGGTTTATAATATTCATTCATTCATTTGGTATTGTATTAAAGCCACAGTCATAGGGAAACTTTAAAAATTTTTGATATTAAATAACAATACGATATTAAAAAAATTTGTACAGGATTCTGAGTGAAAAATTTTTTGGAAAACTTGATTTTCCATTTTGTAACTAACTTTATTGTATTCAATACTTATATACTGATCAATACTTAACTATATAGTGTATTGTATGTCAAAAATTGAAATTACTTTTCTATATAAATATGTATAGGTATTCGTTTTTAAAGAAAAGTTCAAGGTAATTCAAATATTTTATTATTTTCTTAGGATTCACTCACTACGTATACAGTCTTTTAAGTTTAAATCGTTAAATGTAGTTGGGTGATATTGTTTTTGTATTCTATGTACCTGGTGGTAATAAAACACTGAAAACTTTTTATGGGTTTCAATATGTTCTTTTGACATTTTTTTTTTTTTGTAAGAAAATTTTTAAGTGGAAATGATTTTTCATTAAATAAGGATTTTTGGTGAATTTTATTTAATCTTAAAACTAAAAAAACATTAGGAAAATTAATAGGTAAGCTTAAAGATATATATTTATATATGTATATATATGGGTCTATAAAATATATTAAAAAATATTGATATGTAATCAGTATTAGTTAGTTATAAATTTTGTAACTTCGGAAAATAAAAAATATTTTGAACTATGTGTGGTATATGAAAGAGAGAGGCCCGAGTTAGAATTCCAGTGAAAATGAAAAAACTTTGCTTTTCGACTCGACTCACATATCATTTGTCATTGGATTCAAATTAATAGCTTAATCAATATATAAAAGAGATAGGCCCGAGTTAGAATTCCAGTGAAAATGAAAAAACTTTGCTTTTCGACTCGACTCAGCTATCATTTGTCATTTGATTCAAATAAATAGCTTAATCAATAAATAATAGAGAGAGGCTTGAGTTAGAATTCCAGTGAAAATGAAAAAATTTAGCTTTTCGGCTCGACTCAGCAACCATTTGTCATTGGATTCAAATTAATGGATTAATCAATATATAATAGAGAGAGGCCCGAGTTAGAATTCCAGTGAAAATGAAAAATTTTGCTTTTCGGCTCGACTCAGCAACCATTTGTCATTGGATTAAAATTAATGGTTTAATCAATGATCAATAATTAAATATCTTTAATAAAAAAATACATTAATAAGACAATATAAATAAATTCAAAATATATAAACAAATAATTTAATTGAATAATACAACTCACATACACAATACCATATAGTTCGAATACAAATTTATTTAAATATAGCGAAAAGAATTGTATTTATTGAAAATCTGTTTAAAGATTTTTCTATATGTTATAAGACCTAGTATACAATCCCATGTTAAAATTGTATGTTGAATTCATTAAGATCAATTCTATAAATACAAGAATCTATTTTTATATGATCCCCTGTTCCAAAATAAACCTAAGGTATAGATAGGCTTATTAGCCTAACACTTACTTAGGAAGGTACTAAACAATTTACATTTATATTATTAGACTTAATCTTAATGAATTTCTCTTTAATGTAAATTTCTAGTCGCAATTTCATTCATTATACTAACAAATTCTTAAGATACTTATATATATATTTTAAATTAAAATCACCTTCAATTACTTAGTAATTTGAATTTCATTAAAAATGTTTATGTCTATATTTGATTTTTCATTTAAAATTTAGAAATATAAGTACTTAACTAAATGTAAATTAATAATTATATATATATTTTCTAGGTATTTATTATACATCAGAACAAAATAGATTAAAAGTGATAAGATTGAAAATATAGTAAAACTTAGAAAATTTAATCAATTTTAAAGATTCCTTTAATTAAATTTAAATATAATTTTAACCAAAATTTATAGAACAAAGGAATACTTACGAATTATATATATATATTTTAAAATTTTAATTAAAGATAATTTCTAAGATATATTTAATTAATTTTAATGAAAATACTTTATTTAGTTACAAAATGTTTTACCTACATACTCAGTTAAAAATAGATCTTTGTTTACCTATCTCGCAACTGTGTGATTTGTTGAAAGAAAGGTAAGATTGTGAAGCTAGTTGAACCTTGTTTTCGAATAGTAATTTAGATTCTTTACAGATCTCGAAAATTTATATGAAAACCAAAATGAGAGATCCGCAAGTTTGAAACTTTTTTCTCAAACTAAAACATTGGATGGTGTGAATGAAAGATAAGAGAACACTCAGAGTTAGCTTTGTTAAGCACAATGAATCGGCAAAATGAACACTCCATTTAGCTTAAATGAATATTTTACTCAAAATTGCTTTTGTCACTCAACAGAAATGAGTATTGGCACAAATATTGGCACTCAATTTTAGTTCCTACAATGCATTAGCTCCTTAATTAACATTTAGTTGTATGATTTCCAAAATTGAGGGGTTCAAACTATTATCAATTATTTCTAATTGGTGATAAGTTATTTCATTTTTATGTTAACTTGGATGACATTGATTCGATTAATAAATGTAATGTATTGATAAACGATAACTAATCTATAAGTTCTAGCTAAAGAAAATATTTATATTTTGTAATAATTGCTTCAGTCAGAAATTAAGTTCTGATATATTGTACACTGTTTAGATTTACAGCAGATCTTAAACAGATGGTCTAATCTAACTATATGTGAAAGTCATCTAACTGTAAGACCCATTATATCTCCCTGAATATTAAATCCTGCCGCCTCTTCAGTGTTGGTAAATTTAATATCTTTATTTTGTCAAACTACAAACTGCTATAGTTATTTACTTTCATTTTTTTTTTTATAAAATTTGCATACCTTTAGGAGCAACAGGAAAATTCAAAAATTTGGTCAAACTACTTAATTGAATTTTAAACAAGATTTATATTAATATACATTTACATTTTCCAAATAAACTACTTTAATTTAAAAATAATTTTAATAAATGTATTAAGTCAGAAACAACTTCTTTTATCTTATATTCATTCTATATAAAAAGTTTACATAAAATTAAGGAATAAAATAATTATTATAAAAATGGTGTAGTTACTGTATCCTATTTTTTAACAAAATAAATACACATTTTTTAAATTAAAAAGAAAAACATTTTCTATATTATTTAATAGAATGTGAAATAAATGTAAGAGAAATTGAATAGAAAAACTTTTTTTTTTTTTGAAAATAATCACTTAAATTAGAAAAGAAAATTGAACTATATACTAGTATATAATAGATAGTAGATATTTAACAACTTTGTATTAAAATTACATTTAATATAAAAGCAACAGTAAAATACGATACTTCGTTTAGGAAATTACTTTTTTTTACAAAGAAAAAATTTTCTATTTTTTCACCTTCATTTGTTACAAAATTTTCATTCCATTTTTCCTTTTATTATCCCCATTTTTCTTTTGTTTTGTTTAGTTTCGGGATGAATTGGATGAAGAGCGAACTATTTTTTTTTATATATTTAAAACAAACGAATCATTGAAGTGTTCTCTCTATGTTAAGTTCTTTGTAGTTGATCTATCCATTATAGAAACCATTCAGTCGGTTATTTTTTTATATTCATCATTTTTTTTTAAGTGCATTTATTGTATGTAAATAAATGTGTGTATATTTTACAGTATGATCAAGTTATTTGATATTCTTATATAAAGATCCTAGAATCCCGCTAGAATACTATAACCTATCGATTAAAGATTAAAAAAAAATTCAAGTCTTTTTTTTATATAAAGTATTTAAATTCAAAAAGAGACTTTAAACTTATCATAGTGTTAATGCCTTAAGTATATGTATTATAAGCGATGATAGTCAATACGACCGTACCATAACACCTAAAAAATAACAACAAGTAATTGAAAATATCAATAGCTTCTGCTATTTTGGCAGTGGATGGATAACCGACTCAGGAAGCTAGAACAACATTTTCCAGATTGCAACTGAAAAACACCAAGCTGCAGATTTTTTCGTCATACATAAAACCATCCTAATGTATGGTAGTGAGCCTGGCTAACTGGAGTACTACAAATAGCAGATTATAGGTATTCAAAAATAATTGCCTTAGAATCATATGTAGGATATTCTGGTCTAGAACTACTTATCATGAATAGAGTTTTATGGAATTTAACTAGAAAGCAACCACTAGCGCATCAAATAAGATAAAAGAAATGGGAATGGACACACAGCATACGCTGCGAAAACATAAAGGATACATAGCGAGATTGATCCTTGAACAAGAACCGTAGGCTACAGAAAGCGTGGTTGGTCGAGTACCACCTAGCACCGAACAACAATTATTGAGTCAAACTGCATAGGTCTATAACTTGGAAGATTGCAAACAGCACAATACAGCAGTACGTAAAAGAGTTCGATGAAAATATCCAGTGGAGGATGCTCCAAAGAGTAACGAAGAAAATATTTAAAAAAAATGCCTAATATTAAGCTATTTAAGCAATTCTATTATTTATTTTAAGATGCGCTTATTACTTCACTCTTACGATAGTATAATATCGATAAAGATAGGATAACTGAATCCCCTGTACTACAACTTTGTTGAAATAAACACTTGAAAAGATCCAATTATATCGCGATCGCGCACATTATCCCTATTCCCAAAAATGAAACAACTGATTAGAATAGAAAGAAAAGTCTTTGTCACATATTTTGAAATATTTCACAGTTAAATTTATATTGAATTTACTGTTATGAAATGTTATTGTTATATCAGAAAAACAAAACTAATATAAATAAAATAACTGTATAATATTTTCATTTTTAAAATTTTTCATTGAACGTAAAATTTGTTTTTTTTTTTTTTTTTTTTGTAGTCAATAATGCAAAGCGAAAGAATGAAACAAAACAAAGGACTATAAAAGTTTTTCATTTTTTCAATAAAGATAACAAACAAACAAAAAAAGAAAAACAAGATAAAAAAAAACAACAAAAACTTGTAAAGTACATAAAAGTTCGTGTCCTAAAATATTCCAATAGATATGCACATATAATACATATAAACAAAATATAAATAAAAAAAAAAAATCCCTCCATCCATTTCCTATAGTTATTTGCTTTCAGTTTTTTTTTTTTGTTTTATAAAATTTGCATACCTTTAGGATCAGTAGGAAAATTCAAAATTATTTACACCCTCCCCGTTATATAAAAACATTTTTTGTGATTTTTACTTTTTTTGTTTTTATTTTTCTTGTTGTAATTGAGCAACAATTTTGGTATATGTTATTTTGGCAACAAAACAATTCACTCACACACAAACAATATACAAAAAAAAAAAGAAAATGAGGAGGAAAATTACTTCTTTCCAAAAAGGATGATGGACTCAAAATCAGATCATTTGCTTAGTTAAACAATTCTCTGTGTTTATTTTTTTTATTATTATTTTTCTAAAAATAATAGGGATGAATACTTTTTGTAAGGATAAATTTTTTTTTATTATTTTAATAGAGAAAATATATATGTATTTATGTATAAAATTCACCATTTTTTTTTTTTTGTAAAAAGCAACTGAAGTAGAAATTTTAACATATTATAATAAAAAAATAAAATAAAAAGTTTATCTCACTATTTATTTAAAAAAAAACTAAATCGAAAATGCACAAAGTTTTCTTTTTAATATATTGATTATATAGGAACTTAGAGTTACGTATTGGTATGAAAATGGAGCAGAGTGCATTGTTTAATTAGTTGAATTAATATATATTTTGTTGATTAAATGTTTAGAAGTTGAAACCTTACAATATTGTTGGCTGTGTAAATTGGATTGTAAAATTGTGATTGAATTTAAATAAATAAATTGGTGGTAAATTATAATTAATTGGATATAAGCATTTTTTAATATGCTTAGGACCTTTCGCTACTTTAAATATAGTTAACTACTTTACTACGAGTATAAGACTAAGACCCAAGCACTAAGACTAAACACATGTCCTTGTATAAAAGAGATATATTTGATTATATTTATTTCATACATTTTGATTTAATTAAAATGGTATGAAATCATACCATTAATTATACATATATATCTATTATTTGTATGTATAGATTAAAGTAAAAAAATGATAAAATTTTAGCATTGTAGGTTAGAACACTCCTGTTTTATGGGAGCATTCCATAATCCCGGTTTAGTAAATCTTTTTTTTTTAAATCTCGTTTTTAGACATTTTCGTTTTAGAAAATCTCGTTTTTTATTGAAAAATCTCGCTTTTTAAGAAAATCTCTTTTCTAATTGGAAAATCTGATTTTTAAGGATTTTTGAGTTGGGTACAAAACCAGAACTTTCATCTTTTTGCAGAATAGAAAAAAAGAGATTTTCTAAAATCGAGATTTTCTAAACTAGATTTTCTTAAACGAGATTTTTTGAAAACGAGATTTACCAAATCGAGATTTCAAACCCAAACCCTGCTTTATACTTATAATTTCAGATATGAGTATCTTAAAGTATTTTCTAAAATGAAAAGTATTTACAAACTATTTAGAAAATTTAAGAAGCTTAAAACAATGGTGAAAAATAAAAACTAAAATTCCAATATTTAAGTTTTATCTCTAATTTTTCTCAACAATAAAATTCAAACAATATTATCAATTTAATATTAGTAAGTTACGTTAAAACTAAAACTTTTTAAAAGCAAAAAATGTATTGAGTTTGTGTTTCAGAAAAGGTTATCAATTTAAATAACCTATTTTTTATTTTTCTTTTTAATTAAAAACTTTATTTAAGAAGTTTCAAACTTTTTAATAATTTTTTTTAAAATCTGGTATAACGAATACTTATAATATAGAATTAAAATAATAGCAATAGTTGATAAATTTTAATTAATAATAAAAGTATTGATGAAATATATTGCATACTTTTAGGTCATTCGGATACTTTTTGTACGATATAGTTTTTTAATTTAATTTTCTAAGAATTTCTTTTAGAAATTTTTAAAATGTATATATATGTATATATATATGGCATTTATTTTTATGTATAAATGCATTTCTAGTTTTAGGTTGTTTATACAGAAGTAGTATTCTAGTACTAGATCTATGATTCGGGTCTTTTATAGTTTCAAAGATATGAAGACTCATATTAAGGATTAAGTACCAAATCAGCTCGACATCTTACTTTGTTGCTAAACCACTTATGCAAATTCTTGTAAATTGCATTCGAAATTCTTAAAATCTTTAGAACTATTAAAAGATTTTAAACAAGGGCTTCAAAAGTAACTATGACAAGTAGTTTTGACAAGTTATACTATAAATAAAATGTTAAACTGGGATCAATTACAATTAAAAAAGTAATTAAGTATTTAAATCATTTTTCTTAGAAAAATCTATTGTTAAAGTTTATTACAAAACCATTTAAGAACATTATCTAACTACTCATACTATAACCGTATTACATTATTTAAAATTTCATACTATAACCGTATTACATTATTTAAAATTTCAGTTTAAATAAAACATCAATAAAGATTTAACACAGTCAGGTATAATAATTTAAATAAAATTATTTAAATATTTTGGTATTTTATTTAAGTTCAAATTTTATTCACACGTATTCGATGAATATACGTTTCAAATAAGAAACTGTTTTTTTTGTATTTGTAAAGCAATAGAAATTTTTCAATTTTTTGAATAACTTTTCCAATGCCAAACATCAATAGAAAGTTAAGTTATGTTTCACTTAAGAAAAATCATACAATTTATTTTCATAAATTATTTAAAATAAATTCAGATCAATATACTTAATAATTAAAAAGTTTGAATTGAACAATTTAAAATTTAACAATAAAAGAAAATTTTATAAAGGAAACTTTAGTAACTTTTCTTCGACTTCATATATGTTCTTTCCAATCAAATTGTATTTTTCATATATTTAAAAATTTTTTTGGTGTAGGAATAAAGTAACCATTTACACATTTCGTATATGATACAATTCGTTTTGATTTTTTACAGTTGTTTGAAAGTATCTTAAAGAAAAAGTACAAATAGAAACTACAATTCCATGTTCAATTATGCAAAACTAATTTTGAGGTCTCATCAAGGAGAATCTTGGAATCTAAATTTTCAAATGTTGGATGGAATAACGATTTTAAAAACAGAACAGTTAAATGGAATGGAAATTTCAGTCTTTTTCGATCTATTTAATGACTTTTTTAATATTTTTCCAAAGGTTATAAAATAGTCCTTAATACATCAGTGTAAGGATTCAAAAAACCTTATTTGTACACAAACTAAACCTGTATAAAAAATAATACGGCAATTTACAAAATAAAGGATTAAATAGTATATGGTAACTTTATTTCCAAAACCAAATATAAAATTTCATAAAAAGGATTTAAATAAAAAGTTTATAATACATATTTACATATAAAAACGTAATTCCACACATACACATGTATATATATATATATATATATAAATTGAAATTTCTATAGATAGCAGTTGCAACAGGAACTTATATAAAAAAAAAAATATTTTAAACAATTCTGTAATAAACTTATTTATTCTAATTTCAAGTTTTTATTCTATATTTCGAACTTTTCTTTTATTTACTTATCTTTTATTTTCAATAGTCCCTCCATTGTTTTTTTAAATATAGGTATATATACGTATACATAAAAAAAAGTATATTAGCACGATTACAGGTTGTTCCTTTAGATAAAACCAACAACTTTTCAATTTAATAAATATAAAAGAAAGTTTAAAAAAGAATGGGAATCTCTGTTACAAAATATTTTTTGAACTTTAACCAGTTCGAAAAAAAAAATAAAATAAAAAATCTTAAATTTACTAAATTGGTAAAACATGATAACCTATAGTATCTCTTACACTCCAATCAACATTTATAGATTGGAAAATATTAAACCAATCTAGTATATCTTACACTCAACATTTATCGAATTGCCATTATTATATAACACAATGTAATGCCATTATTATATAAGAACTAATTTCGAAATATATTAGAAAACTTGGTTCAATTTCTAAAAATTAAAAAAATTACTCGAAGATGCCATGAGCTTCTTGGCAATTTGTAGAATAAAAGTTTAATTAATTTGATGAGATAGTTGACTAATTAGTCTAACATATAAATTAACTTTATACTACATAGAAACTATATCTAGGTTACTTCCTAAAATATGGCATATACTAATAAACTTAATCAAGATCAAGTCGAAATTTTATTGCTTGCTCACTAAGAGAATAATAATAATTGTTGAAAACATTTTAATATATTAGAAATATTATTAGATCATATGAAATTCAATACAACACTAGAGCTGGTGATTTTCAAATACTAGTACCGGTCTTGATAACTGCTTTTTATCTAACCAACTTATGATACAGCTATTAACTGCGGCTGCGGCTGGTAATTAAATATAGTGTCTATTTCTAAACAAAGTGTAGTGTCTCTCGTACAGGGTACTACTCTTTTGACATTTTTACAGTTTACTTACTTTATAAAACCTTTGTAACTTTTGTTTTTAATAGACTTATATTTAATCTCAAAAATTCTGAGTTCATAAACTTAAAATCCAACTTGGTAATGATGAAATACAGTTTGTAAATTACTCTATACTTATTTAAAAGTGATGTTACTCACTGCAAATACGAATACAGTTCATAGATAATCCGGTATATTTTATAATTACCTCATTTAATTTTTTTTAATCCAAACCATAATCCAACAAAACTTAATAAACTTTCAAGTCAAAAATCTATATATTAAAAAAAAAGATTACAACTTAAGTTAGAATTAGTCTATCATCAGGAAATGAAACATCCTTGGAAATATCCTTAAAACTTTTTTTAGAAAAATTAAAAAATTAAAATTTTTAAATTTTTTTTAAAATTTTCTTAGTAAGTGATGTGTTGTTGTCCATTATTTTTTTCATAAATAACACCAATACTTAATAACAACACAAAGATGGCGCTGCTGTGGGTAATTTGGTAATGTTTAAACTACAAAAATAAAATCTGTAAACAACAAAAAACCCATAAGATAAAAAGCTTTAAGATATACTTATTCACCATTCGGTTTATAAATTTTTGTATATATATATATATATGAACAACAATTTACATATACGTAAATATATACATTTTTATATATATATATATATTTTTTTATTCATGTGTAATTTTATATAAAATCAATATAAAACAGGAAAACTTCTTAAATCATGCAAAACTGTATTAAAAAAAACAAGAAAAGCAAAAACAAATATCCTTATTTTTGTTTTTCTTTTTTCTTAAGGATATTAAGTTGTACTTTTTGTAGTAAAGTTTTTCATTTTTTTTTTTTACAAAATAAAAAATTAATATAAAAAATTAATATACATATATATATATATATATATATATATAATATTTATGTATAATATTAACTTATAAATTTCAGTTAGAAAAAAAAAAATACTTAAACTTATGGAGAAAATTGAAATTTGTTTCGTTTAACAAATTTTTATATCAAAGTTATAAAACAAAATATTTTTTATTATTATACAGTCGAATTTCGGAAAATTGAACTTTACAATAAAAACTTTAATAATATTTTCATTTACTATATATCATACTTGACTAAAATACAAAATCGAGGTTTTAAGACTAAGTATATTGAAGCAGTTTTATAAAACATTAACCTATATATTACAATTTCACTAATGAGTTCATGGGTCGAAGGCTCCAAAACATAGTACTAATCATATAATCATTTTTTTGATAAGTCTGTGTTTTCAATGGTCTTGGTGCAACATAAACTTATCAAGAAATATTATAGCATTATTATTCGGTTGTGACAAGGTGTTGCTCACAGCCCTATTGCATCAGCACTATTCCAGTAGTCATATTTTGATAAGTGAGTGTTTTTTACTAATCAAACTTCATTGGTTTGTCGTCAAATATGGTTTTCGTGCACTTAGAATGAGAATAGTATGTATATAAAGTAAGTGCTACTAATAGATTTCCCCGATATAAAATAAGGAAAATTAGAGAGACAAATAGTAATTCTTTTAAATTTGATTTAGGACTTGATTATTATCAGTTTAAAATGAAATATAAATGTTTTAACATAAGGTTTAATGAACCACATATCGTCGATATTTAACGTATGATCTTATCATTCATCTCGGATATTTTGGTCTCCTTTACTTGTTACACATAAATTAGTTTTGTCTATTTGTTTATGCTTTAACAATATCACTTATTATGCATACAGGCACCTAAGACTGCACATATTCCAGGGGATGATGTCGGACACCAAAACGAGAAACACGTCAAAGGCGTGGGTTAATTTATTTGAATCAAGCATTTTTGTATGAAAAATGTTCTTAAGTTTTGACTAATATCTAGAGAACAGCAAGACTTAGGTAGGAAATGAAAACTATCTAAAATTAGGGTTTCAAGGCTTCCAAATTCGAAATAAAAACGGTATCATTAATAAAACACATATCGAATTAAATTTTTGTATAAAAAACCCGTTATTTTTAAAAAAAAGCTCATTGAAAAGAATATAAAATTCTCATAATTAATTTAAAAGGTATTTAATCTAAAAAACCAAGCCTTTGGTAGGCCTTCAAATAGCACAAAGTTAATATTTTCTGTAGAGCATGTGATACCAGCTAACAACAGCAAAATTCTTATCCTACAAAGTTTACTCCAGTTTTGTCTCAATTCAAAAAAGGGGTTTGAAAACTCTAAACTTTAAAAAGTTCTTTTATAATAAATTTTTACTGTATAGATATAAAAGTTATTATATATATAAAGTTATTATACGTATAACTTATATAATGTAACTTATAAATATTAACGTTATTTATTTTATGACTTTAAAAGTACAGAATTGAAAACAAGAATAACAGATTACAGTACATAAAAATAAAAATGAATAACTGAAACCTCTAACAGTACCTATATTTTATGAGTACTTTTGAAATAAAAAATGAAAAAAAATATAAAATGGAAAAACTATTAAATAAGGAAGTTACAACTTGACCAATATGTTATTTTTAAGAATTGCTACAAATAAGCAAAATAAAAAATAAGATATATATATATAGGAATTATATATATATATAATACTTTAAAAAACTTGATTATAAAAAAAAAAACAAAAAAAAACGAATGGATCCTTCAAAAGCACTCAAAAAAGATAAAATTTATATAACATTTAATGATTTTAACATTCAGTTCAGAATCCATTCTGTTATGAATCACTTAAAAAAATGTTTTTGAAATGTTAAAACGAATATAAATGTACATATATTATATATAAACATATTTTCAAATTACCTGCCCAGAAATTCTATCTTCGGACTTTAAAAAACGAGGAAAAACGAGTAAAAAAATCGAAATTACTTTAAAAAGTACTTAAAATCATAAATTTTTTTTTTTATATTCTGTGAATCCTGTATTCAATTCAGTATCCTGATATACAATGTAAAGTCAATAAAATGTTGTATATATAACGGTCAAAGTTAATATTTCCTATATTATCCAGTTTATTTTTTTTAATTTTTTTTAGCTAGACTCCCTATATCCTCATCATGAGGAGCTTATGCCCAAATTAAGTTTTAATTGTCCTTTAAGTATGATAAGTCCTAAGGCGGCTGCAACTATTAAAAATTAGGTTGCAAATTAAAATTGCAGAGAATATTTGAATAATACATTGGGAGCCCCTTAATATATGAACATAATGTTAAATATAGATACCTTTAAGAATTTTTCGAAGGCTTTTCTTTTTAGGGAATATTTCTCTTAAACACAAAAGAGTTTTCTATGAAATTTTTCGAATCCATTTATTATCTACATAACAGAACAGTTAGTAACAGAATATACTAAATTACAGATACAGGATTACAGGATATATTTGTTTTATTAATTAAAATAATTTTCACTACTTATTTACATTTTTATTTCTATTTTAATATTTTTATTATATTGTAGCAAAACAGAACTTACTTTAGTTAGAAATTAAAAGTTTTATTTCGAAGATACTTTGGAAAATTGTTGAGTTTTGGACATATTAAGTCCGACATAGTACGCTGTTTTTTTTATTTTAAGTATAAAACTTTAAATTTAATATTATCTTATATGTACTCATATATTAGGTATTCTAATCTTTAAAAAAAAGGGATCTTTGAAGGATAATTCCAAAAATATCTTTTGGAAAGTAGTTTTAAAAGTTTTACAAAAATATAAAATTAAAAATAAAAACTTAGTGAATTTTTCAAGGACTTATTAGGATTCATTCCTAGGGATTACTATCCAGCTTTTCTTAAAACCCTTTCAACTGAAGTAATTTTGAATGAAAGGTTTAAAACTTAAAATACAATAAAATATAAGCGAAAATGAAATTTATATAAATATTATAAAACCCCTTTTAATATGGTTACATACACATGTACATGCAATATTGCAAGCAATTGTTGAAATCTTAGAATCCTTAGAAAGAAAGAAAGTTTAGAATCCTTAATTAATTATTCTAATACAACCATAAAAAAGCACACTTTTCCCACTCCCTCATACTATAAAAAAAAACCTATAATTAAATTAAAATGAACCGATTTTCTTTTAATATTAAGTAAAAATTTTAAAATTCTAATTTTGAAAATCTACTACTTTTATATAATAACTTGTTCATAAATCTAATTTTAAGGAAATGTCGAAAGGAAGACATACATTCACCGACTATTAAAAAAATTACAATTTAAAAATTTGTACAATTTTTATGTAATAAAAATTAACTTTTAAAAATACAAAAAAAAACTTTTTAAATAAAATCTTTTAAACTTTTTGACGTGAGAGAATGTCAATAAAATACAAAATATATAATACTAAATACACATACATACATTAAAATATATACTTATACCAATATACTCAACATACCTTCTCAAAAAAGTTTTCTGCTATTGCACAACATAATATTTTCATTTTGTTTTATGACAGCAATAAAAAAATTTATTACTTAAACTTTTTTTAAAAGTCTTTTTTTAAAATTTTATATTTTTATAAAATTGCACTAATAACAGCAACAACTACATCAACAACAAGTTAAGGATTTCATGTCGTGTATTTAATGTTATAACAGTTACATTTTAAAATATTTAGAAAAAAAAACATTAAATAAAAATTAAGTTATACGGTCAGTGAACTTTTTTCTTATTAAAATACTAATACATATATACATACAAGGAAAAATAAAAATTAATAAAAACTTAAAAAAAAAAGGATAATATAGAAAAGGAAAATATTTTCTGTAATTTAAAAAAAAAATACTTAAAGGAATTAAGTATTAAGGGCATTTTACATTTTAGTTTTTTACTTTTTAGACACACAAAATGTATATATACATAAATTGTTGCTGACTCATATCTAACATGATAATTCCGTTTTAAAGGATTATAGAAAGGATTTAACTTTTAAATTACAAAAATTTGTTTTTAAAATTGCATATAGATAGATTTAATTAAATGAGGGCAAGAAGGATTTTATTTTTAAGTTAAAGTTTGGTCGTTTAGTTTTATTTTGTTTACTACCGAAGTTTTTATACATTAACCGAAGTTTTTATACATTAATTCGTATACAAATAGAACCTTCGTAGGGATGGAATCGAAATGAGTAATCAGTAGTTATTACTTTACTCCATTTTTACCCTGAGTAATACTCTTTTTACCGCTTAAATCGTTTTTATTTTAAAATTTCTTATCTTGGTAAAAAAACAGGGCAGTTACACTGTTATGAAAAAGCTGTTATCTGTTATTTATAATAATAATGAAGATTAATAATAATTAATGAGTAGTTCTAACTAAGTATACTAGAATCGTCTTAGATTCTTGAACGATCGTCTTGGAAATGAATTCAAGGAAATAGACGTAATACTTTAGTACTTTATTTTTTTTTTTAAGGGCTAACTAAATACCAGGAACCGAATATTTTAAACAAAATATATAGGTTAAGTTAAAAAGTGAGGAAACAAGGGAATTAAGGGAGAATTTGGCAAATGAATCTGAAAAGATTCGTTTTGAATTTTTGCAAGTTGTAGTATGGAAGGTTATTAATAGAGGGGAATACATGGAAGTAGAGATGGAAGCATGTTTCACATCTTAGCAGTTCTCACAACAAATGAGTTTCCATAACCAGTTTTAAACAATCTTCGAATTTCCACAGAGTGTAGAAATGCGCACTTGCTACTCCTCTGGTGTTACGTTGGATTTTTTTAAGAGGAGGCATAATTGACTTAAGTTCAATAGAGCAAGTTCCATTACCTACAAGATATCTATAAAACAGAGAAATCCCTCCAACATTTCAAATGGAGTTAAGTGAAGTAAGTGTTATTTGCTCGACAGGTTCGCCTTTTAGGCGTAAGGCGCAATTTTGAATTTTGTCGAGGTAACTGAAAGAAGTTTGGGATGAGCCAGCCCAAATGTCAGAATTGTACTCCATCTTAGGTCGAATACATGCTTAATAGATATTAGACAGATCTTTAGGAGAGAAATATGTTTTAAAACGGGACTTATAAAAAAGCACTTATACTGATAAACCAGAGTGCACCTGTTTAAGTTACAGTTTTTTAAGTAATTTTATTATTTAATTAAAGGTTTTTTAAGATACAATCAGCGTCAGTTCATTTAAGATATAATCAGTATCGCATCTCCCAAGAAATCTTAAAAATATTACATCTCCTAACAGAACTCATTTCAAATACAGATTCTGTCAAAAGTACAAATTTGACTATAAAAAAAGAAGACTTTTTCAATTTAAAAAAAACGGTATTTTTAAAACACTGCCATTAATTTAAATCCTGCCAATTTTCAATTGAATAAGTACTTATACCATAAAAATACAAGCTATATTGAAAAAATGAGTTTTAAGAATACATTAAAAAAAGAGGCATGTGGAAACGAATTACATTCAATATTTATTATATATATATATATATATATATATTTTTTTTTAAAACACATCTGCTTAAATTTTTTTAAAATAAAATGTTGCATGGCAATAAAATTATTTAAGTACTTGTGTTGAACAGTTTTGAAAAAAAACGAAACAAAATAAATGTAACGAAGTAAAAAAATGGGTAACAATTATGTCTGTGCAATTTAATAGGTTTTTTTTTTTATATGTATATAAAATTCACATAAAAAAAAGTTTTTAAAAAAAGATTATGAAAAAAAAAACAAGCACAACTAAATAAAATTATGGTATAAAGTTTGGTTTGGTCTCTAAAGAATTATCAAAAACTATTAAAAATAATTATGAAATAAAAATTTTATATAATTAAAATAGAAAAATATAATAATTACTTACTCTATACAATTGACATTATTTTGAAAAATTTCTGGATTTTGAAAAAAAAAATTTTAAAAGTAATTGAAAAATTTTAGTAAATTAAAAAAATTTTTTTTAATAATTAAATTTGGAATACTATAAATATTTTTAACAACTAAATTAGTGATTAAAGATTTTTTTAGGGAAAATTAGAATTGAATTTTTAATTAAACTTGTGTGACCGATGATTTTCTAAAATAAATGGGACGTATAAATTTTTTAAAGTGCTATTTGTTTTTATTTTAAAATCTCTTACTTGGCAAAAAAAACACGTAACTCTGTTATGCAAAATCTGTTACCTGTTATGTAATATAATAATGGAGATTAAATGGAGTAATTAATAAGTAGTTCTAATGACATATACTAGCATCTTTGGCTTCTTAAACCATCGTCTTGGAAATGATTTCTTGGACAATCATAAGAAGTTAAGTACAGTCGGAAACGGATAAGTGCACACACAATCTGCTAAATTTTTTGTTTGCACTTATGCGTTTTCTGCATTAATCCGTAAGTGCACCTGACTCATTCCTATGAGCATAAAGAGCATTCAACAAGTCATTTGTACTAAGGTTCAGAATCATTAACCATTATTTTCACTAAGCCGTTGATTACCCGGCTATAGTTATTGTATAAAATTATGAATACACAAATGTTAAATTTTGTACGCCATCTATTATCTGACACCAGAGTTATTTACATTTTAATATAATGGTAGATGAGTTGTGTTTTTACTTTTAATGGGATTTACACTTAGACCTCTCGAATGAAAGGTTGGCAATCTAAGTAAAATAAATTTTAAATAAATTTTAAATTATTAAAATTAGGTTTTAGTAAGCTTCAGCTATTACTAACCTTAAATTAAAGACAGTAATAAACAAAAGTCTTAAAGAAGTTTTATGAAGTCTTATGAAACGATTGGAAAGAATTGTGTCACACAATATTTTAATATGTGGTTAGATTTTTTCAGTAATATGCAACTAAGTAATTTAATATTAAATTTATAGCAAACATTAACTGGAATTCGTATTATATCGGAATAGTATTAAAACTAAATAGTTATAAGTTAAATTTTAACATAGTTTAAAATAACCGTTGTACTTATTGAAATACCAGACTTTAACAATGTCAAAATTCATAATTCATTTGATTTTGCAAAAAATAAGAAAAACCAATAAAAGATTAAAAATTGAGTCATACTTTAAAAAAAGCCACATGTTTTTCGTTTTAATTTTATTTTTCACAAAACAGATTTTCCATTAAAACATAAAAAAAACATTGTTTTTTTCCCAATACATAAATTATAAAAAATTAAGTTATGCATATATATATATATATATATATATATATATATATATATATATATATATATAGTGTTAAGACTACTTATAAATTCTCTTGAATTGTTATGATGTCTGTGTTTATTACAAATTTTAAGAAAAATTGAAGAATTTTAAAATAATATATATACGAGTATATGTACATAAATAAACTAGGGGCAATCCACTATTGCATTTTTATATAAGCAAGGGAATTAATAGTTTATAAAAGGAATCGTAATTATGCCACAGTTCTATGAGTTTTTTTTTAATAAACCACGTTTAGTTCTATCATGGACATGGGTGTTTAATTCTATCATGTTATAGTGTCTCATAAGGCGCATTTCCAATTCTATATAGTTCTCAATGTAGATATTTCACTTGTGTTGGCTAACAAAGTGATTTAATTTTAAAAACTATTTTTGAACAAACATCTTTCGTTGCCTAAAACGTTCTCATTCATTTCTTGAACCAATATTTAATAAGATTTTAAGATTGGGCACTAAATTTTAGTGTTGTATAGATTTATCATAAAATTAAACAATTTTTATTAGTATATTTTGCTCCTATTTTTATTCGAAAGAATCGACTTGTTGTCAGAGATTTGAGAGTTGCCAAATCTGCCAAGAAATCTAACAGCATACGCTTGATTAAATTTGTCAAGTCAAAGTTCAAACAGAGTCTCTAACTGATAAGTCATGGAATCTAATCCAAAATTTAATTAAAAACTAATTACGTTAAACGAAATAAATGTATCGAACTACTTATATCTAATTATTTACAGTTATGTCAATAACCTTTCGAATTTTCGATTTTCATATCCAACATTTCATATTTATAAATATCACTTTATATGAAGTAATGAAATTAAAAAAACTCCCACAAATTATACGATAGATTCATTTATTCTTCAATGTTCAATTCACAATAAGATTTTTTTATCAGAATTAAACTTGTATAACAATTAAATTGTAATGCTCACAAATAATACGACAACACAGTACTATTGCAAGTTAACATTAAAATGGAACAATAAAGTACCCAATAATCTCAATTAATTCCATTCCAAAGTTTTTTACTGTAAGAAATTTAATTTTCTATTCTTAAAATAAAAAAAAAAAAAAAGAAAAAACGAAACAACAAAATATCCTTAGGAAAAATCTATAGCACCTTTAATTTTTTTTTTCTGAACAAATTACATTGATACTGCTGTCATAGTAATAACTGTAACAACAGTAAATTAATTCAATGAAGTTAAGAGATGTTAACATTTTCTCTACTTTTTGTTTTTTATTTTTTTTTTTTATTTTTTTTTTTTCTTAAAATTAATTTAAGACGCGGTTGGATGAATATCACTATAGTAAAACTACACTGAATGACAATTACTGTTACCACTGTTATTATTATACATTAATGTTGAGTAAATGTATACATATACTATATGGCAATAAGTGGAAAAATAACGTAAAGAATGGTTAGTTTAACATTTTTAATGAACATAGATATCAATTGTTAGATTGTCAACCCACACTTAATTAAGATGATGATAAATAATAAAAAAAAAAGCAAAAAAAAAAAAAATTATAAGACCTTCAGGCCAGACTCCAGATAAAATGAATAAAAGAAATTCTTAGAAATCATTGAATCAATCTTTAAAAAAAAAAATAGTTGTATGAGAGGAATTTTAACTTGATGTGATGATAGAGAGATTAAATTGAACGAAAAGTTTTTTGATTGGATTTATGTATGCAGGGAATTTTTTTTTTTTGGTTCATCTTATAAAAATCATAAGTTTAATAAAAAAAAAATCGAAAATATACTTATATTTTTTATTATAATTTTTTATTGGAAAATTAAGAGACTGTCTTCAGGGAATTTTTTTACACTGTTTGCATAATTAATTTTTTGGGAGTAATGAAGTTTTTTAAAAGTTTGCTACAATATTAAACGTGTTTAAATGGAAACTGAACGACTTAGACGAATGAAAGTTAAAGTTCACATTCGTTTTTCCCAGCTAAATTAAAATTAATGCAAAATATATGTGAGATATTTAAAAGCAAACCTGTACAATTCAAGTATCAGTACAATTACCAGTATCATTACCATTACATCATTACTTTGCCAAGTACAGTATGGATTTGAATTGAAATCTGTTAATTTTAGAGTTAATATGATTTTCTATCCCAGTATTATTGGACTTTAGAAATTAAAATATTTGCAAAATACTTGATTACTTGGAAAATAATTGAATTCTTCGTACTTAATTACTTGAAAATACTTAAGTACCAAAAAATAATTACAAAAGTAATTAAACTCAAAATTTAATTACTTTTTAAGAACTGCAATTTTTTTTTACTTGATTCTTGTAATTATACTTTGAATTTTGTAAGTATCGAAATCTAAGTAATACTGGTACTTGACAAAGTAATGTGTATCAGGTAATGGTACTTATAACTTTACTTAAGTACCATTTTCTTTAGTATTATACAGATCTGTTTAAAAGCACTTTTTAATTAAATTGGAGTTTTAACTGTTATTCACTATTATATGAAAAAACTTTGCTAACTACTTAGTTTCCAAAATTTTGATTTTCGAATTCGAATTGACAAACGTGGAGACCCTTGCATCTATACCATAAAGACGGGTTAATAATTAAATTAACTTTTGATGTTTGGCTAATTCCGAACCTAGAATTTGGGAAATGATTCGACTGTAAATAGATATGCATGGCAAAAACAGCTTACATAAACATTTCGTCAAAATGCAACAATTCGGAGGAAAGTTCCAATGCTAAATTGAATGAGATTACTTTATACTTCAAATATTAAATTAAAAAAAATTTTTTTAAATAATAATTTCTTACCAATTAATATAAATTATGAATTTTATTACAGAAATTAACATACCTGAAAATAGAAAAAATAAAATATTAGTTTTATTAATTTAATTTATATGATTAAAATAATTAAATTCTGTTAATATTTTAAATTAAATTGATAATTATGTAATTTTAATTTTTTATTTAAATTTATTTGTTTGTTTGAAACTTTTAAATTCTAAAATTTTAATTTAACATCAAAAGGTCGGGCGAGAAAAGCAAGAGTAAAAATGAATACTGATCTATTTTTTATCTGCCCAACTTCATAGTTCGGAGCAGATATTTAAATTTTTTACTTGTGTATAGAATTTGTAAAAAGATGAATATGAAAAGAAAATATAATTATTACTTAAAATGAAACTCAATGCATCACTGAAAATAAAAAAAATTATTAAATCAAGCTATGAGGTCACTTTTAGTCTTAACTCATCAAATATGCTTCCCCACATTTTAAAACTCCAGTGAGAATCTGTGAGCCAAGTAACATTATCCATAGAGTTTAAAGTATGTGCTTCATATCATTTTAGTTTGAAGCTTATTCTTCGGTGATCGTAACCCACACTTAAATTCATATAAATAAAATGAAGGTAAAACTTTAATACTATAGAAACATAACCTTTAAAAATTGAAGTCTGCAATTGAGCCTTAATGACAGTGTTTCCTTGAATTTTGTTTTAAATGGCTGAATTTATATCTGGGTCATTCAAAACCATATAAATCTCATTGGAAAACATTGAACAGAGATTATAAAGGGTTTTGCGGTTCACAGAAAATAATGTCAGAAGACAAGCTGACCATTTCCTATATGTGAAAATAAAGAAAAGGAAATGATTTAAGCAATTTTTAAAAAATAAAAATTCCTTCGAGGTACTTAGGAGATTTCGGATTGTAAAGTGGTGCAGCAGAAGATATTGGAATACATCAAACAGCAGTATCTAATTTAAGTAAAAAATAAAGCAAATGCTTCGAATTTCGGTAAAAAATAGAGTAAACGCTTTAGGATCTCACAAGCATTTGCTTCCTTAGAGAGAGTCTGATTTAACAGTTTAAATTATCTTTCAAAACCTTCGTTTTATCACTCATTCTTCAGTTATTTAGAAGAAGTCGGAACGCTTGGAATTTCCAAAATTTTTTTTGGACTTTGGTTAGATTTTAACTTATCATTTAGACCACTTTAATTTTGAGTTCAGGAAATATACTTCTTCAGATGTTAAACCACCTTTCACCAACCAGCTTTCAAATTCTTTAAATAGCATTTCTAAAAGATAACAAAATACTTCTGTAAGGCTGTAGGTCTATAACATTTCTTTTAAGAAAATCAGAGCTCGAATTTAAATATTAGTAATATATAATTTTTAAATTAAAATATTTTTTTCATCGTACTTAATATTCCATTTATTTTCAATATGTATGCATTTAGCATTGATTTAGGTATGTATATATATATACAGGTCCAATTAAGATGTTTAATTTTAAAAGATCCGTTTTTTTTTTTTAGAAACTGTAGCCAATATAAAAAACATTTTATATTAAAAAATAATTAACAATCACTTATTCAATTTTCAAAAAAAAAAAAAAAAAAAAATTTAATAAAAACAAACAAGGATCAACAACAAAAATATTATCCCAAAGGATTTTTAATATACACACATTACAAAAACAACTAATATATAAATATTATATTTTGTTTTTGTAAGGATACCCTACATTTATTTAGGATTTTATACTTTTTAATCTCAACTAACTGAGAAAAGTCCTAAAAAAAGGAAAATTTTAAATATAAAAAGTTCAAAAGAAATAAAAAGGACTCGACAATATTAATTATTTTAAATATATATAAAATACTTATAGATATATAGATATTTTTGTTTTTAGCCCAAAGTAACAATATTCAATTAATTTTTTAAATTTTTCCTCGATTTTCTAAATCTTTATTATACCCGTATGACTATATAGTAAAAGGGCATAATAAATTTTCCATTACGTTTGTGACGCAGAGAAGAAGGGGGGGTATAGACTCAAGTGTATGGATCGGATCAGAATCGCAAAATAAATCGATTTAGCTATGTATGTCCGTCCGTCTGTCAGTATTACTGTGTACCTATTACAGCTGCGTGTCTGAAATTTTGCCAAAAGTAGTTTAGTTTTATGGCCAAAGTTTTTGCAATATTTGGTTGGTCTACTGCAGAGGGTTCGAGTAGTTGCCATACAACTCCTTCTTTTATACGAGCATTACACTACACCTAATGAAGCTGGGTGTCTGGAATTTTGCCAAAAATAGTTTAATGTAATGGCCAAAGTTACAGCAAACCTTGGTTGGTCTACTGCATAGGGTTCGAGTAGCTGCCATACAACTCCTTCTTTTATATGAGCACTACACTACACTTAATAAAGCTGTATGTTTGAAATTTTGCCAAAAATAATTAACCAGATGATATAATGTATATGTTACGGTCATACGGGTATCCCAGAGTTGACACAGTCTACTCTACTACACTCTTCCTCGTTATACCCGTGCATACATATATGAACATCGGGTATATTAAAATTACTCCTCCGTTTGTAACGCTTCGAAATATACGAGCTAGATATAGTGTCAAGGGTACGTATCGAATCAGCATCGAAAAGTGAATCGATCTAGCTATGTGTGTCCGTCCGTCCGTCCGTCCGTCCGTCAGCACGATAACTCAAAAACTATAAGAGCTAGAGTTCTGAAACTTTCACAAAGTAATTTTTAGACAATTTGTAGGTTCCCTATTGTTTTTGGTTAAAATCGGAGAAAGGCTTCGGGTAGCTGCCATACAAATTTTTCGATATTTTATGAGTATTTTTAAAATTAATAACGAAATAGAAACCAAATATAAAAACAAATAAAATGTAGTTAAATTATTAGTGGATTCATGGTGTAGTGGTTAGGACATGTTACTTGTAGCAAAAATGTCTCGGTTCGAATGCAGGCTAAGGAAAATTTTTTTTTTTTTTAAATTCATTTTTTTTTATCTATTTTTTAATAAAATATATGTATTTATTTTATGTTTGAAAAAATTTTATTTTATAGAAAGTTAGACAGAAGATTCATTTATATTAAAAATTTTTAATTTTTTTTAATATTTCTATAAAAAAATTCAAAACTGTTATTTAAAACAAACAATTGATACCATCGCAACTATAATAATTTAAAAAAAAAATTGAGATGAATATAAGGCCGATGGCTTAGTGGTTAAGACGTCGACATTTTAATTGGAAAGTGTGGGTTCGAATCTCGTTGAGAGCATATTTTTTTTTAAATTCATCTTTTTTTTTTAATTCATTTTTTTTGTATTAATTTTTTTTCAATTAAATATAAAAAAACAAATACATATTTTGAATTTTCTGTCAAACAGTTCAATTGCAATATAAGAATTTCTTATATATTTAATATACGCACGGGTATCTAAAAGTTGACAAGGGCAACTATAATCTTCCTCGTTTTTTAAATAATATTGAAAGGATTAAAAAAAAATAAAAATAACAACAAATATCAAGAATATGTAAATATTATTTTCAATTAACATATTTTTCTTTTTTAAAAAGTCCTTTTATAAAATTGTTTCTTTTTTGTAATTTTTGTCCTGATTCCTGAATTCTGTTAAGCCCTACTAGTACTACTCCTACTATATAATAAATAGGATCTAATCCAGACAATAATTTCAATATAATTTATTTCATTTAAAAAACGAGGAAGATTATAGTTGCCCTTGTCAACTTTTAGATACCCGTGCATACCCACTATGGCGTATAAAATAAACCGTAATTTACTTCCCTTATACATTTAAATCATTACCCCATAATTTTGACGTAAAAAAAAAAAAAAAAATTAACAAAAAAAAAAAAAAATCTCAAAACAAAAAACAAAATTTTCATTCATTGTCCCATAACTTTAGCTTAAAAAAAAATAAAAAAAAAAAAAAAAAAAAAAAAAAATTGGCCCACCCTAAAAGTTCGATGGTCCGAGTGATGTCCAACTTTGCCAAGTAACTTGCCCTATTAATTTACCTGCCCAATTTTAATTTTAACCTTGTAGCTTTATTAGATTCACAGTTATTGAATCGAAACTTTGTATGGCAGCCCCCCGAAAATGGGGCCCTAACATTTTGAAACTTCATATAAGTGCTCGATTCATTATATAACTAACCGTGTGTAATTTTCATCCGCGTAGTATAATTAGTTTTGAAGAAATTCATATTGGTGCAAGGAAGTTGTATGGCAGCCCCCCGAAAATGGGGCCCTAACATAAGTGCCGGAGTCATTATAAAACTAACCGTGTGTAATTTTCATCCCCGTAGTATAAATAGTTTTGAAGAAATTCATATTGGTGCAAAAAAGTTGTATGGCAGCTCCCCGTAAATGGGGCCCAAACATTTTGAAACTTCATATAAGTGCTCGATTCATTATATAACTAACCGTGTGAAATTTTCATCCGCGTAGTATAATTAGTTTTGAAGAAATTCATATTGGTGCAAGGAAGTTGTATGGCAGCCCCCCGAAAATGGGGCCCTAACATTTTGAAACTTCATATAAGTGCCGGAGTCATTATAAAACTAACCGTGTGTAATTTTCATCCCCGTAGTATAAATAGTTTTGAAGAAATTCATATTGGTGCAAAAAAGTTGTATGGCAGCTCCCCGAAGCCTTGGTCCGATTTTAACCAAAAACAATAGGGAACCTAGAAATTGTCTAAAAATGACTTGGTGTGAATTTCAAGACTCTAGCCCTTTTAGTTTTTGAGTTATCGTGCTGACGGACGGACGGACGGACGGACACACATAGCTAGATCGATTCACTTTTCGATGCTGATTCGATACATACCCTTGACACTATATCTAGCTCTTATATTTCGATGCGTTACAAACGGAGGAGTAATTTTAATATACCCGATGTTCATATATGTATGCACGGGTATAAAGATTCTTTAATTAAAAATAAAAATATTGACCTAACCAAACAACAAGAATGAAAAATTCAAAAAATGTGAATAATATTAATGACATAATTTTGGAAAATTTATATACTTATATAAATTATATATAAACAAAGTAGGAATAAAGTTTTGAAATTCTTTATTAATTGTAAATAAATTATTTTATAATAGGACCTAACTAAATATTAGTTTAATTATAACTTTATAAAATACAATTTGTGGATTGGGTACCATTTGCTTCAAAAAATCATCCATATATAACATAGCATCTGTCCGACCGGCGGTATGTCAAATACTCAAAAAGTTAACCCTTTGGGAGACAGATTATAATGGGTGAGTTTTAACTTCAATAAGTCATTCAATAGTCAGTTAAAAAATGACACATAATTGTGTTTAACTTCAATAAGTCACTCAATAAGTCACGAAAGTCCGTGTAAAATTTATTACTCAAAAAGTTAAGCCTTTAGGGGGACAGATTATAATGGGTGAGTTTTAACTTCAATAAGTCATTCAATAGTCAGTTAAAAAATGACACATAATTGTGTTTAACTTCAATAAGTCACTCAATAAGTCACGAAGGTCCGTGTAAAATTTATTACTCAAAAAGTTAACCCTTTGGGGAACAGATTATAATGGGTGAGTTCTAACTTCAATAAGTCATTCAATAGTCAGTTAAAAAATGACACATAATTGTGTTTAACTTCAATAAGTCACTTAAAAAATGACACATAATTGTCCATTTTATTTTGATGTGAGTACAAGCAAACAAAGTCAAATTTCAGAGTTTTTAATTTAATTTACATTACAGAAAATTAGAGTTAAGCCCCTTCTACAGAGTAGAGATATGTGAAAAGCAATTTTGTTGATTAGAAAGTTGATTACAAAATTTGCATTTTCAAAAAAGGGAAAAACCCGATTTGAAATATGGCTACTTAACCATTATATTTCAATGTACTTTGAAAAAAATAACTAACTACTTATTTGTTTAATATTTGATTTTAAATATGAATTCATAAATCGCTAGTAAGCTATTGGCTCATTACAGATTAAAGATCGAAGACCGGGAACTTTTGAGTCATTAGTCCCGAGTGAATGTTTGACTCCGGTACTTTTGTCATATAATAATTTTCATTCGTGATATAAAATAAAAGTTAATTAAATATCTCAAGATTACCTACTAAAATCTCTATGGAATAAGTGTTCTACACTTTATTACTATCAATTAAAGTGACTGTGGCTATAAAATATTTATTGTTTTCAAAGGTTATTTGTTAAGAAACAACTCTCACAGCCTAAGCGAACTCTAAACCAACACTCCCATTGTTAATAAGCTCAACTACTACGCTACGAGGTCACATAATTTGTTTTTCTTACGAATTTATTAGGTCTAGGATTGAATATTAAATGGATTCCTCATTCCAGTGTTCATAGAATACAGCGTTCTAGTTCTAGAATTAATATATTTGTCTTCTGCATTTATATTGATAGTTAATGCTTTAGTTTTTGATTTCTACAGCTTCTTATTTCGAAAATTTAATTTCCCCTTAATATACATAGTTCTTAAGTTAATTTTTTAATCTAAACAGTTAGTAAAAGTATGCACGTAAAAGTATGCACGTATTGGAAAAGATTATTTTTTTTTTATTTTAAAAGATACACGAACTTTGCGTCACATTTAGACAAATAAAAAAGATTCAATAAAAATGGTTCATCATTTTTTACCATTTATTATTATTTTTTTTTATAAGTAATTTTAAAAAAGTTAATAAAAAATGTCTGCCTGACAAAATATTTATCAGCTAATGCCAGACCCTTTTCACTTAGTTAAAATAAAAAAAAAATACAAAATTTAATAAAAAATTTTGAACGTACAATGCATGACGAATGAAGCACGCAATATTAAATCAATTTAATAATCCAAAAGGAGCCAATGACTACTTACTACAAAAGAAAAAAGAAGAATCATAAAAATAAAGGAAACAAAAAAAAAACAAGTCTTTAAAACACATTGGCAACACAACAACAAAAAGCAACACCAAGTCAAAACATTATGCAAATGAAATATATTTAATTCACATTTTGTCATTCATTGAATGCGAGTCATTTTATATAGCAACAGAAGTAACTTTTTTCATTGTTTTGTATATATGTATATATATATATATATATATATATATATATATATATATAGTCATTAGAACATTTCATTTCATTTTGAATATTAAAATTGATTCTGTTTGTCTGTTTGTAAGTTATAAGACACTTTTAGAATTAAAATAAATTGACATGTGCGCGTAAGCGTACGTTTATGTTGAAATTGCGATAACTGACAAGAGCGTCGATAAGAGCATAGCGTAGAAAACTATATACTTACATGATTTAAATAGAGGTGGTAATATTGGAGCATAGCTTTGATCATCGAGAAACAATGTAAATTTTCTATTCTATGTTCCTATTAACGCTCCTTTCACTTATCGCAGCCCCGACATAAACGCACCATTGTCGCGTAATCAACTGTCATATCATTGCGAAAGTTATAGATCGATATACCTTCAAAACTATCTATTATTGACACGATTTCGATTCCCCCGATAATCTGGGGTACAGACACGATTTCCCGAACCTGGATTATTCTGCCCATAAAATTAACTTATTACTTATGAAAATATAACTTAGACTTAACGCGCTATCTCATAACAAAAATTCGGGCTTCCGCAATTATTTAATAAAATATATAGTGAAAGTTTTGTAACCTTTAGATAAAAGCTATTTAATAGACTAATCTTGCGTGTTTAATAATTAGTTAGGTTTTACTTACCAAACAGTAACTCATAAACTGTCTAACAGCCCTTCACATTTTACTCCAATATTTAAGAATTCTAAAAAAATAAAATAGATACTTTCACATTTTACTTCAGTATTTTAGAATTCTAAAAAAATTTAAATGAGATAAACTTTTTAATAAAGCTGAAACACTTTGGAAAAGTGCTAAATAGTGCTTGAGATTATAAAAGAGCTATAAAATGCACTCTGACAATCTAAGCCTCTAATAATTAAAACTTCAAATTATCGATTTTCATTTATATAAAAGTCAGTTTCATTAATCATTAGCTTCAGTTTCATAGGTAGATGGGATCAGTAGAGAAACTAAAAATGACAGCAACTTATTCAGAACTGTGTTGCCAGATGTATTAATTATTAAAAAAAAAAAAAAACAAATTTTATTAATGCAATGTGTACAAGTAATAAACTTTCATTTAAAACTGACATTACAATCAATTGAATTTAAAAACGAGGAAGAGTGTAGTAGAGTAGACTGTGTCAACTCTGGGATACCCGTATGACCGTTATATAAACATTTTATCATTATTATTACAAACATTAATTACTTTTGGCAAAATTTCAAACATACCAGCTTTATTAGGTGAAATATAATGCTCATATAAAAGAAGGAGTTGTATGGCAGCTACTCGAACCCTTTGCAGTAGACCAACCAAATTTTGCAGTAACTCTGGCCATTACACTAAACTATTTTTGGCAAAATTTCAGACACCCAGCTTTAATAGGTATAGAGTAATGCTCATATAAAAGAAGGAGTTGTATGGCAGCTACTCGAACTCACTGCAACAGACCAACCAAATTTTGCAGAAACTTTGGCCATAAAACTAAACTACTTTTGCCAAAATTTCAGACACGTAGCTATAATAGGTACAGAGAAATACTCATATAAAAAAAGAAGTTGTATGGCAGCCACCCGAACCCATGGACCAAAATGGCTGGATTTAAATAGCAATGACGGCTATTGCAAAAAAACGAATTTGCGAAAATTTCAAGATCCTAGCTCCTTTAGTTTTTGAGTTATCGTGCGGACGGACGGACGGACAGACGGACGGACGGACGGACAGACGGACGGACGGACGGACGGACGGACGGACAGACGGACGGACATACATCGCTAAATCGATTTTTTTTTCGATTCTGATCCGATCCATACACTTGAGTCTATATCTACCCCCCCTCCTTCTCTGCGTTACAAACGTAATGGCAAATTTATTATACCCTTTGACTATATGGTCATACGGGTATAATAAGTATATTACTTTATAAGTACTTGTTATCATTTCAATTCGTTACATTATAAATATATACTGTCTTACTTTCCTCATTTGTAGAGTAAATAACTACTTGTATAAAATCAAATTTTTTATCACTATCCTGTGTTTATTTTTATGCAAGTATCGATTCTAATGCATTTTTATTGTACTCGTATTTATTATATTGTAACAATAATATTTTTTTATTTCTTTTTTTTTTTTTCTTGATAGCGTCTTGTCGTCACCATCAATATTCATTTTTATTCTACTCATAATCATCGTCATTTTTTGATAAACGCCATCTTCTTTCTTTTTTTTATACCCGTAGGACTATATAGTCAAAGGGTATAATAAATTTGCCATTACGTTTGTGACGCAGAGAAGGAAGGGGGGTAGATATAGACTTAAGTGTATGTATCGGATCAGAATTGAAAAATAAATCGATTTAGCTATGTATGTCCGTCCGTCCGTCCGCACGATAACTCAAAAAGTAAAGGAGCTAGGATCTTAAAATTTTCGCAAATTCGTATTTTTGCAATTGCCGTCATCGCTATTTAAATCCAACCATTTTGGTCCATGGATTCGGGTGGCTGCCATTCAACTTCTTTTTTTATATGAGCATTACTCATAACTAATGAAGCTGGATGTCTGAAATTATGCCAAAAATTGTTTAGTGTAATCGCCAAAGTTTCTGCAAAATTTGGTTGGTCTGCTGCAGACGGTTCGAGTAGCTGCCATACAACTCCTTCTTTTATATGAACATTACACTACTCATAATGAAGCTGGGTGTCTGAAATTTTTCTAAAAATAGTTTAGTGTAATGGCCAAAGTTACAGCAAAATTTGGTTGGTCTACGGCAGAGGATTCGAGTAGCAGCAATACAACTCCTTCTTTTATATGAGCATTACCTTACACTTAATAAAGCTGTATGTTTGAAATTTTGCCAAAAGTAATTAACCGGATGATATAATGTATATGTATACGGTCATACGGGTATCCCAGAGTTGACACCGTCTACTCTACTACACTCTTCCTCGTTTTATACTATAAGTAAATACTTTAGGTACGTTTTTTTTTATTTTAGTATTTTTTCAATCGACTTGAAAATGTGTGCAACTGAGTGAATGATTTGTACTTAAAAAATTTGATAAAGTTAAAAAAAAAATCAAAAAAAAAAAATTAAAATAAAATACAAAAAAAAAATGTCCATTGATTTACAACACTGAACAAATTTGAATTCATATCAAAACCTTATTTCAATTTTTTTTTTTTATTTCATTTTTTATTGTTGTGACAGTAGCTGATATGATACTTAGATAATAATATATTGAAGTTGGGGGTTATTCAACTTTTGAACTATTCCATTCAGTTCGCATTCTATTGTATACGCATCAAAGTATGAAATGTATGAAAAAAGAAGACAAAAAGTAAATATGAGAGAAAGAGAAAACAATAATAATACAAAAATATAATGTTAGTTGTTGTATTGTGTATATAAGTAATATAATAAGGCTGTCACCGGATTATTATTAACTTTTCGAGTTACTATAAATTAATTCTTTGTATTTTTTGATTTTATTTTTTTTTTGTTGAAGTTCATGTCACCGGTTTTCTAATCTTTTTGTTTTCAGTTTTTTTGTTTTTATTTTGTGTCCAGGAAAAGCCAACGACCTTGACTTTGAGCAATGTATGTATATAAAAAGAAAAATGGAAAACTTGTGCTTCATCATATACAAATATGTAGCTCTAATTTTATTCATAATAAGGGGAGTTTTTAGTATGAAATTTTATAATTAAAATAAAATTACAATCAACTTAGGCTAAAGTTTGAATGCGTACACAAAATGGTAATTTGCCACTTCAAAAACGAAAACAAAACAATTTGTTTTATAGTAAATAATAATAGGTTTTTAATACTTACACATTTTTATTATTTTTTTTTTTTTTTTAATTAATAGTTAAGAATGAAAAAAATTCAACAAAGTAGTAATTTAAATAATTTAAATTTAATTAATCAACTTTTTTTATATTCGTAAAAGAAAAATGTAAATAAAATAAACCGGAAGCGTTTAACATTTGACTTTTCCGTATATGTTAGTTGTTAGTTGAAATGAGTACTTATTCGAATACAAATGTAAGTTGAAGTGAATAATGCTTAGAATTGAAAAAAATTATTTTAAAATAAAGTGAGAGTTCTAATTTCAGTAAATTAAAAGTCAGGATATTGATACTTACAACTTTGGAATGCTAAAAGTAGCAAAATATTCAAGTACTTAAAAAACATTCAAAAAAAAGTACTTACAAAATTTCTTAATATGGAATTGTTGATATTAATCAGACACTTTCATTTATAATTAGAAAAATTACTCAAAATTGACAAAACTCTTAAAAAATCTACTGAATTCCGATTTCAATACTTTTCTTTGCCTCCCCTTACCTGAAATAAATAAAAAACAAACTAAACTTAATAAAAATCAGTTTTTTATTTAATTAATTTATCCGCAGTAACGGAAATTAGTAATCATCATAAAAAAAAAAAAATGTTTTATTGTCAAACTGAGATAAAATACGATAGAATGATTACTTTTTGTTCATTGATCTTTTTTTGTTAATTTGCGAATACTTTAAAGCTAGTTTTAAAAAAAAAACAACTATTATAAGTATTAGTGTTGATGTCGATTTTGTGTTTTTATTAAAATATATAATTTGTAACGTGATTTTTATTAGATGTCAATGTCCAATAAAAATTATTTATAGATTTTTATTTTATCTTTTATAAATCATTGCTTACAGTCACAAGTGAACTTTGTTATACTGTAGCAATTTTTTATTAATATTTGAATTTTACCGCCTACAATTAAAACAATTGAATTTATTTATAATGAATTATATTTATGTATTGGTACAATGAAAAGTTTTTTTTATCGGAAGAATATTGAACCTAACAAACAAAATGGAATTAATTTACTTTTAAGAGAAAGTAATTAAAACTGTTCCCTCGGTTAAATCAACGGTTTAAGTGCCCCAATTTAATAAACAAATAGCAATAAGTACTCATTTTTTTAATTAGGAATACTTTCTCTAAATATATTAAATCTAACTTTAATACTTATTTAAATTTATTTATTAAATAAAAATCAATGTTTATCTATGACTAATTGATACATAGAATTAGATGAGATGCTATTTAAATTTTTAAAATAAAGAATTAACTACTGCGAAGCCTGTTTTTATAGTATTTTGGTATTTAAATAAGAATCAGTACTGAAACTTGAAAAATATATAATTGTAATTGTTGTAAAATTGTACTGGAAAAAGTATAAATAACTGTTAAAATACTGGTATTACCTATTATTTTGTCAGTAACAACTATTAAACTGACCAGTATCAAACAGTACTTATTAGTTTCAACAAGTAACCATCAGTAGTGACCAGTAACCAGAAGTACTAATCAGTATTTACGAGTATTACATAGAAAACCCCCAGAAAATTGAGATAATATTTAACTCATAAGTACTTATATTTTTTTCCAGTACCAGTACCAGTATTTGAATTTCATTTAGTATTTTCCTTCCAGTATCAGTTTTGGTATTTGACTAATTCTGGTACTTGAAAATTACTCTGCTAACAATTTAATTTTTTAATAACACAAAACTGACAAAACCAAAAAATATAACAAAAGATTCATCATATCGATAGGATCTTGAAAGTCGTTTTCTTTAGATACATAACTCAACTTCCAACTCAGCTACAAAAATTAACGAAGTTCTTAATGTAATAAAAATAAATTCAAATTAAATTTAAAATTACTTTATTTTCTGAAAAACATAGCTTTAATAAAGTAATCTAAAAAAGTATCTACAAGTAAGTAAATATGCGTTTTGTAAATAAAAACATTAATAACTGAAGGTATCAATTTCAATTAATATTTCATATTCAAAATTAAGAAATTTAAATAAAATATTCAAAATAAGTAACATATTCAAAAATCAGTAAATACTTATAAGTACTTACTTAGGTATTAACTAATAATAAATATATTTCAAAATTTCAAAATTGGAAAATTTAATTTCATTACATTTTAAGGTAATTGAACGTAAGTAGTACTTAATAAAGAAAACTATTTCTTAAAATTTATAAAATCAATAAAATTCTATCATAAAAATTTATACTTACAATTTATACAAACAAAAACCTAATATGTACTATTAGTTATTCAATATTTTGTAACTTTTAATTCAATTTAATATCACTTACACACAAGTTGTTTTTATACCTATTTTATATCTATAAATATTTACTAGCATACATGGTACACCTTAAATTAAAACCATAAAATATTTAAATTTTTTTAATAAATTGGATATTGGGACATACTTGTGAATGCAAGACAAATTGCACCCAATATAATTTTTACAATTTTATAAAATTTATATTTCAAATTTGCAAAAAAAAACAAACAAGGAGTCAGATAAAAATTATTTAAATTACCCAATACTCTAGTTAAAAATGTATAATACTTGTACTTAACTATTTGCACATCTGCATACTAATAACCAATACTTACATTGAAACAGGACAATATTTTTTACTTTGTTCTAGTAACTAGGACAATAGGTATTTTTTTTTTTTTAAATGAAAAAAAAAACTAAAAACAATGTCCTAAAATTAGAATAGCAATTTAAATTTACCGTAAGTATCATATACTCATAAAAGTATATTATATTTGTTGATATATGTATATGTGAACAACCATACAAATGCATTTATAAAATGTTCTTAACTTTATAACTTTGTAAGTTTCTTAATTTTTATGGCATGCTAGTATTTTCAAGTAATAAAATAGTTGTGAATAAAATCAAGGATTTTCAAAAAAGCACATTTCCAAAAATAAAACAATGTTCCATAACAAAAATATTGGAAAATAAACTTATAAATAATTCCTTAGAATTATAAAAAACCAAGAGACATTCCTTTCCATCTTAAGGAAACCTTTACAACTACAAAAAATTTTTAAAACACTTTAAAATATATAAATGTTGGAGCTTTGAATTTTTATATTTGCTTCAAAGCACGTTGGGTAGGTATTCAAGTTACAGGTATTTAGAAATTACATATTCAAAAGGGGTGGGCCATTTAAAAATATTTTCTTATCTAATTTCACTAAAATTTCAAGTTTCTACCTTAAATCATTTGGAAAATGTAAGAGGTTATAAAAGTTTTTATACTTATAATTGTAAACAATGGCGTAATGGTAAGCAAGCCTTCTTTCATGTGAAAAGTCTTGTCTTTAGACCTCGGTCAGATAATATCTGATAAAAATATAACGTTAAATTGTATAATTATACCGTAATAGTTGATATCATAATATAAGATATGATTTTTATAAATATGAATTTAAAATTTTATACAATAGCTACAGCCGAGTAATCTACGACTTAGTGAACGTATACGATTAAAGACACTGAAGCCTAGTCTAATTGGTGGGGGAAGGCCCTATACTCCTTAAAAGAGTGCAAAAGGAATGTAAAAAAAAAATATGTACCAATAAAGCTTATCAAGGAGGCTTTGTTTGACATTTTTAGATTAAGGATATAAAGTACTTTATAGAACTTGTGTTACAACAATTTTTTAATTTTAGGGATTGTAAGTGTGCAAGTGGTGCAAAAGTTGTATACCTATACCTAAAATACCTAACAGTAACTAAAATAACATTGACCGAATAGACAAACGAATAAAGATTATAAAGGCACATTATTTCAAAATTTTTTAGGAAAATGCCCTATAAAACGTTTGTAAATGTATTACAGTCTTGTTTTAAGTTCTAAATGTTTTTTGTTTTACCGTTATATTGTAATTTTTCTTTGCTTTTCTTTGTTTCAAAGTAAATCAGCGACAAAAACAAAAGAAAAACAAGAAAAAAAAAACTAAAAAATCAATGAAATATAATCCGTCCTAGAATGCAATGCTTTTTTTTCATGTTTTTTTTTACATTCATACTCAACCTAATTTACAATAATGGTGGTTATGGTGTTACCATATATATATATATATATATATATATTCTGATACATATATAAATGTAATTTTAAAAATTTTCCTAACTTTTAAATCCTTAAATACTAATAAAATATGCTACACATTTTCGATTGCTTCAAAATAAAAAAAAAAAAAAAAAAACAGAAAATAAATTTTCCATTTTCTTTGTTTTTTTTTTTTTGATTTTCATTTCTTGTTGCTTTTGTCCTCATTACATATTCTTCTTACCTTTTCATTTTGAATTTTTTTTTTTTCATTTTCAATTAAATGAAAGGTGAAATATAAAACTTCTGGTTATAAGTTTTTTACTTTGAATGAAAAGAAAATTCGTTCAATTTGTTACAAATACAATGAAATATTTTTAAAAATATTGAAATTAATTGCTAGGTAATTTTTGACATTTTTTTCAACTAAATTTATTAAATTTGGAATGAGGAAGTAATATTATGTGAAGATAATGGCGATTTTAGATACGCTTAATGCAAATAACATACTTGGATCATTGAGATCATATTTATTAATATTATCAGAATTGCACCAATAGTGATTTCCCTTTCTACTAGTTTTAAAGTCCATAGGTACACGAACATAAAACCTATTTAGAATTCTTTTTAGAAATGAATTAATCGATTAAAATTTTTTCAATTAAACAGTCTTAGGTGTGGGCTATTAGAAAGATCGAATTTACCTTCTATATACTGTAAAAGTATTTACTTTCCAAAAGAAACAGAACAGATACAAATATACTAATTTCTCTTACCGAATTAAGGAGCCCCTTAAAGTAGACAATATAATTTATTCAAACGTTAAGTAAGGATTAATTAAGATCATTTAAAGTAAGTAAAGAAGAACAATGTGTGGTTTTTTTTTTTCTTAAAGTACCCAATTAATAAGTGTCAAGTAATTAAAAGAAATATAATAATCATTTATTCCTTTGTTAATAAGAAAATTTTTGGATTATTTATATTTCAAGTGCCGAGAGTGTTAAATTAGGTACTTATGTTAAAAAAAAGGATTCCTAAATTAGGTATTTATGTTTTTCCTTCCTAATTCCTAATTCCTTCTTAATTGCTAAATTAGGTACTTATGATTTCTAAATAATTTACTTATTTAAAAAAAAGGATTCCTAATTAAAAAGATAACTAAATTGTAAAGGTTTAAGGAAGCTTAAAAATCCAGAACTTGCCTTATAAATGGATTACCACAATATAATTAAACATTTAATATTTTATGTAAGTTGCGGTTACAACCCCACACCTTAGATTATTTTTATTTTAAACTTGGGAATAAAACATGTTTCACAAACTAATTTTCATACTATATTAAAATAAAATCAATAATATTTAACTAACAAATAAAAAATCCATAATTAGCGAATTTTTTCAACTTAGCTTTCCTTTTGATTTTGAAAGGTAAAATAAACTGGGACAAGGAAACATTAAAGGGATAAAAGTTAAAACTGAAAAAAAAAACTTTGTACTAAATTTTTGTTACAGTGCTTTTTTTTACTTTAAGTATTACACATACTTTTTTTTACTTTAAGTACTACACATTTTATTCTATATATATATATATACTCTTATTACCCAAATATACAAAGTGTAACTATAAATCTTGAGATACACTTTATATAAAAGAAATTTTTAAATTTGCACGTGGTGAGTTTTTCGATACTTAAACTTAAATATTTTATCCATAGTTACACCCAAATTTATAATTTTTTTTTTTAAAATGGGGAATTTATTTAAATGCAACAGAAGACTTTAAAAAAACAGAGGGGCAAAAGGATTAAGCAATCCTTTTTCTGGTTGTGTGTAGATACTATAAGTACGTAGACACGTTTTCCAATACATAGAAACCATAGTCATAAGAAAATATAGAAAACAAACTAATATAAATATAAGTGTAATTTGTACAAGTATTACAATCCACTGGGACGAAAGTAATTTGAATTTTGTAACTTATACGTACTTAAGTACATTAGTCCATTTCTCTAAATATTGATAGCTTTACAGTAGAATATTATTTTATTTTTTAAATTGCCTAATCTATAGTTACTAACTAATACTTAGTTGTTATACTAAATGTTGTTTTTTTTTAAACTAATTTTACAATAAAAAAAATCTGTACTTGTTACGTTTTTCGAATATTTAAAGTAATGCTTCATGCAATTATTAAATTTTTTTTTAAATGAATTCACTGGTCATATACAACAGAGAGACGTAAACTGAACTACACTTAAATAATATGATAACAAAACAAAATGATAAGAACATAGTTCAAAAGTTTAAAAAATTAATGATTGCAACGAATCGAGATTTGAAAAACATTAAAAAACATTTTTTTAAATAAATATATATATTTTGAGATTTGTTTACATTTTAAATTATATTGATTAGTAATACGATATTTATAAGCATTAAGCAAGAGTAGAGATTAACAATATATAAGTGTCAAAAGAGTCAATATAATAATTATCAATTTTGAAAAACAATTCCATATAATTTTGATAAAGGAATTTTATAATATATGTGAGGTACCTAACCTTTATTTTGAATTAACTCTAATGGAATATGATAAATTCAGTATGCATAGCTGTTCTAAAATTCTAAAACAATCGCATATTTTTAAAAAATCTGTAAGGCCTCTTTCTTAAACAAAGCTTTATAAATTTATAGAACATTTCGTAAGATTGAATGTACATTAGTTTTCCCTATGCATACGACCTCACTATAAATACACGTACCCCTACAATTTTTTTTACAAAATTAATAAATAGGGCTCGTTACCTAAATTCATTTAAAAATCCTATTTAATTATTTAAAAACTAAACAAAAACAAAGCGATTCTTATTGATAGGGGTAGTGTAACTCAAAACATTGACCTAGTTTAATACAATAGAAAAAGAATAAACCCATAGACACAGGCAAGTCCACAATATATAATAAACATGAATGACTTCACATTAGTAATTATTAAAAAATCATTCATTCCATTACAGTTTCAAATGTCAATAAAAACGTGACTTCTAAAAGTACAAGATTCAAATTTCTGATGCAATATATTCGAAAAAGGTCCGGTCCATATAATCTAATACTAACCATTAAGTATAAAATCCAAAAATTTTCAAAAATATTACCTATATCTTACATATTACAAAGATTTTCAAAACCTCTAATTAAAATCAAATCAAATATTAATTAAATTAATTTAAAGTTTAAAAATGATTTTATAACAGTAAAACCTGCAATAAGACATTTTTTGAGACTAGAAAAATTTTAAATTTTGTACAAACACAATTATGTACGTTTTATATTTAAAAATTCATACCACAAATCAGTTTGTTACATAAATTGTTAAATATAGGACATGCATATGTCAAATATATAAGAAGAATGGACAAAAGACAATTTAAATTCTTTTCATTTATCTGTCTAAACTGACCTCTATTTGAATTCAAAATTTATTTTGAAGAAAAAAGCTCCCATAAATATTCTTGTATAAAAAAGTGATGTCTCAGCTTTTGAACCGCAAATACCATGAGGAAGAGAGCAAATGCATTCAAATGATAAAAAAAGAAAAGTCAAGATTAAGTAAAACATATAACTATATTATATATGTATATATTTTTGTGAATTTCTTTACTATCTCGTTCTATCTATTTTTATACCCGTATGACTATTAGTCAAAAGGGTATACTAAATTTGCCATTACGTTTGTGACGCAGAAGAGGGCGGGGTGTAGATATAGACTCAAGTGTATGGAATGGTTCAGAATCAATTCGCACGATAACTCAAAAAATAAAGGAGCTATTATTTTGAAATTTTAACAAATTCGTTTTTATGCAATAGCCGTCATCGCTATTGATATCCAGCCATTTCGGTCCACCGGTTCGAGCACCTGCCGTACAACTTTTTTTTTTATATGAGCATTACCCTGTACTTATTAAAACTGGGTATCTGAAATTTTACCAAAAGTAGTTTAGTTTTATGGATAAAGTTTTTGCAAAATTTGGTTGGTCTACTCCAGAGGGTTCGAGTAGGTGCCATACAACTCCTTCTTTTATATGAGCATTACTCTACACCTAATAAAGCTGTATGTTTAAAATTTTGTCAAAAGTAATTAACCGGATGATATAATGTTTATATTACGGTCATACGGGTATCCCAGAGTTGACACAGTTTGCTCTACTACACTGTTCTTCGTTTTTTTTTTCATTTCTTTCAAATCAGTTTTTAAAGACTTTTCACGGGTTGAAGAATTTATACTCGTATTTGAATAATAAAACTGTTATAAAAAAAAAAATCTGCAAGTTCTATTCTATTCTTTTTTTGATCTCATTTTCTTTTTTTTTTTTTAAGTATGTGGATTTAGGTTTTTTAATAATAGTATTATAACGGAAAAGTAGTAATATTTACATATGTAAGTATATTAAATACTATCTACGTACTATCTTAACAGTTATATCTTATGTTATAAAAAAATTAATATATAATATCATAGTATTGTTTTAAGCTATATAATTGAGGTCAGTGCTACTAAAATATTTATTATTCAGAAAACGAAAGAGTTATTTATTTTGATAAAAAAAAATAGATTCTGGAGAACTATAGGATATAAATTATATATTCTTGAAGATTTGAATATTTATACGAGTTTTATATTTTTTTTTATAGAAGAACAAATATAATCCGGGCCATATTGCACCAAACACTTTTCACTAATTAAATAATCAAATAATCATTAATTTGAATTACAAACTAAAATCGTATTTAACAATACCATGCTAATAAACAAACACATAACCAAAATATGATTATTTGATTATTTTTTTCAAATATTTCTTTATTTAATATGCGGTTTCAAATTTAATGATAAGTAATCAAGTTTTTGTTATTCTCAGTATAAATTAATAATATTCACACTTACTGAATAAGGGTATAATGAATTCAATCGCCAATAAAAATTAATTTGAGGTTTCAATTTTTATTGATTAATTATTTGAAATTGTCTTACAATTTAATGAATGATTTTTTTTTTTTGTGGTTTAAAACTTTTCTCTAACTAAACCTTAATTTAAAGAAAAGGTTCAGTTATAGAGAAAAAAAAGCCACCCATTGAAACTGTGCGATGTTTTTTTGGGCAGTTTGCAACTTTAACACACCAAAATCACACACCCTTTTTGAACCAAACTTTATGAATGAACCTGTGATACAAATGTATAGTTTGGTTACAGGAATGTGAATATGAAAGGATTTTGGAATGGGATGGGGAGGTTATTTGGAAATTTGGGATTACGGGGGATATGTTAATATTCTTGTTAAATTTATTTAAGTCGTACACATTCGAATCCCCAAATTTAGGGAACACATTGAACGGAATATGGTTCCATAATCTTGACATTCGCAAAACAAAACAATTTCCATAAGCCGGCGTATCTATACTCCATCTTAACAATTCGACACAGTAGAGATGAGCATCAATTGCACTCCTTGTTGCACGTTCAAAAAATTTTGAATGGAGGCATTAATTGTTTTATTTCTTTAGAACAGATGTTTACCCTTACTGGGTATCTATAAAACAGGGTTAGACCAGACTGTGCGCCGATGGCTAATTAGAGTGTGAGTTAAGGTAACACTGGGATCATTTATCAATCTAGTTTATCATATATTACATGGCTTGCAAAAGTCTCTATATAAAAATTTATATCACACAATTACATAAGATGTATTCCTAACAAGAACAGTACTTAGGGTTCCACATTTTATTGAACGGCAAATGATATAAAATTAAAGCTGTAGATAATCTGCAAAAAACTTATTCAAAAATAATTGGTAATAAGTAATTAACACAAGTATAGTATAAATATTAAGATCCTGAATTTGATGTTTCATTTGAAAACAACAAACAAATGTCTAGAATTTTTTCGGGAAATTCTGGCCTATTTGTATAACGTGGCATATATATATATACTAGCTAATACCCGGTGCGCGTTGCTGCGCCTTTCAATGGAGGTTTAATTGAATTTGATGTTACTGTAAAAAGTTAACACAAAAATTACCCACGGTTTACACACGTAAATTTAAAAATGTATGAAAGCAATCTTTTTAAAACGATTTTTCTAGGATTATTCTAGTAATTTTTGAAACTTTCTGTAATTCAAAGCAGTACAAACTATTTTCCAAAATTTGACGTAATTTACTTCCAAAAAATTTTTTTTGACCAAACGTAGAACCAACTGTTAACAGACTCAACTCCATTTTCAAGTTGCTTCACACATATAAAATTTGAGGTCAACCGGTCAAATCGTTTCTAATTTAGAGTAAAATAACCAAAAAATTAATAAAAAGCTGTTGGGCCGCAATGGGTTGTTAATGGAACTCAACAACATTTTTTTTAGGGCTTTCTTTTAAGCCAAAGCAGAATTTCGAAAAACCGGACAAAATTTGGACCCAAAATTTTTTTTGACCACCCGTCGGCCCGACGTCTGTTTACAAATTCCAAAACTGTTAATAGTGTCAACTCGATTCTCACAGGGGAGCACGTATACAAAATTTGAAGAAAATCGGTCAATCCGTTTCTAATTTAGAGTTAAGTATTGAAAAAACCTATAAAAAGCTGTTGGGCCGCAATGGGTTAATGCAACTCAATAAAATTTGTTTTGGGGTTTTCTTTTTAGCCAAAGCAGAATTTCATAAAACCGGACAAAATTTGGACCCAAAATTTTTTTTGACCACCCGTCGGCTCGACATGGGTTAACAAATTCCAAAACTTTTAATACTGTCAACTCAATTCTCAAGGAGCATCACTTATAAAATTTTAAGTCAATTGGCCAAACCATTTCGAATTTTGAGTAAAGTATTAAAAAAGCCTATAAAAAGCTGTTGGGCGGCAATGTGTTAATGGAACTCAACAAAATTTTTTTTGGGGTTTTCTTTTTAGCCAAAGCAGAATTTCGTAAAATCGGACAAAATTTGGACCCAAAATTTTTTTTGACCACTCGTCGGCCCGACATGGGTTTACAAATTCCAAAACTGTTAATAATGTCAACTCAATTCTCACAGGGGAGCACGTATACAAAATTTGAAGAAAATCGGTCAAACCGTTTCTAATTTAGAGTTAAGTATTGAAAAAACCTATAAAAAGCTGTTGGGCCGCAATGCAACTCAATAAAATTTTTTTTTGGGGTTTTCTTTTTAGCCAAAACAGAATTTCATAAAATCGGACAAAATTTGGACCCAAAATTTTTTTTGACCACCCATCGGCCCTACATGGGTTAACAAATTCCAAAACTGTTAATACTGTCAACTCAATTCTCAAGGAGCATCACGTATACCAAATTTGAAGTCAATTGTTCAAACCGTTTTGAATTTAGAGTAAAGTATTGAAAAAACCTATAAAAAGCTGTTGGGCCGCAATGGGTTAATGGAACTCAACAAAATTTTTTTTGGGGCTTTCTTTTTAGCCAAAGCTGAATTTTGTAAAATCGGACAAAATTTGGACCCAAAATTTTTTTTGACCACCCGTCGGCCCGACATGGGTTAACAAATTCCAAAACTGTTAATAGGGTCAACTCAATTCTCAAAGAGCATCACGTATACAAAATTTGAAGTCAATCGGTCAAACCGTTTTCATTTTAGAACAAAGAAGTTTAAATACTTGCACCACAGCCCCAACTTGGCGGTCTGTTAGAGCTAAATTTTTGGGCCACGATTTCTTTCCGTACCCAAAAACCTCTATATACAAATTTTCATGAAAATCGGCTGGGCAGTTTAGGAGTCTATTCGCTACAAACAAACAAACATACAAACAAACAAACAAACAAACAAACAAACAAATAAACAAACTTTCCCTTTTATATATATAGATATACACTTCAAATAACTGAACAATTACTGTTAACTGTTAAAAATAATTACTGAACTGTTAAAAATAATAGTTAAGAATTTTCTATAAGGATACAACTGTTTTATTAACAAATACTTAATACTTATAACTATAGATATACTTATTAAATTACCTTTAGTACTCATTCAGGTATTCAAATTATTTAATTTTATACTAATTTAGGATTCCAAAAATTTACATCTACATTTAAAACTCACAATGAATTGGTTGAATACAGCTGATATAGATTAGAAACATTTTAAAATAAAAGCTATTCACTTTAAATAACTATTTTTAGTTAGAAGTTAGTAGTACTTATTATACTTTGGATGATTTTATTTTATTTGAAAATAAAAACAATGATCTTAATATTTTTATGTCTGCACAATCCATAAATTTTTTATGTGCATAATGTACTATTCATTATTTACCAATAGTTATTTATTCAGGTGAAAATATTTTGAATTTAAAATGTACTACTTTTGTTATAAAAGTATTTTCATTGTTTTATTATTAATTGTAAAAACAAAAATGGAATCAAGGCTAAAAAATTATATTCTTATATATTATAAAAAAAATTATTTTATCTATATTTAAACAATGCTTATCTATTTAGTTCATATATTGTTAGCATACGTGTAGTTCTATTCTGATTAGATAATATCAATATTTTGTCTAGTGTCTAGTTCTAGTTAACATAAAAAAATACTCTTTTATAAATTAAATTAGAACATATATCTGAAGTTTTCACTTAAAAGATATAATCTTAATATGTACTCGTATGTATTAATAAGATATATATATATATTTATCAGATTTTATATCTTTTCTTTTTGACGCTATTTTTTAAATATTATAAGTACTCGTACTTCATTTTTCTTTCGACTTCTTAAAAGAATCTCAAGATTGTATTGTATAGAATTATGAAACACTAGTAAATTATAGTCTGAACTACTTTTTTTTTTTTTTTTTTTTTTTTACACATTTGACTAACGAAAACTAATTCCTTTATACATAGCTAAAAAATAAAATAGATATGTAAGCTTGGCTAATGGGGCTAAGGAGTTAGAAGGAAAATAGGATAGAAAAGGAGAGTTGGGTGGTAGATTAGAAACGAACTTATTACATATTAAACGAAGTTCTTTCTAAAACGTTGCAAATTGTATAAATGTCTATCAGAGGAGAACACATTGGATGGAAGCATGTACCATATTCTAGCAGTTCTTACAATAAATAAGTTTCCATAACCAGTTTTGAGTTACCTACGGATTTCCACTGTGTAGAATGAGCACTTGAGACCTCCCTGATGTTGCGTTGGAATTGTATAAAGGGAGGCATTATTGACTTTAATTCAATATAACAAGTGCCAATATCTACAAGATATCTATAAAAGAGAGTTAAAACTCCAATATTACGACGAGTGCTAGAGTGCTAAGAGCAGTGAAAGTAACTAATTACGACAGAACTGCGATTTAAATTTAAAGATATTTTGTTTTGAAGACTTATATCCAGTATTAACTTTGGTCAGAGAGTTCTACAAAATAAAATTTAATACTGAAATACACTAACTATAGTTACTATTTAAATTAATTATACTTTTGTTTGTTCTTTTAACTTAATAATTAATGTTTTTATTTTATATAAGTAGGTATATGTGTGCAAATAATTTTATATAAATATATATAAGTACTGTATATAACAGTTTCATGTTATTTAAAGAAACTAACCAGTATGGAAGTTATATCACCACAAACGATTTAAATATTTACTTAAAGAAACTGCTGCGGTTTAAATATGAAAAGTTCACTATATAAAAACCATTAGTAATTAATTTTCCCTTGTAACATGTATTTGTGTTGACATTTCATTTATTTATTTAATGTACTTATTTAAATATTTTTTTTTACTTGTATATATATGTTATGAGCTTAACATTTTCATATTTATTTAATATATAGTTATAGGATTTTGCTGAACTCAAGAAATTTTTTTAATAAGTATTTATTAAGTATAAGGTATTCTTAATTTATTCTTTTATTTAATTTTTTTTAACTTGCACGAATTTTAAATGTATTTCAAGGATTTAATAAAGGATTATAATTATTCTAGAAAAAAAAATATTTTTGGGTCAAAAATCTTTTGAACTCAATGTTTAATTTATTTATTGATTATGCAGTTTTTGATTAATTTATTCCAAGAACTAACTTCGTGTACCTGTATAACAATATATCATCCAGGTAGAGTCATTAGTATATTTCTGGAACTTGCTAAGATAAGGTTTTCATTTTATAGAAAACTTCGAAAACCGTAGGTTGTTTGTTAGTTTGCGACTTTAAAAACCCCAAATCCACAACCATTTTTGAGCCAAACTTTAGTATGGAACCTGGGACACAAATGTACAGCTTGTTTCCGTGGATAAAGATGTTAAAGGATTTTTAGCAATAAGGTTTGGGAAAATATAAAATCCTTTGCGATTCTGGGATTATGGCGGATGGGACAAATTGAATGCGATTTTATGAAAAGCTTTGAGAACCGTAGGATGTTTTTTAGTTTGCGTCTTTAACACACCCAATTTACACCCCTTTTTTAGTCAAACTTTAGGTTTGAAACTATGATATAAAGGTACAGTTTGGTTCCGAGGATAAGGATGTGAAAGGATTATTAGGAATAAGGTTTGGGAAAATATAGAATTCTGGGATTATTGCGGATGGGAAAAATTGAATAGGATATTTAAAAAAAATGTCCTTCTTAAATGTTATTTGCTTAATCGTACACATATATACATTATCAACATTTGGAAAGCCATTTGGTGAAATGCTGCGTGCTGCGCCATCCGATTAGCTCAACTGTGTAGGGATGAACATCTGTTACCGTGTTTGTTTCCCGTTGAAAAATTTCGAGTTTAAGAACTCAAGTTAAAATACGTTTTACCTATTCAAAATATTTGAAGTAATCTCATATCAAAAATCTGGTAACTCACTTTGATTTAATTTTATTTACGCTTGATTTATGATTAAGTTTTTTCAAAATAATGTTGAAAAGTGAGCAACGTATAAAAAATCACCTTTATTTTTATACAACTTTTTCTTTGGATTTCCCCTCCTCCGTTCCACTCCTTACAATAACTTAGTCTTTGTTTTGTTTTATCATAAAAGTATGGGCATTCGTCAAAAAGGACGAAATGTTTTGGTCTATATGAACACCTAATTTTCTTGAGTAAAACAGTAAATTATATTACCATCATTATACAGTTACTGTATACTATACTATACGATACAATAGTAACTTTTAAATATATCTGTTTTGTTGTATTTTAAGGATAAATAATATACTTTCCTTACATTTCATTATTCTGGTAATTAGTATGTGAAATGCACACCTGTTTTTTTTTCAAAATGTTTATAATGAAATTAAAATATGTATAGTTGAAAGGAATGGGTATTAGAAAAATTAAATTTATAAAATAAAAAAGTTTTATATTGTTAAGGGTAGATAAAGAGAGGGTGAGATTAATTATAAAAAATTAAAATGTTAGGAAAATATCAAGGTAAAAAAATTAATATAAAATGATAAATTTTATAATAATTTTTAAATGTTATTTTATTATTAAGAATAAACCTATTAATTATATGTAGTTAGTAGTTATAAAATGAGTAACTAAATAATTATGGGTCATTCATTATATAATTTTAATTATTTTAGTTTTGTAATAAAAAAAAATGATAAGAATTTTAAAGTTTATTATAATATACCATTTGAATATAGTATAGTATAAAAATTTAATTTACTTAAATATTTATTAAATATATAATTTATGATTCTATTGAATAAAATAAATTTAAAATAATTAAAATAATATATAGTTGAATAACCCTTTTGTTATGTAAAGAACCATTGAACGTCTTTTATAAATGTAATTAAAAATTTTTAAATACATTTAAAAGTTTGTAAATAATTTTATTGATTATTTAAATTTTTTAATATTTTATAAAACATTTTTTAAATAACTATTAATTATACATTCGTGGTATTTGTTTCTTCGTTAATTTAATTTTATTCACAAATTTGTAATATTACTATATTCTTAATTGAAGACTGTAACTAACACGAACCTTGTATTACATTTTCTGAATAAGAATTTTTTCGATAGATTAGGCTCTATATGGGCACTCTTTTTAGACAACGATTCTTATAAGAACGTCTTTTGTTATAAAATTATCTATTTCTGCACAAAACTTAGAACATATTATTATTATTATTACTTTAATGTATTATATAAATATAAGTACATCTTTATTATAGGGCCGGTTGCATTTTATGGATGTGGGCCAGCTCAAAATACTTAAAAGTTACAAAGTTAAAACTAAATTCCTATATACTTATCTTCAATCTAATTTTTCTTCTTTATATGTGTTTCCATATATCATGGTACTTAAAATAAAAGGTTAACTATTTTTTTTATGCAATCCCAATTGCGACTTGCCAAGGTTATTGTGGGAGAAGCGGATTCCTTAGCCCAGTAGTTTTCGATTCCACGCAGTCTAGTAGAATGTGCTTTATTGTGGTTATTTCATTGCAAAAATGGCACCTAGTAGGACCATATAGATCATATCTTATGGAAATTTATTCGTATCATTTATCTGCTATGATAGCCACTTTTATATAAAAGCGGTTACATCAGGCTTTCGATTTTAGGTATGGGCTAGGTGTACATACTTTATATTATATTATAACCTATTATGATAGAAACTATAAATTATATTAGATATGATCTGACCAGAGTTTGAACTCAAGAATCTTCAATTGAAAGGCCAAATTCTTAACCACAATGTCGGATTGATTCCACCGGATTCATATAGAATTCCACGGTCTAATTCAATATTAACCTAAAATAATTCTCAGAATTTTTATAGTAGGATCAAAGGCTATATATATTTTATCATTTAAATGCTTCAAAAGAATCATCCAAGAAAGTATAAAACTAATGAACGTATAAATGGATAGTGACAACAGAATAAAGTTTTGAGTGAAATGTATATGAAATAAATAAAATATTTATTTCATTCAAATTATTCTACTTAAACTATAAAATAAAATATTATTTATACTTATAGATATATCTTAGTTATATTAATGACTTAAAAACCATTCTTCAAAAATTAAAAAAAAAACACATTAGGATTCTTTTAACACTTTCTTAAAAAAGGCCTTCTAACCATTTTTAATGATGACATTATCTAAAGAAATTTTAAATGATCTACGATTAAAAAATTTACATAAATCTCATATTTATATACTTAATAAATTTATAATTTTAATACCAACTTATATAATACCAAAAAATTCCAACTTTCTTTTATAATTTCTTCAACTTTCAACTTTGATAAAATAAAAAATTATTAAATTTTATCAAACGTCATATAAAATATAATCAACACTCGCATCAACACTAATCAAAATTCTTAAATTATAAAATATTAAATGGATATTCTGTTTCATTGTTCAATTTTTTTTTTTTAAATTGATGCAGTTATCCACATTGCGAGTGAGAAAAGAAAACACCCTCCAGGAAATTTTCATCTTTGATATATATATACATACAAAGAGCTGAGAAAATTTTTCCATTTTCATATTTCGTTAATAAAAATTAACGCAACACAATAATTATTCACCCATGACCTATCCTCCATCCAAGTTCTTTTTTTTTTTTTAAATGTACCCTACCAGCAGAAAATAAAAAAAAATTTTAATAAAATTTTTCATTTTGCGTAACAAATACATTCTCAAGTATTTGTTATTCAACTTGAAAAATCAGCCCTTCATTTACATTGAAAAAAAAAATTGAAAAGGAAAAATACTTATTGCAAAATAAAAGTGTATTTCATGTAAAGTCAAAGAACTCATAAATATATAATTTATTTCACTCACACTTATCATAAATCAACATTCATCAACAAAAAAATCATCATCATCATTATCCTTTTACTAACAATTTGGATTTTTTTTTTTGGTGAATAACTCATTTATTACAAATTATAATATTTCGCCAAATACAGTTATACGCTGCTTACAAGTTCATGTTATCTTTTATCACGCTAGTGAAAGTACAACCGTAACTCAAAAAATTTATCGTAGATTCCTTATTAAGTCATTTCATTACAGGAGTAACAACAAGTTAATATTACAGGCTTCGGAAAAATGGCTTTATAACACTTAACATAGCAGCGTTGTAAAACCTCAACTCAACTCACATCGCTCAGTTCAAATTTTGAGGCGGATCAAATATTAAGTTCACTTATAATTTAACCTAATGACATGCGCTAACAGATTAAGCTGACTAAAAATTCGAGTTGAGCGAAAAGTTGAAATTGCCAAATGAGTACCCCCATTTGCAACCCTGTAACATAATAGTTAAATAGAGAACTCTTAAGGCTTAATTTAACAAACAATATATTCTAAAGTATCTTAAACTATTTTCACTTCACTCTCAACTCTGCTTCATCTGATACTAACATAAGGCCTTGAAGTCCTTGCACACATAAAAAGTGAGCGAGCGATTTTTCAGCAAAAAAAAAATTATTAAAGCGTATTGGTTTTTCTATATATATATATATAAGTATATAAACATCGGATTTTATATAATTTTATGGGCTATATAGAAATATGACAAGGTATCGCAAAATTATACGGTGATTTACTGGTAGTCCTTATAGAAAATAATCAGATAATCGTTGGCACAAAAATCACTCGCACGAACTATCTATTTCTCGAGGCCTTACAATAAATAAAGTAATTTTAATAATAAAAATTAGATCAAAAATTATTTGAGTCACTGTATATACGTACATTTATTTAATATATGCTTCAATAATTACGAAAAATAGTATTTTCTCAACGTGCATATTTTATGCGTCTCACACATGTTTACAAAATTTTGTTGATTTTTTTTTTATTGCACGACCACACTGCAATATTGAAATCAATAAAAAATTTCGAAATTGTTAAGGAAGAAATGAAGCAAACCCAAGAACTCGTTAGATTTTTATTTTAATTAAGATTTATAAGACTATAAACTTATACTCGACATCTGTAAGTGAAATGTGAAATATTATTTATACGCTTTTTCAAGAAAGGCTTCAAAAAGTACAACTGCTGTAGAATAAAATGAGATAATAAATTCTTAACCTTGGCCATCAATGGCAAGAACAGACCTTTAAAAATTTATTTTATTCTTTGTTACCTTTGCGTAATAGAATTTGAATTTGAACTTTCTGCAACTTTTGTTCACTAGACTTTTGCAAGCGAACCTTTTCACATTTAAATTTTGAAAGGAGCAAGTGGGTTGAGGATTTCTATTATATGATATCAACTACATTATAGTTAGTGTCCCAAGCTTTATTTAGTATCCAAATGATAATGATCAAATAATTTGCATCATTTCTTTAAAATAATTACTATTAAGTCCTAGTCAGAAATCTAATTAAAAAATAAACACTATAAAATTCCAAAGTTTTTAATCATTATTCTACTAATATCATAATATTAATTATATGTACGTATACATAAGCAATTCAAACATTTTGAATAGAATTTTATAATAATTACTTAATTTTCATAATATGTGTCCTATACAAGCAAATGATTATAATTTTCAAGACATTTTAAATGCGTTTACATATACACACTGTGCGTTATTCAGTGTAGATGTTTTTTTATTTTATCTTTATATAAAAGCCACTTTAAAATGACGCATAAATTGCATAACTAAGTACAAGTCCTTTTGGGAATATTTAATAACTATTCATGTGTAGTTATACCATATAATTATAAGTCTATTTGAAAACTCTTATATACATAGAACTTAAATATTTATTATAAATATACATAATTGAATGTGTGCAATGTATAAAATATGCACATGTCATCAGAAGAGAGAAGACGAAGGAAACACCTTCAAAATAAATGAACTTAAATATTTAAATTTAAAATAAACTTTAAGTTATGATATGTTTAAGAATATTTTTGAATGTATTTTTAAAGGGTGACCAAAACTCCCAAACTTAAAAATAAACTAATGAAAAATTATTATTTGGAATTTATATTATTTAACTTATATTTTCAAAGTACTTAATTCTTTACCTTAAAGTAAAGCTTATGAATGTCCTTAAAGGATGAATTTACCAATTACAACATCAATATTTATATAGTTAATTGTAGTTAAAGTACTTATTAATTACTCCAAAAATATAACCGAATATATATATAGACTCTAAATTATGATCTGTACTATATCTATTTGTACTTATTGCAAAATATAGTCAGTATAAATACTTTGATTCAAAAAGTACTTCAATTACTTTTAATAGTTTATAAATTTTTAAAAAAACACTTTCAATTGTGACACTCTCCAGAACACAAGTAAAAGATTCTTGAGCATTATAATTTATGCATTTGTAGATTGATAAGAAAACAAATTACATATGTACGTAAGTACTTTTATAAATATTTGTATTTATTTCAGTTTATCATCAAAATCGTTTAAAATAAAATTGAAGATTTTCATTTTCAAAATTAAATTAGAAATGAATGAATATAAAATTATATAATGAAAACTATTTTATTAAATTATAAGCGCACAAATAGATAATTGAAATATTAAAATAAATATGTTTTATATGTAAGTTTAACTCATGATTTTAAAATTTATTGTAAATAATAGTTATATTAGAAACTTTAACTTTAACTTTTGGCTTTGAAATTTATTGCAAATGAAAAAATATAATTATTTAGTTTTCTGATAATAAAACTTTTAAAATGAAATTAATGAAACTATGAAAGACGAAAACTACTTTTCTCATTTTCTTTTCTATTTATCCGCAAAATAATTATTTTTATTAATATAAATTATCCAAATTTGAGACTTAAACGTTCAAACAAGCTTCTTAAGCCAATTCTAGGACTTTCATAAACTTTCTTATTAAAACAATAATCAAATATTAAAAACTTAAATTGTTTATGGAATTTTACAAACTACTGTATGCACTTCTCAATGGTTTTTACAACGCGAATGAGCATAAGACTTTCATTTGCCATCTCTAACTCCTTCTCACACGGTTTCGTGTTCCTGTTTTTTACATTCTTCCATATGAGGTTGCATTGGTGAAGTTCATTTAGTACTGTGCGTCTATACAAGTATAATTTGAATGACAATGTCATCTACTTCCTTGAAATTCGATTCTAAGTTCATGCTTTACTAATGTTTTTATTATATTTATTTGCGTAGGGCCTATCCAGCTCCATTTTTTCTTTCTTTGTTGTTTGAATATCTAATTCTTCATAGGTTTTCGTTTCTTACTCTGTCTGGTCAGAATATTCTGCATATAATAAGTAGACATGTAGTAAAATATAATTTAAAACTCACTGGAACATTTTCATATTCATTCAATTAGTCAATCGTTTAAAGCCCCTCGAAAGTCGAAACCAAAAACAAAAAAGACCTTATACTTATTTTATTTTTAAATAAAAATAAAAAATCCTATCCGAGCAACGTCAGACTTTCTGTATCCTGCAATTTTACTTCGTAGAAATTTTTTTATACTTTATTTTGAACATCTTTTTACAATTTTAACCAATAGGGAATTAAAATTTTTTTTTTCTATTAAAATTATACCTAAGTTAAATTTCGAAAATTAATATTAAGGAAAATTTTTAATATATTTAAGTATCTTTTAAATGGATTTATGACAGGCAATTCAAAATTTTTTCCAAGTTTTTCCCCGTCAAATTTAAATCAAATTGTTTTTGTATTTTCTTATAACTATACTTTAAGGATGAAAAAGGAAAGAAATTACTTTGAATTGTATAATTTTACAGGCCATTAAGGATTTAACAGAACGTGTCATAAATGATATTTTATTTTTCTTGTTAAATTTAATATTTTAATAATTTAAGGAATTTTTTTTTTGTTACTAAATTTAAAAAAAAAAATTAGAAAAACTTTAAATGGTTTACTTAAATTGAATATCTAATAAGATTATTAATATTAAAATGATATACATAATATAAACAATTTTCTAATTTAATTAAATAATTGTGAACACATTAAGCTAATTATTTGAAATAAAACACAATTAAATTGTAAAGAACTTAAATAATTATTAAAATTAAATAAGTATTGAAGAAATCTATAGTTAATGATATTTTCAATACAAGTTATAAGAAATGCCCAAAATAATATCTTTGACTTTAGTAACACACACAAGTCATTCAGAACTTTAGGGAATTATTTACAATAAAAAGGGAAAAAGAATACTAAAGGAATTGTATTCGGAAAATCAACAAAAAAATAGTATCTTAAAAAACGTATATTTATTTAATATAAATGAATTACTTGTGTGTAAATCCTTTTTGTAATCGCCTCGAATAATCGAAATGTACATATCTAAAATTTAATTCATGCATTAGATCAATTCTGGATCTGCAATTGTTAATGTGAACTAAATGAGAGTAATTTAACTATATAAGTATGAAAGTAAGTAGATAGTTTACTATTTACATGATATTGCCAGCTTTCAAAACATATAAATATTTTTAATAGCGCATATTGTTCTTTAAGGACGAAAAGGACATTAAAAAGGATCAATTGCCTATATATCTCAAACATAATTGGTACTGCCAGCTTTTAAAATATATATATCCTTAATGGGCATATTATCCTTTAAGGACGAAAAGGACATTTAAAAGGATCAAATGATTACATCTCATAGGCTAGCAATACATAAATGATATTGCCAGCTTTTAAAATATATATATCCTTAATGGCGCATATAGTCCCTCAAGGACGAAAAGGACATTTAAAAGCATTCTTGTTATTTTGGTACTTTTGTAAATATACAGTTATAGCAAGCGATCTGTAAGGCATATATAAATATATATTAAATTCTGCTAATTAAAGTATGAATATATTTAATTACTATAGGAGCTGCCGTTTTGAAGATATTGTAGTTCAAAGTTGAAAATTTTTGAAAAATAGAAAAATTTTCAGCATCCTTCTTACATCGTTGGAAAGCTGGTCTTTTTTTTACAATTTGTGCATACATACTTAATGTGTTTATCAAAGCGCTTTGAAGATAAAGATAATTTAAGAAACAATTTATGAATTCTTCTTCAAAATAAATTAATAAGTATTAGGTCCTTACGACACAAGTTTGTAAAAAAAAGAAAAATTGGTATTTAAAAGTGTATTCAATTTACAAAAGTTCTATATTTCTACTTAAACAGACATAAATCTGTAATGTTAAACACATTTTAATTATAAAAATAGAAACACTTATATATAATATGAATTTTCCATTTAAAATTTTTTTTATATTTACATTAGGTACCCCTAAATTGTTCCTAAAACAAACATTTATCCATTAAAATATATAAATTATATTAAGTACATATGTATATGAATTTAAATGCTCCTAATGTTTTATACAATATTTTGTAAAATCACACTTACACAAATACACATAAACAAAAGTTTAAAGAATCCTTTTTTTTGTCATAGAGATTAATATAGAAAAAAAAAAAAATATTTACTTAAATGTTAAACAATTAAGAAACTTGAATCCTGTTGTTGTTTGTGTTTTTTTTTAGTTTTTTTCAAACTTCATATTAATGTCCTTTTCATTTATTTTTTTTTTTGTTTTTTCTTTTTTTACTATAATTTCAACTTGATCCTTAGGACATTTTTTTTTTTTTTTGCATAGAAGGAAGTCTATGAGTTAATTTTTATTTTATATTTTAGTTTTTTTTTTTTATGTCGACCTTAATTTTTGATATTATGATATTTTTGTATGTCAGGCCAAAGTTTCCTTCCTTTTCGTTTATTATTTCTTACTCTTTCTTTTAAAAGTTCTTTTTACAGTTTGGTTTTTTTTTTTACTTCATACATTTTTATTTTGTGAAATGACTTGAATTGAGCACCCATTTCATTTTGATAAATGATTACTTTGACTCTGACACTACCAGAGACTATTTTTATAATTTAAAAAAAAAAATTCTATGACGGCTTCTACTTTTCTGTCCTTTTTTTTCTCTCTCTCCTTTTTTTTGCTTGATGCCTTTCACATTTTTTTTTTTTTTTCAAAACTTAAAAGAAAAAATCAAGCAGAGATGGAGATATATATATATATACAATATAGTTAGTTATTCGCTTTATATTACTTTTTTTTGATGAACACTTGTTCTAATCATTATAGTGTTAGTTTTATATAGTTTGAATAGACCTAGCTCAATTTTTTTCAATCTTGTAGAATTACTTTAGTAAGAAAGGATGTATAAATATGTGTGATAATGTTGACAGAGAAAATGGCTGTTGAGGAAATGTCGAATGAGGGAAAGTCGACTGAGAAAACTTTCACTGGAAAACCTGTTGTCTAAGAAAATGTTGATTTAGAAAATACTTACAGCGTAGTGCAATAGTAATTTGAGGTTTTACTAATTTTTACTAATCTCTCCGAACACAGCATTTCACCTATACAGATAAATAAATATTCCGGAAAAGGGGAAACCTTTATTTTCGAAATGTTAAATGCCGATTGAAAAAATGCTAAATGTCGATTGATTTCTTTTAGTAAAATATAAAAATAAAAAATAAATCCCCAAATTTTTTACCCGTTCGACATTGTCCTATTTTTTGGGGACTTTTATCCTCAAATGGTATTTAGGGGACAATTTCCATTTTTGTTGCAGGCAAATTATCAGTCGGTATTTTTTTACGGTCGATATTTTCACCCGTTTGACATGTTTTAAATCTACCTGTACATCATAATATTGGATGGAGTACTTTAATACCCTTGAAAGAATTTTCGTTAAAACACAATTTTTAAGTTGAATTATACTAAAGAACTGGGGTGGTAGAGTGATTTGGCTTAATATACAATAGAGTTCAATTCCCGTAACGGTCATGAATTATTTAATAAATTGGATCTTTTATGCAAAAATTACAGTTATTAAAAAAAAATTTTTCAGAGATAAGTAGTCTTTGCCAGTTCTCTCTAACTATGAATGATAATAGTTATTAAGTTTAGATATGATTATAAAAGCTCATAATCCCAGTTAGCTATAGATACTTAAACGAATCTCCTATATTCTATAAAGGAGGGAAGACATTCTTATTTCTTTAAAAAGTTTACGAAATTACTTTGAAGGCTTTAAGTGCTATATTACTTTGAAGGCTCGGAAAAGATATGCTACCGTTATAGTGTAGAACTTTCTGTTGCTTTGTCAATAATTTTGTATTAAAAAACAAATATACAGGGTGTCCAAATATTTATAATAGCTATAAATTTTTGAACGTTTAGTTTATCAAGTTCTTCTAAATATTTTTATTTTTTGAAAATTCTTATGGGACTGATAGATATCAAATTAAAAGTCCGGGTAATTTTAAACGCATTTTTTTAAGCATTTTTCTTGACATAATAAAAATTTACAGTTAACGAACGGTTTTTAAAATAATGAAATTTAAAAGCAAAAATTATTGACTTTGTAATCGACAAAAAATCATTAATATCATCAAATAATATCTTGATAAATTATAACTTGAATAGAGATAGTAGTTATACAAATATAGAAAGCTCTCTTTTAGATTTTGCAGGATTTTCACGTGTTATGTATTATATACTTATTGGTTTGAAAGATAGACTTTCAAGACTTTGGAGCCCTATAACTCGAGAAGGAGTTAAAATATAAAGAATCCTTACTGTGGAAAAATTTTTTCATTCAACCTTCAGGTCTTTGGACCACTAATCTGTGGGCACCCTCAATAATAAACAAATAAACCAGTACTCTGTTTTAGAAAATTAAACATGTAAATAATCTTCGGATAAAAGTCATAAAATTATTAATTGATGTATATATATTATATATGTTATCGTCAGCGAAATTTTAAAATTAAACTAATAGTTTTTTTTTTCTAAAAGTATATACATAAGATTTTTAGATTTATTTAAAGAATTTATTAAAACAAATTATTTTCGTGGACAATTTTCTTAATAAAATCTGTTTCTGCAATTCCGAAAAAATAAAACAAATCTTAAGTTTGATTTAGTATGTTTAAAGTAAAGTAAAGAAAAAGAAAAGTATAATATACAATATTCAACCAATATAGCCTGAATAATATATAGGTACAGGGTCATAACTACCAGGGCCATAAGGCCTTTGAATCCTTAATTTATTTAGGGACTTATCACTCATTTAGATATAGACTTTTAGACCTTTGGCACACTTTAAATATTTACATGGGACATAAGTCTCTTGGCAAATGGGTGATCAGTTCCTTTTGAAAGTTATTACCCATTACTAATTACTTAATTAATTTACTAATTTTTAATGGCAGTTTTAACATCATTTATCGAAAATTATATACTAATATATTTCAGCCGAAATTTATTTTGAATTAAATTATGTATAATATAAAAATATATAAGTAAAATATTAGATGTAAAACAGTTTAAATTTATATATTTGTCTATGCGAGATTCTGTACTAGAAAGCATACTTAAGTTGGTTAAAAAATCAAAATTGATCCTTTTTCTAGAGTATTTATGAATTTATGTATGCGAAACTCTGTATGCGTTTATATGTGAAATTATTATTTGTTTTTTTAATTTTGGAAAAATGGAATACCTCTGATTCCAAATTCAAATGTTTGCTAATTATTTTTGATATTATAGTTTAAGAAAGTCTGTATATATTCGTAACCGTCACTTACGTTATACAATTAAAATAACTTTTCAGCGGAGAACTGTATACGGCTCATAAGTCCTCTAGGGAGTTATGGTTCATTGCTACCAGTCTCAAATTCTTTAGGAACATACGTCTCATTAAATGTGTCATAAGTCCCTAAATGAATTATGACCCTGGGAGTTTTGACCAAAATTTATCTCAATTTTCTTTTTTAATTTTCTATACAATATTCGTGTGGTAAGCATGGGGTTGATGAACAACATAAAATATAAAAAATTACAAAACTAGGTTTGATTCATCATAAAAAAATATTTTAAAGAAAAATTTTTCTCATAAAAAAATATTTTTACTTTGATATGAAAAGTTTGAAGGTTATGCAATTTTTTTGGTTTTCTTTTTGCTACAAAAAAAAAAGAACAATTTTAAAGATCAGGATATCAAAATAAGGATGAAAAAGAGAGCTTTCAATTTTTTTTTTTCCATTTCACTTTCTATAATTTATTTTTTATTCTTCGTTTCTTTATTATTTTTGTGGTTATATCATTTTTCAGAATTGGAGGTTTCGGTTTTTTAATTTCAAAAAAAATTTTTTCAAGGCTTTCGTTTTTTTTTTAACCTATACACATTTGAAACTTTATATATGGTGGAAGTGTGGTTATTATTTTTTATTACTATATAATACGCTAGTTATTTAAAAATCCTATAAAAAAAAAAAAAAGAAAAAAACTTCAGGAACTTTTCAAAATTTCAGATTTTAGTTTTGTGGTTTGATTTTCTTGAAACTAAAAAATTTATTTTAATAATATTTTATTTTAAATTCATTTCAATGGAAATATTTTTTATTATGTGCTACAACATAATGTATTTTATTCATTATTTAAACAGTTGTTAATAAAAGGATAGCTTTTAAATTACTGAAAATTACAGAATTAGTTTATCCTATATACGCGTGTATATTTTTCTTTGGACTACGTCCACCCCTCCTTTACTTGTTTTAATAAAACTTTTCGGATTATATTAAAAGTATCTTTTACGCAGTAGAATATTAAAAAAATAAATACGAACTAAAACCTCTTTTCAATTTATAAGGCTTTCATTAAAATTTTTTTAAATATTTGCTGAACTGATGTTTCCAGGTTTTTTTTTTTTTTCTGGGTAATCAATCACTAAAAACTAAACAATTTTAAGGATTTCCTTTTCTACCTTTTAAAATTTTTGAAGAACAAACACTTTAGGCTTTTAATGATAATTATGAGGGGTTGGAACAATTCCACAAACAATATAAGTGTATATTTTTGAACTATGAAATTAACACCATTAATATTGTTCTAAACAATTAAACAAATGGCGGGAAAGTAGGTGCACGAAGCGAATACTCGAACGCCTCTACGGACAGTCTAGTTCGGTTTCGTTCACAGCGGATTGCTTATAGCTCGCAGGCATCAGAATTCTTCTACAAAATATGTTAATTCATGCGTTATTCCAAATTAGTGAGGATTTTAGAGTTTAGTTCAAAATCAAGTTATTCGGGTTTTTCAGTATATTTGAATTATTTTATTAAAGTCTTCACTTGCTTGAACTTTAATTCACCTCACTTAAGTTAGTTACTAAGCTATAGTAAATGGAATTACATCCATTATGGATTTTTTGCCTAAGGAACTGTTATACCCCTTCTGATAATTAGTTATTATCCAAAAAAATAAGATTATTAAATCCTATAAGTTCTATTGTATCTTAAGATACAAAAAAGCTGAAATTTGAATTTAAAAAATAATACGCGTAAGTTATCAGTTAAACTTTCTTATTACACAGGTAAGATATCGTGATTTGTATTTTAAATTTTCTAGAGTATATAATGCTTAAAATTGAAGTTTAAATATGCAAGCCAAAACTTTTTTCCATTTATAGAACAAAAAAAATTCTATAATTTCATATACTTATTTATGTTATGTATATAAAAAATACAAAAGCATTAATATTATTATTTTTTATTGGTTAGTTTGAAAAGTAAGTAAAAAAATAACATGGGACCTAAGAAACATATAGAAAAACTATGAAAAGCAAATCAAAAGCCAAAATAACACAAAAAAAAAACAAGAACAAAAAATCAAAAAAGTTTTTCATGAAAATTTTTTTTTTTTTTGATAACTTTGTAGTAAAACTTCATATGTGGTGTATAACTTTTACATATTTTTTCTCTCCTATTTGCATTTAATTTTTTTTTAAATTTTCTTTTTTTATTTCTCTGCTGGAGTCTTAAGAAAATTATTTTCGCACCATTTTGTTTTTTTTTTTTTTTATTTTTATTTATTTTGAACTTTTCATCGTTTTTTCTTAGAAATTGGGAGTATATTTTATGCAATTTTGGATGTACAATACAGTAAAACGTAGCTGCTGTATTTTGATGTAGATCAGCTTTTATTATTTTTGTGATGTATTAAAAGCAAATTTTAAGGATTATACTTACTCCGATAAATGTGGTGGTATATAAGAACAAATACTTTAAAAAGTTTAAAAGAATAAACGAAGAAATATTTAAAAAGTTGTTATATGCTTACGAAAAATAAAATGAAATTTAAAGTGAAAATTAATTTCTTAATTGAATGAAGTTTTTACTACTATATGAAAAGTTTTTGAAAACAATCAAAAAGAAATTTTGTTTTTATAAAACTCAAAAAAAAATTATAACTCCATGTCTTTTATAACTCATATAAATAACATTTAACAAGAATAGAAATGACATGCAAGTTAAATAATCTGATTAAGATTTAAAAAAAAAAACTTTTTTAATTAAATTTATTGGAAAATTTGTTTGTAAAATAATTAAAAAAAGTGCAGTAACCTAAGTTGCAATTTTAAGATCACAAAGTCGCAACATATCTAATTTGGAAACTAAAGTGCAAAGTTCCGACATTGAACTGTAATCTGCAATTGCAGTTAATTTTAAATAATCTTCCTCGCTTCAAACAATAGTTGTTAGGTATTAAGGTACAGGATAAAAAGTACAGGATTTAAATTTTTTTTTAGGAAATATGGAAATGGAAAATCGAAGTTGAAAAATTTATGTTTTAAAGGAAACTTTACAAGATCTAGCTCTTAATTCGTACTGCATTACACAAAGAAATTATAGGAGGTTTTACAATAGAATATAAATAAAATTCCATAGGATATAAGCCGTTTTTGTAAACTTAAATTTTTATTTTAAATAAATTTTAAAATATCCTGTTAATTCCTTTAAACACTCCATGTCAGAATTTGAGCTCATACGCCTAAATTAACCTTTAGAAAAAGTCCTAAAACTATAATATGAAATAGTACTAGATCCTTAATTATGCATACATTGGTTATTGTTCTAAATTCTAAATTAAAATTAAATTTAATTTCTTGGTACAGATAAAGACAATCTAAGGTTTAGAGTTCAAACACTGTAACATCTGTTAATCGATAATCAAAGCCGACAACTTGTTAATATTAGTATACAGTAGTGAAAAAACATTATAGCAGTATTCAATGCTTTTGTTTAGTTTATCTGACCGATAGCTCAGTGATTAAAGTGGCAACTTTTCAATCGAAAAGACATGGATTCAAACCCTGGTCGGATTATTTCTAATAAAAAATATATACTTAGTGTATATTATAATAATTTAATAAGTAGTCCAAATATCAAATAGAATAATTACTATTACAATATCAGAGAATATTTACTATTGTCTGGTACTAGTTACAATTAAATAAATAAATAGATTTGTTTAGGTTGTAGGAATGTCCTTTAAACTCAAAATATTTTGAGATGTCCTTTAAACTTCTCTATTTACATTTTCAATTATTTAATTCCTCATATGATAAATAAAAATTTAATTTATCTAATTTAATATTGTAGTAAATATTTTTATAAAAAGAAATTTAAAAAAATATATATATTTTTAATTTTAATTAAAATTATTACTAACTTTTTGAAAAAAATTATTTAAAATTGTAATTTTTTGAGAAATTCTTTCAGTAAATTATATTTCAATTTTCAAGTGTATGTAATTGAAATAAAATATTTAAAAAAAATTTAATTAAAATATAATACAAGAATTGTATTTGATTTCACTTTTAAAAATTTAAAAACTTTAAAGAATTCCTTTTTATGAAATACTTATAATCAAAAAAAAAATATATATTTTATATTTTTAGAAATATTAAAATAAAATATTATTTATTATTAAATTTTTTTGGTTTTTATTTATATGTACAAAAAATATTAAAAACAAGACATTTAAATAAGTATTACAAATATGGGTATAATTTTGGGCGATGTTACAAAAGTCCCAAAGTAAAGATACCAACCCACTTTTAAATATGGAGTTTCGTTGGCAAAATATCCAAATTTTCAATACTCTATTTATATACTTTTGCATTAAAATAAAACTATTTTCCAATGATTTTAAACTATTTTATACTATTTATAAATTCATGTATTCGAGAGTTTAAAAAACGAGGTTAAAAAATTAGGATTGCCCTTTTTTTTAAAAAAAATCTTTCAAAATGTAGTTTATATGTAAAATTATTGTTTTTTTCTTAATTTTGAAAATAGGAAGTTGACCCCTCTGAGTCAAAACTATCAAGGTTATACGTTCCTTAGGAACTTGTGGTTCATTGCTATGAGTACCTTAGAGACTTATGACCCTGCGAGTTATGATCTTGCCCCAACATTGAAGCATTAAGAAATATACAGGATGCTTTATTATAACTTTTAAAATTAATAAGACAAACTATTAAAATTTAATTTATACTAAAACATTAAGGAATAATTTTCGCATTTGTTTAAGAGTTTTATACTTGTGGATGCTTATTCTTCGTCTTCCTGACCAACTTTTTTTTTAGGTTATTAGAAAATGGATTATTAAATTTAAATATCTTTTAGTTCAATATTTTGCAAACTTTGATTTTAGTTTTATTCAATTATAATTATTATTCAAAAAAACTTTGACCTTATACGTTTTAATTTTTTTTTTTTTTGATAATTAGAACTAAAATAAACTATAGTTTAAATTTTAATATATTTGATATTTTACAGAATTCTTAGAATGAAAGTAATTATAAAATAAAATTGATACTTTATATAAAATTACTTTTAAAATAATAAAAAAAATTTAGATAAGTAAAGTTAAAAAATTTATTTACTAAATAAAAACTTATAGAAATATAAAAATAAAAAATAAGGAATGAACTAAGAGATAGTTAAATAGGCCAAACAATCTTTTAGATATTTAATTTTTTAAATATATATATATGAATTATTTGAAATAAAAAAATATTATGGATTTATAAAATTCATAGTACTTACTAAGTTATATGAACTAAAAAATTTATATAAACTTGTATATGTATGTATACTTAGTTAATTAATTAAATAAGTGATGGAAAAAACCAAGGTTTTTTTATAAAAGCACATTTTAAAAATTATATACTTAATGTTTCATACTGAGTTTAATTTTGAAAATATATACACTAGTGACCAAGTAATGGATGTATAAAAACAATTTAATTTTAATTCCTAATAGCCCTTCAATGAGGTAGGCTCCCAAATTTTTAATAAGCAAACTTATGATGATTCTCGAGGATCTAACCTCTCTCACGTTCTAGAAATTAAATCGTGACTTCCACCAAAATGTGAAATTTTTCTTACAATTTTATTATCTAAGTAAAAATGGTTGAAACTGATAGGCACTTTCTTCAATTTTAAGAACGCCTTTTAAATTTATGAAAAACCTTTAACAAATATGTTAAAATATAATGTTGGAGGTTTAGATTTTGTATATTACTTAAAAAAAATAGCAAAATTTAAATTTTCGACAACTTAGAGTCCCTAAACAAGAGGCGTGTAAAAAAAAAATTACGACTCCTACTAATTTCTGAGGATCTTTTCTAAAAATTTCAAATCTCTAGCTTGAGCCGTTAAGAAGATGTGTGCGACCAAAAATTCTGCAAATATATTAGTACCGTATGACAACCCTATACTTGTCTTTCAAAAATTTTGAAAAATTAGTTTTAGATAAAAAAAGTAAACTTAATAGAACTCTTCTTAATTATAACAATTTAAATATAGAGCTTTTCCGACTTTTTGGGACTGTATCTCCGTAACGCGAGGGGTTACAGAAAAAGGTTCTCCCATAAGTAAAATTTTTCTTTCGTTTTTGTAAATAAACGTTTTTGTAAATATACGGACTGACAAAATGAAACTAATAAGCACATTTTTTAAAAAATTTTTTGAAAATGTTTTTAAAAAAATGAAATTCTTAGAACCTAAAAACAATGTTTCTACGGAGAGCAAGGAAGGAAGGAAGGAAGGAGATTTATCCTTTCCTAATTAAAAATAAAAATTTTCCTTAATCAAGATAAAATGTTCACAATTTTTGCCTCAAGTTAGTTAATTTGTCATAATTATCAAAAAAATTATCATTTACTTGACCAAAACTTCATAAATTCATTTAAAATTACATAAAAAGTTAAATTAATTTAGTTTCCAACACTTTCTAATTTTTTTTTTTAATTTCAAGGAAATGACTACTTGAAACGGAACATGGATCCTTTCTTTACAGACCTCTTTTTGAATAATGAGTCGGAAACTAATTAGTTATTATGGTGTAAATTTTAAATATCTTAAAAAAAAGTTGCTTGTGATAAAAGTTTCCTTTAAAAAGAATTTAGGCCAAATTTATAAATGGGTCAAATTAATATTTAATATTTGATTAAATAATTCCTAATACTAACTTGCAGACGATTTTTATTCGCATTTTGCTGCTTTTCTCTAAAATTTATATAGGGAATATTATTTAAAATACTTTTCAACATTATTTTAATTGATAAGAATAATCTAATCATCAGTATCTAAACTAGTATAAATAAATAAAAAAATATTTACAAAACGTGAAATAAGTACTCGTATAACTTGTGCATAATAAAAATATGACAAAAATGATTCATTTGGTTTTAAAAAATTATCTCATGCGGTTTTTCATTATTATTTTAATGTTTTTTTTGGTTCTTCCGTTCTTATATTAAAATTCATTTGTTTCGTTTGACAAAATGAGTAAATCCCCCTTTTTCTAGCATATTTTTAAAATAATGTACTTCTTGGTTAAATATTGTCACATGTTCGCGTACCGTTTATCTTCCTAAGAAAACATATCCAGTACTTGACTATTAAGTAATTAATTTTGGTAGTAATATACTCTATAAAGTAATTCATAAATCTCAAAAAATGAAATTATAAATTAAAAGAGAATTAGCATTATTTTCTATTATTCTGTAACATAAAGTTACTTCTACATTAATTAACTAAGTACTTAAATCTATATTACCCATTATTGCTGACCAATCTAAACGGTTAACGTAAGAGTCTGGACTTTAACAAAGATTTTTTTTTGACAATGATGGCGTGTCAATACAGATTAAGTACCAGTACTGATACTGAGTAAAATTCAAAAGCAGTTACTGATACTTCAAAAACGCAAGAACAAGTAACAATACTGGTATTGGAAGCTACAATTACTTTAGCAGTACTTACCAGTACTTAGGCAGTACTATCGGTATTTGCAGTACTACCAGTATTTTCTAGTACTACCTAGTAGTTCAATTATAAATGCTTATTAAATTAATAAAATAAATTAGTTTTTAAAATATCCTGATTAGTACAGGTAAAAACTCCTGGTTGATACTAGTAGTAAAGGTAAGTACTTGGAGTACCCGTTAAGTACTTGTAATTTGCAGATTAGTCTTAACAATAAGTACTGTTAGTAAGTTAAGTGTACTAGTACTGGTTTGTTTACTTAAGTACCAAAGTACTGAAATTTTTACAGTTCTGATATTTGACTACCCAAGTTACTTCAGTAAAAATAAATACTTCAGTTAAGTTACTTTTTCAAAATCAATTTTTATTCACTTTAAAATTATGCACTTGAAAATCCGTTGTTTTAATATCTACTTTGTTTTTAATTTTCTTTCTACTCAAATTATTTGAGTTTTTTAAATTTTTATGGGGTTTTTGTTTAATTTTGCAATATTTAATTAACTAGAAAAAAAAAAGAGTTTATATATTAATTAAAAAACAGTCATAGGTCATGATAAATTTTTAGCACATAAGAAATAAGTAACTAATAAAAAAATAAATTATTACATCATGATGATAGGTTTCTTTGTACACAAAGATAGTGAATTTAAATAAATAAGTCATATATTATTGTTATTGGAATTGTAAATAATAAGTATACTTAAGTATTTAATTTTGTTTTTTTTGAAGTGCTAATTAAGCATGATATCATTTAAATTTTAAATTAATTTTACAGTCGTGAAGTTATAAATTTCTTTTAAATGTCATTTCAATTAATTTTCTTAATATTATTAATAACTTTTAAGTCAATTCTAATATACTCATTAACTAATCATTTCATCTTAATACAAAATAATCAATAATTTAATACTCAAGTAAATATTTCAAATTTATGAATAAGTACTTATGCAATAAAAAAACTTATTAAGTATTAATAATATAATTACTAAAAAGTTATATATCGGATTACTCACCTCTTTCAACTCCAGAAATATCTTTTGCGTAACCTGTAATTGAAAAAAAATAAAATGCGTTAATACTTTTAATACAATTATTTAATAAAAAATTTAATAATAATAAAAATTATTTTAATTTGATAAAAAAAACAACCAAATAAAGTAAATTACTAGCGTAAATTTTACGCAATTTCATTTGCTATGTACTTACAACAGAAATTTTATTTTAATCGCATATTATATTATGTATGTTTCAATTATATGTATATATGTATATATGTACATATTTTTAATATAAAAAAATTGTCTGTTTAAAATTATTTTATAAATTGCCATTGTTAAATATTTTTAAATCAAAACGCACGCAATATTCAAAGTAATGTAAAATAAGGTCATATTAATTATTAACATACTAATTAAAATTTTAAAGATCATTACTATTTATTATATTTGGCATATAGTTATTTGCTGAAATTTTAATTTTAAATTTATGTTCTCGACATAATTATATATTTTTTTACCTTCCAGGTGTCTAAAATTGAAGAACTATACAGAAAAAAGAACTAAAAGAAAATGAATTATCTGTTGTAACTATTTATAAGTACATCAATTTGTCCACCACTCTAAAGTATAAGTAAATGTCACCTTCCACAACTATAAACTGACAAGTATTTAATTACAATTACAAGTATTAAAGTTTAATCGGCAAATTACTACGATGGAAAACAAGTACTTGAGTACTTATATTGTACTTATACTGTATTTTAAAAAAAAATCTCATATAGAACTCGAATGTCATGACTCATTGCAATAATTAAAATTATGATGATCCAATCAAGTTTTTGTTTTAAACTTTGTACTTTTCAGACACCCACTACTAAACAAGATTATTATGTAACCAAATTGTCTAATCTAATCGTACTACAAAATTTTAGAACTTTACGAGTTTTTATCATGTAACAATTTTAAGTAATTAACTACAAAAACTCATAGGTACAAGTATTCAATTAAAATAAGAAACTGTGATGACTCAGTATTTTAAAAGTAATCATGTTCATAGATCATCATCTTCCACAACTATAAACTGAAAAGTATTAAATTTCACGTTGAATTGGTAAATTACTACGATGGAAAAAAAGTACTTGAGTACTTATATTGTACTTATACTGTATTTTAAAAAACAAATCTCAAATAGAACTCAAATGTAATTAAGTACTCAATACAATAATTAAAATTGTAATGATTTAGTTTTTTTTTTTTTTTAAATGTGTACCTTCCAGACACCTACTATTCAAAAACATTATTATGCAACCCAATAGTCCAAGCCCAAGTTTTATCCAATCATTATAATATGCACTTTAAAAATTTAGAACTTTACGAATTTTTATCATGTAACAATTTTAAGTCATTAACTACAAAAACTCGTAGATTCAAGTATTCAATTAAAATAAGAAACTTTGATGAGTCAGCATTTTAAAAGTAATCATGTTCATAAACTAGTTATAAAGTTTAAGAACACAACCAATATACATGGCTATTTACAAAAAAGTTTATTATTAATTTAATTATTAAATTACATATACCTCAGAATTTTATTCGCTAGGTCAAATTTCGGAACATTTGCTTTATTTTAATAAAAAAACTTAATTTTATCACATGGAATATTAGAGAATTATACTTATATAAATAAATTCTTTCTAATCAATTATTTAAACTTAATTGACAATTTAAATAGAAACAACTAATTTCATAAATGATTTTTATTACCTACTTTTTTATCAATTTTAATTTTATATTGAGTAAAATTATAAATAAATACTAAAAAAAAAGTATTTTTAATTTAATTTCTAATTGAAATCATGTTTAAAAAGAGAAAAACATTTATTATTTAAATATTTAAAAAATTATTTGAAAATTAAAAAATAAAATCAAATTAAAAAAATTAAAATTAAAATTATTAAATCATTCATTTAAAAATTAATAATATGGTTCGCATTACACATATATACTCAGTACTTATATCAATATTGTATATATGGGTGATTTTTTTTTTTATTGCACATTTCATGTCCTGGAATCAATTTTTTTATAATTTTTTAAATAAGTAAAATACAGAAAAATTAATAATTAATATTAATTTTACAAACGATTCCCCATTGCCCCCATTTCATTTGAAAATTCTATGTTAAACAGTTTTTCTTAAAAATTAAAAAAGCATACGGTACCTATAGCAAAATGCTATGTCCCCGAGCTTAATTTTTTGACTTTTGGATTAATTTTTTCTGTTAATACTGCCTTTGGTATAAATTGGGTAATCAAGACTCTAAATTATAGTTATTATAAGTTTAATTTTTTTATTTTAGAAGCGGTAAAAATTTTGTTTAACCTTTTTTTTAGCAAAATAAATGATGTCCCTAGGTTTTGTCCATTGTGTTACCGAAGCATTACTTTTTAAATTAAAACGGTTTGTTTCTTAAATAAGTTGCGCGGCTCTTGTTATTTGTCAAAAACTATTTATTATTTTTATTCTGTTGTTGAAAAGTTTTCAAAAAAATAGCTATAATTAAAAAAAAATTAAATTTTCCAAAACGTATAAGTATGTATTTTTATTAATTGTCCACTATGTTACCAAGTTTATCTCGACTTAAATACAAATTAAAATATTTTATTATATAAAATATAAAGTAATAAAAAGAGCACTTTTAGAAAAAACTAATTTTTATATTATGTGTTCAATAAATTATGATATTTTTAAATAATTCAGTAAAATTGTCCATTGCGTTACCTGTCCATTGTGTTACTATTAGCGCGGTAATGCAATGGACAAATTGGTAACGCAGTGGACTTATTGGTAAGAAATTGGTATAGTTCTAAAAAAAAAATGCTATAATATTATTAATTGTTAATAGAATATGCCCAAACCCAATAAAAAAAATCGTTCCCACCTGCTAAAAAGCAGAGGAGGTAGAGGGAAAGACGAAAACTTGATTTAAAGACGGCTATAAAAAAAAAGGCTATAAAAAGTGAAATATTATCACAAAAATAAAAATCTGATTGAAAAGCAAACTCCTCGCCAATTTCTTAACATTTTCTTTATAATTTTCAATGCTAATGTATTTAATTAATTTTTTTTTTTTGACTAGAGTCCCCTATGTTACTTTTTTGTCCACTGTGTTACTTTTTGTCCCTGCTTACAAAGACTTTATTTTTATTTTCATTTAATTTTAAGATATTTTATTTAAGTTTTGTTTAATTAAAATGATATATAAATATTATTTGTATTTTAATGTGATATGAAATATTCTATACGTGCTTGCTGTAACAGCGAAATTCAATATTTTTTGAAATTTTTTTGATAAAAAGTAACACGACGGACATAAATTTTCAAATTTTTTTAACTTATATACTTTTTTTTATTAATTTTTAAATAGCAATTTTCTATTTATAATAAATAAAATACGAAAAGCTGATTACTGCTTTTCTTATTTGTTTTTTTTACATTTATATAACATTTTACATTTTAGTAACGCAATGGACAAATCTGCGGAGCTCAGTTTACCAATTTTGTTCTAAAATGTGTAATTTTGACAAAAGTGTACAGCTCATTTCAGAATATTGTAGTGAAAACTAGAAACTTGCTTAATAAAATACCATGGCTCATAAAAAAAGAAAAATAATTTAAAATTTAAAAATTTTGAAATGTGCAAGAAAAAAAATAATCACCCATATATAATAGGATGTAATAAATCCTATGGTATGAAGGCTTAGAAGCTCATAATTCTTATTCCCTTTTGGAATGGGAATTAAAGCCTAACACGATATATCCCAGAATTTTTTCACTTCAAATTGAAAAATGACTAATCCACTATATTTAATTGAGACATAGGCATTATTGCAATTTACCTTTACAATGAAATAAAAATAAATTACAATCCGAAATTCATCCTAAACTGGAAATTTCGAAATGATCCGGTAGATTCGGAGATAGAGACATTAAGGACCTCAAGAACTCTTTAAAATTAATGAAAGCAACATGCTTGCATTACTTTAAAAAATCGTTGAACCTACGACTCCTGAAAAACTTTAAAGGAAAATCATAAATTATCTTTCCCAAAGATTAGTAATTATAACATTATAAAGGGTTGGTGACCGAAATCCATAAATAAAAAATCCATAATTCAAAATTCATATTGTGACAAGATTCTAAACTGTATTAGAAGAAATATATCGCCATTAAAAGTAATATTGCCCTTTTCCGAAATATTCTGGAAAAGGACATTTTTATTAAGTCAACTAGCCTAGCCCTTGTGGAATTTTTTATTTTGACAAAAGTTTTTATAGATTTTGTTTTTTGTGGATTTAGTCACCAATCCAATATAAAATATTAGGCCGATGGTGGGAATACTTCCGATGAGGAGTTGTGTTGTGAGCTATCCAGATGACGTCACCACATAACTGTACATGCGGAATCCCTCTGCGGAAGTTTCCCCCCGATAGTTTCCGTAAAAATTTGAGTTTTTGTCAAATTAAAAAAACAACATAAAAAGTTAGTAACACTTAAATAAAGAACTAAACTTAACACCCAAACAAAATTATATTTACAGTCTAATTGTAAATATAAAATTAAAAAAAAACGCGTTCAAACAAAAAATTTGTACGTACTAATGTTAATACCAAATTACAACCCTTTTACATACATATATCATCTGTTTTTCTGGAAAGTTTAAAATAAATCTAGTAGATATATTTTTTTACCTTCTGGCATTTAAATTTTTTTCCCCCTGTTTTTTTTTTTTTATATAATTATTATATTTCAGTAATTAATCAAACTTCCGACAGAAGCTGTTCAAAAAAAAACTTGATTTCCATTCATATAAATTAAAATTAACCGGAGTAATGATTTACTTTCAAAAAGTAGTTAAAAAACATTTTTTTAACTTACTTCTCATTAAGTAATAGATTAAAAATTTGTAACAATCAGTACTTACATTTTATAATATATGTCTATATATGCATATATACAATGTACACATATTTAAACATATGAGATAAGTATGTAAATATTCATAGATAAGTATTATATTGAAATTCTGACAAAATATATAAAATTAAATTTACTGTAGAAATAATAATAGGAAAATATTTTACAAAATGGCCGGAAATGATAATTTTTTTTTTTTTTTTTTTTTATTTTTTAAAAAAAAAAAAAAAAAAAGAAGATAAACACATAAAAGCAAAATGATTAAAATAGGCTTCAAATATATATATATATATATAAATTAAACAAGGTTAAAATCGTTGGTATTTTATTTCAACCTACCTTTTAAACCTTTTTTATTTGCTGTTGTTTTTTAATTTTTTTTTTTTTAAACTTTGTCCATATAAAAAAAAAAAACAAATAAAAAAAAAGCAAAACAAAAAAAAATCCTCAAACACCACTGAAACCATAAACCATCTAATCTTCTCTTATATATATGACACATAATTCTACATTGAAACAGCTTTAGGGTCGTTGGTACTTTCATATGGATTTTAAAGTTTTTTTTTTTTTTTAATTTTTTTTTCAATGAAATAAAAAAAAAACACAACACCAACTTTATGAGAATTGTAAACTTTTATTTTTTTTTTTAATACCATGCTCTTTGATGTATGAAGATTTATCTTTATTTTACCAAACAAACAACAACAACAACAACAACGGCAGCAACAACAACAAATAATTGACCCAACATTTTTAAAAAAAAAAAAGTAAATATAAGTATACACGAGTACATGTGCACGAGATAAAGATTAAAGGCAAAAAAAATTTATTACATCAAAGTGAAAGAGACAAAGAATATATATGTAATATGAATATATATTATATATATATATATAGCTAAATTGAAATATTGTTTTATATATAAATGGGAAAGAAGACTTACAAAAACCGAAAATAAAAAAAAATTATATTTGAATTATTACAATAATGGTAATAATAGTCATCATCATTAGTGTGGCCACAAGAGGTCACCACCGCTCATATAGTATTTGTCATTAAAAAAAAAAAAAAGAATAAAAAAAACATAAAAAAAAATTGAAAAATTAAAATTGCTATTAAAAGAAAATAGTAAAATTATGACATTATAATTTTCATTATTCCTGTTAATTATAAGATCAGTAAATGTGATTCATACTGAAATTTGATGTGTTTTTTTTAATATTTACACAATGGATGACACTGATTGTGCTTACATATCGTCCCTTAATATTTTTTTTAAATTTGTTATTTTGACGATGAAAGGAAGTCGTTTATGCCTTTATATTATAAAGCTCTGCTAAAATCTTAATTGACCTAAATTAACCTTAACTTGATTACCATTTTTAAAACCTAAAGAACTGACAATTTTTTCAAATATCATATTGTGTCTTAATAAATTATTAACTGTCATCGCAAGCAATTTTTGTGTGCAAGACGTTTAAGCCTTTTAAGTGCACTTTTTTTTGAATGAAGGGGCTTCTTTAATTTTTAAACTGATCTTCCTGGGGTTTATGGAAATTTATGGTGAATAGAGGGCTAATTTATTTATTTATTTATTTTTTTGTAGTACCAGCAAATAGTAAATATTGCTTCATAATATTTTTATTAGATAATAATTGAAGCTGAGACTTCTCGATTGAAAAGCCGTCACTTTGCCACTGAGTTATCGGTCAGATAGAGGGCTAAGTAACAACTTTAATTTAAATATTTATTTAAGATTTTTTAGAAATAATAATATAATAGCTTTGATTCAAAATAATCATAATTCAGATTTGTGTTATTAAGCATTTACAGTATAACTACATTCTATATACCTTTGTTATAAAATAACAGCTGATTAATTTTTTAAAATAAAATAATTAAGTAAGTATTATATTTAACTATTCTAGGTATTTTATTTTTGAATTTCCTATCGTAATTATTAAAACAAATTTTACTTAATTATACAATAATCATAAATTAATATTTATAAAAAAAATGTTTCATTATAAAAAACATATTAAAATAATTACAATTTAATATATTTTTTTTACAAAAATATTAATGAAAATTGATTTTTAAATATATTAGTTAACCTTTTTTGTAAAAAATTTTAAAATTAAATTTAGTATTTTTTTCTTAATTTTTATTTTAGCTGTTATTTAAATTTTAATAAACCTAAGAGAATCAATCTTTGATAGTCCATATAATAAAAGGTGAATCTGACCAATGGCGTAGTGGTAAAGACGCCACCTTTCATGTGGAAGGTTCCGGTTCAAACCCCGGTCAGATCATATCCAATAAAAAAAAATATCTCGTAAAATTGTTTAATTATATCGTAATAGTTTATATCGTAATATAAAATAAGATTTAATAAAAATATATAAATAATTCTTGTGTAAGACTATAGATGGCGCACAAAGTTAACATTTGTGCATTCATATTTCATAACCTTATACAATAGCTACAGCCGAGTAATCAACGGCTTAGTGAATATTATGATTAAAGAAACTGAAGCCTAGTTTAAAATAAAAAAAACTTGGTGAATGCCCTATACTCCTTAAAGGAGTGGAAAAGGAATAAAAAAAATAATAAAAGGTGAATATCGATGTTTTGTGAACATCCTGAAAGGTGAATATTGTTCTTTGTACTAAGTAAATAGAATTAATATTAAAAGTAACTAATTAAGTACTTGTATATCGATTTTTAAAATACTTTTAAATTATTCTATCATTTATATTATCTTTGATTTTCAGTTAATCCACAAGAGCAGTAAAATTTTGAAATAGGCTTACTTATTTTAGAATTAAAATTTTCTAGAACCAATTTATTTTATTAAGTATAATTACCAAAGGTACCAAATTATTTATATTTCAAAGCTAAATAACTGCGAAAATAAGTGTCAACAGAAAAAAAAACAGGTGGATCTTACATAATTTAGAGAACTGTAAAGTTTTTTGCAAATTCAGTTCTAAAACATAAAATTTTGTAATAATTAAATTAAATTTTTATTAAATCTAAATTAAAACTAAACCTTTTTTAACTTTAAAACAGAATTACATTTTTTTTTATTTTGTACATTAAAGTGCAATGCGACAAAATTCTATTGATAACCTTTTTTAGCACATTTTCAAAAAATTTTGTAAAAATGTGCCTATATAATTTCACTCTGTCCGTCCGTCCGTCCGTATGTTTACAAAAACTTTTACACCGTTTGAAATAGAGTAAAGAAATTTTATTGCAAAAAAAATAATTTCATAGAAGAATTTTTTTCTGTAGCCCCACCTGTTACGGGGCTACAGCCCCCCAAAGTTGCAAAAAGCCCTATATTTAAATTGTTATAACAATAGTTCTGCTGAATGTATTTTCAATCTGAAAACGGCAAACGATAGGTGGTTTTATAAACTTTATAAATTTGTAAAAGGCAAATGTTCAGAGTTGCCATACGGTACTAAAATTTAACATTATGCAAAACTCAATTTTTGCAAAATTTTTGGCCACACATATCTTCTAAACGGTTCAAGCTAGGGTCTTAGAGAAGTTAGATACTCATAAATTAGTAGGAGTCGGTTAACAAAATTTTTTTGTCAAGCCCCATGTTCAGGAGCTATAAGTGCTCCAAAATTGAAATTTTGCTATTTTTAAACACCTGTAAATTGAATACCTGTTTAAATATTTTTTCCTTAATATACAAAATTTAAAGGTCCAACATTATATTTTAACATATATTAAAAGATTTTTATAAATTTAAAAGGGGTTCTTTAAATTGAAGAAAGTGTCTCTCAGTTTTAACCATTTTTGCTTAAATAGTAAAATTCTAAGTAAAATTACAAATTTTGGTGGAATTCAAAATTTAATTGCTAGAACCTAAAAAAGTTTAGAGGAAGGGTAGTAGTGAGGATTATATCCTTGAGAAATTTGGCAACCTTCCCCATAGAGGGGCTAATAGGGCTAAAAAATTAAAAATTGAAGTTATTATTGACGTTAATATTGAAGCTTCAACATTATGTTCCGATAAAATACTTAGTATGAAACACTATATTATTTTGAAAATGTGTTTTTTTAAAAACCCTTGGTTTTTTTCATCACTTGTTTTTAAATGTTATTTAAATTTTCTTTTATACCTAACACTTTTATAACAATATCATCGCCTTAAAATTAAAATACTAATTTTTTTTCTGAGCACGCTTACTTGGTTTATAATATCAAGGAAAAGGTCAATTTGAGTAGCATATTACAAATAAAGAGAAAGTAATTAACTACTCGTATATTTATAACTATAACATATTTAATGTTAAAAAAAATTAACTTTAATGGGTTCTAAAATATGAAAATTACTTTTATTAGTCACCTTTATCACCATTGTTTTCCTTGACGGCCAGTCATCACCGATTTTATGTATTTTTTAATTTGTTTGCGTAACAAAGTCAAATGGAAAACCTATTGCATTCAACTACTTATACTCAAAATCTTCTTTTATTTAAAAAAATGCCACAATTTTTTTGAATTTGATATTTTTAAATGTTTTGAAAACAGTGAAAATTGTAATATAATTTTTAAATGTATTTCTTTATATTACAAAATTCTGATAAGTGCTAACATGAGACCCATACATATTTTCATATAAAAATTGGAAAGTTTAAAAAAGCATATGAGTATTTAATTCACAGGAGGAAATATTTTTTCTGATTTGATTTTGAAATGTATAAAAATTTTTATAATTTATATTTTATGTAATAACTATATATACTTAATTAAGTAAATCTCGGTGACATGTCACAGCTCTCTTTCCCTTAGGGAGTTATGACACTTTTTTTCAGAGGGACTTTTGACACACTTAAATATTTTATTAAGTGCCATAAGTTCCTTAAAGAGTATTATGACGAAAAAAGTTAAATGTGTGCACAGCTCCCTTTGTCATAAGTCCCTAAGGGACACATCATAAGTGTCATAACTCCCTAAGGGACTTATGACATTTTTTTAAGGGACTTAAGTCACTTTGTGTTATTTTACAAAATGTCATAAGTCCCTCAGGGAGTTATGACACTTTTGATGTGTCCCTTAGGGACTTATGACAAAGGGAGCTGTGACATGTCACCTAAATCTCTAATATAAAATTAAATGGCAATGATTTAAAATCACTTATTAAAGGTTATGTTCCTTTATTTCAAACTTACTAGTGATAATATACATAAAAATAAATAAATAATATTCAGTATTATATTATACATTAAAATATTTACTAATAAACCCATAAAAAGATTAAAAATGGTAAAGAATCAGTCACGGACTATTTCAAATGTTACAAATAAAATAATAAATAATTAATGAAATAATATATGAAAATAATTTAATTCCATAATATAATTAGATAATAAATTAGATAATATCAAAATTTGTTCAGCCTATGTAATTTTTAATGAATTGCACTTTACTGGTACTGATGAGAATGAATTTACCCTATACACTTTTAGAATGCATTTATACTTCAACAGTTGGATTAGAATACCGACCAACAGCACGTGGTTAGTGGGGGGGTCCAAGTTCAAATGTCAGCAGTAATAAAAAAATATAAAAGTAAATTAACTTTAATAAATGTACTTATAAAAAATTTCAAAATAAGTTGTAAATATAACTCCCAGGTACAGAATTATGGTATACTTATTATTTTTGAAATACAAAATTATTGCAATATGTAACACCTAAAATTGATTATACTTAATATAAAAATCTACATGCAATCTTTATATAAATATTAAATCAGTATTAATCTATCTATAATTCATTGCACTTAGTATAACAATTATAATTGGTGTATGTGGAAGTCATTTACATCAATTCTAATCATAAGAATACCATATGTTCAATAGTTATCCTTCCTCCTGTGTTCCAATATGTATCTCATATACCAGTGGAATAGACACGCTTATAATTAGTCTTACTACTTGAACAGTAACCATTTAAAAAAAAAAAAAAATACTTTCAGTTACAAGGTCCTTAATTAGCCTCCAAAGTTATACAGAAGAAAAATATCTTTCGTTAGGAGCAACTAATCCTTAAAACAATATTTAGCTTATATCGACCATTACCCTTATTCTAACAAACTTTCTTCGCGATGATTATCATTTCATATCTTGAACGCATTTTAAAATCAATATAAGTTTTAAATTTAGCCCTTTTTTGTCCTGTTTATATGAAAATTTAGTATCTAAAAAAGATAATTTGAATACATATACGTAATCAATGCAAGCTAACTTGAAACCAATTATAATATCTGAATATAATTTGCTACAAAATAAAGCAATACACGTATAAGTACTTATATTTTCATTTTCTTTATTATTTTGCCTCGGCCTTTTCGGAGAGTTTTTTTGTTTTAATTTTTTTTTTATTATTTAACTTTTCTTTTTTTTTTTAAACAAAACATAAACATATATATATATATACGTATATAAAAGATACAAAAGTTTTTCCGCTTAAAAAAACGTTCGCTTTTGTTTCATTTTCTCTTTCATAGTCATTTAATGTTTTATATTTTAATAACACACATATATATATATATTTGTTTTCCATTTAATTGGATGAATGGATTTCGAATTATTTTGAAAAGCATTACAAAAAAAAACAAATAAACAATTTTACAAACGTCTAATATATACGATACGATGCTAGACCAGATAAAGAGTTATATATAGTATTAAATAGAAGAAGTAAGTGCACTGGGAAAGAATCTTTCTTTTCAATCACTGATCCATACAAAAAAAAAAAATAAATACAAAAATTGTAAAGCAAAATTAAAAAAAAAAAAAAAAAAAATGAAGAGTTTTATTTTTAGTAGTAAATAAAGAAAATTTTATTTTCTTTTTCTAATTTTTTTTTTTGGTTTTTCAGTTCAGCAGTCCGATTAAAATTGCGTCATTTAGCGGTTCTTTCATCAATAAACTAAATCATATACTTACACACATATATATATATATAAATAAATATACAGGGTGTCCGGAACTCAAGTACGCGCACTACACTAAGTGATTGGGGGCATTAAAACAAACAAAAAATTGTACTGGAGAGGGGGTCTATTGCGGACCCTTTTCGAGATATGAGGGATTAAAGATTTACGGAGACTTTTCATAAAAAAATCAATAATTTTTTAACAGCTTACTGTAGAGAGATAAAAAAAATCCATTTTGTAGAGTAAGTTGTCAGCTTTAATTTTTGGGTACTAATAATCCCCATATACCCAACATTTACAAAGTTATGAAGGTACAAAATGATTTAAAATGAAAAAATTATGTTTCAAACTCTATTTTCTTTTGAAGCAAACTGTATTTGGGGTACTTTTTATAGCATATTTCAAGACAGCTTTTCAAGCCCTATAATTAGTACATAATAACTTTTTCTCTATCTCTAACCATTTTTGATATGAAGAATAGAAAAGTGTGTTATTTTCAATCGATTCAAACTGAAAAATTATGAAATTTTTTTTTACCTACTTATTTTTTCATTAATATTTTGTAAGAAATTTTAAATCATTTTGAACCTTCATATCTTTGTAACTGTTGGGTATATGGGGATCATTAGTACAAAATTAAAGTTGACAACTTACTCTACAAAATGGATTTTTTTTTATCTCTCTACAGTAAGCTGTTCAAAAGTTATTGATTTTTTTATGAAAAGTCTCCGTAAATCTTTAATCCCTCATATCTCGAAAAGGGTCCACAATAGACCCCCCCCCCTCCAGTACAATTTTTTGTTTGTTTTAATGCCCCCAATCACTGAGTGTAGTCCGCGTACTTGAGTCGCGGACACCCTGTATATTTAAATGGAATATAAAAACATATTTACATATAATTCATATTGTAAAGCTGAAATTACTAGATTACAAAAAAAAAAAAAAAAAAAACAAAAAAAAAAAACAATTTCAAATAATTAAAAAAAAAAAAAAATCAATTTCAAAATAATCAACCAGACTATACATGTAATTTTATACTTGTATACTTGCTGTGTATACATTGTATACATACAATGTGGTTAGTCAATTGTGATTTAAACATAAATTAATGTTATAGTTATAGCTATTATTGCGATAACACTGATGATTTTGCATTATTTGATACTCAGATGGATAATAGATTACGAAGAAAAACAATTATTGCGAAAATTTATTTCCGATTTATATAAGTAATCGGGGAATACAATAAGTTAAAGTTAGTTATAAAAATATTGTTTAGTTTTTAAAAGAAAACACATTTTATGCTTTTTAATTTATACTTTCACTTGAATTTTTAACACTTTCATTAAAAAACGTATCTGGACACAAAATGAAACTTAAGTTACGGAAATTATCTTTAAAATCAAAAATAAACAAATTTAAAGTTTATTGTTTTTTTTAAGATTGTTATATAAACTATACTACTGAAATTTGATTATTCACGTACTTATTCATATTAAAATCTGAATTTTAATATCAATTAGTATGCGGTATGTAATGGATTACAAAATTAAAAAATATTTTTTTAAATCTAAAGTAGTATGACGAAAGTAAGTTTTAGTCTAGTAGAAGCAATAGATGCAAAATGGAAGGCATAAGATTAAAATAGACAAATAAAATAACTAATATGATGCCCACGAACCCTCGCTAACTAAATTATTGAAGCTATTTGAACGAACCCTCGCTAACCAAGTTATTAAAGCTAGATTTCGTCTCCAACAGTAAAATCAAAAGAATGGTATGTTACTTCAGTATACCTATTCCACACGAAAAATAATCCGTCCCAATTCAGAAACTCACATTTACATAAATATAAATATTCGGGGAAAAGAGGGCAATCCTGATTTTGAATACACTTTAAAATCCTTCCTAAAAATGTTTTTTTTACAAATATTCGTAAGCAATTAAAGTTCTGTTCATTTATTAAAAGTTCAGGCAAAAACGAGATTTTATCAACCGAGATTTTGCCAACACGAAATTTTGCAGCAGGATATTTTGTATAAACTAGGTTTTGTAAAAATGAGATTTTGTAAAAACTAGATTTTGTAAAAATGAGATTTTGTAAAAATTAGATTTTGTAAACCAAGATTTTGTAGCGCTTCCTTATCAATTATTGGTTATACCATTAACTTGAAACCAATGGCGAATGTTAGTTAAGTCGTCTATTTATAAAGTTTTAATCTAGTTTTCAATTCAACTTACTTTTTGGAATTCAAACCACCGGGACTCTAACCTGTGGCATCCAGCCGTAAAAATGATTACAGTCTTAAATTCCCTTTAACCAGTTACTTATATATTTTAGCTAAGTCGAAACCATGCAAAAGTTTTAATCTTATTTTCAATTCAACTTATTTACTGGAATTTAAATCCCGGGCCTCCCGAATAAACGGTCAAAACTCTAACCACAGTCGTATATATTATTATAGATTCAAATTCCCTTTTACTCTTTACTTTAAATCGAAACCCAAAAATCTTAACTCACAATCGAACAAGATTCTTTTAAAAGGGTTGCGCCCTTCCTATCCTATTGAAATACATCTGATACTTTTAGTTTCCCGTGAAAATTCTATAACTCCAAAAATCAAAAAATTCATTAATTTATTCAATCGTTTTATTTCAGTTGCTGCTCTTTTCTATTATTTGAAAGGACTCCTTTCAAAAGTAATCATTCTATATATATTTCCATAAATAAAAGAAAAATTTGCAGGTACAAAAAGAAAAGGATTTTTTTGCAAAAAGCGGAAAATTTAATTTTAGAAAAATAAAAAAAAAAATTTGAATTTAAAACAAGCATCGTATTCATTTCAAATGATATGGAGTGGAATTTTTTGTAATAAAAATCATGACTGTACTCAATACTGATATATATATATATACTAATAATGAATTCTTTAGATTTTTTTGTTTTGATGTTGCATAGTACTTATAGGAAAGAGAGAACTACAAAAGAGTCTAAAAATTAAAAAAAAAAATTTAAATTCCTATAGGCTAAAACAAAAACAGAAATTCGCTTGAATGAATCCCTATTATTATTTTGTATTTTTGCATTAGAGTAGTGAGGTAGTTACTTATTTTTTTCGATATTACGTTTTTTTTTTTCGAATTTCCTTTAAAATAATTGTAAAAGATATTAAAAAAATAAAAACATTGTATTGGGTATGAAAATTTCCAATTAAAATATAAGAATAAAAAAATAAATTGAAAATTAATAAAATCAAACGTGTAAACTGTCATACTATAACAATAGATTAACTTTTTACAAAAAGTTTAAAAAAAAAAAAAAAATAAAAACACTTTTTAGTTAAACTTTGAAACAATGATATTTCCATCGCCTAATCAGACACCATACAGAAACTTTTCATTTATTGTGTTTTTTTAAAACAATACTCTAAAACTTTTTATAGTCACATATGTATTTGTAGTTATTTAGTCCTTTGAATAAATTTTTTCTTTTTATTTTTACAGGATGATTAGTAAAGTAATTTTTATTTGAGATTTTGTATTCCGTAGGGTTAAAGTGCTGCCTCAATAGTGGAAATGCTCTTATCAAATAATTTTGCAGCGCTTTTGAGTAATTTTTATTACTGAGGTTCTAAAATGATCCACTTTAAGAGGTTCAAATTCTAACATTTGGTTAGATTCTAGACCTCCGTTTCCGTTAGAATTTAGACCTCTAAATTAGTAATTAATGAACATATGACTTAATATTAAAACATTTTAATGAGCATTTGGATTAATTTAAAACGAATGAATTCAGAACAGCAAAGTTATAAAAATGCATTAGAGTGCATTTCTTTGGAGCTGTGGTAAGTAATAAGGGAGTCGGAAGTATGCATTGGTTTTTTTAGAAAATCGTATATTGTTTATCGTTCATCAAAGCGATGCTCCAATAAAAACACCTCTATTCAATATTATATACATCTTCTACTCTGTATTCTTATCAATGCTCTTACCCCTAATCGCAGCTCCAATATTAACGCAGCCGTCTTTTACATATACTCGTGGAACACAATTTTCAGATATGATATAGGTTAAGCTTAGAAAAACTAAAAAAGTAAAAAAACTGCAAGTATATGTTCGATACAATTTAAAACCCATAAAATCAAAACAACTAACAAATATCTGACAAGATGAGGCACTAAACCAGATTAAATTGGTCAAATTGAGGAATACATACTTGTATCATAAAAAAAACCAAATAATAAAGATAGCTAAGTATTTTATAATTTAAAATACAATCCAATTATATAACTCTCCAAGCATTTTAAAATATTATTTACAATAAACCCCTATCTTTTTTAGAAAATACTACCTAAAAGTATGCAACTTTTTTTAAAAATTCGAAACTAAATTTAAACGGAGATGTTAAACTCCAAAAAGGACGACTTAAATTAAAAAAAAAAATCAGTTTATTTCATCTTCTAAAAATTCCTTTTAGAAATTCAATTATTTTTTTTTATATATCACATACTTATACTTAAATACATAAATACATACATATACACAGAATTAATACCATTTTTATTACTTTATTTTGCGGGAAAATTTCAATAACGAATGAAACGAATATAAAAATCATAATTGAATCATTCATTATTATAAAACTTAAGTATCAACATTTTATTGTAATAAAAATTTAATCTTTATTATGCAGGAAAGTAAAAGAATTCTCTAAATTCTTTAAAAAACAACAACTTTAGATTATAATTCCGCAGAATAAGTAATGTTAAAAAAATAAAATAAATAAAAAAAAACTTGATAATAATTCATACCTGCATAATGAAATTTTAGTTTGTTAGTGGTTGTTTAGATGATTTAAGAAATGTAGTTTACATTTTTTTTCTCTTTATACTTGTTTTTAAAATTTTTAAAAAATAAATCATAGTCAAAATACTTTATTTTATTTCATTCTAAATTATTATTTTTGTTTTTGTATGTGGTAATAATTCAAATGACACTTCTTTTAGAACATTTTTATATTTTATGACTCCATCTCTCTCTCGTTGGTTAGTTTAATGTTTTTGGGTTTTTTATACTTTGGTTTTTGCATTTAACACCTAAAAAATAACAACACACTTAAAAAATATAAAAAAAAAATGATAAAAATAATAAAAAATATGAAACTTGTCATGCAAAAGTACAACTAAGTAAGTAAATAACAGTCACATTTTTTTTTTTTAACCTAAATTCATTTCATTTTATTTTATTTTTAAATTGCTTTTTTTTTATATATATATATATATATTTTTGCATATTTTGATAGCGTTCATAAAAATTTTTTTATATATATATACATTATACATATATATGTATATATACTTTTTTTATCGTTAAAATATTATGCAAAGTATTATGCACCAAATCCTATCATTGTTGTAATTTTATAGGGCAGACATAATACAGATTCTTCTGTATATATATATATATATATATATATGTATATATATGTATATATACATAATATATATACATAATATATATACATAAAAAAAATTATTATTTATATTAAAAATTGTTATACTTGTGGTTAAATTTAATTGGAGAATTTAGAATAAGAGTAAAGTAAGTATGTATAAGAAATATTAAACTGTCTGGACAAACACTTAATTTTTTTTTAACTGTGAAGGAGCTTAAAAAAGTGAATCATATTATATGTGCACGTATATATGTGCATACGACATTTATACGACACAAACATTAAGATTCTACAATAATGTGAAACCATTCATTATAACACGTTAATAAGTTAAGTTATTAACACTTTATTATAAAATATGTAAATAATAATAATAATAATAATAATAATAAAAGTTCTAAAGTACACAATATTTATAAAATTTAAATTGAAATTTCAGATTTAACCATTTTTTTTTTGAAATTTTGCAGCCAAATTACAATTACTTATGAAAAGTGAGTCAACTCCAATTACTTTCGAGAAGTTAGGCAATGTTTGAAGAGCCAACAGAAACTAAAAAATTATCTTAAGCTAATAATAACTAAGTTATTGTTGTATAAAAATATCAAGACCAGGTATGACTTACGTTAATTTAAATTCAGAGAAGGAAGTAAGAATTTACTCAAACTGAATTAGTAAAGGCTCAAAAAATGAAATGGGCAAATTATGCAGTTGAAATAAAATATTAATAATTATTTATTTATTTATAAATAATATCGATAACCCCATTGGTTCATATGCTCAGGTACTTAATCACTGAGCCACCAAGGTAACTAAAAGAAAATAATGAACTAATAGTATACTTATAGGCGCCTAATTAAAAAATTAAAATGAAATCAAATTTAAGAGAATGTTTGTAATTAATGTGAATGAAATATAATTAAAGTCATTATTAAAAAAAAAACGATTACATAACTAAATTATACTTAGATCCCACCACAAAATATGATTAAACTAAAGAAAAATAATTTTTCAAAAATACCTTTGCTTTACAGCCCAAACTAGTGACTTGTGACTTAGTTTTAAAAATATACAACTAAAACTAAATTTTAATTCAAATCTTCTCAAAAACCTTTTATTTTTTAAAACTCATTTTACAATACTAAGTTGAGTATTTTAAAAAATCCTTACTCCTAATATTTATTGAAATTTTTATTTTCAACAATCTATAAAATTCTCCATGGTATTATTTATACACCTACTAAATATACTAACTATAACTATATTTCCCTTTTAAAAAAAAACTATTAAAATGCTAATCTATCTCCTCGTATATAATTTTACATAATATAATGTACATAATAAAGGACTCATCTTCATTTTTTTAAAATGTATACTTAAACCATTTTTTTTTTTATTATTATAATGCATTCAATCTCAGTTTGTCACTCAACTGAAATATCCATAGATAATAACATTGTTGTTTTTTTTTTTATTATTATTATTATTAGAATTTGTTCTAACAAAAATTACTTCAATATTATTCACGTAGGTACTCTCTTCTGATGTGGATTATATAGATGAAAAAATATTGCATAAGTTGCATTGTATAATATTAGTTTTGTTTTTATCTACAGGGAATAAAATTTTGAAATTATTTTTATCATTCACGTTAAATACTATGTATAAGAATATATATATATATATATATATTATAAAAATGTACATTTTATGTTATTGTACTTGTGCTTCTTTTATTATTATTAGTTATTATACCACAGAATAATGACAGGTTCTCAGGTTTTTTATTGATATATATATATACTTACTAATAAAAAAAACCATTCTATAGATAGTAAACCAGTACGGAAAATATTCTAACATCTTTCTAAATACTTTTTATTTGATATGGAAAATTAATGAAAGTAAGTATACGTACAACATTCGACAACAATTCACTAAGGTAAATTGTATAATACACCTGTTACCTGTGTTGACTCTTTTTCTCATACATTTTTAACTATATTATATATATATATATATTTAACAATTGAAATTTTAAAAAAAATTTTATTTTACATAAGTATACTTTGTCTTTCATTTGCTTACAATACTTATGAATTTTCTTTTGTTAGAGAGGATCTCCTCCGCCCACTTATATTGTATTAAAAAAAAAAAGGGATTTATTTACATTTATTTTTATATACTTATACATAGAAATCTTTTGAAGTTCAATTTTTTTTTTTTTTTTAAGAACATAATAAAAAGTACCATATTACATTAATATAAGAGTCCGCACTGACTTATAAAATTCATTATTTCTCAGATTTTAGGAAAAACAGCTTTCACAAATATACAGTTGAGTACAAAATAATTAATACATAGATAAATTATAAGCAATTTGTGTTATTATATCTCTTATTCCATAATTTAAGTTTAAAATTTGGTTTCGAAATCCAAAATGAAAGCTCTCCCTCTTTCAGTAATTATTTATTTAAGTATTTTAAAACTTATCGATAGTAGGATAGGTCACAGTAACTAGAACTCTAAAAGTTTTCCAGAGACTTACTACAATAATTTTTTATATAAATTTCCTAAAATACAATTATATACTAAGTACTTGTTAGAACACATTACATGCATTTGCCGCATCTGTTCGAAAATATCCGTTCATGATAAATTTAGGGGTAGGTTTCATAACTGCTTAGAGTTAAAATATAAACGAAAATCTTTCATAATTTTCTAGAGGCTCTATAACTAGTTATTATTTTAAAATATTTTTAATTAAGAGTATCATTCAGAACATGTTATGATTGCTTTAAAATCACTTAAATGTATATTTAAGATAAATAAGTAACTACTTATATTTAAGTATTAAGTATTCTGCATGCTAGTACAGTGATTAGAGTTCCGACCTTTTCAGGCGAAAGGACCCGGATTTAAATCCCAGTGAAAATGAAAAACTTTTATCTAGTTTTCGACCCTACTAAGCTAACTTATGGTCTTAATATTAATCTATAATTTGCTGCAATTTATTTAAAATATCCCAACAGAAACTACTCGGCTTTATTATACAGAATATATCTTTTTAAAAATCAAATCACAAATAACAACTTCAGTACCAAAGTAATGTTTTTAATATTTTGCATACAAGTGTATTTTTTATATTTCAGACAGTTTTGGTTTTTACCATTATGATTATTGTTCATTGTTCTCTTTCTACTTCTTATCTACAAAATAAATAACTAAGTATATAATATATATTAATGGCATATGACATGGATTTTGGGTGCATTAACTTTGAAATTACTTTTGAGATTCTAATTTTAAAAAAAAGGAATTTTCTTTTTTTTTTTTCTGTTAACTTTTGTTCTTTTTATCATTTATTACAATTGTCTGGTGTACTTTACCTTTTGTAAAAATAAAAGTATATATATTAAAAATATATACATATATAAAAGTCGATGTATAATAAATACGTAAAATATGTGCATATATTTGTATTTATATATATTACTAACAGACAATATTTGAAATTTCTAAAAATGAATAAAGTCCAAGTGGGATTTAAAGTTAATTTTCAGATGTAAGTTCAAATAGAAAATGAGAAAATCTGAAATTTATGAAGTGTCCTTCTATTTATTGGTTTTATTTTTTTTAATAATGAAAATAATGAAACGATATGATAAGAATAATTGTTATATGTCTTTAAAATCTTTAGGACTGAGGAAATTTTTATTCTTTCGAAATAAGTTGGGAATTCTAGAATTTTGTATAGAATGCACGATTTTCAAATACAGTTTTGAGTTTGAATGAACCCTTATAAAATTAAGAAAATGATTTGCTAAGTTTATTAAAACACTTGGATAAAACATTGTAGGTCTTTTGTAAATTTAAAATTGCGAAAGTCAAATTAAGTATTTATTTAACTACATATAAGTTTTGTTTAAGTTTAAATTTCCATGTCACTTTTTGTCATTGGTCGCATTCAGGAGAATGTAGCGCTACAATAAGGTGCAGCATCTCGTGTTGCATGGTTGTACTGAACGATTTGCAACAAATCGCAGTATTATATGTGACTTTTCGTATATTTTTATTTTATTTTAAATTAAATTATAATTAAATTTTACTTTTGAACTATTAGTATCACAACTGAGAATTCCATGGCCTTCAAATATATTTCAATAATACTATTTCTATCCAAAAATTTTTACTTCGATTCAAATGTTTGAATTTTTTTAATCTTACACTTATTTTTTATTTTCTAATCAATTTATATATTTTAAATTTTAAAGAAACGCTCCATTTCCAAAAATTCCCCCAAAATTTTGTTAACAGACATGTTTTACGTAAATATAAACGTCAATTAAAATCCGCTACACAATTTAGTATTTAGTTTTTTTCTTGCAGAATTCATCTAGTACACTGTAGTGCAAGTTAAAAAAACGCGTTCAGTGGAAAATTTTATCGAACGCTGTACTAATATTATAGCGCTAATTATTAAACATAATAATTTATTTAATCGTTTCATACTTAAACAGAAAATACACTAAATATATTAATTAATTATTATTATTATTAATTAAAATATATAAATATATTATTAGACAATCAAAATATATATTAATTGAAATATAAAATACAAATATTAAATGAATTTAAAAGAAAATATAGCAAAAACAACAACAAATTATTAATATTAACAAAAACTTCTTCAAATTAATAAACTAATCAAAAATATATATACACACACACACACTTAAAAAAAATAAAACTGCAAATAAAATTAGCTTAGCTAAAAATCTTTTCAATCTCTGTTTTCTATTTTTTTCTTTTTTATTTTTTTTTTATTATGAACAACAACAATTTGTTAATAACATTGCATTTGAATCTCCTTAACAAATTTAACATTACTCAAAAAAGTAGTTAACATTATTTTTGTACTCATACTCTTTCATATTAATATTTCTCTTTATTTTTTGGCGTCACTTTTCGGGACCGTTATTTCCATTTTATAATTTTTATTCATTGCAATTTTTCAATTTTAATTTCAAATTTTACAATATTATTTTAACATTTTCGATTAATATTATATTTAAATATTTAAATTTTAATATTAAATTAACTAATTATGATAAAAACAAAAAATAAATATATTTTTTTAATGGAAATCCACACTTTATAATTAGATTTAAACTGAAACGAACCGCAACCGAGTTTATTAGAACAAAGACTGAATGATTTTTGTTCTAAAAATAGGAGAAATAAAATTTTTTAGCGCGTAATATTATAAGTAAGTTTACATATTTTATTAAAATTAAAATATAAATGTATTGTGATAGAGTTGTCATTAATTGTCAAAAGTTAAGGAGTTTTTTAATTTAAATTTAAAAGTGTCTTGTGTTAATAATTTTATTTTAGGTTTTAAAAGGTTTTGATATTCAAGTTTTAGAGTAAAAGAAATGGAAGAAAATCGGGGATATTAGATATTTTAAAAACAAATAAATAAAAAAGTAAGTAGTTACTAGTTAGTTAAGTAACTCCAAACTTAGAAATAAAGTTAGCTTAATGCGAATTTTTAATTTAGAATTAAGTAATAGTTAGTGCATTTGTAAGTTTATTTTTTGTGTCAATTAATAAGACTAAAATTTATTAAGAATTAGTTTAGTGAATTTATTCTTTCATAAAATAATATACAGTATATAACAAAGCACAGTTTACAAAACCTTGCGGGATTACCCATTTACACCAAAAAAGATACTTATAGGGTTTAGAAAGAGAAAAATGAAAAACACAAGGTTCAGATTTTTACTATATGTTTGGCTGAAATTTTTTTAACAATTTTACATCATTTCTGATATTTTTCTATCAATGTCAATTTAGAAGGGCTTATAAATTGAGTCAATTTTCTTTTAAACTCACATTGTGGATAACTGATGAAAAAATTATATATTACTTATTGCATGCGTCATCTTTGAAAAGGTCTATCTAAGAAATTTCAAGGTTGAGAAGGAAGTAAAATTTAGTGTTTTTAATCAGAATTGTTGTCAGAATTAGAAAAATTTATTTTGTATTAATTTAGGAAATTTAGTTTTCAAAATAAAAAAGTTTAGTATGAAACTTAATGAGGTTTTCTCAGCCGAAATTTAATGAAGTTTTCTCAGTATTTGTTAACTCAGTTTAAATTAAATTTTAAACAAAATAAACAGGATTTAAATTCCAAAACTTAATTGAAATCCCAATACTTTAAGCTTCCAAAATAAATTTGAGATGACCATCGGTCGTACTCCTTGCCAGGTTGAGACTATTTTGAGTAATGGAACTAGGAAAGCAATTTTTGAATGTTTTTTAAAAAATGTGCTAATCTTTATAATGTAATTATGAAACACTACACTACGGCGTTGTTAAGTTATCTTTTGACTTCATTGTACAAAATATTAAGCTCCAATAAATCATGTCTATGAAATGAAATATGTTCAGGAGGCCAAGGTTCGACAACGGACTGTAGCGCCATAGAAGAAGAAGAATCATGTCTATCTAATAAATAATTACATTGATATAAGTAATTCAGTTAGATGTGAGTGTTAAAAATTATTTAATTTTATTAAAATATAAAAAATTGGTCATTTAATTGAATTGAAATTAAACTTATACAGTGAAATATACAGTGAAATATGTTTCCATAGAAAATTTAGAAACACGTTTTACATATTTCTACCAAATTCCTTTTAATTAAAATAATTTTTATAATCATTACAGCAGTAACGAAAACAACTGCCAATTCAATAATTAAATAAAAAATTAAACAGTAAGTAAATACTTAATTTATTTAACAATATTGTTATCAGTGTTTGTATATTTATGTCAAATTATATAATGAACATTTTAAATTAATGAATTTAATTGAATTTGTTATTCTATAATAAAAACCTATAAGTACTTAAGTACCAAAAATTGTTATTTATTATATTCTCAATAATTCCATTAATATTTACTTGGAAAAATAAAATTACATATTATGTATAATTAAGTACATGGAAAAATAAATAATTAATCTATGGAAACATTTTAAGTGAAAGGACAACAAAATATATGTCTTACGAATTTAAGTAAGTGTGTTACAAAATGTTGTAAATTTACTTAAATAAAAAAATAAAACTAAAAATACCAAGAACACAAACAGTTTATTATACCCTACCACCAAAATTTTGTATAAGGCCATATAACTTTAGTTCATCAAAAGAAAAGTATTAATATTTTAGCACAGCATCATCTCCTGATTCAATTTAACTATGTCCATCCATCCGTCCCTACATGAAACTTATACTGTAGTTTCATAACGATAAAAGTAAGGTGGGTATTGAAAATGGGAAAGATATGGCCATGGGTTTGATTTCTAAAAGCTTCTAATCGAACCAAGTACAAACGAGCATATCTCGGAGATCATTATAAAAATAGAATCTTCAAATTCTTGGTATAAAGGTGTTTCTACATGTTTCCTGTTATGTTCCTAGTTTGGAATGAACCGGAATGAAGGTTCGGGTACTGTAGGAGGTCTTAAAATTCTCAAGTCTTAATATTTTTAAAATTACTAAAGATATTTACTTGATATTTGACACATGGGTGTTCTATCCTCTTTTTTTATTCCCTTAAGATTTTTAATGAATTTAGTGATGACTCAGGTACTTCTCAAACACCTTTTAAGACCTATCAAGCATATTTTCAAAATTAATAAAAATAGAATTTTGAAATTTGGTAAAAACGTATTCTGTTATATTTTCATTTTATGAATTTAGGCAGAACCTAACAAGCATATCACAAATTTTTGAATGAACTTGGGTTTGGAATAGTTTGGGAAATTTTCACACAGATCTCAAAGCATAGTTATCTTAAAAATTAATATAGTTAGAAAATTTTATTTAGTCCGACGTGGTTCTGTTCTGTGTTTACTAAATGTTCCCAAGATCTAAGATAAATGGTATGCGGAAATTCGCATAATAGTCAATTGAATCGTCAACTTACTCTTGTTTCATTAATTGATAAGTGATTTTCAAATATAGAACTACTTTTGTTTGTTCCTTAACAACTTAAATGAAATATTTTGATTAATGAAAATAATATTTTAATTCCAAAGTTAGTTAAATTTTAAAATTTTATATAAGTATAATAAAAGTCAAAAATTCGTACAACAAATTGAATCATCACATGCACACATTTGACTATCAATCAAATAAATTATCAAAAGAAATTATTAATTAGATTTTAATTCATGTTGTTAAGTACATTTCGTATAAATACAACATTTATACTACATTATTCAAAATTTTATACTATTATTTAGTGCACATAATATTTATACACCATAAAATTCTAAATTCACTGGAACCTTTTTTTAGATTTTAACAAATATTTTAAAAAAAAAAAATTATTTTCCATAAAGTTGATTATGCATATTGAATGATTTCATTTGAATACTCCAATTTCCAAAATTCCATTTAATATTTTTTAAAATGTTATTGTCCGAATGAAATAATTTGAATCTATTCCAGAAATTGTGAAACAAAATTAATTTCATGGTTATCTTCAATTTCCAATTTAAAAAAATAAAATAAGAAAAAATATTTTTTTCAATATATACTTTTATTAAAGTAGTACTAACCCCCTAAAATGTAGAAAATAAAAAATTGAAGGTAGATCTTGGGAGTTTGTTACTGTTTTAATATAAAAGTAAATTGCTGGTATAAGAAACAGTTCTTTTTATGTTTGAAAACTTTTAAGCTTAAAATATTGAAAATTTTCATTAACCAAAAATTGATGGTATTAGATCTTTTGCATTTAAAAGTGTTTTAATATAAAAGTAAATTGCTGAAATGGTATCTTTAAAGGAGGATCGAACTCAAATCTATTTACACCCTAAGCCACTTTGCTAACCACTGAACCATACAATTCTTATAAATTTTTATATATAAATTTATGGTCAAATTTCTAACATAAATGTATCACTAACTGACAGAATGAAAAATAAAGCCATAGACAAAGGCAAGTTCAATTAAAAGTATATAATAAAAAGTAAATAAAAATAATTAAAATCAAAATGAAAAATTTTACAAAGGTAATTTTACAAATTCAATTTTGACTTTTTTGTTTTTTATTTATTGCTGTCAATTTCATTTTACATATATTTATATATATATATACATGTACATAATATATATGTTAACCGATAAAAGAGAGTAGGTAGTATAACAAGTTAAAAGATATCCCACTGTCTTTTATTATGACAAACTCTTAAAAGTCATTCATATAAATAGGAAATAATTTTCTGATGATTTGTAATCAAATATTGACATTTAATTTATTTTATAAATTTGTTTTGTTTTTTTTTTTTTTTTTATTTTCAAATTATCCTCTTAAAATCTCAAACTGTGTTTTTTTTTTTTTTTTTTTTTATTCTATTAAATCTGTATTTTTCATTCTATATTTTCTGTTATACTTATTACCTTTAACATTTCATCCTTTGCACCTATTTTTCTTATTTATTTTAATTTATAGTCTTGTACGTGTATTCATATACTTATATTATATAATATGTATATATAATATATATATATTAAAAAAAACTTGAAGTATGAAAACGATACATTTGGCAATTGTCAAAAAAATAATAAACAAAACAAAAACATAGAAAAATAAAAATATCCTTGAAAGGACTATGTTACACTATGATTATTTTGTATGTTTTTATTTATGTATTAAATGTATTTATATATAAAATATTTTTACTTTTATTTATTTTTGATTGTAAAGATTGAAAACCATCAACAGAATCATCAATTGTATCATTAATATCATTTGGTTGCCAAATAAAAAAAATAAATAGAGAAAAAACATAGAATTGGGAAAAAATTATTTTAGAAAATAAAAGAAAATGTTTTTTTTTTTTTTTTATTTTATCTTTGTGTGAAAAATTCACTTTTCAATTGGAAGTTTTTTTTTTTCTGTGAGTGAGAGTTATCCTATTCCTATTTCATTTGGTCCTTTATTATTTAAATAATCATGGAATAAATATTATATGATTATCATTAGCATCTTGTTTTTGGCACTAAAACTAAGGCAACTCAAAAAAAAAAAAAAGAAATGGAAAATAACACTAATACATTTTTTGGGGGGATTCAAATATACAATGAAAAAATATTATAATGAATATTGTCCGGATATGTATGATGTTAAACATGGAAGCCATCCTAAATAATATTTTTTTAACTTAAAATTGTATTGATAAGTATGTTTTCATCAATATAGTGTTGTTGTTTGTTTTTGTGCTCCTTCAACATTTATTGTATGTGTGGTCTTTCTCAACACAAAGACAAAAGAAAAACCAAAGGAAAACGAGATATTCAAAACATTTACTAAGAAATCCAATGAAGATAGTTATGTTTAATATCAAAAATCATTCCACAAAAAATAAAAATTCTAATTTTAGTAAAATAAAAGAATTCAGATATTATATATATATGATAGGGAATCTTTTTTATTATCCATGTATGGCCATGGATCTGCGAAAATAAAAATAAATTATTATGTAGTTCCAATCTTTTTATAGAACACGTGCTAAAAAATGTTAAGTAAATGTTTCAATTACAATTTTATCTGCTTTTAGGCAGTAAATTAGTTCAAGATTCAAAATATCTCCTTGACTTTATTTCTTGATCCAACATTATCCCATTGTACTTTCGATTACTAATTTTTAGATCTCAATGTTATAAAAGATCATTTCAAAAGATCGAGGAATTCGGAAAGATCTTTTACTGATAACCAGTTCTATGTACTCAAATACAAATTGGTATAGTTTTATTTATCTTAAATTACTACCTACTCTTAGGTAACTCTCGGAAAATGTTTATTTAAAAATGTTTAGAACTAACTTCAACACTAGTTTGGACTTAGAACTTAAACCGAAAATTCAGGAATGTAGAATTTAAAATGACAATATAGAGGGAAGGAAATAAACACTCCTATCACATATTCTCCGTACAGCTAAGTCGGAGATAATCTACGAAAAAGTTTTTCTCAATTCCGATTTAACGTGAAGAAAATTGCAAAAATCTCCTAAAGAAATATTTATTCGTATCATATTCGTACTTCTTAATATATAAATAAACTTACTTAATTTTTTAGTTAATTTTGTTTAATAAAAAAATATTAAATCTCTCTTGAAAATGTTTTTAAATATTTTTCAAACATTTTTAAAGGGTAAAAATAGTCAAATAGTCGCTGTTACAGATTTATTTGTCTACAAGGAACTATAGAATCGCTAAAGCCTTTATTTCGTGACGCAATCAATTTTTCGTAGAAAGTCTACGAGGGAATTTAAAATTGGGGTAGTTATCCGAAGTTACTTGGGATAATTCGGAATGAAATGGTTCTGAATAAATATAATTAAAAAACAATAGAAAAAGATACTTAACAAATAAATATCAAGATAATTTTAATACATATTAAATAGTAACTAACGCTTATATATTATATTAAGTCTACCAAAATTTAAAAAAAATAAATACGTATACTCAGTTATATGAAAATCTCATCTGTCATACAAAGGAAATATTATATACATATATCCTCGTACATTATGATTATCCAGACGCTGCTTTGTTTATAAATTCAATTGTAACATAAAACATACTTGACATGGCATATAGAAATGTTACACACTAACGTGCAGTTAAAAAATAAAATTTTAATTAAATTAAGAGTGAAATTTTAACAGGAAAATGTTTTTCAAATGATATAACCTTAAAATTTGTTTATTTTTCCTTGAATTATAGTTTCTAAGAGTTGAGCATTCCTACTTTTTATATTAAAATCTTCATAAACTGAAGTCGTAAATAAATACTGCCTTGCTAAGGAAAAAATTCGTAAACGCCAAAAGCGAATTTTCGGGATAATGGAATATTTGACATCAGATAAATGTCTCACATCATTGTACTAAGAAAAAATGTCACATATCTCGTTGCAAATTCAGTGAAATGAATAAAATTTTGTTAATTTATTTTTAATTTGGTTCCTTTTAACTAAAATTGAATAGTTTAATAAATCTATTATGGCTTAGCAAAAAAGTCGTATATCCAAATTAACTATGAACGCCTAATACTATTTTATCTCTAGTAAGTTCAAAGAAATCGTTTTTGTCTATTTAATATATTTGTTTCTCAAAAATTCAAATATAATTCAACATAGTGATGTGCAAATATAAAACACTAAAAGTTATATTACCTAAAACCAAGAAAATGTAGAAACTACTTACTTTCTTGGGACGCAGTATACCTCTTCCTAAACCCACTTTTCTTAAAAGATATATTAAATTTCGATTTGGTCCAAACTGAGAGGTACTTATCTTTAATATAAACCTTTAACCAAATACGCAATCTTCTCAAAATAACTGATCGCGAAAAAATGTGTAGAATTGCGAGGTAATACTAAATTACAACTATACTTACTCTCATTTACTTATCGTCCTCCTTTTTCCTCCTTTTCTAATTAAACATGAATCCATTTATTAAACACGTTTCTACGTATAAAAATTAAAAAAACCCATCATGTTCTATTTTTCCTTTACTTATTTTAAAAATCAAATTTTTTACATTCAAATCATATTAAATATCTTAAATCATTAACATATTATTATTACTTATTTATATATTGAATACACGTTATATAATATTATTTAAACCGAATTATATAAGAAATCTCATTAATTAGTTACTTATTACTTTGTTACTTAAAAATTTTATGATTTACATAGTAATCTAAATATTTAAATGTAAATGCCATAATTTATAAGGAATATAATACATATACGAACATATATATACAAATATTTATTGCACACTCAAAAAATGAGATCAATAAAAAATAATTTGTTACAATGTAAAAATAATGAAATATTTAATGGAATATAATATAGGCCCTTGTAACCAATAGATACATTTTCTAAGAAAAATATGATCTCTTCACATTGAAATAAATACAAAAAAAAAACGAGGAAGAGTGTAGTAGAGTAGACTGTGTCAACTCTGGGATACCCGCATAGCCGTTACATATACATTATATCATCCGGTTAATTACTTTTGGCAAAATTTCAAACATACAGCTTTATTAAGTGTATAGTGTAATGCTCATATAAAAGAAGGGGTTGTATGGCAGCTACTCGAACCCTCTGCAGTAGACCAACCAAATTTTGCTGTAACTTTGGCCATTACACTAAACAATTTTCGGAAAAATTTCAAACACCCAGCTTCATTAGGTGGAGAGTAATGCTCATATAAAATATGAAGTTGTATGGCAGCTACTGGAACCCACTCCACTAGACCAACCAAATTTTGCAGAAACTTTGGCCATAAAACTAAACTACTTTTGGCAAAATTTCAGACACGTAGCTGTAATAGGTACAGAGTAATGCTCATATAAAAAAAGAAGTTGTATGGCAGCTACCCGAACCCATGGACCAAAATGGCTGGATAGCGATGACGGCTATTGCAAAAAAATAAATTTGCGAAAATTTCAAGATCCTAGCTCCTTTAGTTTTTGAGTTATCGTGCGGACGGACTGACGGACGGATCTACATAGCTAAATTGATTTATTTTTCGATTCTAATCCGATCCATACACTTGAGTCTATATCTACCCCTCCTCCTTCTCTGCGTCACAAACGTAATAGCAAATTTATTATACCTTTTGACTATATAGTCATACGGGTATAAAAATATAAAACAAAACCTTATTTATTGTATATAAAACCAAACCAATTTTTCTAAATTTCCAAATAAGTGTGTATCTACGAGTATATATGTGTATATCCTTTTTATCCTTATTTACATACCCAATCGGTTTTAATTTCTTACAAGCATTTTTATTTTTTTTTTGTTACTTTTTTTTTATTCTCACTTTTATTTATTTAATTTTTTTTTTTTCAATACAGGTGTACTTTTTAATACTTGTATATATTGAGAAAACAGCACGTGTCAAATAAAACAAGTACCATTCAAAAATAAAAACAAAAAAAAAATCAAAAAAAAAAAAAACATGAAAAACAATCTGGAAAAGTGGAAAATGTAAAATATTTAGGAAAAACAAAAAAATATAATATTATAAAAAGTAAAAGTGTGCAATATAAATCATCTCCATTTCTCCTGAACTAGTCATATATTTTTTGACATTCTAAATCTTATTCAAAAGAATTGTAAACAGACGTATATATGTATACCTATAGAAAGAGTGGCGATGGCAGAAGTGAAAATAACAAATAAGAAATTTATTAAACGAAACAAAGAAAAATAATCAAAATAAATAATAAGAGTAAAATAATAACGAACTTAACTGTGTCAACTCTAGGATACCCTTATAAACTTAATATAAACATTATATGGAGTTTCATATATAAGCAGTTGTATGGCAACTACCCGAAACTGTTGAGAAAACTGAATGGATTTTAATAGCTATGATGACTTTTGCATAAAAATGAATTGTGTGAAAGTTCTAGGATCTTAAGCTCTTTTAGTTTTTGAGTTATCGTGCGGAGGACGGACGGACAGACGTACGTGGTACAATCGATTTACTTTTCGATTCTGATCAGATCCATACCTTTAAAGACTATATCTACCATCACTCATTTACTACGTTATAAACGTAATACCAAATTAAGTATACCCTTTGACCTATGCGTTCATACGTTCATAAAAATTACATTCACAATCACAATAACCATATTTTGATTTTCCTATTTATTTTATATATTTGCATATGTATAAGTATATATAATTTAAAAAAATGTAAAACAAAAATAATAAAATAACAAACAAAAAATATTTTACAAGGTTTTTCTATTAAAATTTGCTGTCTCACTCTTTCTTATATATTTTTGGTGTTATATAAAAGATAAATATAACAAGGATCAAAAAATCAAAAATTTGTTCTGAATGTTATTCTACTCTTGTAAGATTGTGACACGCTTTTGATATTTTATTATACGTACATAATATATTTATATATCTATATATATATATAGATATATCTACATAAAAATAAAAAATTAAATAGAAAACGCAAAAAAAATATTAATAGGAAAATGTTATAAAGTCTAAAATCTTTTTTGTAAATTTAAATATTTATAAAATAATTGCAAAAATAATAATGTAGACAGAAAAATTATTGGATTTATAGAACTAAACAATTATTTAAATAGGGATTTCTTATTATAAAATAAATAAGTAATAAATAGAAAATAAGTAAGTATATAGATTAGATACTATCTCGCGAATCCTAATTAAAAAATTTATTTTTAAATTATACTTATTTGGTATCACCAGATTTTATTAAGAGTGTATTTTAACTCAAACCTGTACAATTCAAGTATCAGTACAATTACCAGTACCATTATCTGATACTCATTACTTTTTCAGGTACTAGTATTACTTACATTTCGATCCTTAAAAAATTTAAATCAAGTAAATATAATAATAATATAATTGCAATTCTCAAAAAGTAATTAAATTTTTAGTTTAATTATCTACTTAATTATCAAGAATTCAATTGTTTTCCAAATTTTCAAGTATTTTGTTTAATATTTTAATTCATAAAGTACAATACTACTGGAATGGTACTTACAACTGTACTTAAGTACCATTTAACTCAGTATTATATAGGTCTGTTTTAAATTCGTCCTTATCTAATTTTATGAATAAGTATTAGTTTTGGTTATTAATTTGTATAGCTTGTGTTTTACTGTGTTTATTATCAATTTTTATTTGGGAGTTCTATTTGAAATTATATGCAAAGTTTTCGTTACTTATTTTGATTACAAAGTACTTGTATCATTGGATCAATAGAAAATAGTTCTGTATTTTTCTCTAAATAATCATTTTCAATTATACTTATTTTAGTACTTATAGCTTCTGGTTTTATCCATTTTTTACTTATACTTAAAATAGCCGCATTTGTTAAATTATACTGAAAGTAATCGAATATTTGGAAATTACGTCAGTTTTTTTTTTTTCAAATTATTTGATTACTTTCTCATACAAGTCATAAATATTTGATATTTCAAATACAATATTTTGTTCGGTATCAAAAACTTTTTATTTTAAACCTTCTAAGTGAAAAACCTCCGCTGTAAGCTATTTCCGATGACTACAACAAGCCTTTTTTTATTTTATAATTTCATTACGGGACGTTAGTAATCGAATTCCATTAATCCGTGCAAACCTTTTTTGTCTTCCTTTCAAATGTTAAAATGTGCTTTTATAAAAAAAAAATGTTTCCGGGTTATATTGTGATTAAGTACTCATTTTGAAAAATTTTTATATATATATAGATTGTCCAGTTCATTACGACATTTTTAACTAGTTGAACCGGAATAGATATTTCTAAAAAATGGAATTTCAATAATTTGCAAAATGTGTTCCGTAAAGTAAAATTTTTTTTCCACCTATTTACAGAATGTCTGCTTTAAAAAATATTTGAGATAAGGTTTAAAAAGATAAGAATGTTCAATTGTTAACTGTATGAAACACGTGTTTAACATTATATAATGAATCATTTGCACATTAGGTACTTTTTGAATATTAAAACCGATTAAAAAAATCATGCATAATTAAATTTTAATTTAAAAAATCATGCTTAAATAACTTTTATTTAAAATAATCGTGCTTATTTTGTATTTTTAATATAAAATTAAAGTGAAATTTTGGCAAAAAATGTAATTTTTACATTTTGTTACGCTGCAACAAAATTTAGGCTTTTTTTTTTATATTTAACTACTTATTTATGACGACTGAGGTTTTGAAGTTGGATGCGGCTATTTAGGTTAAGTAAAGCCTAAAAATTGTATTTAAATTTTTTTTTTAGTTTAAAATATTATTCATAAACAGTTTATTCTGAAAAATTTTTATTTACTTAACTTATAAGTACTTAATGATTAGGTTATTTATTAAAAAGCTTTATTATCTAATCATTAGCTATAATAACCATAAACACTTTTAAAATACCAGCCCTTTCTAAGTAGGTACTAAAATTTAACAAAAAAATGCACTTAACTAAATAATACATAATTTATTATTATTATTAACTTTATAAGTTGTTATTTTACAAAACAAAAAATTAGAAGTACATAAAAATAAACTTATGTGCTTAAAGTTTATTAGTATTAGCCCTTTATCTATAAGTATTCTATTGTGTAAATACTTATTAAGAATATACTTTAATATTAATTTAAAAAATGAATGTAAGATTAATTTATTGTTATATTTGTAATCTATAAAACCAAGAATGCTAACAATGCAGTTTATTTCGAAACACGCTTTAAAAAATAGCACTTAATTATTATGATTTATGATCAATAAGTACATAAATTTTAAAATAAATAAACTTAACTACTTTCTTTATAATAACTACTAATTTAGAACTTAACTACTTATATTTTTAAATTTATGTACTTCAATCTATAATAATACCATTAAATTATAATTGTTAAAAGTATAATGTATATACATATATGCTTTTGAATAATTGATTATAAAACTTATTTATAAGAGGCCTCGGTAAGCATTTGACTTACTAACATAAGTACTATCCCAATGGTGAACAAATAAAATTTATGCGAAAAGGCCGGGTCGAATCCTAGTGAAAGTTTTCTGATTTTCAACTCGACCCAGCTACCATTTTCCATTGCGTTCAAATTAATAGCATAATAAATAATTATATATCTTTAATAAAAAAATACATTAATATAACAATATAAACAAATGCAAAATCTAAACAAATAATTTAATTGAAAAATATAACTCACAGATATAGAATACCATATAACTCAAACACAAAATATTACAATATAAACAAAAAATAGAATTGTAACTATTGAAAATCTAAGACGTTTCAACATGTTATAACGCCTATAACTATTTTATGTTTAAATTGTATGCGGAATTCAATAAGATCAATTCTAATAACACGAATATAATATGACCCCTGTTCCAACCTATCGTATAGACAGACTTATTAGCCTAACAGTTGAACAGTAAGCGCTTAAAAAAAAAAAAAAAATACTTATTTATTAGTAAAAATTTATTTTATTTTCTGTTGCTAGAGCAGGTCCCTGTTAAGAATAATGCAATCAAATTATGAACAACACATGGATAGGACGGTCCCCCACTTGTACCTATGTACTTATAACTCATGCTTAAATTATAAATCTATAAAATTTTAATTAAGTTGAAATTGTTGAATTAAGTTGAACTATTAATTTTATATTATGACTGTTAAGTATCTTAGGAATTAAAATTTAATATTGATTGCTTATATTGTAATTAACTATTATATTTTAAATTGATGGAAATTTCCAATACTTAGTTTAACTATATATATAAGCAAAGCAAATATATAATATAAGCAAAATTAATAGTCCATTTAAAATTTATCATACAGATTATATAAATATCATTAAAAAAATTTTTATAAAATATTAACTATTTAACATTTTGTTTCCTTTAAATAAATTCTTAAATATAGAAAAGTTTTAGGGATTAAGTACATGATAATAGATTCTTTTATAATACAATACTCTTCTGGTGTATGATCCGATTTTGCCAACTAAATTTCCATTCCCCTACAGTAAATGAAATGGAATTATATGCCCATAACAGCTGGAACAGTATATTAGCAAGGAAGATAGACAGTGAAAAGATACGAAAAGTATGAGCTTATTTTAAAAGCATAGAACATTAATAAATTAAAAATATTTAAAATATTATTAACAATATGTAGTACATATATTATTACTATTATTATTTGCTAACAGTATCGACAATCATTAGTTTATTAAAGTAAGCAATGGTATATACTTAACACCTTCTCGCATAATATAATTTGTAATAACAAAACACTCTACTATAATTGTACATGATTTTACCGAAATTCAAATTAAAGTTCTTTTAAAATAAAAGTCGATATCTTGACCATTACGCCTTTGGTCTTAAGCATTTAAAAATAATCATATAATATTTGTAAAGTCATGAAATCAGTAAATACTTAGCAATTTAAGTACGAATACCTAACAAATTGAAAAAATTAATTTAATATGAAAAGTTACTCTTACATCTTCAATTAAGTTCCTTTAAATTATTATAAGAATTAAAAAACTCGAATTTTTTAAAAATTCTGTCCATTTAAGTAGAAAAAATTTATAATTTTGAAAATTTAGGAAGTAAACTATTCTGTCCTTCACAAATAATATTATATTAAAAACTATCAAATCAAGTATCATAGAATTATAAACAAATTTACCTAAAATTAAAAATATAAAAAAAAATTGCAGAATAAAACAAATTGAAATAGAAAACTATCAAAGTTTTTGATATCCTTCATATTTCAACTCAAATTAAATGTTTCCCATGAGAGTACTTATATTTAGAAAGACTTATGCTATGTTTCTTTTCATATATTTACTTTTTCTAAACAAATTTCATAAGCAATTTTTGTAAATATTGATTTTAATATATATATATCATTTGATAGCTATATTATTACATATCTTAATACTTAACTTTCATTCATTTTAGTTTTCAATATTTATTGAAAAAGTCTGTTTGTTTGTCCTCTATATTCATTAGTTCACTCAAATATTCACTCAATTTTTTAAACTCTACTAAGTACTTTATAATAATGGAATATTAACCCTTAAGGGTTAGTTATATATTGCTTAACAAATAAGATAATATTAAATAGATTGGAAACTAATCAAATTAAAATTCATTTGCATACGAGTATGCATTTAAAATTTTAAAATAAATATTAGAATAAACCTGAAATATTTAACTCATTATAAATTCAAAATTTTTATGTGTAAAATGACTCAATAAAAAGTCAATGTCATACCCTATTAAAAAAAGTTGATTAAACTATTTCTAGAATTTTCAAAGGTTATATAGACTACACTATAGGTGCATATATATGCGACTTCCAACTGAATAAACTTTTCAATTCATAAATTTTAATATAATTAATTGATAAAAATTTTTACAATTAATCAATTACAATTACCAACTTTATTATCAAAAGACAAACTTAATTCTTATCAAAATTAAAAACTCAAACATTGTCAGAAATTATTTATTCATTTGCACTTGTAAATAAAAAATTATATAAGTAATTGTATTTTTACATATACATATATATACTATTGAACATATGTACTATATTTAAGCTTTTAATCGAAATTTATACAAATTTGTACAATATTTAATATATTTTATATTATTTATTTGTCTAGAAATTTTGTTTACGTATATTTATTAATATGGCAACATTGACATCAATTAATTATTTCAATACATATATTGGTTTGTATACAGTGTTGCCAGGTATTGTTTTTAAAAATTGGAAATTGCTGAAAGAATATCTAAAATGTTTTGAAAATAAGGATGTCGCACAGTCTTAAAAATTAAGAAAGCCTTTAAAAAAATTTTTGACATAAATTTACGTAGGTTTTGACTTTAGTTATGAATAAAGTGTTAGAATAGAACGTAGAGAGCTCTATAATTAAAATCAATATCAATTTTCTAAAGAAATACATTTTTGATTTCATCTGAAAAATTCTAATATAACAATTTCCGTTCGATTCTATGTAGTTTATGCTACTTCATGTCAGTTTTTCATTTATTATAAATGAAAAATTATTTTGATTTTAGTTTGAGTGTTTCCGTTTTGATTCAAAGAGTACCATTTGGGATAAAAATAAATAAAAAAATGGAAACACCGGGCAAATAAAATACTATTTATTCTAAAAAAGCATGCTTTTAATAATACAAAAAGTATATTATTGGTCATTTAAATTGCTTTTGAACACGTTATAACAACAAATATGATCCGTGACCCCCTTCGTTTTATACAAAAAAAAGACATAAGACTTACTTTTACATACATTAAAATTATATATATATACATATACTTATATTGCATGAATTTATTGATGCATACAGTATTTACGTATTTATATAAAACATATGTAATATGAATGTTAAGATCAAATACGTTTGAAAAAAAATTTTATTTTATAAACTCAAAATTATATATATATGTATATATCTGTGTGTATATATTTATATACACAATTATTGTGTTTATACTGTACTTGTAGAATCAACTTTTAAAATAGAATAAAATAAAATAGGGTTATTTTAGTTGATTGACTGACATTTTACAATGTGTATTTGTAATCAAGACATGTGTCAAACTTGAACTCTTTTGCAATTTTCTATGTGAATTATTGAAAAAATTTAATTTAAGTATAATGCCTACTATTGATGTTAAAATTGAATGAACACCCTAACTTTTCACTTTTTAAAATCCTAATAAGGTTGTCAAATTTAACTTGTACTTAAATTTTTCGTTTTTAGGAACTAACTATATGACATTAGCAATTATTAATATTCAAATGAAAGGTTCAATTTGGTACTTTGTGTAAATGGAAGATGTACTTTAAACATGTCCATTTTGATAAAAACTAAGCAAAACTGTATAATACTGTGAAAAATTGTACTTAAGTACAAATATAAGTACAATTACCTGATACTTATTACTTTGTCTAGTACCAGTATTAATTACATTTCGATACTCATTAAATTTAAAAATAAGTAAAAGAATCAAGGAATTACTAAACTCAAAATTAAATTACTTTTTGGGAATTACAAGAATTTTAATTTGATTCTTTTACTTAAACTTTGAAAGTATCGATAACTGGTACTTGACAAAGCAATGAGTATCAGATTATGGTTATTGTATGGTATTTGTAATTGTACGAGTACTTGAATCATAAAGGTTTCAGTTCTTAAGAGTAAAATAACTAAAGATATCATAAACTTAGATAAAAACAAAGTATTCAACCTTCCTAATATATATCAAATACTTTTGTAATCATCAAAATTCTAAAATTCAAAAAAAAAATTTATACAAATTAGAATATTAACAGTTAAATAAGTGTACTGTAATCTTATGACAAAATTTATATACCAGTATTTGTATGTACAATCTACACATATATTTCCCATACCTTATAATTTTCATTTGAATAAAATAATAACAATTGCAAAACAATTATTTTTTTTTATACAAAAAAATTATAATTAAGTATGTAACAATGTTATATATGTATATATGTATGTTTGCTTTAAAGTATAAAGGATCAAAGAAAAAGGATATAATTTTGTAGACAAATTATTCATATTGACGGAAGTCATTTGAGCATAAATTTAAAAAAAAAAAAACAAAAAAAAAACTTTTGTGGTTTTGAAAATTACTTATTAGAAAATTGTTTATGTACAGTTACATTTCCTGTTTTGAAGACTTAAGTACTTTTTTTTTTGTATAATTGCTTGCCTTGTTTTTTGCTTATTGAATTATTTGTGTTATGCTAGAATATAATTTAATGTGAACTTATTATTAGTATTGAGTATTGATTTACTCATCCTACAAGTACAAGTATTATAATTTATTCAAAATTCAAAATTAAATTTTTGAATTATTCAATTACTATTTATAGTTATATTTTGTTTGTTAAAAGAAATATTTTGAAGTATTTATAAGTACTTAGTTATTTTTGGATATCAGATAATTTAATTAAAAAAATATTATCAATAGAAGTTTTAGTTTGAGAATTTCTTTAGAAAAATTTTATGTAATTAAGTACTTGTATATATTATTAATTTTGAAACCGATTAAATTTTATAAACTTTATAAAACTTCTGACTTCAGAACTGCAAAGTATTTCTTAAACCTTCTTTAATATATTCTATCGAATGACTATTAGTACAAATTCTTATATTATTAGAATTGATCTTAATGAATTCCAGATATGATGAATAGATGAGATAGAACCAGACCTTATAAAGCACATAGAAAGGTCTACGGTTTTAAAAAGATAGTATACCTACAATAGATATTTCTGTATCTGCGAGATTTACCAATTGAGTATTTTGTATTTACATATAATATAATATTAATGAATTATTTTTATTTATTAATTATTGATTAAGTCATTAATTTGAATCAAATGGCAAATGGTAGCTTAATCCAGTCAAAAACCTGATAAAAGTTCTTAAACTTTACAGAAATTCAAACTTGGACCTCTCAAATGAAAGTAGGTACTATAATCACTTTACCAATTAATATTAATAATTTAATATGAATTTCTAATTTAATAAGAAATAACCGAAAATTCGACAATGATTGTAAAAACCCAAATTTTTTTACTTTGAAAAAAAAAATTTAGAATCATGTTCCCAGTCCCAGAGATACGTATTTTATGTAGTAAAAAATATATAAGTAATCCCCATTTCATTTATATACATATATATCGTAGTATATATGCAATTATAATTTACGCTTAATAAGCTCTTTAAAAAAAAACTCAAAATTTGCTAAATAAATAAATAATTGTTTTGAACCTTAATTTTCTTATTCGCCATACATATTTATATTTATATATTCTTATCTTTTTATTTATATACATAAATTTTCCATCTATTTTTTCTTTATTTTCCTAGTTAGTCTTAATTTTTTCTTGGAAAAATTTAAATATTTTAAAAAAATAAAATAAAAAAATAAAACAAAATCAAAAAAAATTACACATTAAAATACAAAAAATCCAAAAGATAGAAATATCAACATTATTTTTATGTCTCCTTTTTTTTTGTATCTTAAGTACTTATAGTAAAAAATACATATGTATGTATAGGTTATATATTATACAAAAATATAGTATACATAATTCTTTGTCAGGATAATGTTATTTTTCTGTTATGGTTTTTTTTTTTTTTTTAATATTTTTAAAATGAAAATATAGAACGCAAATCATAACAAACAACACTTACTCAAAACGTACTTTAAAACAAAAAAATTCACATACGTAATATTTTTCTATTACTTTTTTTGTTTTTTTTTTTTTATTTTACAAATATACACATATTGTAATAAATTTTATTTTATTTTGTTATTTTTTTTTTGAATTATAAAAACAGATAAAATAAAAAAACAAAACAAATAATAAAGTAACGGCGGCAACACTTGTTTAGTTCACAAGATTATTTTTTTTACTTTTTTCATTTAAAACAAAAGAAATAAAGAAAAAAATAAAAAACTTTAAGTATTTTAAAAAAAATAAATATAAAAGACTACATATATATATAAAGTACATAAAGTAATTTTCCATACCTCGATCATTATACGCGCGTTAATATCAAAATTCAAGAACAGCAGTGTCACTAACAAGTACAAAAAAAAAAAACCCCACTACATCAAGTTCCAAAAAAAAAAAAACATCAGTATCGCCATTTTCCTTCTTTATGAAATAAAATTTCAAAATAAAAACACAAACATTTGTTACATTTCAAAAAAACAAAAATAAGGAAATTATTTTCTATTTTTCCAAAGTTCGCTTCTTTTTTTGTATTTTTCAAATACTCTCTTGAATGTCATTAAAATTTACATATTTTTAGGAGTCTTCAACATTTTTTTTTTTTACTTTTGTTTTGTTTTTTGCAAAATAAGACAAAAAAAAAAAATTTTGGTTGGTTGTCATTGTTGTTGGCGCTTTTTATGCTAATTGAATGTTTCTTTTTTTTTATATTTTTATTTTAATTTTATTTCGCCTTGGAATACATTTTTTATGTGAATTAAGGTATCGTTCCGAAATTGGGATAAAGCAGCCCTTATTAAAAATATGTAAAATATTTTTAATTTTAGACACTCTAACCAGACCTTACTATTATTACAATTTAAAGGCTCACAATCCAAAGCTCTGTGACGGAAATCTTTAAGTGGATTTGTGAATTTTATAAAAGTATTGTAGAAAAAAGCGTATGGAAGCAATATTTCGGCTTTTAAATCAATATTTGAACCTAATATTTAACAAAATGACTTTTAAGTCTTTACAGTATTAATTATTGCAGTGTCAATTTTGCTTTACTGAAAAATTTATTATCAATTAAAAATTTAAATTTGAATATACCGAAAAGGTGGCCTTTGGATGAAAATAAAACAATTGAATATTTTTCAAATTACTATAATTATAATACTTATAAGGATTTTAACAACTCTTCCATCCAAAGCTCTCATAAGACTATATGTTAATTTTTTTTAAAAGTACGTCTTATGTATATGTATGTCTTCCATGTATGTCTTCTAAAAGGCTTTTCCTTCATTGTAGTATAGCCTTCAATATTGTTGGTAATGCACTCAATATTAACTAAATTTAACATTTTTTTAAAAAATAATTTCAAAAAGGACGAAGGTATTATCCCAAGCTCTCATAAGACTATGCATTCATTTGTTTTTGAATAGTACGTATGCCTTCTAAAACGCTTTTCGTTCATTGTAGCATGGCCTTCTATATTGTAGGTAATGCACTCAATATTAAATAGATTAACATTTTTTAAGGGAATAATTTCTCGAAGGACGAAGGTATTATCCAAAGCTCTCATAAGACTATGCGTTAATTTGTTTTTGAATAGTACGTATGCCTTCTAAAACGCTTTTCGTTCATTGTAGCATGGCCTTCTATATTGTAGGTAATGCGGTCAATATTAAAACGATCTAACATTTTATATAAATATAGTAATATAAAAAATTTTGAGTCAATTTATGCTTTAAGATTTAAAAAAGTTCATAAGCAGTTGTTAGAAAAGTACTAGAAGTAACAGAGTTATGATTAATAAAGTAACTATAATGATTAAATACTAATATGATTAAATAACAAATATTTAAATTGGTATTTTATATTGTTAAATATAAGGATTTCATTCGATTCAATACATACTATAGTCTACATGTGCTAAAATAAAGTTTTCAACGATTTTATCAAACAAAAAATTACATCGAAAGAAAATCCACGAAAAATAACGAATTTTTACAACCCTGAACCCAGGCTAAAATAAAAATTTTTTTAAAAAAAAAGAAAGGGAAAGATATAGATGTAGAAAGAAATAAAAAAAAAACATTATTTGTTACTTTTGCTAATATTTATGCAAAAATCAGCATAAGTATAAAAACAAAAAGAAAAAATCCAAAAAAAAAATAAAAAAACGTTGATTCATCCATTCTTTTCTATTTTTTTTTTTTTGTGTGTGTATGTTTGTTTTATTGTTATTGTGTATGGAAAGTTTAATAATAACAATTTCACCGAGACAAATAAATTTACTTACACACAATATTTCTAAGGATTGGAAAATTTTCCAAAGGGAAAAAATAACCATTTTCCTACTCAAACTTTTTTGAACTTTGATATACGTAATATTTAATTAAAATTTTAAATAGAATTTTTTTTAAATTTTGACTTCTAATTTTTTGTAATAAGTTTCAAAAGTTTAATACAGATTAATTTTATTAAGTTAAAAATTTAATTATTTAAATACGAATTAATAACTGTCACAAATTCTTTGAAATTAATATTTTATTTTGAAATGCTGTAATTAAAATAATAATTTATATATTTTTTTTTAAATAATAATTTATATTTTTTTAAATAATAATTTAAAATTTAAAATAATAATTAAAAATATAATTTGTTACTTGAATTTTACTGAATCATTTGTATCAGATTCGTATGATGTAGAAAATGTATTTAAATATCTTTTTTAAAGATTGAAACACTCACCTGAAAATATATAGAAAAAAAAATTAATTAGTTGACATTTTTTTGCAATAAATTTTAAATTATATTGTTAATTAAAAATATTTATTCTATTAACTTTTTAAATTTTTGTGACTAATATATAAGTAAGTAATTTTCTAATAAATTTTTAACATTCTTTACAATTTTTTAAGGTTAAGTAACTACAAAAAACAATCTTTTAAATTAATACTTAACTACTGTTGATTAACTTTTAGTTAATTGGTTTGCATAACGTTTTTTTTCTTATTAATAATTTAAAAATACATTTAATTTAATTTATTTTTAAATCCACAATTTTTTTTAACACGTATATATATATATATATATATATATATATATGTCATTGCTAAAAGAAATTTTTATAGAAATATTGAATTGGTAAGTTCCGCAATTACTCAGGAATTGATAGCAAACAATTTAAATTTATAATTTAAAAATCGAATTAGGAAATTACTTGCATCTAAAGTCAACTTTTAAAAAAGTTTTAGATAAGTTGGATATCTATATTTAAATAAAATGGGAGCGTTCCATAATCTCTGTTAATAAATTTTTTTTTTATCTCGTTTTTAGAAAATTACATTTTAGAAAATCTCGTTTTAAAATCTGGTTTTTAAGGGTTTTTGTTAGATACAAAATTAGAATTATCTCAGCTTTTTCCAGATATAAAAAAAGTGATTTTCTAAAAACAAGATTTTCTAAAACGAGATTTTCTAAAAACGAGATTTTCTAAACAAGATTTTCTAAAACGAGATTTCAGACCCAACGAGATTTCAAACCAAACAAGGAAAATAAAAAAAAACAATATAATCAAAAAAAAAAATATTCAAAATCAGAATTGAATAAGATTAATATATATTTGAAAAAACAAAATCAGGTAACCCCATCAAATATATTTTACTCACGTATCCTATTATACGTATGTTCTTTGCTGTTGCAAAATACACGTAAACACATCAGAAAATTGAAGGTATTATCCCAAGCTCTCATAAGACTATGCATTCATTTGTTTTTGAATAGTACGTATGCCTTCTAAAACGCTTTTCGTTCATTGTAGCATGGCCTTCTATATTGTAGGTAATGCACTCAATATTAAATAGATTAACATTTTTTAAGGGAATAATTTCTCGAAGGACGAAGGTATTATCCAAAGCTCTCATAAGACTATGCGTTAATTTGTTTTTGAATAGTACGTATGCCTTCTAAAACGCTTTTCGTTCATTGTAGCATGGCCTTCTATATTGTAGGTAATGCGGTCAATATTAAAACGATCTAACATTTTATATAAATATAGTAATATAAAAAATTTTGAGTCAATTTATGCTTTAAGATTTAAAAAAGTTCATAAGCAGTTGTTAGAAAAGTACTAGAAGTAACAGAGTTATGATTAATAAAGTAACTATAATGATTAAATACTAATATGATTAAATAACAAATATTTAAATTGGTATTTTATATTGTTAAATATAAGGATTTCATTCGATTCAATACATACTATAGTCTACATGTGCTAAAATAAAGTTTTCAACGATTTTATCAAACAAAAAATTACATCGAAAGAAAATCCACGAAAAATAACGAATTTTTACAACCCTGAACCCAGGCTAAAATAAAAATTTTTTTAAAAAAAAAGAAAGGGAAAGATATAGATGTAGAAAGAAATAAAAAAAAAACATTATTTGTTACTTTTGCTAATATTTATGCAAAAATCAGCATAAGTATAAAAACAAAAAGAAAAAATCCAAAAAAAAAATAAAAAAACGTTGATTCATCCATTCTTTTCTATTTTTTTTTTTTTGTGTGTGTATGTTTGTTTTATTGTTATTGTGTATGGAAAGTTTAATAATAACAATTTCACCGAGACAAATAAATTTACTTACACACAATATTTCTAAGGATTGGAAAATTTTCCAAAGGGAAAAAATAACCATTTTCCTACTCAAACTTTTTTGAACTTTGATATACGTAATATTTAATTAAAATTTTAAATAGAATTTTTTTTAAATTTTGACTTCTAATTTTTTGTAATAAGTTTCAAAAGTTTAATACAGATTAATTTTATTAAGTTAAAAATTTAATTATTTAAATACGAATTAATAACTGTCACAAATTCTTTGAAATTAATATTTTATTTTGAAATGCTGTAATTAAAATAATAATTTATATATTTTTTTTTAAATAATAATTTATATTTTTTTAAATAATAATTTAAAATTTAAAATAATAATTAAAAATATAATTTGTTACTTGAATTTTACTGAATCATTTGTATCAGATTCGTATGATGTAGAAAATGTATTTAAATATCTTTTTTAAAGATTGAAACACTCACCTGAAAATATATAGAAAAAAAAATTAATTAGTTGACATTTTTTTGCAATAAATTTTAAATTATATTGTTAATTAAAAATATTTATTCTATTAACTTTTTAAATTTTTGTGACTAATATATAAGTAAGTAATTTTCTAATAAATTTTTAACATTCTTTACAATTTTTTAAGGTTAAGTAACTACAAAAAACAATCTTTTAAATTAATACTTAACTACTGTTGATTAACTTTTAGTTAATTGGTTTGCATAACGTTTTTTTTCTTATTAATAATTTAAAAATACATTTAATTTAATTTATTTTTAAATCCACAATTTTTTTTAACACGTATATATATATATATATATATATATATATATGTCATTGCTAAAAGAAATTTTTATAGAAATATTGAATTGGTAAGTTCCGCAATTACTCAGGAATTGATAGCAAACAATTTAAATTTATAATTTAAAAATCGAATTAGGAAATTACTTGCATCTAAAGTCAACTTTTAAAAAAGTTTTAGATAAGTTGGATATCTATATTTAAATAAAATGGGAGCGTTCCATAATCTCTGTTAATAAATTTTTTTTTTATCTCGTTTTTAGAAAATTACATTTTAGAAAATCTCGTTTTAAAATCTGGTTTTTAAGGGTTTTTGTTAGATACAAAATTAGAATTATCTCAGCTTTTTCCAGATATAAAAAAAGTGATTTTCTAAAAACAAGATTTTCTAAAACGAGATTTTCTAAAAACGAGATTTTCTAAACAAGATTTTCTAAAACGAGATTTCAGACCCAACGAGATTTCAAACCAAACAAGGAAAATAAAAAAAAACAATATAATCAAAAAAAAAAATATTCAAAATCAGAATTGAATAAGATTAATATATATTTGAAAAAACAAAATCAGGTAACCCCATCAAATATATTTTACTCACGTATCCTATTATACGTATGTTCTTTGCTGTTGCAAAATACACGTAAACACATCAGAAAATTGGCCGTAGGATATTTTTTGTTAATCTGTAAATTGTTAAATTCAAATATTTCAGTAATCCTTTTTCTCTTTACTTTACATATATAAATATGTATTTGGTATATATATATATATGTACCATAGTATATATACAAAGAAAAATATGAATTTGAGAGTGTGAAAATGAAAAATAAAGGATTTACTCAAAGTTTACAAAACTAATAGAATGTTTCTTAGTTCTATAGAAAAATGTAAGGAATTCAAAAAGGTAACCGCGAAAATTACAAACAAATAGTAATTGAATACATAATAAAGAAAACTATTTGCTATAAAATTGAACAGGTGAGATGATAATAAATAAAAAAATACCTATTTTAAAGATCAAAGTACTGAATGTTATGTTAAATTTAATAATAAAAAAATTTCTTTTATAAAGGTTAATAAATCTAAGATAATATAACTTAACCTTACTAACTTAAGTTAAAAGTATAGGTTTAATTTTTTAATATTATATTTAAAGGTTCTGGTCTTTTTGCCATGCTTGATCTTTTTAATACAAATTGCACTTATAGGTATATTTTAGTTTATAAGTACTTAGGTACTTATTATAATTGAATTAGATCAGATTAAATAAGTACTTAATAAGTATACAGTAAGAAAATATAATATCCACGATACGGTTTAAACCTTTAGTATATTTATATATTTCGTAGTTATTATATACTTAAGTACATAGTAAGTACTTATATACTAAAGTACATAGATATTTTTAACAATACTCAATATAAGTATACAAGTAACTAGTTGACTACACATTATTATATCCATATAACAATCTGCATTTTTGTACATAAGTAACTTTTCAAAAAAAAAAATTATAGTAATGGGTTCTTCTTTTAGATGGTTTCGTCTTGTAATTTGTGTTGTTATTGTAAAATAAAATCTTCAGCTGTGATTATAAAATTAGGAAATAAGAAAAACCTTATCATTTTGATAAAAAAAAAATTTAAAAATGATTGATTACATTTTATAAGCCATAGGACTAATATCAAATTTAATTATTTTTTCAAAAGTTTTACACAAGTTTTAGCAAAGTTTATTAAAATTTTAAAGAAAAGTAAGTAAGATATTTTCCTTAAATAAGAGTAAGTATTCAAATATAAATATTATATAGTAACTACTCAATTTTAAATAAATAAGTAACTAGTAATTGTTTCAATATTTTCTTATCTGTGCAATTTAGTTCTGTACACGTTTAAGAGCTATATAATTTTGTTTATACTAACTTCATTTGTTATGAAGGGGTTGCAACGTACCAATGCTACTCAGTTATACAAACATTTATAAAGAAAAGTTCCCATTTATAAAATAACAGATTTTCATGTGTATGGCTATTAGTTTCTAACTTAACTTATCCGAAAAATATTAAATTTGAGTGTAACAAATTAAAAATTAAAGTTTTAAACCCTTAAAATGCAATATTAGATATAAATAACTTTTAGTTACTATTACATAACTAAGTAGTTAGTATTTGAGTGCAATTAATAGTTGAATTTTCGAAAACGAAGTTAAGGAATAAGTAGTTATAAAAAAAAATTTTTTAAGGTTAATAACTATATACGAGTATTTCAATATTTGCTACATATTGCATAAGGAACACTACATTGAATTTATTATTGAGCATAAGTACATTGCATTTATTAAGTATTACTCTTAAGCCACATTCTAATCTCAAATTTTGGAGAATTCGATTTAATAAAATAATTTCCATTCATCGGTACTATTTATAAACTCTGTTTAATACTTTTAATAAAAATCGATTAAACAATTAAACAATTTTTTTCCCTTTTTTTTTAATTTTCATTAATCCTGCACAATTTTAGTATTAATTCCCAAAATACACATTCAATTCGACCTAATTCAACAGAAACATATGCAACAAAAAAAAAAAGTAAACATTAAAACCACCATATACACATTTAATCTCATCAATTTTTTTGAAAATAAAAATATAACAGATATTAGAGGAAAAACTTTTTGCTTTTCATGTTTTTCGTAAAATTAATGGAAAAACAATTTTTTTGTTTGTCATTTTTGTTTTTATTTGGTTTTTTATTTATTTTTTCTACTTTGGGTAAAAAAAAATAAAAATAAAATTAAAAAATGGTTCAGTTTTGGTCCAATGTTTCAAAAAACCCAAATATTTAAAAAAAAAAAAAAAAAAACCTTAATAAAATTAATTGATTATTTCACGCTGTGTTTCGTGTTTTTTTTTTTTATAATTTTAATTCAATACAAGGGTTTTTGTTTTTTTATATATGTATGTATGCATGGGAAATTTTTATCAAAAATTTAACCAATTTTTTTTATTTTTTAACTTTTATATTCAATTATTTTAGTATCAAATTTAAAGTAAGATAAAAAAAAAACAAGTAAAAAAAATTGTACTTAACTGTTGTTCTAAAAGTGTGGGGTTTTTATTTAAAAATAGAAATTTTATCCTATAAGTATGCAATAATGTTAACAAATATTGTAAGCAGCCTTAGGAACATACTTTTGGTAGGGGACCTTGGTGGTGTTGCGGTTAAGACGGGGGAGGACGGATTCAATATCCTCACAGATGGTTTTAAAATATTACAATATATATATATATATATATGTATTTATAAAATGTAATATTAATATTAATAAATATATATATTTTATTTATTTAAAATTCTTAATTTTGAGCTTTTTGGAGGAGACTGTAACCTTATGTTTTTTAGTTTCTAAAGAATTTGAGCTTTCTGTAGTCCAAATTAGTAAAGTACTTTTTCAGTTAGTTAATATTCTTAATTGATTTAATATTCTAGGTCATATTTCAAAATTTAAACTAGTTTAAAGTCTTAAAATAATGGGTCAAAGCTAATATTAAACAAATTAAAGCATTAGTTATCGAAAGATTGTTACTAAAAGATTCCATATGTCAAAACCAAATATCGCCTATACAAATCAAAATTCAAAAAAGATTAGTTAATTTAAATAGAATTTCTTAACATAAACGCTTGATTGGACGGTCACATTATTGATGGCGACCACTGAATTACAAAAAAAAAAAGATTCAAAATTTAAAATCTAAATGAATAACCATGTACCTATATTAATAATTATAGCGTGTAGGAGTGTTTACAAAATACTTAGTACATGAACAGCGTTATCATAAAAGATTTTTTCAACATTTCCTTTTTTATTTGTACCTATAAGTATTTTATACAGAGTGTGTCGTAAGAAGTGCATAAAAACATCATATGTAGTAGAGGAATGATAACCGGAGAAAGGTATTGGTAAATAAAGAATATTTTTCTTAAATAACTAAGGCCCAAATGCACCAACCATTTATCACTAAAAAAATAATCAGTTTGATTGCACCGAAACCTTTAAAAAATGAAAAATCATTTGTGCAATAGGGCCCAACTCTTGAGATTCTTGAAAGTAAAAACGCTAATTCTGCAAGCGTTTTATAAGGTTTAGATTAAAACATTTAACATTGAAATGTATCAGCTTCATCTTATATAAGTTTTTTGTAGAAATGAAGCTTAATTGTTTTATTTGAAATCACATATGATATGATTGCATACCTTTAAGATACATGATACATAAATCCCAAATTTCATAAATGATCATATCCTTACATAAAAGTAAAACAAATAATATTTGAGGTTAATAAAAATTTTTATAGCAAACTAACGAAAAAATATAAAAAGCAAAGCGATCAAAGTGTTGATCATCTCAACGACTAATAGAATTGTAAGTATTTTGATTTCTAGCCTAAAGATTTTGTGAAAAACTTTTCAACTTTATTTAAAAAGTTATTAGAATTAACTTATTCCTTAGAAACCTTAATTTATATTTTTTCTTAATTTCTATAACGGCTGGGTGGCACAGTGGTTGAGTGCCCGAGTTCGAATCCCAGTGAAAGTGAAAAAACTTTTATGGTTTTCGACTCGACTCAGCTACCATTCACCATTGGGTTCAAATTAATAATTATATATCTCTCATAAAAAATACATTAATAAAGCAATATAAACAAATGCAAAATATAAACAAATAATTTAATTCAATAATATAACTCGCAGATATAGAATACCATATAACTCAAATACAAAATATTACAATATAAAAAAAAAATAGAATTGTAATTATTGAAAATCTAAGACGTTTCTACATGTTATAAGTCCTAGTACTATCTCATGTTTAAATTGTATGTGGAATTCAATAAGACCAATTCTAATAACACGAATATAATATGACCCCCTGTTCCAACATGTACCTATAATATAGACAGGCTTATTAGCCTAACAGTTGCACAGTTAGCCATTAAAAAAAAAAAAAAAAAAATTCAAATTTGTACGAATATCCCGATGACAAACATCGCTTTCAAAAAGGAGTTTCCTTCCAGGCCAAAGAACTAATAAAAAAATCGATGTACATTTGAAATTTTCCTCTTGAAATATGTGTTATAATCTCTAAATTTTTTTAATCTAGAGTTTATGCTACTTGGTTAGCTTTTCTAAAATACTACGAATTTTTTTAAAATGTCCCGATGAGTAAAGCATGGAATTCCGGATATAGTGTAGTAAAGTTCTAAGTTATCTAGAATTTTTTTAATAGTCATACCCTGCAAGGGCCCATAAATCTATTTTTCGAATTAATTCAAACATCCATATTATACATAAACATATCTATACACATTTTCACTTGTGTTGACATCAATTGTAAGACACCCAGTTTATAAAAAAAAAAAAAAAAACTTATATTTTTTTTTCAATTTAAAAGTAAATGTATTGTTTTTTTATTTCGATAATATTTTTTTTTTAAATGTGATGGTTATTTATTGATTCTCATATGCACACGCGTAGTCTCTTCAAACCAACAACTCCTTACTCTGATTAGAATATAGGTATACGAGCTTACTATATACGTATTTGACTTTTTTATATTTTTTATATAAAAGAACTTTTTTTACCTTTTGTTTTTTTTTTTTAAATTTTTTTTTTGATTTTGATTCGCACCACTGCGTGATTGATTTTTTTTTTAATATATCCAATGAAAATAAAAAAATGCCCGGATACGTTTAGGCTACAAAAAAAAAAACAACAACGATAACAAATATTGTATATTGAGAAGTTGAACATGATATTGAAACAAAGCACAGTACACCATATGCAAAGAATTCATTTATTTTTTTTCTTTTAAAACCTATAGGTTTACCAACTCAATATGAGATCTTAGTTATATATATATATATATTTAAATAAAATGTATAAGTACTATCAATATGTTATATAACAATTTATCAATTTTTAATACAAGTTTGCATACACATTAAATATATAAGGCAATAATGTTTATATAGTAACTAAGTATCTATTATAGAATCTAATATCAAAAATGTATTATACTATGGGTTGAGTACGAAAACCCCAATTGCAAAATCCCAAATACAAAGTACCAAATTCAAAATCCCAAACCACTTTGGTTATCACAGTTCGTTAAATCGTTAATTAGTTCGTTAAATCCGTCCTAATTCAGAATCTTGCATAAACTGTTATAACTGTATAACTGTTATACATTCTGTAAAAGGCGTACAACTATGATTTTATAAGCAATTCTAAAATTCTACCTGATTCAAAATCTCACATATATACATAAATATAAATATTCTGAAAAAAGATAACCTTGATTTTATAACTAACTAACAATTGGGATTTTGTAATTTGGAATTTTGAAATTTGGGATTTTGGAATTTACGATTTTTTTTTTGGGATTTTGTTGCGCTCCCTTATACTATACTATATTTTACTGAAACGATTTGAATAAATGCAAATAAATCCTTTTTTATATAAATACTAAACAACATTTAGAGGAAATGAAAAAAAAAGGATTGAAAAGAGTAGGGAAATGTTTTTTGTATTGTTTTTTTTTTTTTTTTTTTTTTTTTTTTGCATGCAATGACCTCTCAGTTATACAAGTATTGTCGTTAACAGTTAACAGGTTATTCTATATATACTATATGGTATATATATAGATAAAATTCAATTCAACAAATAAATAGAAACTTTCATATAAAAGGATTAGAGAGTTATAACTAGTTAGGGCTTAAGGGTTTTAATTAAAACTGACAACAAAAATATCTTCAATACAAGTAAGTACATATATATATATAGTACATATATATATACATATATAAAATAAAAATCAAAATAGTTTGGAATAGTCAATTGTTGGAAAAGTTTTTCCTAAACTCCTGTATGTGGAAATCCGTCATGGCGTCTAATGTTAAACAATGTGAGCTTTATTTCTATTCCATTAAAAATTTTAGAAATTTTTTTTTTTTTAATTATTTTATTTTGACAAACTGTCCTCAGTATTCACCCTTGTTTACTCGCACTAAACCTTAAGGCTTTATATGTTTCCAATGTGAATATATTTATATACGATACACATTCAATCATTATTCGATTTCCTGATATTGTTGATTTTTTTAATTGAATGATTTGTTAAATTCAAAATGCCAGTTATACGTTTTAATTTCTATATATATACATATATATTAAAATCCTTATATAGTTGTATGAAAAATTTATATAGAATATTAAAAGCCTTATATGCTTACTTAGTTGTATCAAAAAATTTCAATAAATGAACTACTAAGTAAGTACTTATACAAGTTGGTTTCAAAATGATGCAAATTATATATAGTTATGGTTGTATGTATGGTTAAGTTCTGTACAATTATGTTTCCCATTTTTTTAACATATAAGTGTAGTTTTTTAGGGACATAAAGGAGGTAGGAGAAAATGTGTGTCCTTTTTATTTAGAAATTATTCAAATTTTTTATATCCTAAAATTATTTATATGAATAAAAATAGATTTATGAGTCCCAAATTGAGTAAATATACATTTATTCATTAAATTTTTTTTTTAAGCGCTAATTGTCCAACTGTTAGGCTAATAAACCTGTCTATACCATAGGTACATTTTGGAACAGGGGGTCATTTTATATTCGTGTTATTAGAATTGGTGTTAATGAATTCCACATACAATTTAAACATAAGATAGTACTAGGCCTTATAACATGTAGAAACGTCTTAGATTTTCAATACATACAAATCTATTTTTGTTTATATTTTAATATTTTATATTTCGAGTTATATGGTATTCTATATTTGTGAGTTTTATTATTCAATTAAATTATTTGTTTATATTTTGCATTTGTTTTTTTTTTTGTATTAATGTATTTTTTATTAAAGATATATAATTATTTATTATTGATTAAGCCATTAATTTGAACCCAATGGCGAATGTTAGCTGAGTCGAGTCGAAAATCAGAAAAGTTTTTTTTTCACTTTCACTGGTATTCGAATCCGGGGCCTTGCGCAAAGTCAGTACTCAACCATTCCGCCACCCCCCTGTTAAGTTATTTAATTAGAAACAAGAGTTTTTAGTAATTATCAAAAATAGCAAAAAAGATTTATAACAAATTAAAAATATACATTAGAGTACAAATCATTGATTTTCAAATATTATACAAAATTATTTGGTGAAGAAATAAAATCTATTTAAAAGTTAAAATTCCAATTTTATTATTTCTAGAAGATATAAACATTATACAGCTAATTTGTTTTGCTGTGAATTGAAATATTCTAATTTTTATTTTACATATTTCAAATAGCAAAGAATAGTTACTAGCTACATTAAATAATGCACTCCAGTTAGTTTTCTACATGTACTTAATTTCTTCTAATGGAGTAATAAATGTTAATTGAAAAATATGTTTAATTATGTCTATTCAATGTTCCTTCTGAATAAAATATTTTTAAAATTCACATTAAATACCTCCTATAAATAGATATAACTCCTTGAAATATCATTAGATCCTTGATATCTAAAATAAATTTAAAATTTTACATATGGTACTCAATAAATTCAACTTACTTAAGTATATAGATAAAAATAGAATAGTTTCACCTTATAAAGTATATTTTAATACTTTCCAAAACATAAAAAGCAAATAATAGAAGAAAGCTATGCAAGTATATTTTTATCTCAAAGTCACAATCACAATGCATTTTAGAAAAAAAAAAAAAACCAATTCTAAAATGATACCTTATAAAAAAAATTCACAATGAAAAGCTACATATAAATATACTCAAGTTTGTATTTCCATAAATAAAATTTTATTTTTTTTAACAAAGATTTGTGTATCACATAACACATTGTGCAATTCAGTATTAATAAATAAATTTAAATGGACTTTCAAATAAGATTAAATACTTGGATAAAAATAAAAGTTTATGAGTCATAAATAATGAAATATTTTTGTTTTATTTAAAATTAAAACTTGAACTTTGACAAGGTGACAGAAAGTAGATAAATATTTTAAATTAATTTTTATTTTTAGTTGCATCTAAACAATTAAAAAATTTATTTTAATATTTCAATATTAGATACTTTAATCTTTTAGAAATAAGAGTTGTTTTTTTACAAAAGTTTTTATTTTTACTTAAGAATTTAATTTTGTATCTCGCAAATTGTATCTGATATTTTCGGTAGCTACTTCACAAGATGAACGTGTATTTAATTCACTAAGTACTTACAGTAGAGTAGCATTTAGTAATTATTTGATTTAAAATTTATATAATTACTTGAAAAATTTTAGGTTCTACTTTTAAATGTTTTCAAATAAAAACAAAGGAAAGTAAACAAGAATGTCGACTTAATCTAAAACAAACCTCTTCATTCATTTAATACAGTACTTCGTTTTGACATTTTTTTATCACCCACTTGCTAATTATTAGAATTCGATAATCAAACAAAGACAATATTTTTTCAACAATTTTTTCCAATAAAGTTAATAACCTTTTTTTGACTAAAAATTGAATTCTAGTTTTAAATGAAAGCAGATTAGTCAGTTTTAGCAGATTAAAAATATAATTTAACTTTGACTTTCATTAAATTAGTAATAATAGAAAATTTAAAATTCCTAAAATCGCTATCAAGGAAGTTTAACATATATTGACCATATCCACAGTTGGTCACTATGGAATTAATCACTAAAGTAAAACAAAAAAACAAAATTAACATAAAATAATCAAAAAAAATTCGTGTACTCCTCCTTTATTATTACTTGTAATATATTCAAGATCATATCATAATTCAATTTAATTACACGATTACATTTTTCTACTCATTTAATTTCAATTAATTCAATTTAATAACAAAGAAATTGTTTCTTGTTTTTTTACTTTTTGTTGCTTGTGTTGTTTTTGTTGTATTTTGTTTTTTTTAGCTACCTTCATGAATCAAAATACAACAAAATTTATTGTGTAAGTTACAAGTAAAATTGCACGTTATAAGCCACAAGCTATTAAATTGTATATATATATAAGTATTTGTATTTTTTAAATTCTAAATAAAAATTAATAAATGGAATATGTAGGTCATAAAAAATGAATGAATAAAAATAAAAAAAAAAAAAAAAAATACACATGTCGATTCGAATTAATTGCAATTGAAATTATGAAACAAAAAAAAACAACAACAATAAGTAAATAGAACAAACAAAGATTTGTTGTAAAAAATAAAGCATTATATATAAAAACCTTGTAAGTAATTGCAAATAATGACAAATATGTGTAATGTGGTATGAAAACTTGTAAGTAGTTTACTAGGTATTTAAAACTATAAAAATTTGTAATTGAAAATGTAATCGAAAATAGAAAAACCATAAAAAAAAAGTAAATACCTATAAATATAAAAAAACAACTATGTAACCAGTTTTTACTTTTCACTATTAAAATTCATACGAAAAAGCAATAAAAACTGAAAAAAATTATTGATTAAATCTGTTCTAGTTATCGCAATAGTTTTTTAAAAGATGATATTGAATAATGTTTTCATTTCAAATTAAAGAATTGATTAAAGATAATTTGTTAATTATTAAATATATTATTATTTTTATTATTTTATAGGTAATTAATATTACATATACATAACTATATAGTTAATAACAGGACTAACGTTTATTAAAATATCTAACTTAGTTACCCAGTCGGAAATCGGAGTACCTAGTTCCGCACTAGTTTTGTATAGATGCTAATGAAGTAGGTAATCAATTCCATTTAGGAATAGAACAATGTAAATTTTGCATTACTTTTTACACGCGGAGTCCTAGAAGGGTAGTAATTACTCCTTGTAGCATTACTGAGAACTAGTTACAGAACTGATGACAAGAAACTATTTCTAAACTCATTTTCGAAAACTAGTACAGAACTAGTGACAAGGAACTACTTCCTAAACCATTACTGAGAACTAATATTGGAACTAATATACGGATAAAAATTTAAAAATTTTGATGACTGTTAAATTTTGAAAATAGAATTGTATGTAACTTACTGCTGAATTTAGAAAATAAAAATACAAAATTCAAAACTGATATAAGCCCGCTAGACGATAAAAGCACAATGGCGCCCATAATTACTAATACTAATTTTATGAAATTTTTCTATTTATTTTTTTATTATTCTATTGAAAATGTCATTGATGAAGAAGTATTACATTTTTTTAAGTAAAGAACCTAAATTGCTGAAGGTAATGGGTATACAAATTTTTATAATGTAATCAATGAGCAATCATATGTTCATAAAACAAATACCTATATGGAAATTTCTAATGTTGCGCATCCATGTATTAGTATAGAACTAGTGAATTAGAGAAATACTTCTCGAATTTTCGACTGGGCAGTTTTAAAAATTTAAATATCTTGATATTTTTATTTTTACTTTAACTTTTAAATTTTATAACACAGATTTAACAATTTAATTGGAAAATTGATTTATTTTACTTAAATCACAAATAAACCCTGATGTAAATCTAAATTAAAATTCCCTAGGTAAAAATATGAATTCATGAAAAAATATGAATCCATAGAATTCACAGAAATTTAATAAACTTATTTAAGTCCTAAGGATAAACAGAACAGAATAAAATTAATCATTATACATTTATTATTTTAAATATTAAAAAATTCCAAAGGAAAAGCAGCAAAGCATTAATACTTAGGCATAATTTTATTGTTAAAAAAATTCTATAATTAGGAAATTTTTTTGCAGCCCAAGCATCATGAAATGTTCTTTTTAATTTTAAAAATAATTTGACTAATTTGTTTAGATAAAAAATAAACAAAAATTAAAAAGTATTTATTAATTTAAATAGTAGCTAGATCAACATATTTAATATCGAAAATCATACAGCACATAAGTAGGTACTTACCCAAAAACTTCAAATTAATACATAGGTATAAGAAACTCCAAAATCACAAATTATTTTAATTTTTTTAATTTATTCAATTTAAGATGTAGCAATTTATTTAATTTTATTTATTAATAGAAAAATAGGTACACTAAATTACCCATTATTATTAAATTATAACTACCTATATAATTTAATATTATAATTTTTTTTTGTTTTTATTAAATTATAACTGTATAATTTAATATTTTAATAATTAAAATCCTAGATATTATAAAATACTTCCAACAGATATTTAATATTAAACTAAATAATTAAAATATAAAAAAACTTAATAAATTTAATAAATAAAGAAAATTAAACCACTAATAATTTTTAATTTATATACTTATAAATAAACATAAACACATGTTACGTATACACTTTTAATTACTTTACATTATAAACTTATTGAAACACACAACACAAACACACATCTACACAAAAATAAAACTGATAATAAATAGGTACATTGGCTAAGTGAAATTAATTTTTTTTTTCATCTCTTTTATTCAATTTTTTTCTTTTTATTAATTTTTTTTTTTTTATAATTGCATCTCTTTAAGAAAATTATACGATACCAAATACAAAACAAAAACAACACTCAGTCAAAATAATCAAGTAACATTATACTTTTGTATTTGTACTCTTTTCTTTTATATTAAAATTTTCTCTCAATATTTTGGCGTCACTTTTCGGAACCGTTATTTTCATTTTATAATTTTTATTCATTGAAAATTTTCAATTTTAATTTTAAATTTTACATTAGTATTTCAACATTTTCGATTAAAATTAAATTAAAATATTAAAATTTTGATATTAAATTAACTAATTATAATAAAAACAAAAAATGAAACATATTTTTTTAATGGAAATTCACACTTTATAATTAGAGTAAATCTCAACGAGCCGTAACCGGGTTTATTAGAACAAAGACTGAATGATTTTTGTTCTAAAAATAGGAGAAATAAATGATTTTAGCACTTAATATAGGTAAGTTTCCAAGAATAAGGAGAAATGTCTGATTGAGTTGTCATTAATTGTCAAAAGAAAAGGAGGTTTTTTTTAATTTTAATTTAAAAATGTCACTTGTGGTTGTGAAATAGGTTATTTTAGTTTTTAAAAAGTTTTTGATTTTTTTGAGTTTTTTTGGTAAAAGTTTATATGAAATTATAGAATTATTTTGAATTTAAGTGTGTAATAAATATTAATAATACACGGTAAATACAATTAAACCATGAATAAATAGTAATTATGCAAAAACATTTGTGACAATTCTATGTGTAAAATTGATAAACCCAAAATGTTGTACTTGAATTTAAGGATTTATTCTTTTAAAATTAAATGGTGTAGTATAATATAAGTATAGTGTACAAAATATTGCAAGATGTGTTATATAATGAAATCTGAAAAAGTTTATGTAGAACGCATCTACTAAAAAAGGAAATCTAAAATAGTCGGATTTCGGGTATTAAAAACATCAACTAGAGTAAATCACGAGGTTAGTCATTTTTGAATAAATTAATTAAGAATTAACTTTAATAATTTTTGACTTTATTCTAAAGTAATAACTTATTTAATTATTTACTTATTGATCTATTATATATATACATTATTAATCTTGAATTTAAATTTATCATTTTTGTTCAATTTACAACTTAAATTTTTAAAAAATTAATAAACTCCAAATGGAGTACTAAATATTTATTTATTTTTACAGCAACACCAAAACGTCCAACTTTATTTTAAGAATTCATACTTATGTTTTAACCTATTAAGATACATGAAATCAACTTATCTAATTTTGACTCATCTTCCAACATTAGAAAACTCAAGATAGGTGAAATTGTGAAAAGATCTATTAGCTAGTATTTCAAAACTTCATATGTCTTCAAAAACCAAGGACATATGAAGCTCATTAATAAAAATAAGCATGATTAATTGATAATAGTCCATTCGGCGTAAAAACACCCTCCAGTTTTTTTTAAATTGGTTTAATAATTTAAATTTTGAAATTTATATTAATTTGTTACACTATTTTAAGAAAATTTCCCTGGGAATTAGTGTTTTTGTAGCTTTGGTCTCCACCAAACAGCCGATACTGGTATAAGGTAAAAGTGTTTTTTGCCTCGGTTGTCCATTTGTTAAATATATTGACAATTTTTCTTAACATAACATAAAAGTATTCAAAGTTATAATTGAGTTTTTGAAGTTATGATTGTCAATCTTAATTAAATGTTTATACATAAACACACCCATTATGAATTTCATTACATAGTTAGTAACTATATGAAATAATAAAATCGATTATAATACCAATTTGCACAACAAATAAAAAAAAACTTATACAAAAACTAACAATCTGATGCATTAACAACAATGCTATTAAATAAAATTTTAAGCATCTTACATACTTATGTGGAATTCAATAAAATTTTCACATTAAGTAAAATGAAGAATTATGCAGCTGCGCAATATACTTTATGTGAAAAACTCGTGTAAAAAATATTAAAAGAAAAAGAAAATCTAACCATATTTCACATTTTTAAACTTTATTACTTATGTACATGGGATGGAAAAAAAAATATCTTATTGAATAAAAATCTTATGAAAATTTTTAAGAGAAAGTAAGTAAGTATAGAAATATATACTTTCGTATAAAGTATACATATTTATACTATAATACGTAATTTAATAATTAGAAAAACTCGTTAGTTAGCTGATGAAAGTGAAAAAAAAAAAAATTTCAATCGTAAGTATAAAATTTTAAATTTTAATCTATGTTATGTATATCAATTAAAAGAAAATAGTTAACATTATAAATTTATAGAAAGTTTTTAAAATTGCAAGGAAATCATATATATTTATTATTTATTTATGAAGATATTAATATTTAAACTAATACTTGATTTGTAAACCAAATTAGCCTCTTTTACCAATAATAAAACAAAACAAAATATGCACGTTTTGTATTTTTTTGAATTATATTAACATACTTTTTGGTCTTTATTGACCTAAAATTATTTTGACTTCCGGAATAATTTATAATAATATAATAAGTAGATAATTATGTATAAGATTGTAATATTAAATAAAACTGATTAAAACTGAAAGTTATCGTAAAATAGTTTTAAAATATAATATTAAAAAAAAACGAGGAAGAGTGTAGTAGAGTAGACTGTGTCAACTCTGGGATACCCGTATGACCGTAACATATACATTATATCATCCGGTTAATTACTTTTGGCAAAATTTCAAACATTCAGCTTTATTAGGTGTAGAGTAATGCTCATATAAAAGAAGGAGTTGTATGGCAGCTACTCGAACCCTTTGCAGTAGACCAACCAAATTTTGCAGTAACTTTGGCCATTACACTAAACTATTTTTGGCAAAATTTCAGACACCCAGCTTCATTTGGTGTAGTGTAATCCTCATATAAAAGAAGGAGTTGTATGGCAGCTACTCGAACCCTCAGCAGTAGACCAACTAAATTTTGCAGTAACTTTGGCCATTACACTAAACTATTTTTTGCAAAATTTCAGACACCCAGCTTCATCAGGTGTAGTGTAAAGCTCATATAAAAGAAGGAGTTGTATGGCAGCTACTCGAACCCTCTGCAGTAGACCAACCAAATTTTGCAGTAACTTTGGCCGTTATACTAAACTACTTTTGGCAAAATTTCAGACACGCAGCTTCCATAGGTATAGAGTAATGCTCATATAAAATTAGAAGTTGTATGGCAGGTACTCGAACCCGTGGATCAAAATGGCTGAATTTAAAACTCGATTCCGTTTTTTGCATAAAAACGAATTTGTGAAAATTTCATTATCCTAGCTCCTTTACTTTTTGAGTTATCGTGATGACGGACGGACGGACGGACGGACGGACGGACATACATAGCTAAATCGATTTATTTTTCGATTCTGATCCGATCCATACACTTGAGTCTATATCTACCCCCCCTCCTTCTCCGCGTCACAAACGTAATGGCAAATTTATTATACCCTTGGACTATATAGTCATACGGGTATAAAAACCAATATTTGTGATGAAATTTTATATTAATTTGAAAGTTATATTAAAAATTAAATAGTTATTCTAAAAAGATATAGAACCATCCAATACTTTGTAATGCGTACAGTTAATTAGTTAATTTTTAATTATCATGACACATAACAATTTAATTAGTTATTTTACTTATACTAAATAAAAAAATTAAAAACTTTCAGTTAGTTGTTTATCAATATTATTTAAATAGTTCTGAATTATTATTTTTTATTTATATTGGTTTAGTTACATTAAACCTGTACATTTAAATTAGCTCCCAAACTTTGAAAATACTTATTTTTTGATTACAATCAAGCTATAGTATATATTTGCAGAACTAATGTTATTTCAGATTAAATGATCTTTATAAGATTTGATACAAAATCATTCGACAAATAAAAACGGAACCATCCGACAAATGTGGAACCGTTCAAAAAATTTATAAACTCGTTAGTTTCAGTGCATAATTTTCAGATAGGTTTTTATTTGCATTTGATCATATGGTTTTGGTATTTTAGATATTTAAGGCTCATCAGCACTAGATTTTCGAATGATATCTTTAAATCGGCGTAATAACAGCTAGATAAAGTGTGATGGGCTCTCAGCATAAGTGCTGACTACAGTTAAAAGAAATAGTAGAAAAATGAAGTTCAGGAAGTACAATAACATATATATATATACTTGATGTGTACATAGTTTTATTAATACTTAATTGATATAAATTAACAATATAATTAAATGAATCCCTAACAAAGGAAAAATTTTATACTTTGTTCTTAAGATACCATACCATTAAATATGTATGATAAAAGAAAGTAAATTTTCTAGAAATAATTTGCCACTAAATAATTCTTACTCAAAAACCAAATAAGCCTACGCAAATTATATAATTAAATTATATACGTATATATATATACTTATGTATTTTATTTTTTTTAAATGCATTAAAACAAAACATAAACCAATTTCTAATCTAAAAATTAAAAATAATGGCTTTAAAAAAAAAAAAGACACAATTTTAAATTGTTTCCTCCATTATGAACTTTAATGAAATTTTTTTTTATTTTATATTTATTTTTTCATTTTTATTTTCTTCTTTCATTTCAAATTTATATTAAATTTTTTTATCATTTTCATATTTAACATATTAATATATATATACATATAATATCTAATATAATACATAATATATATATACTAGCAGTTATGTATTAAAAATTTTATAATAAAATTTGACTTAATGTTTATAACAGTGTATCTATCTATAGATACTTATATTTTAAATTTGTATCTGACTATTAGTATATTTTGTATTTTTGAATTAATGCATCATTTGGGGAGTTAAATTAAAATTTAAAACATGAATAAATGCCCACGAGACATGTATTAATTTATTTATGCAATAAGTTAATATATATATATATGCATATATATATTTCAATGTATTAGTAGAAAAAAAAACTATTTTTAGAAATGAAAAAAGAGAAATAAAAAAAACTCATGAAATAATAATTTGTTTTATACTTTGTAGGGGACAATTCAAAATCATGACTAAACGATTCACTAGAAAACTTTAAAAATATAAAAAATAAAATATGACACTAAAAGAAAGAAAATGTGCGTTTGTCTGAAAAATAAATTTTTTATTGTTTACAAATTTTAAAAACCGCAAAAATATGTTTTCAAACAATGGAAATAAATAAAAAAATTAATAAAAAAAAAAATGGACATATTTTTTTATGGTAAAAATAAAAAAACAAATAAAAAACCAAAATACATTTAAATACTTTTAAGATTAAATAGTGTATGTATATAGTTAGTTAACCACAGGAAATGTGAAATAAATTTACTTTAAAAGTTATTTTTAATATTTTATATTCTTTATTTAATAAGTAATTTACGATTAGTTTGGATTTAATTGGAATAAATATGTTTTAGGATATTTTTTATAAATTAAAAATAAGTTTTTTTTTAAAAAGTTCCATATTTTTTTTCTTATTAGCGAACCCTTGCATTAACATTTAAAAAAAATGGTATATGAAACACTACTAATATAGACTATAGTACTTAATTTACTTGTAGTACTATTATAGTACAACCGAGTGTATAATTATAATATTAATTTTACTATTACTTATTTTAAGTACTTAGTTATAATTATAAATATACTTAAGAATTGTTGTAAGATTCATAAAATAAGTATTTATAATAAACAAGTTGGCTCGACATAAACAAAGATGTCAATTTTAATGAAATAGATAGTTTTTGAAATAAGATTATTTATATAAAACAATATATTATTTAGCCAAATTAAACAGAGATCTGCCCAATATCTATAAAGCCTAAATACGACCTAAGATGGAATATAACTCTCACATTTGGGCTGGCGCTCCCCAGAACTTCACTAAGTTACCTGGACAAAACCCAAAATCGCGCCTTACGCCTATTTGACAACCCTTCCGTCTAGGTTACTTTCACTCCTCTTAGCACTCGTCGTAATATTGAACTCTCTTTAACTTTCTTTTATATATATCTTGTAGGTATTGGCACCTGCTCTATTGAGTTAAAATCAATAATGCCTCCCTTTAAACAATTCCAACGCAACATCAGGGAGGCCTCAAGTGATCACTTCTACACAGCGGAAATTCCTAGGTAGCTCAAAACTGGTTATGAAAACTCATTTATTGTGAGAACTGCTTGAACATGGAAAATGCTTCCATCCAATGTATTCCCCTCTGATAGAAATAGACTTTTATACAATTTGCAACCTTTTAAAAAGAACTAAAATAAGTTCGTTTCTAACCTACCACCCAACTCTCCTCTTCTAACCTATTTTCCTTCTAACTCCTTAGCCCCATAGCCATGCCTGCATATTTATTTTTTAGCTAAGTATAAAGGAACCACCAACTCTCCTCTTCTATCCTATTTTCCTTCTAACTCCTTAGCCCCATAGCCATGCCTACATATGTATTTTTTTTAGCTATGTATAAAGGAATTCGTTTTCCTAGAGTTTGACTATCGTGGAAAAAAAAAAAAAAAATTGAGTCATAAACAGAACCAAGCGAAATATTTCCACTTCAGTAACGTGTTCAGTTGTAAATATTATTTTGAACCTACATATTCTGAATATGAGTCAAATATAATTTTAAATATACAATTGGAAGTTATACATTGGAACTAACTAACTAACTAACTTTATGTTCAAAACAAGGTGTCAATCTGTCTAGTGCTTTTGAGGCTTTACCGTTATTCACGTATTATACAGCAACGCTTTTGAATATTAAAAATAAAGGTTTGAATAGGTTAGGCAGTAATTGGGATATTTAAAATAATTAACAATTGACACGATTCATTTTAAGAACTTATTTTATATAGGTATATAAAGCTAAATAATAAAATTCTATGTAAGTACTTAATTAGATATGATTTAATTTTCAATAAGATTTTATATTATTATTAAGTAGACACATAAGTAAAATACAAGTTCATTTTATTTACAATTAAAAAAAAAATATTATAATTATTCTACTTTAATTTATTGTAAGTGTATAAGTAGGTTCATATACGTATATATATATATACGTACATAAAAGTATTCAAAACTAATTAGCAATTTGATTATAAATCAATACACAATATAATAATTAAAAATTTAGAACAGATTTAATTTAATTTACAAAAACTATAAATAACAATATATATACTTAAATTCAACTTAGTAAATATAGAATACAAAATCAAAATAAAACTAACTATACTACTTAGTGTGCTTAGAATTATTCGAGCAAACTTACTTATTTTGATATAATTACCTATTTAATACATGTATATATCTATATGTTCTATTTTTTTTCCTTTTTAATTCCATATACATTGTCCTTGATATTAATTAAGAAGTAAATAATTTTTAATTAGTTTTATTTAAGTATAAAAATCAGAAATCAATGTTATTTTATAGTAAGTAAGTACTTACATAAGCAAAGTCGAAAAAAATCAATTTTAAAATTAAAAATCAAAGTACCCAATTACTTAGTTACTTTAAATAAATAAATTTGTGAAAAAGAATTTTGTATACTAATTTGGATACAAAGTTCTTGTGTATGAAGAAAGTACTTGTGCATCTACCCTAATAGCCCGAGTTTAGCAGTTACGACATCATACGAAAGATATTTTACACTTTTATAGAATAAAAAAATTGTTTTTGCCTAGGTAATTTTAAATTCGGATTATTCAGTACTGAACAAGTAGTGAATCGCTACTGAAATTCCGCGTAGAGTTACTCTCTATATCACTCCTTTTTTATACCTAATACAGAGCTACTTTATTCCATTATTAGTTTGCCCTTTGAATAAAAAAAAAAATATTAAATAAGTAGGTACCTATTTTGTTTAATTTTTCTAATAATTTTTAACACATAAGTACCTAAAAAAAATTAGTATTAGTTTATTTTTGAAGCAGAACTGAGAAAACTATTAAAATATTCACTACTGAAAAAGTATTGAAAAGAACTACTATTTCCATTCACCACTGAAAAAGTGCTGAAAAACTACTTTTATCCATCACTGAAAAATTATTGAAAATTTGCTGAAAGGAAGTAAAAAAAAGTTTCAAAGAGTACCTATTTTGTTTAATTTTTCTAATAATTTTTAGCAAAAAAGTACCTAGTAAAATTGATATTAGTTTATTTTTGAAGCAGAAATGAGAAAACTATTTAAAAAATATTCACTACTGAAAAAGTATTGAAAAGAACTACTATTTCCATTCAACACTGACAAAGTGATGAAAAACTACTTCCAACCATCACTGACAAAGTACTGAAAAAGTGCTGAAATGAAGTAAAAAAAAGTTTCAATGTATTAGTGCAAAACTGATGACATTTTTCCCACTATTCATCTTAAATTCAGTAGAAAAGAATTACTTCCATTCAGTAAGTACTTCTGCACTACTTGTAAGTTATCAGGGTATGTTTCTTTAAAAATCTTCACAGAAGTTTAAAGTTGAAATAATTTAAAAAAAAAATTAAAAATGAATTATCATAATTTTTTTGTTAATTAATTCAGTATTTTTTATGAGTAATCAAAACAAAAATAATCACAATTTTACTTAAGTACTTATATATTTAAAAACTTCTTTTTCCAGAAAATTGCATAACAACACTCTACTTATTTATACCAACAAATATAAGATACAAACAAAGAAATCAAATTAAAAAATATTTTAAGTGTGACAATTCATGATTAAATTTTTCACAAAAAAATCATAAGATATAAAAAATCCAACAATTTCTTGTTTAAACTAAAAAAACGTTTTTATTAACATTAACTTCAAACAGCAAAAATTAAAAACAAAAACTTAATTCATTAAGTACAATAAAATTAATTAATTACTTATAGGTGTTTTTGCTAATTCGCTATTGTGAATGATTTTTTTAAAAAAAAATTGTCACAAAAAATCAATACGGTGTTTTAAAGTATTTTGGAAAAATTCCAACAGAAACAATACTGTATATTTAAATACTGGTACACGTATATAATATATATGTATATATAATTATATATATATATAGATAAACATATATCCATTCATATTTATTTTAATTTTTAAATGTGATGTGACAGTGTGACACATTCGTAAAATTTCAAAACTCTCAGAGCGACAATTTTTTTTTTTTAATATGGAAATATATGAGTAATCGACTTTCTTTTGAATTCTAATTTTTTGGTGTTTTAAATTTTAATTTAAAATCTTTTGGTTTTAAGTATAAAACCACAATTTAAACTTCATATTGTATTCGTAATCGTATTATGTGATCACTGATCAGCAAATTTTGCAAAATAAAATATATTTAAAAAAGCAAATAACCGAAAACAATAAATTGATTGTGAAATATTATTAACGGGTTAGATACAAATATTTGTATTCATTATGAAAAAATATTGACTTATGATTACACAATATACGAGTATATATTTAAATAGGTTATTAAAAGTTATCAATTTTTTTTAGTTGCTTATATATATGTATATATAAAATAATGATGTATAAGTATAAATATTTATCAATATAAATATAATAAAAGTACTTATCAATATTTATTTAAGTTCAATTGTATATTTTTCAGTCAAAAGAATTTGATCAGTTTTATGGAAATTAGGTATTTAATTCTTGGGATTATGTTATTTTACTTTTAAATGTGTTTTTAAATATTTTTAAGTTAACATATCAATTATTTTGAAAATAGATTGAATATTTCGCACTTCAAAACATATCTACAGTGTAGTCTTATTTGATCCATAAAATTTAAAAAAAAATCTTTTATCATAATATTTGATATCATTGACAAATTTACTACTAAGTTCTGATGAATTTTAAAAGAATATAGCTGAATCAGTTTTATATTAACCCTTTTACTGCTTGTATATTCACTTTTTTAAATTTATACATTGAGATTTGGGAAAAATTTCATTGTTTAATGTACGATTACAGATATATTTAAAATTTTTAAACACTCTAAAAAAATTCATAACAAATAAAACATTGGGCGAAACAGTCAAATATCTTGGGCTAACAGTAAAAAATTAACAATACATACAATTAACGAACAATAAAGTATAAATTTTAAAATGTGTCATGAAGCCTATACTACTTTATGGAGCTCCGATTTAGAGCGATTAAGCTATTACTCACCGCAATAAATTGAAAATATTTCAAAATAAAATATTAAAACCAATTTATAACCTACCATTTTATTACTCAACAAACAAACTACATAAAAAAGCTAATACTCGTATTTATGTCATTTCAGATAAAATCTACAAAATAATAGGAAATTTAATTATAAATTGCAATCCTCTAGTAATATGCGTATAAAAATCTTACATCAATCCTAGTTAATTAGTTGAGTAAATTGGGCTAAGTTAACCTTAAGATTTAAAAAATATATATCCAATCAATCAAGGTTTTTGATTGTTTTTCCTTATTTTTTAACATTTTCTAGAATTGACTTTTTTATAAAATATAAAAAATTAAGCAATTGACATGTACAATATTTTTATCAGGATTCTCCTTATTCGCATTTTAATTTGAGCTTTGAAACTGAATTATGATTTATATTCACTTTTTTAACACAAAATCTATGACATATTTATTTTAAAAATTTAAGTTAAATTTTTATTATATTTAACTCCTAGTATCTTACAATACAAATTGAATATTTAAGTTTTCTGATTCAAATTAATTTATATATATATGAATATTAATTTATTAACCTAGAAATAAATAGAATATGATAAGTACTTATCCAATTTTTCCTTAAGTATTTCATAACTTTATTTGTATATTTAGTACTTAAGAAACATTTTGTACTTCAACAAAACAATGTAGACATTCATAACATATTTTTGTATATAAAATATTTATAAATTGGAAAATATTTAAAAACCAGGAAGAGTGTGTTAGAGTAGACTGTGTCAACTCTGGGATACCCGTATGACCGTTATATAAACATTATATCATTTATAAACATTAATTACTTTTGGCAAAATTTCAAACATAAAGTTTTATTGGGTGTAGTGTAATGCTCATATAAAAGAAGGAGTTGTATGGTAGCTACTCGAACCCTCTGCCGTAGACCAACCAAATTTTGCATTAACTTTGATCTTTACACTAAACTATTTTTGGCAAAATTTCAGACACCCAGCTTCATTAGGTGCAGTGCAATGCTCATATAAAAGAAGTTGTATGGCAGCTACTCGAACCCACTGCAGTAGACCAACCAAATTTTGCAGAAACTTTGGCCATGAAACTAAACTATTTTTGGCAAAATTTTAGACACGCAGCTGTAATAGGTACAGAATAATACTTATATAAAAAAAAGAAGTTGTATGGCAGCTACCCGAACCCATGGACCAAAATAGCTGGATTTAAATAGTGATGACGGTTATTGCAAAAAACGAATTTGTGAAAATTTCAAGATCCTATCTCCTTTAGTTTTTGAGTTATCGTGCGGACGGACATACATAGCTAAATCGATTTATTTCTCGATTCTGATCCGATCCAGACTTGAGTCTATATCTACCAACTCCCCCCCCTTCTCTGCGTCACAAACGTATTGGCAAATTTATTATACCCTTTGACTATATCAGTCATATATATAAACAGTCATACGGGTATAAAGAAAATGTTATACGTACCAAATAAATACATATATATTTAAAAGTAGGTTAAAACATAAGTTCTAATATAAATAAATGGGTTAAGTTTATTTAAAAGAAAACGATAATGAATTTGTATAATAAGATACAATACTTAATAAAATATAAATTAATTAATTTAAAACAAAACTTTAAACGTATATAAAACGCATTTATTAAAATAAAAAAATTGACTTATAAAAGTAAAAAACTTCCTATATAAGTAGGTACCTTTTGAATTACTATTTTATATTTATTTATTTTGTTTTTTTCTGCTTTCTAAATAAATTTTATCTAATATATAATTTATATTTATATAAAAATATAAATACTTATATACATATATATGTATATATATATATATAGATATATATATATAATTGCTAAAATAAAAAACAAAAACAAACTTAAGTTGTTAAAAAAAGAAATTAGTTAATAGTAGGTAATTGCTAGAGATATAAGTATCTACAGCTAAGTACTTATATTAATATATAAACAGTTAGTTACTTTTATATATATATATATTTAATAATAATCTTTTAGATATAATAGTTTAAGATGAATAAGTAAGATGAATACTTATACATACTTACATATATATATATATATATATATATATATATATTTATATATATATATGTGAATACATAATGTTTTTTAATTAATTTAGAACGCAACAATAAAACAATCATATTTTTAACTTTTTATACTAAAAAGCTTAAAATTAATTAAAAATAAGAAGAAAAAATCTTTCTCTATATAACAAGTACCTTATTAACTATTTTTTTTTTTCAACATTTCCTTAAATACTTTATTATGCATATATATATACTTAGGTATACATATAACAAATATACATACATACATATTATTATTAACAGCTTGTAACATTTACCTATTGTTGTTTTTGTAGAAATTACTTAAAGAAAATTACTTTTACAATAAGTACTACTGTTTCAGAATAAGTACAGGAATTTAAAAAGGAAATAAATTTGTTTAATTTTTCTTATATAGTTTTTTGTTTAAAGTAATTATAAAGTCAGTTACTTGATTTTTACTATACCCAGGTTAATCCTGATGATAAACTTTTAAATGGAAACTGTATTTTTAGTATGTGCTAATAGTTTGAATTTATTTATTATATTCTGCTCTTGTATTTTTTCAAAGTTAAAGGATTTATATATAAATTTTAAGGAATCCCCCTTTTCTCGAGATATCTTTAAAAATTCTCGAGAAGTGTGCAGATCAAGTACTCTGTTCAATCACCTTTAAACTTTCTTGATTCTTAAACGATGAACAAAGATTCATCATAATTTAATCAAGTTTGATAATTAAAAGTAAGTAATACTAATTTTTGGGCCCTTGGGCTCGTCTTTAGAGATGTGTACTATTAGGTTTTATAATATCAGATGGTTTTATCTGTTATCTGCGTGTAAATCTGTTATCTATTATCTGCGTGAAAATGTTCGAATTTAATTTATAGAATCGATTTTGAATATTCAATACTTAAAAAAGAACCATTACTTTGTTCATTAAATTGTCCCTAGAATCAAATTTAAAATGTAATGTAAAACAGCGTAAATTACATTTGCTGTTGTTATATATATAAATATATACTAATAACAATATATATATATACAAATATGTTTTATGAACAATCATAACTCATAAAAATAAGCAAAAATATTCAAAAAAAAATAAAATGATAATTAAAATAGAATATAAAATTATTTTAATAGTTTTTATGTTAAAACAAATAATCAAAAAAAAAAAAAAAACGAAATTTATAAATTTGCTGTTCTACATAATTTCCATTCTTGAATCTTAAAAAATTATGTATTTAAATATAAAATTTTAATTGTTTTCATTTTTTATTTCTACTTTTATAAATAATTAAAAAGATTGGTATAAATTTAATTGAATAGAAGAAATTTTCATTTTTAAATTAATTATATTTATACTATTTATAGTATAAATTATGTATATATATACAATTAAATGTATCTTCCCCATATTCACAATCAACACTACCACCCCTACTTTCACATTAATAGAATTAAAGTCTTTGATGTTTAATAAATATGAGTACAACCCATCATTATTAAAAAAATTTTATTTTTGCGAAAAACTTTTTCTCAAAACAAAGAATTAATTAAAAAAAAAAAATCTATCTATAGATGCTAGACCTATTGTTCTACAATATTCTTATATATTATTCTAATTTTTATAGCAATTTATGAACACGGAAATGCCTTTTTTGTTTTAATTTATTATCTTAAAGATTTTTAAATTTTATGTTATAGAAAAAGATATAAAACTTTTATAGTTAATAATATGAAATATATTCGGGAAATATTTGTCGGTTAAATTCTGGCAAAAATGAATGACCTAAAAACAAATTAAATGAATTAGTCATTAATTAAATATTCATTTAGCTATGTTTAGATAACTGTAGTGTATCTGACTGATAGCTCAGTGCTAAAGTGACGGCTTTTCAATCGAAAAAGTTTCGGATTCAAATCCTGGCCGGATCATATCTAATAAAAAAAATATATTGTATATTAAAATAATTTAATAAGTCCAGGGACAGGATTTCAACCTTCAAAATGGTCTTGGAACTTGTCCATATACGATTCAACTTCGCAAGTATGCGTACCAAGTTGAAGATCCGGTCCATCGTGTATGGGTTGCTTAATTTAGTTATAATACAAATTCAAGGATTTATCTTGCAATTTGGTTTCAAAAAGAGGATGGATTAAGTTTATAAAAGTTCAACAGTTTCCAAAAAATTTTCGTGCAGCATCTTAAGGTAATTTTTCAAAATTGAAGTTTAATAAAAAATAAAATTCATTCATATAACTTCCAAGTTTTAAAAAATTATTTTTATTTATAAAAACACGTTGATTCTTATCAGAAATACTTAAGTGTAAAATTTTTTTTGTATGCAAGTAAGTAAGTATGTAAATATAATTGGTGTAAAATAAACAATCAAAGTGGTGAATGCTCATATAACAATTATTCACTTAATTCTTTATGCAGTTTAAAATTACATGAATTAATATGCATTTAAATTATTAAAAAATGATTGTTTATAAAATCGGTTCCCAAACTTTTACTATCCCTCAAGATACTTTTGTTAAATGAAAACATCAATTATACTTTTTTAAAAAATAAGTTAGAAGGTACAGGAGATATGTACATAGTAATTAATGTAAGAGATGAAGTTGATAAAATGGTAGAAATTTAGTTAATTTTCAACCCAAACTAAGCTCAAGGTTTAAACGAGCCCTGTATTTGTTATTAATACTTAACATAGCCGAAAATCATACACCTACTTCACATAAATATGATGAAACAAATGGTAACAAAAATTTAAAAGGTTGGAACCAAAAATCACTTAAATATTGCTGTTTCAATTCAAGTTTTAAAATCATTACAAAAAATTTCCTCTAATTGATTTCTTTCTACCCACTGAAAATGCATCCAAATTGTCATTATCAAAAAGAATAAATGAATTATGAGTTCAACTTCAGTTTTTCAGAAAATATGACCGAAAACCAGTCTATGATTATGTTTTTCAATGTCTCTTATCAGCTCCTCTTATAATATTTATTTGCTTTACTAACTTTTATCAAGAATTTTAATACTTAAATATACGGAAAAAATTACTTGGGACTTTTTGTAAATTTTCGATAATATAAAATCACACTCACTTGCCAAACAATTGAATATAACTACAGTATATTTGACCTGTCCCTGTCTATTCTTCTTATAAATCAAAAAAATAATATTAATAAACACATTGCGGCTGAGTGTTCCACTCGACTCAGCTTAATGTACCGTTAATGGTATACGCGTACGACTGTTTGGGAACAGTTGGTTTATAACTCGATAATTCCTAATTTTATTGGTTAATAAGTATTATAAAATTTCTATTAAAAATTAATATGCATTTATTTTGAAAAAAGTTTTTTTGATCTGGAATATTTTTTAAACCTTATATAAATCCGCAATAAGTTATTGAAAATTATTTAAGTTATTATATTAATATTTGGATAAGATTAGCAAATCTCTCTGTAACAGAAATAAAACTAAAATCGAATTGGATAAATTGAAAGAAATACTTAAGCTAAGCTTTAAATGTTTAAATTCTAACTTAAATATATTAAAAAAAATAATTGGAAAAATGAAACACAATTGGGCCACATATGACAAATATAAATGTTTAATTTCTTCGTTTTCCAATTGCATTCAAATAAATTCTGATACAATCTCATACAATCTGATCTTCAACACTTGATAGCTAATTTTACCGACACTTACTTTAATTGCTATATATTATACTTTAACCTATTTTTGAAGATAGTTATAACTGACGTCTAAAGATTAATTCTAACTCTATTTGTATTATTTTAAAAATTAAATATATTATATATTATACATAATATAATATCATATATTATATAATAAATTAATTATTGCCTTTTTCTTGAGATATCTGCAAGATTTTTAAATATTAAACTAACTAATTCCATAAAAACTAAAAATAACTGTATATACATATATATAACTATACCTTATAAATTTGTTACCAATTAAATACTATTTTATTTAAAGCTTTACTTAATAAATTTTAATTTAAAAAAAAAATATAATGTTATGCTTAAAAACAATTTTCTAAGGTAATAAAAAATTTCATTTTTCATAATCAATATTTAAGTGTTAAATTTGACGTGTAATGACACTTTGACAACACCAAAAATCTCATTATTTTTATTGCGTGTTTTACTCAATTAACACAATTTTTTTTTTTTTTTTTTTTTTTTTAAATTATATTTGAATTTATACCTGTTATTTTTGCAATGTATTGTTATTTATATTAGGTAATTCTTTGATTATAAATATCAATTCTATATCAATCCCTACATCATATAATAATATTCACTTTATTAAGGTGTTAAAAAAATTGGTTACCAGACACGTGTTAATAATAAACAATGAATTTAATTTGAATTTTAAAAAATTCCAGTATTTTGTATACAAAATTTCGATTTCAAGTTCTAATATTGAAAAATTTTTTAAAAAGAAATTTATATTTTTTAAATCAAATAAAAAAATTATACAATTATCTGAAAATTATTAAATTATTATTGGAAAAATTTGATTTCATTAAAAATTAATTTGAATTTTCTAGGAATTATATTCATTTTATCGGAGAAAAACCATAATAAAAAAAGTATTTAATATCACTTTCTAACTAAAAAAACTTTATAATCACTTTTATATTTTTGAAAATTGTTTTTTTATGAATATTATGAAAAAAAAAAAAATTGGTTTTTAAAAATATATAATGAAACCTCAAACAAAATCTCTTAAATCCATCAATTAAATTGAATACTTAGTTATACAAATGTACATAAATCAGATACACGTGTATCTGATTTGTAGAACTATAACTTCTAATTAAATTCTAATACAATTTGGTAACAATATAAATTTGATAAAAAAAATTGAGTTTTTTTTACAAAATATAAATTTAAAAAAAAAAAATCTTTTAACAAAAGAAAGTAAAAAATAAAAAAGAGCTCATTAAAAAAAAATATCCTTAAAATATCCTTAGAATATATATTTTAAATTTGGTGAAAAATTTGGTTTCGAATTAAATTTAAAATAACTTTTTGATTTTCTTACCACAAAAAGTTTTCAATGTTATTTTGGAAAATTATACTTACTTAAATTTGTATATTTATATAATACCATATAATATATATATACATAATTGTTATTAATTACACTTTATAAAATTTTCCTGTTATTTTAATCTAATTAAATAATTTCCCTAATTTAATTAAACATTATTAATTATTTAATTTTATATCCTGATCGATAATATAATTCACCTTTCATGGTATTAATTACTCACCTGAAAATATACAAAAAAAAAATTTAAGTTAATAAAAATGGAAATTTACGAATTTAATATAGAAAAATTAAATTTATATGATTACTTATATAAATATTATAAAAAATTAATTATATCTTACTAACTTATATCATCAATTTTAATAATTAGAAACAGACTAGTCTTTAAAGCTGTTAAACTGAGCCTCATAATGCACTTATACTTCTCAAATAAGCCATAAGTAGTCTTTGCAAAATACATTGTAAATATTATTTATATAAGTAGTTATATATCCATAGTTTTATTTAATTAGTATAGGGCATTCACCAAGTCTTTTTAGACTAGGCTTCAGTTTCTTTAATCGTTATATTCTAATCTTTATTAAGCCGTTGATTACTCGACTGTAGCTATTGTTTATACACAAATGTTAATTTTGTGCGCCATCTATTATCCTAGCCAAGAGTTATTTATAAATTAACATACATTAAATTTTATTTTATTTTACATTTACGATATAATTATCCAATTTTACGATATTTTTTTATTAGATATAATATTACTGGGGTTTGAACTCGAGATTTTCTACATGAAAGGCAAGACGCCGCAACACCTTAAATAAAGGCTCCAATACTGTACATATAGAAACTTTACAAGAAAAGAATAAACTCTTTTACAAAATCTAAAGTCAACCTTATTACAATCTTTGTTTCATATGAATTAAAAAAAAACAAAAGGATTTACTATGACTAATTATGTTCCGAAGATTTAATCAGGTCCAAATGACAGACAGAGTGATACAGACAAAGATAACTACAATCAATCAATTAAATGAAAAGCAAACAAGTAGTCTCAGTTGCGAGTTCTAAAGGTTCAAAATCCCCCTACAAACTTTCTTAAAGTATTTTTATAAGAAGTACTTAACATATACAGTCTATATATGAAAATTTAATAAGTTTATATAGTATCATTGCTTTCCTATAGTATACTTTTAATAAACAACTTTTTTTCCCATATTTAAGTATCTGCAGATCAGTACTCATACATCACTAGAGATATAAATACATGTTTTTTTAAAAATATAAACAAATAAAAAAAAAAACAAAAAAGAAAACAATTACTAAAATTCTTTTAAAATAAGACAAAAAAAGCAATTATCAAATAGGAAACAAGAATAGCGTTCAGATAAATTAATTTAAAAGTCATTAAAAAAAAAACAACAGAAAAAAAATTCAAGAAAATTGTTAAATATTTTATTTTATCATACAATTCATGTATGACTAACATTATTTCAATTTTTTTACTTTATCTAACATAATGTTCTTACTTAATGGTTTTTTTTTTAATTTGATTTACTATATATTTACTATAATATATATATACTATATATATATAATATAGTAAATATTACACGCTTAACGTAAACGAACTGAGTTTTTTGATAACTAAATGAAGTATAAGAATAATATTATGTAGATATAATTAGTTAGTTATAATTTATAAACATTTTTTATTTTATTAAACTATAACTATATATGTATAAGTAACTATTATCACTAATTTACTATTGTTTTATACAATTTTAATTTTTTTTTTTATCTACAATGATGAAATGTATAATTTGCAAAATAAATAAATTGTTTATTAGTTTATAGTATATATATATGTACATATTATATTATGAATGACAAGTAAGACGCTTATTACCGCATCATTGTTTCGTTATATCATTGCGTTGCGTTGTTAAATAATAAGTATTAGCCTGAAGTAAAGTATATACATGAATATAATTTGTATGATTCGTTAAACAATTACAGTGATATTTTTTTTATTATAAGCATACTTTTGTTTATCTTGTAAACATTTTTTTTTTTTTATTAATGTATTTAACAACTAAGTAAACTAGTTATTCAACTAGTTTTTCACAGATCAACTAGCGCAGTAAAGTAAGATAGTTAGCAAACTTTAACACTGAGAAAATTAATTCAATTGGTATTAAACGCATAATTGAAGAAACAACCAAAATAAAATCCCATAATTCATAGTTTTTTTTTACTTATTTTTGTTTCGTAATAGATATTTAGTATAAGTTTATTAGTATGTACTTAAGTACTAGTTACTTTGTAATGTGCAACTAACTATTCAAGTTGCCCAACGCTTTACATGTACTCATTTTATATCTTTGTAACTATAAATTCACGGATCAATCAGGCCAAGGGTCTGGAGATTTAGAAAATACAGCATAATAGTTAAATGGAATGAAATCTTATGCAACATATACCACGGATTATAAGACTATATAACTTGCACAAAAATTTTAAACTTATAAGCTTAAGTAAGTTGTTACTTAATTAGTTTAGACATTTAGGTTGTACTTTTTTTTTCCTAAGGGAGGAAAAAACCTTCAAAAAACAACTGAAATCCTAATCCCCCAGATAGTGTAAGATTTTTACCACACTAAAACAACCTACATCCAAAGCCAAAAAAAAAAGGGGATAAGCACATTTATGGGGGTAATGTGTTTCACAATTTGGAGGTGCGACTCAGAAAAGAGTTCCTAAATTTCAGAGTTCTTGTAAGATAGTGTAAGATTTTTACCACACTAAAACAACCTCCATCCAAAGCCAAAAAAAAAAGGGGATAAGCACATTTATGGGGGTAATGTGTTTCACAATTTGGAGTTGCGATTCAGAAAAGAGTTCCTAAATTTTAGAGTTCTTGTTCTGAAAAGCTTAACTGTATATGGATGTGATTGAGATGTAACCGTGTGTTACGGCGGTAGGGTTTGATTTTAGGCATAATGTTTTTAATTTCTTTTGAAGTATTGCCTAGAAGATATTTATTAAATAGACAAGCAGCTCCTACATTACGGCGGTGACTCAAAGACGTTAAGTCTTTTGTGACGTGATTATCATCGATAATACGAACAGCTCTCAAGCAACAAGCTGCTCTCAGCTACTCAGCTCTCTAATAATAATACTTATAAGTATACATAAAAAGAAATTGAAAATTTTTATAAAAGAAACCAAAAGATATACATACTATTATTATAATACACGCTCTAAAATACTCTACCTTAACTAAATATACCAACACGATTTAAAAATTGATAAATATTTTATTCTTACTGTTAAAGTATCTAAATATCTTACGTTTAACTTATAGAATAATTAAATCTAAATCTAATTATATAAATACACTCTAGGGGAAAGATAAATGATTTATTAATATTACGCCTTCAAGTACTTCCTCTTTAATAAAGACAAAAAAAAATTTAAGTTAAAAAAACCCTTACTTTTTTTTTTTGACACACTTCCGCTATGATAGACTGTAGATGTAATCAAATAAAAAACGTAATGTCTACATCTACACAATACTTAGTATAATAATTAATGTTCAACTTAAAATTTAAATTTGCCAATTTTTTTTCTTTTATTTATTTAAAAAGTGTGTGATTTAACATGACTTTTACGCTGATTTTATTATTTACCACAGCGACGAAAAAATATGACAGTATACTGTTACCGATTAAAAACGTGTTTTGTATATAATCAAAATTCAAGTATATATATATATATTTAAAAGTATTAAAATTTTATTTATGTATACATATCTGTAAAGTAAATAATAACCAAAAGAAAAAAAAATAAATATGTTAGGTTGATTGTACTACAAACACCAAATAAGAAAAACTAACAAAATGGTTACAAATAAATATAATAAAAAATTTCAAATTCAAGGTCACTTTAATTTATATAAAGAGTTTTTTATTTGCATTTTTACTTATTTTTTTTTTTTTTTTTTTTATTTATAATACAAAACAAGAATTGAGCGGCAGAATGGGTTTTTTTTTTTGGTTTTTTCCAAATTGATTAAAATTTCAGTTTTGATTATTCGCGTTTTGCATTTGCGGCGAAATTATAGTTATTATGTTTTTTTTCTTTCATTTTTCTACTTATATTTGTATATTTGTTATTATACAGTATATACGCATATTTATTTTATCTAGTAGTTAAGTGAAATATGAAATTAAGATAAGAAATCAAAGAATTTAATGACTGAGTGAAAAATTTGTAGATAAATAATAAATTGATATAAAAGAGCTGGATGATAAATACAGTGGTCGGACCTTACATTCGAGTGGCCCGGGTTCGAATTCATGTGAAAATTTAACAATAAACAAGTTTAATAATATATTCAGTACTCATCTTCTGTTTTAACAAGTACCTATTTTTTTTTTTTTTAAGCGCTAACTGTTCAACTGTTAGGCTAATAAGCCTGTCTATACCATAGGTACATGTTGGAACAGGGGGTCGTATTATATTCGTGTTATTAGTATTGGTCTTATTGAATTCCACATACAACTTAAACATGAGATAGTACTAGGCCTTATAACATGTAGAAACGTCTTAGATTTGCAATATTTACAATTCTATTTTTTGTTTATATTGTAATATTTTGTATTTGAGTATGGTATTCTATATCTGCAAGTAATATTATTCAATTAAATTATTTGTTTATATTTTGGATTATTTATATTGTTATATTTATGTATTTTTTATCAAAGATATAAGTACACTTATTAATTATTGGATAAGCCATTAATTTGAACCCAATGGCGAATGGTAGCTGAGTCGAGTCGAAAATCAGAAAAGTTTTTTCACTTTCACTAGAATTCGAACCCGGGCCTTTTCCCATGGAAGGTCGGCACTCAACCACTGTGCCACCCAGCCGTTAGATATTAGCACGTTAAATATTAGCACGATTAGTTAAATATTAGCACCCAGCCGTTAGATATTAACACGATTAGCACGTTAAATAAAAAAATATAAAAAAAAAAAAAACAGAATTTACATTAATTAAACATCCGATTGTTAGACAAAATAACTTACGATTCTTAAACACAATCTACTTATATTAGTATCGCAAATCACTCAAAATTTGAGCAATTTTTCTTTTGTACTCAGTTTATTATTTATATTTATATCAACCGTCAATTTTTTGAAGGAATGAGCTGATTAATTAATTACTTATATTTACCAATTATGCCTGAATGGTATCATCTTAAGGTATAGGAAATATAATATATACTGTATCGAGGCATTTGGTCGAATACCTTATATTGAGCTTGAACTCAGAATTTAAATTTTTCAAACAAAATTACGAATTTAAGACTAATTTATTCCAAAAGGCGAGTTTTAATTTAATGCTCAGTTTTATGCATTCGAACCAATGTTTATAATTTTGAACCACTTCTTATAAGTAGTACTGAGGAGTTGTCAAAGCTATATATTATACAAAGCTATGAGCTTAAAAGTTTTATGATTAATTACGCGTGTATAGAATTTCATTCACTCAACTATTTAGTGTTAATGGAATTATGAGTGTTAATGGATTATCTTGATTTTAAACTAAGATAAATTTAAAAACTTTGGAAGTTTCATAACTTGGAGTTTTAAAAAAATATTAAAGTCAATCTTCTCTTCAACTGTAATACTTTTTTCATACTTAACTTCTGTATTACTATTACTTTACAACTTAATTAATATCTTTATTTATTACAGGTGCATAATTAAAAACAAAAGTTTTTTTGTTTTTATTATTTATTTTAATTTCTTTGTATATTTTTTTTTATTTTATTTTTATTATATGTATTTTAGTAATTATATAAATAAAAACAAAAAATCATGTTAATTACAATAACTAACAACTCTTTAATATAAAATTTTAAAAAAAAAAGTTTAAAAATTTGTGACATAAAATTAGCATTTTAACACGAAAAAGTTTACTAAACAATAATAACAATTAAAGTAAAGCAAAAAAAAAACAAAAATGTTGTAAGATTTTCCAAAAAAAAAAAAAAAAAAAAAAAAAAAAAAAAAAACTGCCGAAAAAAAACGCTGATATAATTACAAAGAAATATAAAGGAAAATCAAGGTTGAATAAATGGTAATAAAAAAAAATAAAAGTTTATATAATTATTATTTATTTTTTGTGTTTTATTTTGATGAGGTAACAAAAAAAATTAAAATATTTTATCTCATGATTAAATCTTAAGATATAATTTTCTTTTGTTTTTCCCCCTCTCAATTTTTTTTTTGCTATCTTAGATATTTTTTATTTAAAAAAAATATAATTTCACATTTAAGCACAATTATCTGACCTGTATTTAAATTTTGGTTGAACAATCAAAAACGTTTCTTAAATCTTAACTAACTACTTATACTGCAAATTGTTTAATTTTTTTTTTTGCTAAATAACAAATGACATTGAAACATTTGTCTATTGTTCAAATTTTAAATGAAAAATTTTAAATAGAAATAAGAATAATGTCAGGTGTATTTATGTTGTGCTAGATAATGTTTTTGGTTTATGTTTTATTTTGTTTATGTTTAGATTTAATTTTTGCCTTAAAATAAAAAAAAAAACATACAAATTTAAACCAATGTCATTTCTAATTGCTTACGTATAGCATTTGAATCTAATTAGAACATTGAAAAATATGTATTTTATTTTGTTTTTGTATTTTAATTTTGTTTTTGTATTTTTATGCAATTCTATCTTTTGTTGGAAAATTTCCCATAATAAGGCATTAATATATGGAACCCATATTTTAATACAATTTAAGCATTGTTTTTTTTAATAATCCTAATTGGATTATATTTTTTTTATGAAATACCTATAAAAAAAAAAACAGCTAATAACCTTATACTATATTTATAAGTATGGCACTTAGTTATAATATGTTGTTTAGTTAATTTAATAAAATAATTATTGAACCATATAAGATTAGTTATATAATCTGTTAAATATAGAATAGATATACTTACTCATATAAAATTTTATAGTAATTACTTATCAATAACAAAATCATGTTCATTAATATGGTATAATGTCAATAAAACAAGTTATTTAAATTTGATTTTGGAAAATTTTTATCTAATAATTAAGAGAACATGGATTACTATATTAAGAATACTGCAATGCTACAACAATGATGATATTTTTAATATTAATTAGTAATATAAGTAAGTTTTAAGTTTTATTGAATAAATCTGAAAGATAGCTAGCTGTTTAAATAATATACTTAAGTAAATACTTCAATTCAACATTAATAATGCGGTTTTATTACTTTAAGTAACAAATAACTTTTTTTTTTAATGAATTTTCATATTACGCATAGGCGTTTAAGAGAATCATATTAATATTTATCAAACTACTGAAATGAGGAATAATATATTATATTTTCTTTGATAATAAATTAGTATATAGTTTAACTAATAAAAAAAATAATTAAGTACTTAATTAACTAGAGATAAGTACTTGGTGTATTAGGGGCCTAGATACAAAACATTCAGTACTTGTATAATTTAGTACATGATGTTCAAATTGATTAGCAGCAAATTATTTATTTTTTAATTATTTATTATTCACAGGCTCTAAGCTTAGCACTTATAGTGAACCCTTTTGTTTATATTGTTATATTAATGTATTTTTTTTTACTAAAGATATATAATTATTAATTATTGACTAATATCATGTTCACACTACGTAAAAAACCTATTAAATAGCCTAGTTTTAAAATCAACCGTTCAGACTATCGTTATGCATGAACCTAGTATTGTTTGACGTTTCCATAACAGCAATATTTTTTTAAAGTAAGTAAACAAAATTAACTGTACATAAAATAAATAAACAAATAAACAAAATTGACTGTAAATAAAATAAATTTTTTTTTTACTTATAATTTTGATGATATTTTATTATAAACAAAATTTTTCATTTAAAATTTCAAAAAAAAAGAAAAAGATAACAATAATAACATTTTACAACAAAATTACGTAGAGATGTAAAAAAAATTAAAACAATAATCGAATATTTCAAAAAATTTTGTTCAAAAACCTAGTTATAACCCTCAAACTTAACTTAGACTTTCGAAATCCTGGTTCATTTTGACAGCAATTTTAAAAATGAAAAACCTTGTTACAAACCACGCATGAACCTGGTTCTAGTTCATAGTGTGAATATGGTATAAGCCATTAATTCGAACCCAGTGACGAATGGTAGCTATGTCGTTAATCGAAAACCAGAAAAGAATTTTCATTTTTACTGGGATTCGAAATCGGGCCTTTCACATGAAAGTCGGCACTCTAACCACTGTGCCATCCAGCCGGTTTAATTATAAATTGTTGGAAAAAAATAAGTAAAATATCTAAATATAATCAAAATTAGATAACTGAGTAACTATTTACTTACTTAATTTTATTCTATTCATAACTAAATTTTATTGTACGTTAAATTATACAAAAAATATGGTAAGTAATGTCCTTATAATTAACTAATGTGTATGCTTTGAATATGTCAACTCGACCTATCATATTTTTTATAAGTACTTCTGTGCGTACTTATATAGAAATTAAAAATAATTGTAATTGCATATTTTAATAAATTTTCTCTATAAAATAAAATATTCTTAAAATTTAAATGGAAAAAGTTTTTTTTCCATTCTTATAAAGTCTGTCTCTTTATTATTTTTTTTTTTTATTTTATAATTTCTTTGATCAAATTTCCATTTTGTTTTTTTCCATTTCGTTTGTAATCATTTCAAATATAATTTCAATTTTCGAATTTTTTTTTCTAATGTCCTTTTTAGTTAATTCTTGCTAATTCCTTTAATAAAATGTTAGACAGATATAAATTAAAGAAATATTTTATAACAATGAATTAATATGTACATATATTTTTTTTTTATAAATATGTATAACACTATATTATACCTTTATTCGGCTTTAAGGAGAATTGAATAATATCTTAAGTTGAAATAATAATACTGAGAAGACAAAATTAAATGATAAAAGTACTCTGTTTTTTTTTTCATTGTACAAAATTTAGTTCTATATATAGTATATTGTACAGTCGATATTTAGTTGTCTGTTATTGTTTTTAGTTGGTCCTTAGATGATACCACCATACTATATTTGTAATCAAAGAAGACATCTTAAGATAAAAAAAAAGTCTAATATAACTGCAGAGAAATGTTAAACCAAAGATAGAATATTAAAAAAAAAAACAATATAAAATAAAATACAAAAGAAAATTAAAACAGAAATAGAAATGGAAAAATAAAAACAAAATAAAACAAAATAAAATTTCTTATCAGTTTTTAAAATTGCTTTAAGTATTTAATACTGGTCTGTTCTCTTAAGTTTATTAGAAATTTTTCTTTTTAGTCCTTTTGGGAGCAAAGATAATACTATATAAACTTATCAACCTTCAGAATTTCACTTATTAGTTTACATAATAAGTATATATATATATATATATATTATTGCACTACATATATATGACTTATTATTCTTAATTTCTAATGTATAATCCCACACACATAATAGTTTTTTTACAGTATTGATCAAAAATATAATTATATATAGGGTTGAAATTGATTACTTTTTTGATTACTGAGACAAACATTTTTTTTTAACAGTCAGTCCCAGTGCAAACTTGACTAACAACCTATTATAAAATATAAAACATATATATATATATACTTAAGTAATCATTTTTGGAGTTTTTATTTTAATACTTAGTTATATATACTTAAATAAATAAGCTTCTCTTCCATTGATAGTAACTAAGAAAAATTTTGGTTAGTTAAAAACAGTCACTTATTACTACAAAATAGCTTTTAACTAAGTTTTTGATTATTTGATAAGCGGATAAATAACGCAATTTGTTATACATTATACAAACCAAAAATCTAATGAACATTTGTGTCAAATAATTTTGACATTTTATCAAAAACTAACCAAAAGTACTTGTTTCATCACTTTTAACAAATAAAGAATTTTAAATTTGATATAAAAATTTGAAATTATATTAATTAACTATGCTGTGTCTTCTGCAATACAATCTTTTGAAAATATTTTAAAAATAGCCCCAACTTCACATTACTATTGAAACTGCTATAATGAGAATTCAATAAAACGTACTTTTAATTTTATCCATCACTGTATACTAAGTTTAGAAATATTCATACATATATAAATGTACATACAAATACATATATACAAAATATAATAAAAAAGGACAATAATAAAAAAAAAAGGAAAATAATCATTGTTAAATTCATTTTGATAAAGTTCTATTAAATGGTGTCCTTTGTTTTAAAAAAAAAACAAAATGAAAAGAAAAAAAAAAAAATAAAGTTGAAATAAAGGACAAAAATTACCCACAGATTTGTCATTATTTAACTAGTGTAGAAATTGCGAATACAAGAAATACAAAGTCAAACTAACAGAAATACAATACCTACATAAAAAAGAAGTCCTTTTTTATTAAAAGTTCTCTTTATTATTTCGTATTCTTCATTTGAAAAAGAAAAAAAAAAAAATTAATGTTATCCTGAATTTTATTTTTATTATCACTAAATAGAGATGAGAGTTGCCGTTAGGGATATTTTCAATTTTTTTTTTTTTTGTCTATCTTTGCAAGTAGTTTAAAAAAGAAAGGACATTTGTCTATGATTTTGTTTTTTTTTTGTCTTTTTATTATTATTAAGTATTATTTTTAGAGATATAGTTTGAAAAGTTAATTTATTTGCTCCTTTTTTAAATGATATCCTTTTTTGTTTTGTTTTAATTTATTTTTTTTTTTTTTTATTTTTATATTTTTTTTAAAATGAAATAGAGTTAAAGGATTTCATATATATTTATACTTATATATATATACATATATTAAGACTTTTAGAATAGAAAACGGAAGTTAGAGTTCATTGACTTAAGTATTTTATTCTCATTTTAATTTGACTTCTTAATTATTATTATTCTAAGTTTTATTTGAATTTTAATTAGAATAAAAATATAAAAAATAATTATAATCCTTTGTCTCATTTTTCAAAGTAACATACAAGTTTTTTTTAATATTTATTTCTAATGAAATTTTTCTTTTTTCAGAACAAATGCAAAACTATAATAGAAATTTAAATGTTTTAAATAAAATTTTAGATGAAGAAAATCAAATGGTAACTAAGTAGTTAGTTGAATAGAAGTTTGTATTTTCTTATATTTTTTACCCATTTATGTTAGAGACCTCAAATTCAGACAATTGTACTTTATGCTTTGTTCCTTTTCTCAATTTAATACCTGTTTAGGGAATAGTTAGCCATATTTTTTTTATGATAGTTATTGCTATAATTATATATTTTCCGTTTCATGTGGTTTTGGATTCTTTAGACCAAATAATATCATTTTAATAATCTAAATTGGTCTATTTTCATTTAGGAAACTATTTAAATTTCATATTTTTATGCTACTTATATAAAATAAATTTTATAGGATGCGAAAATAATACTTACAAAAAAGTGTTTTTATCAAAACTAACATTTTTGAGTTACCGTTTTTTCCATAAGTACGGCAGTATAATACATTTTTAACTTATTTTCAATTTATTAAATGATTTAAAGTGTATATTTGGTAAAATTAATAAGATTAAGTATCTTACTTATCTTATTTAATTAAGTAATACTTAAGTATTTTTAAACCAAATTTAAAAATTTTTAGTAACTACTCATATGAAAAGAAACAAACATTTTCTTAAAAATTTAATTCAAGCGTCTTAAGGCTTTTTCGAAAACTACTAACGTACTGTCTATTTCCTAAAAACTTTAGTATTACAATAAACTTTGTCAAGTATTTAAATTTATTTATTTCTTTAAAGTACTAACTAACTACTTACATTTAATACAATTTTAATACCTTTTAGTAAGGCTGAAAAATTTTATTTATATAATTTCAATTATATAACATAAAATATTTCATTGCTTTAATTTCTAATTCTC
>OY720444.1:28697541-28823164 GCA_963082915.1 Dolichopus griseipennis
AACCCACGTTTATTGATCTATTACGATAAAATTTTAATAATACCAAATTAAACACCAATTATTAACTGCAATATTCACCAAAAAGTCTTACCATATAATTCCAGAAAAACTTTTCGTATTAGAAATCTAATTTTTTAATCGCTATACGGATCATAAAATGGATTAATGCTAAATCCTAATATTATATATACATATATACATATATATATGCCAACTTTTACTTAAAAACACTTTTTTTTAAAGTCAGCAATTTTATTCAATTAAATTTTTTTTAAAATACTTACTTTGAATGCAAGCAATCATTGTAAAATTTTAAAATAATAGTGGACGCCTGTAACTATGCAATTTGGTTATAACTTTTGTTTTTTAGTTTTATTATTTTTTCTTTAAAAAATATTTGTTCCATATTTGGTTACATGACAACTTTAAATAATAGTTAAAAATAAATTTGAAGAAAATGGAAATTAGTTTGCTTTTTTTGTTTTGCTTATTTATTTTTGTTTTTTTTTTTTTTTAAGTTTTAAAGAAACACAATTGAGAACAAGTGAAATGGACTCATAAATTACATTGTTGTTGACAAATTTTTGATAAAATTTTTTTTGTATTTTCAAATTGATGGGTTTTTTAAACCTAAAAACTTTATAAAACAGCAGTATAATATTTATCCTTTCGTTATGGGTTAGTAGATATATGTATATAAATGTACATTTTTTTTTTAAATTAAAAAAGAGTTGAATTACTGAATTAAAGAAATTTTTGTAAGTAGTTTATATTTTAAAATGATTACCAAAAAAAAAATTTAAATATAATTACTATCATTAAGTAATTGAAACTTGTATGGAAATATACATAGTATACGTGTTTATATATATATACATGCTTTTAATAGATTTTATTTTAATATTTTATTGACATGAACTCTTGTAGATACTGAATAACTACTAAAATTAGTAGTTATTTATAGTAGTTATATTAGTAGTTATAAGTAGTACCAAGTATTCATTAATTTATGAAATTGCATGCAAATATGCATAAAAGAGAGGAAGAAAAGTTTAATTTTAGAGAGGGAAGTTTATATGTCGCCGTTTGTACATTGTTTTGCTCCATACGTCAAATCGTGCAGTTTGTGGAATTTTAAAACGAGCTGGAGGGCAATAGAATTTCTGGAGCTGGAGTGCAATCAGTTTTCTGCTAACTTTATTATCTTTTAAGCTACTGAATTTAGCGAAAAAAGGGATGAGTGCAATAGACGCAACTCCTTTCTAAACTCTACAAACAACTCCTAACATAATTTGACGAGCAAATCAATATCCAGACGACTCATGTATAGGTATCTTTTTAATTTAAAAATTTGAATCTGATTTAGAAGACCTTTTTTAATTTAATTTAATCTACTCTAACTTATTCTAAATTTTTAATTTATTAGAAATAGTTAAAAAATTAATTTTTCAACAGCATATTCTATATTTAAATTAAGTTAGTATTATTCTTGGAATTACTTTGTTTATTGCCTTGAAAATCTTATTAATAATAATATTTTAAAATACTACACAAATTTTAAATTTAAATTAATATTAATAAATCCTTCAAAATTTATACTTTGAAAAAGTTTAATTTTATTTTCAAATTTATGCAAAAAAAAAAAAAAAAGGTTACTATTTATTGTTAGTGAAGTTAAAATTTTAACCTCAAATATTTTATTTTATTCAAATATAATGAATGACAATAGTAAGTAGTAATTTAATGAAAAAAAAAAATATCCTTTTCAAATAAAATATCCTTAATTAAAAAAAAAAGACGGTTAAAAACTTTTTAATAATATAACCTTTTTTTTTTTTATTTTTAAATGTGTTTTTTCTTTTATTTTAAATACTTTTAATAATAGTAAAAAACCGAAAGTTCATTGACCGAAATATACAATAATAATTTTTTGTATAAAGAACTGTAAACTTTTGTTATGACAGCAGCTAAGTTTGATTAAAATATATATATATATATATATATTTATATATTGTATAATATATACATATATAATTCATTCAAAAAAAATCCTTTGGTAATAATTTAACCTTTTCAAAAATTTATATTTTTATATAGTTTAATAATTTTATAAATGTGCAGTGTTGGATAAAAATAATGTGCATATCAGAATATCAATGTTAAAAGTAAGGTTATGTCATTAATATAAATGATAGTTTTTAAAATTAACTTAGTCTAACTCGAAACATAATTATTTAAAATTTGCGAATAAATTTTAAAATCTTTTAAAAATTAAATCATTGATTTAAGATTGCTAACGTCACTTTTTCAAATACATACAAATAAGAGTGCTGAAAAGTAGATAATCGTGTTATAAATCCTCAATCTTACCCAAGATACGTGTATTAAACTTTTAAATTAAACTAGTGTTTTATTTCAAATGATTTATTATATAAGTAAATTAATAATAGTAAGTTTTAATATTAGAACTATCAGTTAAAACTAATCTATACATACCTGATTTTATCCAATACTGTTACTATACGTATATTTTCATTAATGATTATAGAAATAACTGTGAAATAACGGTGAATTTTTACAGTATTGCTTGATCATTTTTACAAACCGCAGAATATTAATTTTGATAAAAAAAAAAAAAAAAAAAAACAAATAACAAAATGCCAAAATGCCAAAGGATACAAATACACAAAACGTAACCATTACTATAAAGTTTAAAAAAGTTGAATAATCCAAATGAAAAAAAATAATTTTTTTTTAACTCCCTAACCATTTATTTTACATTAATTCTTTTCAAAGTTTTTCTTTCTTTTTTTTTTTTTTTTTAATTTTTTTCCTTTCTTCTCATTAACAGTAAAACAAAAAAAAAACGAAAATCAAAATCAAAATTACACTCATTCATTTAAAAAAAAATGGTTTAACTTTAAATCCAAAGTTTTTAAATAAAAAAAATACATTTAACCCAAACATTATAAATTTTTTTTTTACTCCAATACTTACCACCCACTGTAAATTTTGCAACGAAATTGTTATGAATGAATTTATATGAATAGCGTCATTTTTTTTTTTTTACTCTACACACAAACACACGTATTTATAATTTTTTTTTAACTCTTTTTTTTTTTTTTTTTTGCTAGTGCATCCACCGTTATATACAAGGTTTTTAAATAATCAACACAGACTTAAAAAAAAAAAATATAGTACCGTTATTAATACGTTTTTTTCCATCCCAATTTCTCTTTTCTAAATACTCTTTATTTTTTATTTAGCATAGATTCAAACCAATTAAAAAGGATGTCTTTAGAAAAAAAAATATAAAAAAAAAGAAATTCAAAAAAAAAAAAACTGTAGATAAAAATTTTTTAAATAATTGTTTGAACGTTATTAAAATAGTAAGTAAGTTAAAAAAAATAAAAAAACAAATCTTTTAAAATTAATGGAATATTTACAGATAGAATTTTAAAAATAATATCTACAAAATGTGTATATACAATTTTTAAATATTCTATTTTAAAATTTCATTCGTGTTTTTTATTATAGTTAAAAACTATAAGAAAACATTAAAAAACATTTAAAAACATGTTGAGATATGAAATTAAATTCGTTATAATTTCAGTTTATTTAAAGTAAAAAAATAAAAAATTATGTGTTCACAGGGTGATTTAAATTGATGTATAAGTACTGACCTGATTTTTACAGTTGTTTTTAATTTTTATTAAAATTTACTTATATTTATATGTAGAAGTAAGTATATAATTTATGTATATATATATATAAATATTAAATGTATATTTATATTTATTTTATTCTTTTTGACAGTTCGTTACTTTTGATTTCAGAGGGTGAAGCATTACATATCCATTACATAATTATGACATTTACTAAAAGACAAATTGCAATTCTATGTTGTAAAATAAATGAAAAATATCTGTTCTACGTAGCCGCGTCATATAACACATATTTTGGGAATGTTCATATATGTTTTTTGTTGTTGAATATGTACTTATTAGATTTATTCGAAATAAATTTAAGTTTAAAAAACCACTTTGATAGAGCGGCACATAAAAAAAGCGGCCAACCAAGAAAAAAAAAATTAAAAAAAACCAACGAGGCTTTAACCACTTTGTCACTCAAAAAATAAATAAAACTGGCTTAGACCAATATAAATAATACTGCAGGTGCGCCCGGGAATTGACTTTTTCAAAGTGCACAGTTAGATTTGATATCTTTTAATTTGTATACAGATTTATGCAAAACAATATGTTTGTATTTTTAGAGGGTTAAGCTACTTTATTTCTAAGCCCCTTCACAAAACGGTTTATTTCAAAGCATTTGGATTTGAAGATAATTTAAAGTGCAGGACATAATACAGTACCACTTCAATTTTTGAATACATTATTATTTCTAACCTTTACAGACAGGGACGTGCAATGAATATTACGATATATTATTTTTTTTTAATAACTACTCGACCGCGCTCTCTTTCTCACTATGGCTAACACTTTGGGTAATTTTGGTGAAACTCCTTTTTTATTTCGTTTATATCTCCGTTTGAAGTGCACAACTGTAGTATGCACTACAATTTTTGATTACAGTTTCAATTACAGTTTTATTTCTGACGCTTTACAGACAAGGACGTGTGATGAATTCTACGACATATATTGGTTTATTAATAATAATTCGACTGCGCTGTCTCCCTCTCTCTATAACCAACACTTTGGATCATTTTGGGAAAGCTTCTTTTTTTATTGCGTTAATAATTCCTCTAAAAAATTATTGAAACCCTGTTTTCGTAACTAATCCTAAAATTTCTCCCAACGCAGAATCTCACATATACATAAATAAATATAAATATTCTGTAATAGGCGTATAACCCTTTCTTTGAATCCAACTTTTCAAAAACAGGCAAATGGCATACAGGCAAGTGAAATACAGGGAAATAAGTACAGCAAAATAATAAAGAAATATATGAAAATGATACTATTGAAAAATGAAATACAGTCATATGACACGCTTTCTTAAGGTACGTTTATATTGGAGCGGCGATAAATAATAAAAGCGTCGATAAGAGAATAGCATAGAAAATTTTTATTTGTTTATCGATGATCAAAGCGATGCTCCAATATAAGCACCTCTATTTAATTAACGTATACAGTTTTCTACCCTATGGTCTTATCGACGCTCTAATCACTTATCAAAGCTTCAACATAAACACACACTTAGTTAGAATGCTCTTATTTTTTTATTGTTCACTCCAAATATATTTTTATAATTACTTTTTTTTTATATTTTTATTCAATTTAATAAGTAGAGCTATTATTTACAGTTTATATTGTTATGCATTAAATGCATGTAACTAGACCCACATAATTAATTGTTATAAAAACAATTCATTAAAATCACTTTAAAAATTAATGAATTATATAGAAAACCTATGCAGTAAATTAATTAGCATATAATAACTCATTGTTCGATTTTGAAAGTGTATACATTCAATTACTCAGTACTTATTTAAAATTGTTTTAATTTTGTTTAAAATGTGATAAAATTACCCTAAATGGAGGACAATTTATCTTATTTTTTCAACCGTTAAATAGGTTAATTAGTTTATTTTTTAAGAATTACTTAAAAAATTTTTTTTATTTTTTTTAAATAACCTTCAAATTTTACTTGAAACATATTTAAAAATAATCTCTACAGTTTTTTCACTTTCTATTTTCGCCACTTTTAAAATAAAAATAAAGTACTTGTACTAAAAATTTTTTTACAATAGTAGAAAATTATATAGTTTTTATGTTAAAAAACAAATGATTTCAAAAAAATGAATAATATTGCTAATTAAAAGGTGAGAATAAAAATATAAATATTGTTTTTTAATTGGATCATGGACTGGACTCAGATTTCTTATTTTATAGTGAGTACTTATTTGTTACAGGTCAAATGATTTATTTTATTACAAATTATTTTTCGTTTAATTTTTCTACTTTTATTTTTTTGAAACAATTTATATATATATCTATATATATATTATATATATAAAAATACCCTTATTTGTCTATTTTTAAATGTAATTTGGTCGTTTTTTTGAAAACTTCCCGTATCTTCAAACTCTGAAGTCGAAATGACATAATTTTGAAAAACCTGATCCCCCATTTTGTAATAAAATCTAAAAAAGGAAAATCAACTATGCTCAAAAAATAGAACCTAATTTAATAGTCAATCTCGCTGATCAACACTGACCAATGGCATAACGGTAAACACCCCCACTTTCATTTGAAAGGGTATAGGGTTCAAACCTCGGTCAGATCATTACTAATAAAAAAATTATGTAAATAACTCTTGTGTAGGATAATATTTGGCGTTCAAAACTAACATTGATATATTCATAACGTTATACAATAGCTAAAGCCGAGTAGTCAACGGTCAAGTAAATATACCGATTAAAGAAACTTTAATCTAATCTAAATAGACTTGGTGAATACCTTATACTCCTTAAATGAATAGATTGGCTGAAGAATCGAACTTTCTTAATTTTCAATGTTTTACTTAGGGACTATATAAAGAAAACCGGTGAGTGCTTGTTTTTCAATATGTTGATCCGCTTGCTGGACTTAAAGAAAAGGGTCTGATAAAAAAGACCAATTTAGTTAAAAAAATTTGGGAAAAAAGACCAAATTCATTTGAAAACAGACAAATTTCATGTGAAAAAAGGACAAAATTCTTGCGAAAAGAGTATATATATATATATATATATGTATATTTTTTTTTAATATTTGTATTATTTTATCATTTTTTTATTATATTGACATCTTCGTTTTTTTTATTTCTCTATTTCGATAAAAAAAAAGATACTTTTGACCCGTATTTTTAAAAATGAATTGCATGCCAAGCAATCATCAAAAAAAGTATTTTTTATCTCTTTTTGTAGATTCAAAATTTCAAAAAAAAAAAAAACAAAAACAAAAATAAAAGAGTTATCAAATAAACATGGAGCTTTGAGAAAAAAAAATTGTCTCTTCTCTCTCTTTTTTTTTTATAGAATTATTTTATTGAATGAATGTAAAATGATGAAAAATAATATAAATGTTTGAATTACTACTGTAAATTAATATAGAGTTACCATTTGTTCATATTTTTTAAAAGAATTATCATTAAACAGTTATTTTTTTAAATATTATAAAAGTATCTCTGAGCATTATATAATATTTGTTTACACTCTTACAATAGCGAGAATATGTTTTGTCTCCTTTTTGTGTGAGAGGAAAACAAAACTCATTCATATAAATACCAATGGTTTTGTGCTGACTTTTATCAGTTTGGGTTTGGATTTCAACAAAGAAACACATAAGATTTAAATATTATATTCAATATTTATATTCAATTTTTTTTACATTGGAAGACTTTGCTGTTTTATTAAATATAATTACTTACAAAATGTTGAGAAAAATTTGCGGAATCTTTTGTTTTCAATTTCATATCCTGCATCATTTTCTGAACTTAATACTTGGAGTAATGGTCTTCTTCTTGGATCCCACTATAAATAATGAAAAACCCAAAAAACAAAAAATAAAAAAATGGTATTCTGTCATTTCGTACAAAGATGAAATAAAAATTACTGTGACAACAAGTATTGCACGTTGCACGCTATCTATTCGTTATCTTTTTGTATAATGTTGCATACAAATATTGAATGCTGTTTTTTTTTTTTCATTCAAAAATTAAATTGAAAATAAGAATAAAAAAAAGAAAAATAAATATTTTTTTTAAAAAAAGAAACAAAATCGATAAAACAAATTACAAAAAAAAAATGGATGAGCAAAAAAACACAAATGAAGTATGCAAGAATGAAAGATAAAATCAAAAAGAAAGAAAAAAGACAGTGAAATACAGTGAAATAGAAAAGTTGAATGATTTTTTTAAATCTGGTGGGTATACTTTGCATATTGAATTAGGGTATCCTTTGAGTTGAATTTTTTCCATTTTTTTTTAACATTTTGATTTTCATTACAAATATTTTAGCTTTCTGTTTTTTTTTTTCTTTTGCCTTTTCGACATTTTGATTTCAGACAAAGTTTTTCGAATAAGTTTAAAGATTAAAAATACAATTTTAATTCAAAGAATTTTTATTTGAAACAGATTAATAGAATTGCATCTGGAGTGCAACGGCTAAGCATTTTTTTTTTTAAGATACAAAAATTTGGTTTCAAGTTTGATTGATAGTACTTTTGTTCGGTGATCTGAATTAAGGCCCTGCGAAATAAGGCCCCCTAGGTTGTTATTTCCCAGATTGTCATTAAATGAGAAATAACAATCTGGCGTTTTTTTTTCTCATAGTAATTGAGAAATAAAGCCTCCAAAAAACATCAGTGACAAGTACGAATATAGCTGAAATCGAAATCAGGGGTATTCCCTTATTCCGAAATTAAAAAAACGAATAATAATTTTACATATAAATTACATTTATACTACAACCGTACTAATTAACCAGTATTGAATACTTTAGTCCATTAATTCTCTGGAAAAAAGGCCTTTTGTTCTAGTAAAAATTTAAATGTAAACTATTTTACAAGAAAATTGTAAGCTAAGTCAACGTTTAGATTAAACCATTTAAAAATTGGGCCAAGACATTGGTATAGTTATATATATAAATAAAAATCGTTCCATTTACTTTGAAAATAATTTCGTTTAATTTCAAAAAGGTTTCATTTTATCAAAAAATTCTATAAATGCTTTAAAATCTGATTTTCAAATATAAAAGTCGTTATATCCACTTTTCTTAAAAATTTTACTTAATATGATGATCCTAATTTTATGCAATCTTTTTTTAAATCTGTAAAATTAAAATTTTCACTCTGTACATTAGTTTATAGAATCTGTTTGCCAATAACTTTTTACTATTTGATTGAACATTTTTGATTATTTAGAAAGCTTCAAAATAACAGGCTGCTTAATGATTTTATTGTTTTATTCACAAAAATATTGGTATATTTATTTAACGAATATTTTATAAATATTTAATATAAAATACAATTTATGTGTTAGTTAAATCTTAGTAGTTTATTAACAATCAGGAAATCTATTAGTAACACTAGACCTTAGGTGAACCAAATAAATAATTTATACGGGAGCGCCACGAAATCCCAAAATTTTAAATTACAAAATCCCACAATCCCAAAGTTTTAGTTAGTTATAAAATCAAGGTTATATCTTTTGCCAGAATTTTTATATATGCATGTGTATGTATATTTAAGATTTTAAATCAAGTAGGATTTTAGAGTTGCTAACAAAATCATTGTTATACGCCTTTTACAGAATGTATATATATATATATATATATATATGTGCAGTTTATACAAGATTCTGAATTAGGAGGCATTTTAAAGTTGAATTTAAAAGTAGTGTTATCGCTTTTCCCAGAATATTCATATAATATGTTTATTGGAGATTTTGAGTTAGTAGAGATTTTAAAGTTGGTTAGAAAATCAGAATTTCACTAATTTGTTTAGCGGGGGTTTGGAAATTTTTTATTATTGAAAATATATATTAATATAAAAAAATAAAATATCTAGGAGGAATTTTATAGTTGGTTACAAAACGAATTATGATAACGATAGTGGTTTGGGATTTTGGGATTTTGGAATTTCGGGATTTTGAATTTGAAATTTTGTATTTGTGATTTTGCATTTGGGATTTCGTAAAGAACCCATTTATACGAATCCTTGCCTTGCTTTATGTAGTATTACATTCAAAATTTTTTTTTGGAAAATTTTCATAAATTTTATTTTTTACTTTACATTTAGTTAAATTTTAAATATTCTTTAATATTTATTTATAAAATAGCAAATGTTGCTTCTGTTTGTTCCTTTTTAAAATAAATTAAAATTTTTTGAAAATAAATTTAGCAAAAATTGTCTCCCAAAATTTATTAAAAAAAAAAATATAGTACTTAAATTGTCTTTAAATAATTAAATTTAATTAATAAAAGTTTATGTTTATGAATCAAGAATTTCGCTTCAAAGAATCTTTCTTTATTTTATATTTTGTAATTGGTTTTTTTCCTTTTTTTATGATTTTATTTTTTATTATAATATTTTATATATATATAATTATTATTTCGGTTTTTATATTTTTTATAATTACCTTAAATAAAAAAAAAATTTTATTTTAAAGATATAAAAAATAAAATAATTTTTCTCTTTGTCTTTAATGTCCAATACAACAATGTATATATATATACATATATAAATTAAATAACAAAATAAAAGTTATTCACCATAAGAAAAACATAAGCAATAACATAACCACAAAAAGATAAAAGGCATTCATTTTATATTTTATATTTTTTATTTTTATTTCAGTTTATTCAAACTCTTATTTACCATAACACCAGACCATTTTTTTTAAATAGCTTTGAACACAAGCAAGAGTTAAAACTCAAACCATAATTCTATATATATATATATATATATATATATATAATTACATATATATTATATATATACCTAACAATTTGCATAAAGAAAAAGCTTTTCAATTGGGGTAAAAAATCATTATTAAAATGTTGGTAATTATAAATGAAAATAAAAATTAATATCATGTATAAATATTTATGTATATTAGTGTATTATAGTGTAGTATATTATTTGTACATATATCTGTATACTATATATAAGGAGAAACCCATATTACTAATGGGGAAAAACAATTGTCGGATATCATTATTTTTTTTTGTCTTATTATACTTAATTGTTGTTGGGGGTTTTTTTCGAATTTGCATTGTAGACTCTTATTTAAGTATAAAATTTCCCTTTTACTTCTATATTCTGGGCTTAAATTATTTCCCAGTGGTCGTACTTTGTTTTTTTTTTGTTTTTGTTATTTACCGTTTTAATTTGACTTTTCTAATCTGAGTTGGGTGTTGGGTTTTTTTTTTTGTCTATTCTTTTCTAGACTAAAATGAAATTTAAAGGGAAAAACCAATGTTTTACCAACATGAGAAATTTTAAACACGTGTATTTGGTTTTATGTCCTTCAACATATTTGTTTTACTTTTTTTTGTATTACTTATTGATTTTAAAATTAATTTTTTAAAATTTTTAATTGTTAGTTTTAATTGTCTACTACAGATATAAGAATTTCTGTACCTAAGCTTCAATGAAGAATTTTTAAAAAATAATATTTATAAAAATACTAAAGTTTAATGGATGAACTGGATGAAAGTTGTTTTAGATTTGTTATTAAATATTGAAATAACGAATTTCTATATAACTAACCATATTCCGTAGATAGCAACATTCCATTCTTATAACCAGTCTGCTTAACTTATTTTTAATGCATCAGATACAATTAAAACTGCCTTTGAATTAAATGCTTCAGATAATTTTCTTACAAACAAATAATTTAATTTTATTATATAACTCACAGGTACAGAAATACTTTAAAATCTAATATAAAATTATTACAATATTTTATAACAAAAAGAATCGTATCTCTTTAAAATTTAAGACGTTTTTACATGTTAGGCCTATTACTCTTATGTTAAATTTGTATTTGGAATTCATTAAGATGCTACTGTAACAATAAAAATTCAATATGTTCCCCATGTTTCAACATGGAGCTATAAAAGGGAGACAGGATAACAGTTGAACAGTTAGCACAGAAAATAAAAATATAATATAATCCAAAAATTCAGAAATTCCTTATATTTCATACATGAAATTATTTAAAAATATATAATAGATAGAATTAATTATAATATATAATACTATATAATTTAAGACGTCTCATATATTGTATGTCAAATTCTTTGAGATCAATCCTAATAATAAGAATATAATATACCAAAGTCCTATTCCTCCACCCCTAACATATACCAATGGTATACGCAGGCTTATTTAAATTATTCGTTACTCAAAATATTATATATTTGTCTGGATTTTTGTTACTCTTATTAAAACTGATCCATCTATTTTGTAAAGTTCGCCGCATGTTTTTTTTTTGTTTCCGTTCGTTTCCGGCAATCGATACTCAAAATATATTTTTATCTGACCTATAGGTTGAATTTCGACTTAAATGTAAATTTAGCTATGCATAATTATTAAGAACTTTAAAATTAAAATCCTTATATCCTATCCTATAATCAATTTGAAATTTTATAATCTTTCAAGTATCTTTTCATCGTATTCAGTACTCAAATTAAAGAACCAACAGGTACTTAATTGTATTAATTTTTTCTTTGCATACAAAATGATTTTAGATTATGATTTAGATTTTTATAATGGCACTGATGTTTGAAAATAAATTTTTAAATTCTATTGCTATTTTTATGCTTCAAATTTAATTTAATCGTTATTTTTTTATCAATTACTTAATTATTAAAAAATTATAAATCTCAAAAAATCGAAACATAATATACAACTTTTTGATAACATATAGTATTGCTAAAAAAGATAAATTTAGAATATGATTTTATAATTATGTATTTAATTTTATACTTGGAATTTTATAAATGGAAAATTCACAGAAAATTCTATTTTCAGGAATCAAAAATTTGATGTTGCAATTTAATAATTTTTAAAGAGAGTTTTAAGTTTTTATGAATTCTAACAACAAAAAAAAATTAATACTACTTTTAGGAGAAAATACTGTTGCTAAAACTTAATACCATGATTTACTGAAGTGCAACATTTTTTAAAATATTCAGTACTATATAAGATATTATTTCATTAAAATTTTTCGTAGAATATGGATTTATAAATGTATATTTCCTGGAAATACTTATAAAAATAAATCTTTTATCATAATTAAAAATATATTTTTTAAATTTTAGTTTAAATTTTTATAAATTTATTTATTAATTTAATATTCTTTTTTTTTTCATTTCAGGTGTAAATCGTCTCAATGAATACATATCGCATTATGAAACACTTAGTTATGATCATGAGCCTCTACAGACTAGTCATTCTAGGGCTAAACGATCAGTGACCAAAGATCATTTTGTTAATTTAAAATTTAATGCACATGGAAAAAATTTCCATTTTAGATTAAAACGTGATTTAGATACATTTAGTGATAAGTTAGAGGTAAGTTAAATTTCAATTTATTTTAAAATTTATATATAATTTAAATTTAAAAATAATTTAATTTAATTTAATTTAATTAAATTTAAAAATAATTTAAAAATATTTTATTACATTTGAATCAAAATTGTAATTATGATTTTCAAAAGAAAATCATTTCTGAATCAATATGAAGTCTAAAATTAAATAACTTGATAATTTTGTAAAATAATCAAAATTTGAAACAAATTTTCGGGTTAAAATAGCACGAACACCTACATATGACCAAAATATAATATAAATGTGCAATGTACAAATATAATGTATTAAATACGATTTTATATTTAAAGATTCTGGGGTTAAAACAATGTCTAAAATTCGGTTTTCTTTAAAAGAAAATAATCGTCGCCTTCTCCAGGGTAGAAAAACTCGCCACCACCACTATTCAACCCAAAAATGATAAGTCCTTTAATTATTTTGAATAAACTTATTATTTCGAAAAACACCTTCAAATATATAATGTTTCATTTAATAATTTACTTATAAAGGGAGCGTTCTATAATCTCGATCTGTGACCAAATCTGGGTTTAGTAAATTTTTTTTTTTAATTCTCGTTTTTAAAAAGTCTCGTTTTTATTGAAAAATCTCACTTTTGAAGAAAATCTCTTTTTTAATTAAAAAATCGGTTTGTTAAGAATTTTTGAGTTGGTTTTGTATCCAGAATTATCAGCTTTTTCCAGAATATAAAAAAGGGATATATGTACTAAAAACAAGATTTTCTAAAACGAGATTTTCTAAAAACGAGATTTTCTAAACGAGATTTACTAAACCTAAATTTCAGACCCCAACCACTTAAAAAATATATTTTCTTATACCTTTAAAGTGTACTAAAAAATAGCTAAACACTTTCTGTTTTTTAAATAAAATTTATATAATATATATGAAAATAAATATAAATACTTTATTGTTAATTACAGGTCCACAGTACTAATGGTCCAATAAATGTGGACACATCCCATATATATAAAGGACATGTGATAGGTGAAAAAAATAGTCGAGTATTTGGTTCAATAATTAATGGTGTATTTGAGGGTAAAGTGATAACAGATAAAGATTCTTATTATATTGAAAATGCTAAGCATTATTTTCCAAATAATACGTACAAAACTGAAGGTTTTCATTCTATAATATATAATGAAAAACATGTTGATGATCCATATAAGGATATTAGAGAAGGTAAGTTTTAACATTTGTTTTTTTCCTCATTTTTTATTTAAAACTATATTTTTTTCTATTTATTTAATGAAATATATATATAAATAATGTATTATATATATATTTATACATTTATATATATAAATTTATTATGTTTGTCTGATAATTAAAGTTTTATATATCGAAATTACATCTCTTTTTTTTAAATTGCATACTTTTAGGTTTCTGTTAAATTTTGTTAAAACTAACATTAGTTTTAAAAAATTTTTAATTCAAACGAAATTTTTAATTATAGTAGAGTTTTTATATTTATATATAGAGCAAGGGAAGGAGGATGTTTTATAAATAAGGGTTCATTCTATCAAGTATTTAAGAATAATGGAAGCTACCAAAATATAGAATTTATCGTATAGTAGTTAGACTAGGTTTTGCTTATAATTCCTTTTAAAATTAAATATTCAAACTTTTATAGATTTTAATTCAGGAGATATCAGTTAACTTACGTCTTAAATAATATATGTATATATTTTCTAATATAGTTTTATTGATTTTTAAACTAATAATTTCAAATAAAATCATTCCTATGTTTTTTATATGGAAAAATAATGCTTAAATACAGATTAGGCTATTAGTTTTAGCTTTGATATACCTTTTCATAATATAAGTTTAAAAAAATTTAAATTAGGAAATTATTTGTATAAAAATATATTTGTTTTGGTTTTTATTTTAAATTTTTTTAATACATGTACAAGAAATAATTTTTGGTTAAAAATTATATATATATATACCAAAATAATATTTTCTTTTAAATAAACCAAACATATATTTTTTTTAAATATTTAGAGCAATTTTGACAAATTAAAAAAAATCATATAATTTATACAGGGTGTCTCAGAAATACTAGAACATGATTCTGTTGTTTTACATAAAGTTAAAATAATTATTAGGGTATTCTTCAACTAGAAAATATTATTAAATATTTGAAAATTGAAAGAATCTAGAGATATTTAGTATCATAAAAATACCATTAGTTTCTACTATGGACTAAAGGTTTTTGATGTTAAAAAGACCTGGTTGGTAAATAATGTTATAAAAATTAGGTTTTTTCTTCCATTATTTTTAATTTGGAAAACCATGGAAATGTATAAGAATTGTTGTATAAAATAATTAATTAAAGTCATATTTATTAAATAAGTTGACTATCAAACATGTTATTTTATTTTTATCCTAAAATTTTTTTTAAAGTGTTAAAAAAATGTTTAATAAAGATGTGTGTTTGAAATAATATAAATATTTCTATACATATATTAAAAATAAATAAAGTTCATGTTTTAAATATTTAACAGAGTAAATATTTAATATTCTACATGTATTTATATAACACATATATATATTTATTTACATATAAAAATATTGGAAAATTTTTCTTATTTGTTTACATTAATTACATTAACCCATGCAGAAACTGATATAACGCCTCTTTGAATTTCCTAGAACAAATTAATTTTTTAACATGTTATGGTCTGCCATTTTATTTTTATTTTTTGTTTTTTATAATTTTTGTATTCTATTTTAGTTTAAATAATAGTTAGAACAAATTAATTTTTTAACATGTTATGGTCTGCCATTTTTTTTTTTTTTTCGCTTTTTGTAATTTTTGTATTCTATTTTAGTTTAAATATATAAAAACATTTTTTTGTTTTTATATATCTTGTCTACTTTTATATTTTTTACAATTTATCTTGTTGCTATTTATTATTGTTACCTTGGGTCAAAACTCAAAATTTAGGCCAAAAATATAAGTAAAGTTATCAACAAATGTTTCATATACTATTGATTTTTGTTTTTGTTTTTGTTATTTTTTTTTTTTTATATTTTTCAGAATAAAATTTACATATATGTATTGTAATTCTGTTGTTTTTATACCCGTGCATATATATATGAACATCGGGTATATTAGATTTGCTCCTCCGTTTGTAACGCATCGATCTAGACGAGCTAGATATAGTGTCAAGGGTACGTATCGGCTCAGAATCGAAAAATTAGTCGATCTAGCTATGTGTGTCTGTCCGTCCGTCCGTCCGTCCGTGTGTCATCACGATAACTCAAAAACTAAAAGGGCTAGAGTCTTGAAATTCACACAAAGTCATTTTTAGACAATTTCTAGGTTCCCTATTGTTTTTGGTTAAAATCGGACCAAGGCTTCGGGGAGCTGCCATACAACTTTTTTGCACCAATATGAATTTCTTCAAATATATTTATACTACGGGGATGAAAATTACACACGGTTAGTTTTATATTGACTCCGGCACTTATATGAAGTTTCAAAATGTTAGGGCCCCATTTTCGGGGGGCTGCCATACAACTTCCTTGCACCAATATGAATTTCTTCAAAACTAATTATACTACGCGGATGAAAATTACACACGGTTAGTTATATAATGAATCGAGCACTTATATGAAGTTTCAAAATGTTAGGGCCCCATTTATGGGGGGCTGCCATACAACTTCTTTGCACCAATATGAATTTCTTCAAAACTAATTATACTACGAGGCTGAAAACTACACACGGTTAGTTATATAATGAATCGAGCACTTATATGAAGTTTCAAAATGTTAGGGCCCCATTTTCGGAGGGCTGCCATACAAAGTTTTCGATTCAATAACTGTGAATCTAATAAAGCTACAAGGTTAAAATTAAAATTGGGCAGGTAAATTAACAGGGCAAGTTACTTGGCAAAGTTGGACATCACTCGGACCATCGGACTTTTAGGGTGGGCCAATTTTTTTTTTTTGTTTTGTTTTCTTTGTTGTTTTTTTTTTTTTTTATTTTTTTTTTTTTTTTTTTTAAGCTTAAGTTATGGGAGAATGAATGAAAACTTTTTTTTTTTTTTTTGTGACTTTTTTTTTTTTTTGTTAATTTTTTTTTTTTTTTTTACGTCAAAATTATGGGGTAATGAGTTAAATGTATAAGAGAAGTAAATTACGGTTTATTTTATACACCATAGTGGGTATGCACGGGTATCTAAAAGTTGACAAGGGCAACTATAATCTTCCTCGTTATTTACATAAAGGCAAAAAAACATCCTAAAAAATATTACATTTAAAGGATATACATATGTATGTAAAGTTAATATTAAATTCTATATATTTTATGTAAATTTATATAAAACAATGTTTTAATTTTAATGTTTATATTGTATTATATGGAATTATATAAGAAAAATGTTTATGGATTAGTTGTTATTTCGATTTAGCATCAATTTTCCTTTTTAGAAAATTAACTTTAAAGTAAAAATTTTTATTTGGACATGGATAAGTAGAAAAATAAATTACAAATTTTAAATAGAAATTTGTAAAGTATTCAAATTTCTTATTAATATAATAAGAAAGATCTTCTCTATATACTTATATTTATTAGAATTCTATTTTGATGCAATATGTCCTTTCTACGAATTTGATATTTACAATTTAATATTTTTATATATATATTTTAATTTAATTTTTGATTAATTCTATTTATATCTTCAGTTACTTGAAATAAATATAATAAAGTATGTTCTATATCAAACAATTATTATGCATTGAACTTTAAAAATTTTTTGATATTATAAATGCGTATTAAGAATCCTTGTGCAAATTAAAAGTGGTATTGTGTAATCCTTTGGAATAAAACATTCTTTGAATGTATTGAAAACATATTAATTATTTTTTTATTTTTAAATGAAAAAAAAATTTCTAAAAACTAAATTTTACTTATGTATAGATATATAAAATAATTTTTTTAAAAATTATTTTTTAATAAAGTAAATTTAAAATGTACATATGAACAGTTAAGGAATAGTTCAAATATACATAATAATATACAAGTAAATTCTCAAGGGTATATTTGAAATTATAAATTTTTTAATTTAAGAATATTGTTTTCGAACACAAGTTAAGATTATCCAAAAAAAAGGAGCTTATATTTATTAAATTTGAATTTTTTTATTTTAATATCAATTTTACCGGTCGGTATTTACCATAGCAATAAACAAACATAAAATTATACAAATAATCAATATAAATTAGTAAATTAAATAATTCTTGTATCAGTTAACAGATGGCATTAAAAATTTATTCGATTTCAGCTTATATTACAAAAGGACATTTGAATTAACAATTTAAATAAACGCTATTTTTTATTATATGTCTCCTACTACTGAATAAAACACATTACATTTGGTTGCCCCTTTAAGTATGCAATTATACTATTTTCTTAATTTGAGAATTAATAACAGTTGAAAGTTGTCAAAAACAACTGACTTAAAATGGACTCTTAAATAGAAGATTGAAATAATGGTTTCAATATAATTGAAGGAAATTGTATTCCTGCCGCCTAGTAAATTAGCGATGTAATGATAATAGGGTTGCTAAGTTGATACTTCGAATTCATAGAACCGTTATCTTAATTTAATATTTAGATATGTTTTAATAATTTTTATTCGTTTTTATCAATTTTTATTAAGCAACAATATTAAGCAATGTAATTATATAAAGGTACATAATTATATGAACTTTCTCCAATAATATAATATACCAAATTTTTTTTAGCGATTTTTTTCCCAAAAAATAAAGCAAATAAACACTCAATTGTACCCCATTGTATTTGTCCACCATTTTTAAAAAAACAAACCGAAATATTTTCGAAATTATTGTAATTTTAATGTATTTTAAACTGTATTTATTCCATTTTTTTTATTCTTTTCAATTCTTTTTGTCTCTTTTGTTTTTTTTTTATTCATCTATTTATATAATATATCTTTCTCTTTTCAATTCTATTATATTTTATCATTTTTTTATTTTAATATTTATATTTTTTTTCTCTCATTTTATTGACCTTTCATTTTTACAGTTATTTTTTATTTTTTTTTTTTATTTTTCCCAAATGATGCTGCAAAAACTTATTTCATGGGATTTGAATTATTTACAGTTTTTCATTTAATCTGTACACATGCATACAAATATTTTTCCAAATATATTTATAAATGTATATATATTACATACATATTATACATTCATTTTAGTATTTTAATAAATGCATTCATATTTTAAGCAAGTATTGTAAATATAACAGTGCGGGTATGAAATGTCCTTTTTTTCGTTCTTTTTATATTTTGAATTTAAAAATAAAAAAAAAAATGAAAAGTAATTTCGTCCTTGCAATAAAATAATTCTTGAATTTATTATGTGTTTTAATGTATTTTATATTTCCAACATAATTTTTTTTTTCCATCATTCTCTTTTATTTGTATTTGTATTTTAAATCTTTTATATACATATATACAATTATATACATAGATATATTATATACATTTAAGAGAAAATGAAAAACCAAATATCATATGTTATAATTCTGTAGTTTATGGATTTTTATTTAATATACATATATATATATATATATATATATATACATATGTATATATATATACATATGTATATATATATATATATAAATATTCTTTTTATATGACAGAAAGTTGAAATGTAAAACAAAACCCGTAAATACAACAACAAGCAATTTTTTTGGGTAGGAAAAAAGAAGAATTATGGTTTGGAAAAAAAAAAAAAAACAAAAAAAAATTATGAAAATTGTAGAAAAGATTAACACTATGCACACAAAAATATTGTATATATAAAATGGAATTTAAATCCATTGCATTAAATATGTAATTTAGGGTTAAATACATTAAATGTATATATAGATAAATATTATATATATATATGCTATTAATATATTTTATTAAAATAATTTTAAATTTACACGTTGTTGTATACAAACATATACAATGTAATATTTATATTAAAAATTACATTATAAAAACCTTGTTATCCATAATAAATTAAAATTTTTAAATTATATTTTTATAAAAAAAAAATATTATTTTGTATCTATATATACTTTGTGTATATTTGACCATCAAATACTTTTAAATGCAATTTAATATAAATGGAAAATAAGGTATTTTATAGAATAGATGAGTTTTTCAATATAAAGATTTGTTTCTATGATCGTTAGTTACAGAAATGTTTAATGACTTTTATATAATGTTAAACTGAAGTGTTTCAGTATTTTTAATATATTTCAAACATTTGGGTTGGGTCTGAAATCTCAGTTTAGTAAATCGCGTTTTAGAAAATCTGTTTTAGAAAATCTTGTTTTTGGAAAATCGCGTTTTAGAAAATCTCGTTTTAGAAAATCTTGTTATTAGTAAATCCCTTTTTTTATATTCTGGAAAAAGCTAATAATTCTGGTTTTGACTCAAAAATCCTTATAAACCGGATTTTTCAATTAAAAATGAGATTTTCTTAAAAAGCGAGATTTTTCAATAAAAAACGAGATTTTCTAAAACGAAATTTTTCAAAAACGAGATTTTCTAAAAACGAGATTTAAAAAAAGATTTTCTAAGCCAATATTATGGAACGCTCCCATTTCATACAAATTTATTGTAACAGGTTCCAGTTCATTATGATTTCTTCTAATTTAAACACATAATATTTAAAACACTTTTTTTACAAAAAATTATCAATTTCGATTAAATTTTAATTTGCTCGCTTTTCTTGTAATTTATATTTTTAGAAATCCTTTAAATTTGCATATCCGTAATTTTGTCCAACTCATAGAAGGATTCGTAATATACTTTCATACTTTTGACGTTAGTATAAATTCTTATTAAAAAGAATTAGGATCCTATTCCTTCCGAGTGTAGGTCAAAAATATACTTGGTAAAAATATAGTTTAGCAGTTCGAAAACATTTTAAAACTAGCACTTAAAACTATATATATATATAATTTATCAGATTTGTAATTGGTTTTCTTCATGCTGAATGTCCTTTTACTTTTTGTCCTTTTAAAGTAAATATAAAAATTCATTCCATATATTTAAATAAAACTGTATAGCAATTTATGTATTTTTATAGTGTTAATGGTAATTTATTTCTGGTTTGTTGTACATTAAAAGTAGTGTTTTTAAATAATAGGCAAACCGATTTTATGATTTTCAAATTTTTCATACCATTTTAAAATATTATAAAATGAATGTTTATACATATATTTAATATTTAATATATTTTATACTGTATTCATAGATTTTATATATCTTTAAAAAAAATCAATATATTTGTGTGGTATAAACTATCTTCATTCCAAAGTGTTAACTATCTATAAGGTTCTTTATTTTTTAAATTTTTCAAAATTATTTTTCTTAAATAGAATCAGCCAAATCAATATCATTTAGAATTTTATTTAAGTGTTAAATGAAATTTAAAAAAAATTTTGTAAAATCATTGAACCAAATGGGTTCTATAAAAAATTGAGCTGCTTGAATCCGTCACAGGATTATCATTTATTACTTCATTAATAAAATACAATATTAGAGAACTCAATAGTTTTCATTCATTATAATCATATGCCAAAGTAATAAATAGAATAAAACAACAGAAGATACAAGTTAACAATAGATTAAAACAATGGAAGCTTTAAATTCAATCTAATAAAATAAAATATAATCAATTTTTTTTTTTTAAATTAAATGGTTTCAACTACACAGTATGTGCCAGCTTAATTAACAAAAACAAGACAAGTTTTATATAGTAAATAAACTAAATATATATTTTAAAAATTTATCATTGTTTTTATAATTAAAATGAAAAACATGTCATATTAGAATTTAAATTGCATTAAAACAGACATTTAAAAATTTAAAGGTAAATACTAAATTCTATAAAATACAAAAAAAAACAAAATTCTACTTTCTATTTACAATGATTGTGTATTTTAATTATTAACAATAGGACCAAATTTTAATTTTATAATTTTATAACATTTTTAAATAATATGACATTTATATGGTAATTCTTATATTATAACCTCTAATATTAAACTTCTAAAAATTGTAGAGAAATTCAATTATAAAATATTGTAGGTTCTATTTTATTTTTCGTAAATTCAATTATAAAATATTGTAGGTTCTATTTTATTTTCGTGTCTAGGTTAAAATTTTTAGAATTCTTTTATAATTAAAAACATTTTTTTTGATAAAAATATACAAAAATATTCTTGAAATTTTCATGTTATTTGGGGGCTCAATTGTTATTTAAAATATTTAGTTGTCTTGTACGAACGTCTCCTGTACGATTTTTTAAGCAAAAATTTTTTTCAATTTCCGCTTATATTGCAAAAAGACATTTGAATTAACAATTTAAATAAATGCAAATTTTTATTACATGTGTTACAACTGAGTAAAACACATTACATTTAAGTGCCCCTTTTAGTATGCAATCATACTCATTTCTTAGTTTGGGAATTAATAACAATTGAAAGTTGTCAACAACAACTGCTTAATTTAAGAACCGAGTTTTTTTGATTTATGAGACTTAAAATAGACTCTTAAATAGAAGATTGATATATGTGTATATATATCTGTTTTCATAATTATTTACATTAGACCAAAGCTTTCTTAGCACCATTGGACTAGATTTTTTTTGTGAAAAAATGCTAAAATTAGAGCTACTGTATAATTTTGTTTAAATTATTAATTTTTAGATGAACGTATTTCATAAGGGTTAATATTATAAAAAAATAAATTTAATTATAAATATTTAAATAAATACAAAAATTTTTTTTTTATCAAATTAATAATAAAATATCATATTATAAATTAAATTTATCACTATAAAGGAAATAAATGACATAAAAATAAACATTTTAATATTTAAATAACAACCATTGTTTTATATCGTTTTTTTTTTTATAATAGTATATTATAATATAGATTATATAGATTATGTAATATTGGTATTTTGTGTATAGTATGTTATAGATTAAAAAATTGTAAATATTTGAGATCAAATCCTTCCGTTAATATTTATTTATAATTTTAACATCAGATATTAAAATGAGTACTAATTTTTTTTCTGTTTTTTTTTTTAATTTTTAAATATTAAATTAAATAATTATATTTATTATCTATATTCAAAATAAAATATAAAACAATAAACTTTTAACAATTGCCAGAAATTTTAATTTTATTAATTCTATAGACAAAAATGATTATAAACGGGATATGTTTTATACCTATTGAAAATTTTAATTCTTTTATATGCAATTCATTTAGTGCAAAAGTTTAATTTAACGGCTGGGTGGCACAGCGGTTAACTGCCGACCTTTTATGTGAAAGACTCGGGTTCGAATCCCAGTGAAAGTGCAAAAACTTTCCTGGTTTTGGACTCGACTCAGCTACCATTCGCCATTGGGTTCAAAATAATGGATCAATCAATAATTAATAATTATATATCTTTAAAACAAAATTAATTAATATAATTGTATAAACAAATGCAAAATATAAACAAATAATTTAATTGAATAATATAACTCACAGACATTAGAATACCATAAATAACTCTAATACAAAATATTACAATATAAACAAAAATAGAATTGTAACTATTGAAAATCTAAGAGGTTTCTATATGTTATAAGGACTAGGATTCATTAAGATGAATTCTAATAACACGAAAATATATGACCCCCTGTTCCATAATGTACCTATGATATAGACAGGCTTATTAGCCTAACAGTTGAACAGTTAGTGCCTAAAAAAAAAAGGTAGGGTGATTCTCTATTGATTCTCCATATATACGAAACATTAAATTTCCATGTATTACCTTTTTAGAAGCCTGATCTGTTTCTATCAACTTAACCAATTATTTAACCTTAAATATATTGAAGTTTAGGGAATTTTTTCTCAAAATGAATCTTCCTAAGGAGGACACATTTTGTATTATATAATATGTGTTTGCAATCTTAGGAAAATTTTAATTTGCAAAAGCACTCACGGAAAAATTAATTTCTTTAAGACATGCAACAGTTTTTCATTAAGTTTATATATTTTTTAATGCACTCTCATGTTAATATATTCCTTTCCTTTGTTTTAAATTATTTTTATATAAATAATATATATATTTAATATAAACCATATACCATAGATATTTCAGTATTAATTTTCTTTGTTAAGATATATTGTATATTTTAAATAATTTCTAAATTATAAAATATTTAATTAAAAAGCATCTATAGATAATTAAAATTGCTTTCATTTTAGTTTTTTCTTTCTAATAATTTATTAAATATTTTCCCTTTGAACTGAATTTTTGGGTTCATTGAAATTTTAAGAATATTATCCACTTTTTTAAGTATCTCAGATATTTAGAATTTTTTTTTTAGCTTTAATTAAATCTACAACATGCGCAATTTATTATGATAATTACCGTTTTAAGAAAAATATCTCAAACAAAAGAACATTTGAACCTTAAGATAAAATTACTAAAACGTGGGTTCGGGTTGGATTTTTAAAAATCGTTAAAAATTGAAAAATTCGGTATAAAAGTTTTAATGATATCTTATATAAGTTTTAATGAAATCTTTAAATACTCATTATAAAATGTACCAATCTATTTCAAAAGAAAATCAAAAAGTTCAATTCTTTTAGAATCTTAAGCCCTTGCTTATGATAAACTTTAATGTACATATATAATCTGCGTACATTTTATTTTAAATTTTTTAATAATATCCTTTAATAATACTTAATAATATCCTTTAATAATTATTGAGTTACAATAATTAATTAATTTGAAATTTTATTAAAATGAGTCTATTGACCTTTAAGGTTTTTAGAAGACACAATAGTCCCATCCTTAATTTGTTTGTCATTTACATTAAGGTTTCAAGAAATTTAGAAATCTTGCATGGGTTCGTTCAACTTTATTAAAATATTGAATATTTTATAAATATAACAACAATACATACATTAGATTACAATGACCTTATCAGTATCTGTCCCAACCCTTCTATGACAAAAACCGAAACCGCAAGTAAATTTAGCAATATTTAAACAATTTTGTTGCCCTTTTTCTTTGTTAGTGGATCCTTTCCATTTTTTTTTATTAATATTGATTTAATTTTATAAAATTAAGACATTATCACGTTTTTGTTCTTATTTGTCCTTCGAGTAAAAATTTTCTATCAATGTATTAGTGTTAAGAATATTTTTATCAGAAGAAAATTTAAATATTTGTTAAAAAATAATGTTTAATTTTATTCTGTATTGTGTTTTTTTTAAAGTAAAATAATCCTTAAAATTTTATTTTTTAAAAAAATATATATATATACAACATATAAATAAATATTGACATAAAATTTTCATATGAAAAATATTAATATCAATAAATAAACAATGTTATAAAAATATTATTTTTATACCGGAAATTGTAAAAGATATGATTAATAATTAAAAAAAAAATTTTCATTTCCGGAATTAATTAAAAAAAAAAATCAGTTATTAATAAAAGTGGGAAATGGAATAATATGTTATATACTTATATGAGAATGTATATATATATATAATGTATATATATAATGGTCAGTTGATTTAGATTCAGATATTAATAATAATTAAAATAAAATAATTTCAGATAAATTTGAGATATTTTCATTTTATAATTATTTAAGGTTCACCTCTTCATCAAACTCTTGACACTTTTTATTAAAATTAAAGAAGTCGAAACCGGAAATGAAAATAAGTATGTAAAATAATTATGAATAATTAATTAGTTAAATGATGAATAAAAGATAGTTTTTATAATTTCCTTAAAATATCGAATTTCCTTTTCATTGATAATCAAAAAAAAAAAAAGACAATGAAAAAAATGAATTTTAAAATTTTATTAAAAAGAAAATTGTATCAAAATCAACTTGATATTCGTAAATTAAAATAATTACTTATTTAATTATTTTATGATTTTATAAAATTCTATCCAATTTAAAATGTTTTAAATATTATTAAATTTATCATACTGATGCAATACTGGGTCTTATTTCCCCAACAGCTTATCCCTTATAGAATAATCAAATAATCATACTTTTGATTAATTTTTGCTGCTCCAAAGCTATTTTGGAAAGCAAACCAATGAATTTTGATGAGTTAACAATACTGACTAAACAAAACACGACTAGTTATATTCAATTAACCCACTATTCAACGACCCTGATCAACTAATATTTGTTGTGAACAACTTATGTCGTTGAAAATATTAATATACGGTTTGATTTTAAAAAGATTTAATTTGATTTTGAAAAAAGTTTAATTGAAGTGTTAAATGCTATAAATAAATAATTGGAATATATACATAATTATATTATATCTTATATTTAATGATTTTATTCTTTTCTTATACCCTATTCACACTACGGGTCTATAAAATGTTTTAGCGACCGTATAACATGTTATAAAAATTTATATTCACACTACGAAAATTTGACGTTTTAATAAAAAAGTTTTGCTTGACGTTTTTGTTTGTTTATAATTAAAGTTTTATGAAAATTATTAAAAAAATCATTCAATACAATGACAAATCCTTCAAAGCAAATGAAGTTCCAAAAATACTTTAATAAATCGAAAAAAAATCGATTATTCCAAAAAAATTTAAGTGCACAAGACAGATTTTTTGTATGTTATACATTTTGTATATACAATATTTCTAGTTATAAGGACATTATAACAACTATATAACAAGATAACGCAGAAAACATGTTATAGAGCTGTAGTGAGAATAGGGTATTATAAATACAATTTAAAATTTTTAAATATTTTTTAAGTCAAGTTTTGAAAAAGCTGTTTTTCTTGTTTCTAAATTTGTTATACATTTAAATTCAATATTTAAATTAATACTATCACTATACTCTGTTACATTAATTATTGTTGTTGATTTTTTTCTTTCTTTTCTATTTTCCATATACAAATGATATTTTTTTTGTACATTCATTTTAACTTTAGAATATATATTAAATTTCTTTTCAATTAATACTTCACCAATAAAACATATTAAACTTATTAGAATACCAGTTCTCCATATTTGTATGGCAATTTTAAAATGTTCAAATTTCAATAAACCACGACTATTCCTTTTGTATCTTGAAAATGTAACATTTTTATAATCATCATGTAAATGTACCTCCAAATTAGCTCTTTTATACCAAAAAAAATATAAACCAATTTCTTGCATTCTCATAACGAAAAATTTAAATGGATCTAAAAATGGTGAATCACGTATCGCTGGAAATGTATAACTTATTTGTGAAAAACAAATATCACTAAAACGTAATTTAGGTTTTGTTATATCTTGATTCCATAATAATAAAATTGATGCAGTACGTTTTGTTACTGTATATCCATATTTATCATTCATATTAAAACGTTGTTTTAAAAATTCTGTTTCATTAACTGGATACAATTTATTAGCACAATTTTGTGGAAATGCTGTCCTTTCTAATATTGAATTTATTTCAGCATCATATGACATTATTTTCAAATTTGATTTTTCTAATTCTTTCCAACTATTTATTTGTTGTGGTCTAATTTCTTTTGTTAAATAACTGGATAATGAACATACATATAACATTGATATAATTAAACCTAATGCAACATTTATTACTTTAATAAAATATATTTGAAATTTTGGTGATTTTTGAAATTTTGTTGGTAAATATAATATTGTACAAATGCTATTTAAAAATGCAATACCAAAATTAATTGAATTAAATGTAAATTTTTGTTGTATAATTTCAATAATAGTTAAATAAAATATTGATACTAATAATAATAACCAAACTGATTTTTGAAATGGTAATGTAAAATATAATGAATAATCAATATCATATACAATTGGTATCATTATACACCATGATGTCATATCATAAATCCATGTTTTAACAATTTTTTGACGATAATATACTGATGAATTCCATGTAAATAAAAATGAAATTTCATTGAATAAATTCTGTCCATTTATATATGAATTTTGTTGAAAACTTGCATTTATTGATTCTAAAAAATGAAAATAAATATTTGTTTGAAATCCACCAATTACTTTTTCTCCATCGACATTTGTATAGTAAAATATCTATAAAATGAGAAAAGATACATTTTAATTTAATGTATATAATAATAGAAGTAATAATACTTTAAAATTAAATTAAAAATCGCTAGAGTTTATTATTTTTCATATAAAAAAAAAAAGTTAATAAAAAATTTGTATCTAACTATAAGTTTAATTAGTTTAACATGTTTTAGATAAATTTTATTAAACAAGTTGTTCTTAAATTTTATTTAGTTTACAATATTTTTAGCCATTATATGGTAAAAATTGTTAGTATATAATAGTCTAATAAAATAGACACAGTCACAAATTTAATAAATGGTTTTATATATTTTTAATTATATAATTTTGTCAAAATATAATCTTTAATTAAATATTTATTTATAAGGTAATGCTACATAGGACTCCTTAATTCAATAATAATTATAAAAAATCAAGTTTGAAATTTTAGCTATTCAAGAGCTACAGATAATATTTTATTTTTATTTCTAGTGTAGACCGAATCCACAACCTTAGATAGTTGCAATTTTATATAAACTAGCTTAAAAATCAACATATTTACATTTAAAAATATTTAAGTTTTAGTTTAAAGTCCGAAGTCTTATTTTTTATTTAATATTTCCTGTTTCTTAAATTACCTGTGGCATTCTTTCATGTATTGATGATCTAAATTGATACTTTTGAACATCTTTTAATTTATTTGGAAAGAAATTTTTGATATCTTGTAAATTTAAATTAATTAAACGAATCTTTGGAAATGGTAAATAACCATAAATATTAAAACAATCATTACTAGGTTTATTGCAAAAATTTTCAATTAATATAACGTTAATAATTCGACGTTTCCAACACCATCTAAAAAATTGCCATTTTAACATTAATCTATTATTATTATTATTAATTTTAATATTTTGATTATCATTATTGCTATTATTATTTAAATAATTATTATAATTAATTAACATTGGTGAATCAAGAATAAATATCATTTTTGATATATGATTATCAATTAATGAATTATCAACAATATTAAAAATATTATCATTTAAATTTTTAAAAATTACAATTGATATAATATTTAAATTAGTAAAATCACCAATTTTTAATGAATTTATTAATAATTCATTAGTAATTGTTACATTTGCTGCTGTTGTTACTTTTTTTTGTATATTTTTAATAATTGTTTGATTAGATAAATTTTGTCTACCAATTTCTTGTTCTATTTCATTCTGAAATATATTTTCATCATTTATATCATATTTTAAATATACTTTACAATTATTTGTAATAAATATAACTGGTATCGTATAAATTGTATGTAAACGATAAATAAATTCATTTATTTCAATAAAATCATTATTTAATATCTGTTTCTTAAATTGAAAATTATTTTTAATATTTGTTAGTTTTGTTGTTGTTATATTTGAACCTAAAAATATTACAATACTTTGAAAATGATTCTTTTCATATTCAAATTTTAAAATTGTTTCTAAATGTTGAAAATTTATATCTGATTCAGTTATTAAAAAATTAAATGAAAATAATATTAATATTATAAATTTAATATTAATATTTGATAAATTTAATTGTTTTTTATATTTTAATGTAAATTGATTAATATTGCCCGGCATTTTTTAATTATTATCTTTTTTTTTAATAAATTTATCCTTTAATTCTTAGAATGTTAATGTTTTTTATTAGTTTAAGTTTCCCCCAAGTTTCCCTTTGATTCCAACTTCCTTAAATTTAAACTTTAAATTTTAATATATAAGAAAATATTAGCTTTTTGATTTCTGTAATGTTTCTCTTAACCATTTATAAGCAACTAAATATTATACAAATATGGTATGTTTTTCAAAATTACGAAAATGTATTTTAACTTGTAATAATTTTCATTCATTCGTTATATGCAGGGATGACAAATTAAAAATTTGTACACGTGGATTTAATTTAACTTGTTTACGAGTTAGATGAAATGGATAATGTCAAATTTAATTAAATAATAATTTTTTAAAAGCTCAATTTTAATTCAAAAATATTGAAATTTTAATACTAATAGTTACATTTTTTAGAAATTTTAGTTTTTATATCTTATTTTCAAAATTTTATTAAATTAAAGATCAACTATTATTACACCTATATGAAAGTTTTAAATCTGTGATATGAATCTAGTATAGTTTACTTAAATGTTAGAATACACTGAATCAATAAGTTCCCCAGTATTAGTATTTAATCCTAGCTTTCCATAACTAATTAAAAAAGCCCAATAACTCTTTCTGAAATATATAAATAAATATTTACAATCATGGATATTTTTAGACACTAATAGTCCAACAATTTACCAATATCAAAAAAAATGTTTTACTACCCTGGTTATTAATAAAATCTAAACGGATATAAAATATGAATTATTTTACCTTATTATTATAACTTTAAATATAATATCTATATTACTTAATATTAAATATGTAAATCTTATTACAAATTATATTTATTTACTCCATTCATTGTAATAAACACTTAAAGAAATAATTGTTATATTTTCATATTAAATACATATAATTAATTTTTATATAATATACTTACATATGTATATGTATTTCATTAAATAAAATAGAAACCCCCTCTTTAAGACACACCCCATTTAACTGGACATAAAATAGTAATATAAAAGTCCTTAAAAAGAAAATAAAAAAAAAAAATAAGAAAAATAATAAAAAAAAAGTATTTTGTTTTACTTCACATTTAATTGCATATAATTAGGATTTATTCAATCGATTACAGATCTGATATTTAGATACAGAACATATAAAAATAAAATAAAGAATTGAAATAAAAAATAAAGACATACTTATACTATAGATAAAGGATAAGAATGATATTTTATAAATAACACACAAAAAAAAAAAAAAATTAAATTTATCACATAAATATGTGTTAAATGTCATAAAAAGGTGTCAATTATTTCTCTACAACTCAATAATGAGTTGTAGTAATAACTACTATATTTAGAACTTGTAATTCTATCTTAATTGATTTTTTTAACGAAATGTATAAGTCAAAGACTTATATAGTATTTTATAAATTATAATCTACATTATTCTAAGAAAATTATTATTTATAATATATCTCGTTTAGAAAATCTCGTTTTTAGAAAATCTCATTTTATAAAATCTTGTTTTTAGAAAATCTCTTTTTTTATATTCTGGAAAAAGCTGATAATTCTGATTCAACTCAAAAATCCTTAAAAACCAGATTTATCAATTAAAAAAAAAGATTTTCTTGTTCAAATTTGATTTACGAAACCGAAATTATGGAACGCTCCCCTTTTTGTAGAATGAAATGTATCAATTCATTTTGTTTCTAAATTTCTTACTCTAAATTTTTTTTTACAATTTGTTCGAGTTCCTATAGTTGACAGTGTGCAGTAGATTAAAACTTTTTTAATAAGTGACATTTTTACAAATTATTATGTTATTTAAAGTTAATTTTATTTTTATAATTTACAAGAAAATACTTAATGGAATAATTTATATAATTTTAATTTCAATAATTGAAATTTTTTAATAATAATTAAATAAATTAAGATTAAATTAAATTTTTAAATTAAGAAAAGTAAAATAAGTAGAAATATATATTTAAGGGTTTACCTAAATGACGACGTACGGCGTATATTTTCTGTCAAAATAATTTTAAATACATATAATTATATAGGAGCTCCCGAAATACGCGACGTACAATACGTCGGGTTTTTAAAATTTAAAAATTGACAAAGCGTATACAATTTTGTTATCGTTTTTCGTTATGTTGTTATGGTGACGTTTTGTTGATATTTAGAAAATAAAACGTTTTTAAATTTAAATTTTCTAAAACTTCAATATCATCGAAATCCATTTTACAAAATTTAAAGAAAAAAAAAATTTAAAATAATACCAAAATTAAAAAAGCTATTTTTTATATGAAATCAATATTCAAAATAGATTTTTTGACAAATTAAAAATGGTACGCGCGTATCAATTTCGGGATACGTCGACGTGTCGACAAACGGCGTATTGTACGTCATACGTCGTAAGCTTTTGATTTGGTAAGGCCCTAAAATAAAAAAAAAATAATTCTATTGTAAATGCAAGGTGCTAAAATCGAATGTAATATATGACAAAAATTATATATGTATGGTTAATATATATATATATATATATAATATATATAAAAAAATAGATAATTTAATAGAATATAATAATATAATATAAATAATTAATATGTCAATGCAAAAATTATTATTTGAATTATATTACTATTTCTATAAGTAGGTACGTACATATGAAAATTGATTTTATATATATATATATTATTCTTATAAGAACAAAGAAAATTATTTAACATAAAATTTATTATAGGTGTTCTTTATATATATATATATATATATACTATACCATATTGAAACATAAAAAATATTAATTCATATTTTCTACCAAATTATAAGATAATTTTATTATTATTATTATTGCTATTATTTCTGGGTTATGATGTAAAAGTAATGAAAATGATAATGATCATTATATATACCGGTGTCTATTTTACTTAATAATAAGAAAACTCTATTATAATTATATTTTGATATTTATTAAAAATATGTATATTAAAAATTTATAGCCCGATAATAATTTAATAATTTGATGTTTTGATTGACCTCTTTATAATTTGTACAAATTTTTATTTTTAACTTCCTTTTTAAAGGTTTTTTAAATCAATATCTACTTTAAGTTTCGCTTAAATGATTATTTATTATTCTCTAAAAAGGGCGTTCTTATACTTATACACTGAAACGATCTTACAATAGTACATTGTTTAATATAGCTTGACTAGTTTTTTTTTAATGGAATTTATTTAATGCAAGTTATTCTACTTATTGTCAAACTTCTTAATAATGTAATAATTTTTCAACTTTCCTTTAATTATTTAATTTTCCTTTCATAAAGACCCAAGACAGTTTAGTTAAACAAACTCTTAAACATCTTTTACACAAAAAACAGCTTCTCGTTACAATAGACTATTTAAATGAGGACAGCACGATATCTTATTTTTTACAATCTCGTAAATCAAAATCTTTGTTTTTTTAAATCTCCTAAATTAAAATCTTGTATCGCGCTTTTTTAAATTGATAACTGATTTTCAAAATCAGTTATCAATTTTACCCCTGATACTTAAAGATGGTAGCCCCTGATACTTAAAAAGAAATATAAACAAAAAAGTTCTTTTGATTTTCCACATTTCAAAAAAACGTGTTTCAGATTTGCCAGACTTTAAAAACCGAAATATCGTACTAGAGCCAATCTAGATACTTAAATATTCAATTTATAAAGAATAAGAAAAACCCTTGCTAATATTTCTATATGAAAAATCCACCTATTAAAATATATTACCATCTATCTATCAATTAATGAGGCTCAGTTATTCTAATACCGGTATATGCAACATCATAATAAAATATTAAAACTAAATATAGAACACCTCTGAAAACTATATTCCTACCCGTAAACTATAATCGTAAAAGTTTTTTTTTTCCAAGAAAGCCACTCACCTGTAAAACAATAAAAAAATAAAATAAGAAAATTCTATTCTGTAATGTATTTATAGAAGGAGGATGATGGGTGTCTATTGAAAATTAATCTTCCAGATTTTTATTACATACTAATGATTTTGTAATTATGTTTTATGGTTTAGTTTCTATATAAATACAATTCTATAGTTATGAATAGATAAAAACTATTGTTAAAATATACAATAAATTGTATAATATGTATATATATATAGTATAATTATAATCTACAGATTTAAGTATATAATTTAGCATTTGGTGAACTCATAATATATATTATTTGATAGGTTGAACAGCATAATAATAGACTAAAAAAAAAAAAATGTTTTTCTCCTGTGTATAATAAATCAGACAACTATTTTAACAATTTCTGAAATGTCAAAAAAACAAATTAGAGTTAATAAATTTTCTAATTCCATACGGAAGTATTATCTCATGGATTAATTTTGTAGAAAAAAAAAACAATTTAATGTTTCTTCATATATATAAAAGTATATAATATTATGTATTTATAACTTATTTTTCAAAATCAAATAAACAATTAGCAAATTTTACCATTCGAGTGTTGAACGCTTAATAAATAATATATTTAAAATAAATTAAATAATTATATTCTAATTTTATATATTTTTAGTGCTAAATGATAAAAAATGAATCCCTTATTATAATAAGTATAATATTATTATTTTATTAAATGAAATTTTTCTATAGGTTAGATATATAAAGACTTTGTCCTAGCTTCCACCAACCATTTATTACTAATTAAATAATTACTTTTTGAGAAGTGAGTGTTTTTTAGTGATTAATTTTATTAGTTTGTCGTGAAATTTGGTTTTCATGTAACCAAATTTTATATAAAAAATGATTATTTAATTATTTAGTTAGTCATCAGTGGTTGGTGTAATAAAACTTATGAATAACCCTCTATAAGGAACCTAGCATCATTTAATTTAATAGAATAGATGCAATAGAGCCAAGCACTACTAATTACGATTTAATTATTATCAAACGTTAATATAGAAACAATTAGGGAACGTTTCATAATCTCGGTTTAGTAAATCTTTTTTTTTAAATCTCGTTTTTAGAAAATTTAGTTTTTAGAAAATTTTGTTTTAGAAAATCCCGTTTTTTATTGAAAAATCTCGCTTTTTAAAAAAATCTCTTTTTAATTGAAAAATCTGGTTTTTAAAGATTTTAGAGTTGGATACAAAACCAGAATTGTCAGTTTTTTCCAGAATATGAAAAAAAGGATTTTCTAAAAACAAGCGAAAGCGAAATTTTTCAATAAAAAACGAGATTTTCTAAAACGAGATTTTGTGAAAACGAGACTTAATAAACCGAGATTTCAGAGCCAACCCAAGCAATTACTATTTAATTACAAACACTACTAGTAGCTATATAAGTTGCCCTATGTTTAGAAGACTACTGTTTTACTTTTTTGGTATATAGGCTCCTATTTGTTGGGTTGCAATTTAGGTTTTCTTATTTCCTCAGAACAGATAATTTGCACCTATTATTTCTAAATATTCAATGCGACCATGAATTGATTTAAAAAAATTGACACATATAAAATATTATTAAATCATTTTCTATTAATTCTGTAAAAGTTTCCAATAACTTGAATATGGTGCTTATTAATTGATTAAAATAATTGTGGGGAAAGTTTTAACTAGAATTTAAAAATAAATTTGTAAAAATATCAATACTTAATAAAAAATATAATTTAATATAATATAAAAAAATTAAAAGAAAATATTACATTCGAAATAGTTATACTATATATATTTTAAACATTTATATAGGTCATAAAAGGTTAACAAACTTTTGTTTAAATATTAAAAAAAAACTATAAAAAAAATAAAGAAAAATTTTTTTGCATATAATTTTTAATTAAAATTATGTAAAAGAGACATCACATATACAATAATTGAAATGATACTAACCCATATCATTATTTAACTTTTCCATTAGGATACGAAATTTTTCATTAAATTTTATGTAGTCAAGTTTTCAGTATTTGTAGTTTTTTTTTTTTAATTAGAATTTAAATGAAATAAATATTTATTTAATTAAATATATAAAACAAATTACAAAAGACATGTATAATAAATTTGTTTTTTTTTTTTTTTTTGTATTTTAAACTACATATATATATATATATATATATATATATATGTATTTTTATATGTACCTTCATATATTTTACATAATTACAGGACATTCATACATAAACATATACATAATATTATGAATATAACATATATATATAAATGAATGAAAATGCAATTAAAACATTAATAAAATTTAATGTTTTAAAAAAAAGTTTTTATATATACAGTGATCAGCAAAACTAATGATAAGTTTTTTTTTTTTTATAATATAAAATATGAATTTAATTGGTATTATTTATTTAATTTTATTTTTAATTGGGTTCATTTCACTCTTATTATTTTATAAATTGTTGTAAATTTATTTATATTTAAATTATAAGATTATATCTTAAGACCTTTTTTGAAAAACTGAAGGGGTTGGGTCTGAAATCTAGTTTTATTAAATCTTTGTTTTATTAAATCTTTGTTTTAGAAAATCTCGTTTTTAGAAAATCTCGTTTTAGAAAATCTCCTTTTAGAAAATCTTGCTTTTAGGAAATCCCTCTTTTATATTGTGGGAAAAGCTGATAATTCTGATTTTGTATCCAACTCAAAAATCCTTAAAAACCAGATTTTTCAATTAAAAAAGGGATTTTCTTAAAAAGCGAGATTTTTCAATAAAAAACGAGATTTTCTAAAACGAAATTTTCGAAAACGAAATTTTCGAAAAACGAGATTTAAAAAAATACGTTTACTAAACCGAGATTATGGAACGCTCATATCAGTTTTGTGTAAATTTCAAAATCAAAATTTTAGTCAAAAATTTGAATTTAATTTTTAATGAATCATTTTTAGAGGAAATCGTTGTAGTTTAATAAGTGTAAATAAATTTTTTATTTGATATACTTATGTATATAACATGTAGGTATATATATAAATATATGTATTTGCTATTTATCCATTTGAAAAATAAAATTTATGTTTGTTGTATTCCATTATTTTTCCCTAAAGTGTTGACTGAAATGCAAAGAAAAAACATAAAAATAGAAATTGCATTTAATTATCACGTTATATATTATGTGCATTAATTATATACAGAGTATCTGATGTAGGTAGAATGTAGAATGATGGAAAAAACTTGTAAAAACATTTTGAGGAAAATGTTGTGTATGTATGAATGAAAAAAATAAGTTTCAACTATAGTAAAAAGGACTATATTTTATTTTCTGCTTTATACCATTCTACCTAACCTTCAAGACAGACACACTGTATTTTATATAAAAGAATATAATATAAAATATTACATATATTTTTATGTTTTGTTTTTGTTAATTAGATCAGTTTTATATATTCATATATATTATGTCTTGGAAAAATTGTATTCACACATTGTAACCTAAATATTCAAATAAACAAAAGGTGTATTAATTAAAAGATTGCAAAAAAAAAAAAAACATATTATTTGAATGACAGTTGTTTCTTTTGTTTTTTATTAACAGAACATAAATAATAAAAGTATGTTAAAAGACAATTAGTTTCATTTTGTAATTTTTTTTATATACGTTGAATTTATAAGTATAAGTTGAGAGAATTTATTTTGGGAGCGGGGGTACCAAAACCTCGATTAACAAAATCTGTTTTTTTTTTTTTTTTAAATGATTTCAAAAAAAAAAACTTAGGTAAAAACAAGATTTTGTCAATCTCGATTTTGTCAACCTAGTTTTTGCCAAACAAGATTTTGTAAAAACAAGGTTTAGTAAAAACAAGATTTTGTAAAAACAAGATTTTGTCAAACAGAAACTTTTGTAAAAGTAAATTTTTGTCCTTCCAAATTTTTTTTTAACGAGATTTTGTACCAGACCCTTTTATTGTATATGCGAAGATTAATTGAACAGAACAAATTGTAAAAATTATAAATTTTGTATAAGTTTTAACAATGTGTTACGTAATAAGTATTTTTAAAAATTTTTAGTCAAATGTTTTTTAAAAAAATGCATTGTAAAATATTAGTACATCCCTCTGGTAAGGCCATTATTATATTTTGTATTTTCTATATGTGAAATGAGACATTTAATTTTTCTAATTTGACACATTCAAAGTCCATGACATTGTAAATATTCTGTAAAATATTATAAAATTTCATTTGAAGGTTAAAATTAAACAAAAAGGATATATGAGAAAAAATTGCATACTTTTAGGAAGTTTTTTTTTAATTTTTTGTTGAAAGCTTGAATACTGGCTTGATTTATACCAGAAACAAATTTTATTTTCATTTATAACCAATTATTTTATTTTCCTTCCTGATATATACGACATATATATGTATATATATTTATATATGTATACCAATTAACTAGGAAGTTACTTGAAATTAATTTGTTTAATTTTATTGCAGAAAAAAAACTTCCTTAAAGCCTTAATTAACATTATTTAATAAATTTATCTTGATATGTTTTTTAAAGTAATTTAAACTTTTATTGTTAAAAATTATTTTCCAAGTATTTATTTTATTTTTAGAGAATTCCTTAATTTTTTCTTTATTCTTATATCATAACAAATTTCATCAATTTCTCTTTTATTTTCCATTTCAAATTTTTTTCCCATTTCAAATTACAATTAGTTTAATTGAGTTTAAATAATTTATTTTAATTCATTTTTTATTTTAATTTCTCAATTTTCTTTTATTTATTATTTCAAAATTCCATTGAAATTTATTGATTTGCAAAAAGAAAAAGGAAAAAAAAATTCAAGTATTTTTCTCTAAATATATATATAAAAGAAGCACTTGAATTAATTGTATGATTTCTAAAGTAAAATATAATATAAAAGGTTAATGGCTTCTTAAATATTATTTAAGTTGTTCCAAAAAGTTTTTTCTTCTAAATAATTATGTAGATATATCAGTATATACATTTAAACAAGGACAAATGCTTTAATATCTACTCACTTGTAATATCTTTCAATAATTTTTTTTATAAAATTATCTTAAAATTTTTTTTAATGTTTTTTTTTCATCATGTATACCCCAAATTTCATCAGTGTTTAGTTCAAAACTCTTAAAGTAAATGGAATTTTTATTTAAATAAAATAAAATATAGTACAAGGCTTTAAAATATATTAATATATGTATATATCGTATTATTTATTTATACATACGTATACTTACTTATATGTAAAAATATTTTAATTTTATATATATTTGATACATATTTCGAAAGTGTGAGTTGAACTTATAATATAAAATATTTAATTTGAATAGCGAAGTGAAGGAAACATAAATTTCTTATTTTAAATTGCAGAATCCTGACGTAAGGTGTAATTGTATAGGTTATCTCCTATTAAAAGAAGACAATAATTTAGAAATCAATTGTTTTTATAAAATTTGTATGTAATGTTGAAATGATAAACTTCAATATTCGGTTTTACTAAATCAGAATTTAAGCAATCGCTAATTTTTTAAATTTAAGAAAATCTGGTTAAAATAAATTAACGAAATTATCAAAATGTTCATGTGATTTTGAAACTCTTAATAACAAAAGCTCTATCTTATATTAACAAATTTTGAACAGTTTTACATTATTGTGATTTCTAAAACAACTACACAACCGTTACATAAGTTTACTTGTGAAAATTCAAAATTAAATTATGAATTTAAAAAAAAATAAACATAACACTCACACACACCTTTTTAATGCTTCTTGAACAATTTTCATACCCTTGAAATGTCCTTTTTTTTTTTTTACTATACTTTTTTGTGTTAAATTTTAGTTAGGTTTCTGGATTACTTGCTCCTAAAACACTTAACATCCTTTAAGGATCATAAAAATACATACTAATACTATTATAGTGGAAATAGTGATGATGCTGTTGTTGATGCTATTATTATTTTTGTTAGTGTTGTTATTATTCATTGTATTTTTTTTTAAGAAATGCATATTTTGCAGACTGTTGTAGATTAATATGCATATATTTTTAGGTGTGTATGTGTTTTTAAATGCAATAACGGTTTTTTTTTTTGCATATTTTTTTACATATTTTGGGAGAATTGAAAAAAAAAATTGTTTAAGTGAGATAAAGAGAAATGTTATGTTTAGCATTTTATAAAGTTTGTTATATTTTTTATTTTGGTTTTTATATCGTTGAAGCAAAGTTTTTTACACTTTTTTTCTAGTATGCATTTTTTTTGATTAAATTTTGTTTATATATTTTTCCTTTTTTTGTTATTTTTCTCTTAGCTTTTTATGAACCCATACTTTTGCGCACAAAATTTTTTAGTTGATTCAATTTTTATGTTTTTTTTTGTTTTTTTTTTTGAAGGTCTTTTTTTTGAAATTGTAGTTTTGGAAAAATGTGTAGAGAGACGAAATTCCATGTTGTTTTTTTCCATCATAATATCATTTTATAAATGCAGTTTTTTTTTTTATATTCAAAATATTTGTTTTTTTGGATGGAAAGAAAAACGTTGAAACGTTTTTGGAAGGAAAAAAAAAAACATTTTTCAAGAATAAAGTGAAAATTATATTTTATGAATCGAGAATGTTGAAGTGAAAATGATAAAGAGAAAATGGGATAGAAAAATTATATATAATATATATATATATATATATAATTATGTATATATATAAACATTTTTTTATGAATTTAAAATTATATTTGAATATTTTGAGCGCCAGATTATTATGTAAATTGTATTATATATATATATTTTTTTTCTTATTTACTTTTTATTGTGTCAGGGATTTTTTTTTTTTTTTTTGAATATTTTTTTTTTTTTAATGTCTAAAATGTTAATGAGAGTTTTTTGGCTTTTTAACTTTAAATAAATAAAAGAAAACCAAAAAAACCAATGAATGTTTATAAGTATTTATAGTATATATATTTATGCATATTCATAAATTGGAATATGTATATATAGGTATGTTCATTTGTGTGTATATATATATTTTTAAAATCCAAATGAATTCGTTTATTTTGCTTAAAAAAAATGAATAAAAATATGAAAAAAATGGTTTAGATAAATGAAGTTAATTATATACATACATATATGTATATAATAAATATATAAAGTATTGCTTATATATAGATAGATAAATAGTAGCTCCAATAATGATCAGAACATTTTAACAAATATAAATTATTTTGAGAGCAAGGGTTCGAGTTTAGCACATTTTTTAAGAGCTTTTCATTTGAAGATCTCAAAGTCCTCAAAAAGTAGTTTTTCTTAAGAAATTTCCAATGTGACCAATTACACAATATAAATTATATAAGAATTTTTTAAAGAGCTGGGCTCTATTGCACGAACACAAATCACTAATGAAAAAATAATTTTTTTGATAAAATGGTGTTGGTGCAACAAACTTTTGATAATTTGATTATTTCATTAGTGATAAGTTATTGATGCCATAGAGCTCCGCTCAAGCTCTATTTTGTAATTAGTTGCACAAAATTGCCATGCCATGTTGTACACTTTTTTTTAAAAATTAAACCATTACAATTTAAATAAAAACATTTTATTGTATAACATTATGATGTTACATAATGAAAATGCAATGTCGCCAAGAAGTATGCAATATTAAGTTATCAAAATATAAAATCTACACAGTCAACAATTACTTTCGTTATTATGAAAATTTAAATTAAAATTTATAATCAATACAAAATATAATATAATTTATATATATATATTTTGTATTGATTATATTTATATACATAAACATAATCATATTTGTTGATTTTGTGTTTTTCTTTATATTATGAAAATATTTACAAACATGAACATACAAATGAATTTTACAAAAAAAGAAAATGAAAAACGATTTGTGTTTGTATGTATATGTAAAATGTAATCAATTGCACCATCTGTTAGTATATTATAAAAAACTAGAAGAGAAATTTTATGAAATGCATTTATTTTTTTTTTTTTTTTTTTTTTTTTTATTTTATGTTTTTTTCCTTCAGGTTATTCTTATAATTTTCCGCTCATATTGAACATAAAACTTGATGAAAATTCAATGACATTAAAAAAAAAATATCTAAAAATAATAATAAAATCTTATTTTTTTTATTTTTCATTGTATTTTTCTTTTAAATATTATTTTACCAATAACTAACTTTTACAGTTCTATATAGAAAGTATTGTAATCTTTTTTAAAAAAATACCATGTTTCTAAATTTTTAATGAATTTCGAAATTTTAATATGAAAGTGTTATGTTCTTGCTTTAATTTTTTCTGAACAAATTGGAAAGCTATTTAGAGAAACTTTTTAAAGTTCATGTATGTCCTTCTAAAATTTTCAATACAAACTTCAATATTTTCTAGAACCTGTATTAATCCAATTATGTAGTTCCATCTGTAATGGAAATTTATTATTCTTTTAAAAAATTACAGCAGTATTAGGTAGATAAACTTATCTAATTTTATTTGAATGAAAACTTATCTAAATGCGATTTGTACGAATAATTAAAGTTTATTTTATAAAAACTAGTTTTGTATAGCATTCATGTTTGATTATCTTGAAATATCAGTTAAAAATCGATTACTGAGAAAAAATTAAAAGACAATTAGTGTTTTATTAAAATTTTTTATTTATAATCCGGACAGATAGTTATGACACAAACTTAAAATTCTTTTACGGACCTTGATTCTAGTGCTTGTAAGAATTAAAAAAAAAAAAAAGTTATAATTAAGTTTACGTTTTTCTCTATTTTCATTTGTTTGAAAACTTCTCAGTTGCATTTGTACTAAAATATCAACATAAGAGTTCTAATACTATTACAAGTTTTATTATGATCCATTTCCATTTACTGCAACAGTCATTTCAATTTTTTGCAACTTTTTTTTTTTCTTGTTTTGTTGAAAAAATACAAAAAAAAAAGGATGTTACGTAAAATAAACAAAAAGTTTATTTGAAAATAACAAGCAAGGACATATAGAGATACAAGGACATTATAAGTTGTACATAAAAAACTTGAAAAACATATATCGAAAAAAAATTAAAAAGTTTGTTCGTATTTTTGAGATGTCCTTTTTTTTTTGCTCATGTGTTATAATTTGTTTGTTTATTGTTTGTTTTGAATTTAAGGGTTCCCTGAAATAAAGTCAAATGAAATAAAGTCAAAAGCACTTTGTTGACTTTATTTCAATTCACCATTTCAAAATTAAACGGAAATACAAAACGGGAACACATACAAATTAATATAAATATTCTGTAAACGATGCCAAATTCTCTTAACATTCTATTGATTTTAGTGTTTGATGCAAAATCTTGTTTCAATAACTCTAAATCGCGGGTTGCCGACTTCGAAACTCCGTTTTGATAGCTTGAACCTGATATGAATCAATATAGATTTTGCATCCAACACTAAAATCAGTAGAACGGTATGAGAGTTCAGCATACCTTTTTTAACAAAAAATAATCCCTCCTAATTCAGAATCAAAGATTTATATAAATATAATTATTCTAGAAAAAGAGGGCAATCCTGATTTTGAATCCAACTCTAAAATGTATCCTAATTCAGATTTTCGCGTATACGTAATATATATATATATATATATTTATATATATATATATATATATATTTATATATATATATATATATATATAAATTCTCGAAAAAGATTATAAGAATTTAGCAATTTGAAATTAAATCAAATTGGCTTTATTTCAATTTCTTATATTTGACTTTATTTCAGGGAACTGAATTTATGTTATTGTTGATAATAGTTATAATGATAATGATAATGAAAATAATCATGATATTGATTACATTGATGATAATTATTATGATTACAAAACAAATAGTTTCTTTAAAAAACAAAATAAAATTTTTTGAAAAACGATTTTTGTCTTTTCAAATTAAAAATTCAATTGGACGAAGAAAAATTAAATTACAAAAAAGAGAAAAAATATAAAAACAATTTCATCTATAAGTTAAGAAAAACAGGCCTTATGTAATAATGAACAATAAAAATAATAAAAAGTTTTGTTAAAAATAATAAAAAAAAATAAATTAAATGTCCTTAATTTTAAATAAACAAGGATCTTTGATTCTATTTGGAATTTAACATTTATATTTACAGGCATATTACATTGTCATATTATATATATGTACTCGTATTTACTTTGCACATTCCCCTTATATGTATACATATATATATAATTAAACAGAACAAATTACATGTTTGTATATTATATTAATAAAATAAATACAAACCCATATTTTTAAAATATAATATTCTGTTCATTTCAATATGTGTATATATATATAAAGAAAGTATATTTATGAATATTAAAACACATACATATATCTATATACAAAAAAATTACAAATGTTTACAAAGAACAAAACAAAAAAAAAAAAAACACTGAATGTGTGGTTTTTTGAACACAAAGAAATTAACACTGAAAGAAAAAATTAAAAGATTATTTTAAATGAATAGCAACTAAGGTTTTAAATTCGTTGGAATTTAATGCGGGCCAGTGTGGTAACAATTTTACAAAAACAAATATGTAATAAAAAAAAAAAGGAAACCTTAATGTAAAAATCAAACAAACAAAGAAAACCAACCACAATACAATAACAATTACGAAACAAAAACCCAAAATGTTTCTTATGTATTGAAATAATTTATATACATATAATATATATTTATGTAACACGTGAAGGTATACATGCATGTATTGAAACATGTGCATGTTTGCATGAATTTTTGTAAAAAAAATATTTTCCATGGCCATGTCCTTTTTCAATTTGTGTGTTGATGGTGTTGGTTGTAAGTTATCCTTTAATTTATCCTTTTTGATTTTTTTTTTCAATAAATTTCAGTTAAAAATGTTGGTTACAAAAAATTAAATTAAAATTTTTTTTTAACTTTTAACAAAGTATCAATTATTAAATGCTGTAAATTTTGTTTTAATGAGATTTTTTCACTTCCATAATTCATTGAAACTTTAAAAAATTTTCATAAAGCTGTTTTTGGAATATTAAAACAAAAAACGAAATTTAAAATTCTAATTAAGGAAATACTTGAAAAAAATGGAATAAATTAAGTTCCAAAAACAAACCTTTACTCTTAATTTAAGAATGAGAGAGTTTTTCGAAGCAAAGTTTTAAAATTTCTTTGGCATTATAAATTTCCGATTAATTTCAAACTGAAATTAAATTCTAATTTTTTATATTGAATAAAATATTTTAATTAATAACTTATCTGACCAATGGCGTAGTGCTAAAGACGCCGCCTTTCATGTGGAAGCTCTCGGGTTCAAACCCCGGTCAGATCATATCTAATAAAAAAATATCGTAAAATTGTATATCGTAATAGTTATATCGTTATAGTTTATATCGTAATATAAAATAAAATATTAATAAAAATATATAAATAACTCTTGTGTAAGATTATAGATGGCGCACAAAGTTAACATTTGTGCATTCATATTTCATAACCCTATACAATAGCTACAGCCGAGTAATCAACGGCTTAGTGAATATTATGATTAAAGAAACTGAAGCCTAGTTTAAAATAAACTTGGTGAATGCCCTATACTCCTTAAAGGAGTGGAAAAGGATTAAAAAAAAAAATTAATAACTTATAACATGTAAACCTACCTTTTTTGAAAAAGGGAAATATGCCATTCGTTTTTCCTATGTATCCTTCAAAAAACAAAATATCTCTGTATTACAGAATATAATCATAATTATTTGAATATTAATAATCATGCAATTTAAATGAAAATTGTACTATAATTGATTCAATCCAATTCAAGGATTCATTTCAAATTTAAAACTTTTCTTGATATTTCAAGTTCATATGTATATAATATTCAAAATTATTTTGAATTTCATCTTAAGATACATTTTTTTAATTCAACTTGCATATTTAATTTTTAAATTTTTTATCTAATTTATACTTCATTTTAAAACTTTAAATTTTTTTTCTCATATTCAAAACATAAAACGAAATGATCCATTTAAAACAAATGAAGATACATTTGAATTACGGTTGTTAGAATTATATAAAGATACATACATATCTATTTACTTAAAAAATATTATGGTAAAGATTTTCCATTTTTTTTTTCCTGGGATAATAAATCTATTTGATATTTGGTCCACCTCTTTTGGTTTTTTAAAATTCAAAAACAGTGTAAAACCTCCAAGGATATCAAATCTAAATACGAACAAAATTAACACAAGAAAAAAAACGACAAAAAAAAATAACAAAATACCAAAATACAATAACATCGAATACAAATGTTTCAAAAGGACGAAAAAACAGATGAATTCTAAAGGCTATTAACAAAAAGAAAAACAAACCAAATGAGATACAAAAAAAAAACAGCAAACAATTTTTCAACATATTCACATTTACTTTTGCGAAAAAAAGAAAAAGGGTTTCCTTTGGGAAAATTATTTAAAAAAAAAAAAAAAACAAAAATTTATAACAAAAACGAAAATTATTCACCATAGCACTCATTTTCAAGAATACCAAAAAAAAAACATAAAACGTATATACTTGAGTAGAAATCTCATCAGACTTTAACCTTTAAAATAAATGCTTCGTTTTTCTTTCCCAAAATTTTCTTTCACATTTTTTTCTTAGCACAAAAAGAAAAAACCTTATCAAAATTAAACAACTGATCCTAGTCCAACAGCCAGTAACAACGACCTTTGAATTAAGATATTTTTGAAAAAATTCCAATTCTTTTTTTTATATTTCTTTTCTAAAGTTATCAGACAAATTCTTATTAAAGAATATTTTTTTTTTGAAAATTTTATTATACAGTTGCAGCTAAAATTTAAGTGCTTACTTTCCTTGGAAAATTTTTGATATTGTTTTTTTTTTTGTCAAAGTTTTATAATAATAACAACATTCGGAAACTTATCAAACGTATAAAAAGGGAGCGTTCTATAATCTCGGTTTAGTAAATCTTTTTTTTTAAATCTCGTTTTTAGAAAATCTTGTTTTAGAAAATCTTGTTTAGAAAATTTCGTTTTTAGAAAATCTTGTTTTAATTGAAAAATCTCGTTTTTAAAAATTTTAGATTTAGATATAAAATCAAAATTATGAGCTTTTTCCAAAATATAAAAAAAGATATTTTCTAAAACGAGATTTCCAAAAACCAGATTTTCTAAAAACAAGATTTTCTAAGAACGAAATTTTCTAAACAAGATTTTCTTAAACAAAATTTTGTGAAAACGTGATTTACTTAACCGAGATTTCATACCCAACCCTGTATAGTTCAATATAAAAGTAACTTTTACTTCTACTTTTAATTAAATGCGATTTAAAACTTTAAAAGTCTTTAACTTAAAAAAGTTTACAGTTATAACTATCTATATAAATAGAATATTTAATAAATGGCATTATAAACTAATAACGTATGCTTATCAGACTTTCAAAATAACTTGAATTGGAGTCATATGGAATGACTCTATATTTTATACCACGTACAGTCATCGATCAAATAAAATATTTTAATTAGCTAATTTAAAAAATTCCCTTTTAAAGAATCCAAAAATTAAAATTAAAAACAAAACTGCTTACAAAGGAATTTAGAACTTTGTAACTTACAAAAAACAACTTTTAATATTAATTTGTTATTAAATAAGTGCAATGGTCTACAAGAATTTGATTAAAACTTTAAGAGAAAATTTCATAAAATAAATGTCTAATGAAAAACTTAAATATATTTATAATGTTCTTGGATAAATTTGAAAGATATAACTAACATTGTCTGGAAGTTATTTTTTTATACTATTTAAAACCTGTGTAAAGTTTTTTAACTGAATATATAGTTAGTTTCATTTTTAAAGTGATAAATGACTCATTTACAGTCACATTAAAATTTATTCCTTATTAAATTTTATTTATCGAAATTTTTTTCACTATCTTCTTATTTTTTATACATATTTTCTTTCAAATATTTCGAGCTTTAGTCCTTTAATTACTTTGTTGCAATTTTATTTTGAAGATAAAGGACAAATTACCCCACTTACCACTTAGATGTTTTTTAATTTACTTTGTATTTGCTAAAATTACTTTTTTTGCTAAAATTTTTAGACATTGAATATTTCTGCAAAATTTTATTGAAGATAAAAACAAAATACTGGGTGTATTTTAACAATTTTTTACTTCTATTATTTTTATACTTAAATGTAGGCGTCAATTTAAAAGTTTTTTAAATGATAATTTTCTATTTAATTAAATTTTAATTTTAATATACTTGTATTTTATACTTTAATATAAGTATAACATACACAAGCTATCTCTATCTCATATTTAGTATTTAATTTACAACTTGTTAAAACATATTTTACAATTTTAGATTTATAAAAAATTAGACCATCAGTTATCAATTCAATATAATGAAATATAACAGTTAAATTCTTTGTTAAATTTGAACTGTTCTATTATTCAATTTTCCATAGATTTTGTGGAACCACCTGTCCTTTTCTTTTCTATTCAAAAGAAAATAAAATAATAGTTTTATTCTATTCAATTTTTATTTTAAATTTGTTTTCTGTTTCTCTCGTGAAAGGATGTGGGAATATTTTGATCAGGAGCGATAGTAGAGGCAATCAAAGTCAAAAAAGAAAAATAAATACCTGTGTGCTTTTTTTTTGATTTGCTGAATCAAAAATTAAATTTTTTCTATTCTCCTTTATTTTGTTTTGGGTTTTTCCTCTGTTTTGAGGAAAAATTAAAAAAGGACGAAAAATTGTAAAATGGCTGGATTGTAAAATTTCATAAGTTTAATTTATTTTAAATAATTTATACGCGAAAAATTAAAATAGTAAAAATAATTGAAAAAACATATTTGTAACTTTTTATAGCATCAAATTAAATAATTAATTAAAATTATTTAATTATTAAAAATAAATCAAAATAAATTGTCATCTTTCACAAGTTTTAGATTCCTACAATAATTTTAGAAAAAATCTTCCCAAAACATTTGATGTTTAAATTTTAAATAAATCAAGGTTTTTTTTAAATAAGCAACATTATTGTCAAATGTCCTTCGACTTGCTGAGAATCAATTGCGACATTATGAAGAATCAATGATCGACATTCTTTGTCCTTCACTCTTATTTAGTAGAACAAATAAAATTGAAAAGTAAGGAAGATCAATTTTATATAATATAATATAATGCTAATGTAAAGATGGGTACTTCCCAATTATCATGTCAAATGATAAGTTAATAGATCAAATGAGTTAAAACCAAAAAGGATGAGTATAGTCAATTTTTTAATTGTTTAATTTGAAAGAAATGTGTTTAAAACTAAAAAAAAATTTGTCAAACTTATTAAATATATCATATTCTAAATTTAATTCAAATAATCTGTATATAAATCATACCAACTTTATATACATCTAAAAATGTAATCCTTTAAAAGCTTATGAATTAAAAACCATGAAATTAAATTACCCTTTTGAAAGTTTAGAAGTTTAGCACCTTTGATTCTTCAGTTTATTAAAAAAAAATGGAAACTATCATAATCCCCTTTAAAATAAGAATAAAACTAAAAATAAACTTATCATAACAAATAAAATATGGCAAGTCCTTTAATATCATATCTCCATTATGTTGTATATATTTTTCACCTCACATTTTCCAATTCATACAAGACAACTTCATTATTATAAAATTTAAGAACTTTTTCACTATAACATTCAAAACACATTAAGATTGTGTATTTTTTTTTTCAATTAAACAAAATGGTCCCCATCAGCTAGACCAGAACTGTGTTCAAGTTTAATTAAAAAAGCATTTCTAAATATATTCAAAAAAAAAAAACTCTCATACATATATAAAAAACAAAAGATCATCAAAAATAATTTATATATGTATAGTAGTAATTGAGAGTTAAAGCAGTAGACCATAAAAAGAGAAACAATATAAAATCCTAACAAAAAACCAAGTAGCCAAAGAATATGCAAAAAAGAGACAAGGAATAAAACACTATATAAACTAAAGTCAACACCAAGGAATACAATTAAAAGTGCAACTAAAAGGAAAAACAAAACTCTTAAAACATTAAAATCATGAAAAACTAAAAGTACATCATCAGTACAAAACTGGCAAGAATAATGGTACTTAAAACCACCAAATATTCTAAAATATTTTCGTTCTTTGTAATGTGAACCAATATGTATATATATATATATATACAATATATATTATATACCATTGAAAGTATGTACATACACCTATAATTACTATAGGTGTTTTAATTTTTAGAAAAAACATTGTAGAAAAAACAAAACATAGTTTTGAATTCACAAAATTCTTTTCGGACCCAACTAGAAAAAAAAAAAAAATTTTAGTAAATTTTTCCAGACATTCTTAAATTAATTTTGTTTGTTTTTTTTGCATATTACTTTTTGTTTTAAATTTTTAATTAAATAAAAATTCCAGAGTAAAATAAAAAAACAAACTGTTAAAGTATTGTGCAAGAAAAATTCTGAAATTAATTTTTATCATCAATTTTTTTATAGTAGTAGATATGTAAAAAAAAAATTTTGAAAAAAAAGTAATTTCGAATTTTCTGGTTTTCATTTTACTTAGAAAATTGATTGCAATTTAAAAAAAAACATGGAAGTATGAAATAAGTCCCCGTGATGTTATTTTTTCTATGTAATAACACCGCAAAATTTAAAGAATTAGGCTCAAGACTGTTATCTTTCTTTTAATTTTTGACTTTTTGAAAAATAAAGTCCCGGGATGTTAATTGCATAACATACTCTGTCTTCTGTCAAAACATAGTCTTGTTTCTTATCTTCATATTAGAAATAAGATAAGTGTTATTAATCTTTGAATGTGTAAGGCCAGGCGGGGTATACATATATACATAAAGTATCTTGCAGCGATCTTACAATGAAATTCCAAAACGGGAGAATATATCCTTTTCCAAAATTTTAAATCCAACTTATAAAATTTTGAATCCTCCTAATTCAGAATTCAACCTACATTTATATGTTTATTCTGGAAATGGGGACTATCCTGATTTCGAATACAATTCTAAAATTCTTCCTAAGAATTTAAGTTTAAGCCTTTCTTGCACAAAAAGGTATATAGGAAATAAATGTGAAAATAAGTGTTCTAATTAAATGTAAAATTAAACCACTTTTTGAGAACGCCTTAGGTGAAAAACCACCCTGGATGTTTGATTTCTCAATTATTAAGAAATAACATCATCAGGGGTATTATATCAAAGAGCCTTATTTCATGCATATAAAACAAAATATTTGATAGAATTAGCAAATCTAGTTACGGTTATAATATATAAGGTAAATAGATTTAAAATTTCAATTTACTTGATCATATTTTTAAAATAATAAAAAAAATTATTGAAAAATCAAAATGTACATAAATTTTTTCACCAATTAAAAAACATTGATTTTAAAATCTGAATGTGAACCACTGTGTTATATTTAATTTAAAATTTAAAATTTCAAACCAATTTAGAAATATTGTGCAACAACATTGAGTGCATTATAGTGAAATTAAACTTAAAACTCTATTTGTTATAAAATAAACTACCAATTATAAAAATATATTTAAGAGACAAAATTTAGTTTACTTTTCAAATATAATTTTTTAAGGGTTAGATAAATCTCATGTAGATACAACGAAGTAATACGCAAGGTTTAACCTAAGAAATTTAGAATCTTCATAGTTTTTCATGGAATATACTTGGTAAATGTTATATATTATTAATATAAGAATCAAGGACGAACTATAAAAATTAAAAACCGAAAAATATAAAATTTTTTTAATTGAAGGTTATAAATAAAATTAAAAATCGTTAAAATTAGTAAATTAGATATAAAATTAATAATTATATATTTTTATTTAATAAAATAAGTACCTAATGTTAATATTCTCATTAAAAATTTGTTAATTATGTAATCTTTTTCCCCGAATTAAAATACCAACTGCAAGGTAAAACATTTTGAAAAACTAAAAAAATAATCGCAAGGTTATTATTATTTATTTAATTAATTTATTTATTCTTCCATATTAATATTATCTTATATTTACTTAATAAGTTATAAGAACTAATATTAAACTCAAAATCTCAAATTATTTACAGCTGAAAAAATGGTTTAATTTTAAGATACTATTTCCTATTAGGGAAAATGAAATAAGGACTTTTTTTAATCATATTTTAATTTAAAACTTAAGACTGATTAAAACTAATGTACTCTAACTATAACTATTTAATTTTGAAATATTATTACTTTTTTTTAATTAAAATTTACAAGTATATCAATTTTTTAATTTATAGATAGTATTGCCTAAAGTTTTAAGTTAAAATAGTTTGTGTTATTAATGTCCTTTTTTCGGTGATGTAAAAGGTCAGAAAAGCTATCGTAGTTTCAGATTTTCGTTAGAAAAATATTAATTCAGGCGTGGTAGAGGACTTGAAAATTCCACGCATCTTTATTTACTTATTTATATTACAAACACATTACCGATATTAATATCCTTGTAAGAACTAACGGTGGTTGTCCACCACCTATCATATCTATGATCTTTGCTATCCAATCACGGTATTTAAAAGCTTTTAAAGCTCTTTCTCAAAAATTATACTAATGACTGCTTAAAATAAAAAGGTAGAATGCTTCACTGATCACAACCCACGCCGGAATTATAACCAAAGATATTAAGTGGTCAAGATGTACGTGCTCATTACCATAAATCATCCTGTTAAAATCTTATTCCAAAATTTTATATTTTTTTATGAATGGAGAAAAATGTTGCATTTTAAAAAAAAATTCTACTATTAAAACTAAAAATTTATAAACTTTCTAAAACAAGTTGACCTTTTAATTGTAAAGTACATAACAATGTATGTATTTTATTTCTAAAAACTATTAGAAAATAATATGAACTTAAATACAAATACACACATAAAAATTCTTCAAATAATGCATATGTACATAATTAAACTCAAATATCCTTTAAATTATACCAAATAAATGTCATTTCTAAACATTAAAAATAAAAATATTAAAATCCTTTTTCTACACCACTTTTAACGTGTTTTATCCTGTTTTTGAATTAAAAAAAAACAAAAAAAAAAAACTCTAAACCATATTTAATTTTTATGAATTCAACTTTAAGTTCATTTTAATCTAATCAAAATACCAAAAAAAAAAAATATACAATCAAAAACATAAAAGAATGATAAACTTTAATACAAGTTTCATGAACATATTATATTCTCTATATATATTACACATAAATTTATATATAAATTATTATTTATATATGTGGTACTATAACTAACCTGTACAATAATATTAAACTCATATGAACTTATACACAAACAGTATTTAATAACAGTCAGTCAGTTAAAGTTTAGTTTTTTTTTTATGTATTTGTATTTATTAAGCTTAAGGGGGAAAAAAAACGACCAGGTGAATGAAATTAAGTTGGGTTGATGCTTGTTGTTGTTTTTTTTTCAACTTTGTTTTTATTGCTTTTATATGAACTGCAACAAATTAGGTAAACTTTTAGATCATGGCTTTAACATTTTTTTTTTTTTTTGTTTTTTATTTCTGTTATTTTTTCTATTTTTTCACAACTCTTTGCGCTTATATGCATTCTCAAACTATTATAATTTTATTTATTTTTCTCTTTTTTTCTTTGTTTCTCTCTTTTATTCCCTCCCACAATTTTTTATTTTTTTCTAATGAGAAGAAAAATAAGAAGAAAAACAAAAAAAAAAATATTTATATCGTTGATGAAAACTAATGAATTTAATTGCATAAGTTGAAGGGTATTCAACTTAAGTGGCATATGGGAAACTTTTTTTGTCGTATAAATATGCATTTTATTTTATTTTAAAAATTTTGTTTTTATGTGTGTGTGTGTGTATGTGTTTATTTCTTTTAGAAAAACAAAAAGTGTAAAATGAGAGGATGGTTTTTGGCGGGGGGTGAAATTAAAAAACGCGATAAGGAAGGAAATTTTTATTAGTTTGTCCTCGAAATGAAATATTTAAATACAGAATTTATATTTTATATATGTATATATATATATATGTGTTTATATTAATTATATAGAAAATTTAAATGTGTAAACAATAACAGCAAAATAAATTTGAATATTTGTTGAATGTGTTTTTTAGAAAAACAAAACAAACAATCATTATCCGTATATGCACTTTTAATATTGAGGTCATTAAACTTTTTTTTAAATATTATTTGAAATTATTTAAAATAGTTTTAAAGTTAAATTAATTTTATATAAATGATTTAATTCAATACAAAATAGTGAAAAATTAATTTAAATTTATTGAATTTATAATGTTGAACATATTATATAGTTGAATTTATAATATTGTGATTTTATTGTGAATGAAGAATAATTTTATGTATAATGTTATGATATTAGTTTATGGAAATAACATTTTATATTGTGAATTAAAAAAATGAATTAAGGTATACTTGTTTATTGTTAGTTTTATTTTCTTATCTTACTTGACATTTAATAGTAAAGATGTGTTTAATTTTTAATCACGTTTCAATCAAACTTTCCTAACAAAATTTTAAAAATTCTTTATTTAAAAAAAACTCTTAATTTAAATAAAAACAATTTAATTAATTTTTTTTTTTAATTTAAATCTTTTTATTATTACAGGACATCATGCTGGTTGTGGTATAACAGATGAAGTTTCACAATGGATGGAAAATATACAAAATTCAGCTGTATGGAATGATGATACAGAAGAAGAGGCATTACCAACACCAATAAGTGGAATTGATCAACAAAAACAATATCAAGAAGATCCTAATCCAAAAATTATTTTAAAACCAGAAAAACGTAGTAAAAATTCTCCACCAAAAAAGTATAATATAGATTTTGATTTACCACATCAAATATATTCGAAAGAAGCAAATTTTCGTAGTCAAAAATTAATAAAAAATATAAAAGATATAAGTTCAGATACAATAATTGAAAAAAATAGACGTAATATTAGTAATATTAATAGTAGATTAGAAAATGATCATAATCATCAACATCAAAAAGATAATGAACAACAACAACAAGAACCAGAAATTATTTTTAATACTTCATATTATGAAAGAATTAATGAAGAATGGCATAAAAAAGCCCATGAACGTGTTCGCCGAGCAACAAATGTAAATAGTCGTTCAAGAGAAGATAATCGTAATACATGCTCATTATATATTCAAACCGATCCACTTATATGGAGACATATTAGAGAAGGAATAGCTGATGTAAGTTTATATGCTTTTATTTGTTGAAATTTTTTTTTTGTCTTAATGGAAATCACTTTTGTCCAGTAAAAATGTCAACCCCATTTGGAAAAATTTATTAATTTTGTACATGTACTTAAATTTATTAATTTTAAATGTACTAAGAATTAGACTCATTTAAAAAGACTCATGCCCTAATAAAAAACTCTAAATACTCCTAATTTAATTTAAATATCTTTTTTAATGAGACTATGACGGATGAGTCTTTTTTAATGAGTCTAATTAGGTAAATAAAACACAAACCATTGATCATTAATCATTATAGTAATTTCTTATAATCTTTGTATAAGTCGGTATTATGTACAATATTTGAACAATTTGTACAATTTTTTCTTTCTTTAAATAATTTTATTATTAAAAAAAATTATTAAAAAATCAAACGTTTCTAATAAGTTACAAAGAATCCAAATGAAATAAAATAAAATAAAATTGAAATTCCTTCTAATTCGCATTCCAATTTCATTCCAATCTACTTGCAGATATTATTGAGTTTCTCTAAATTATTTTTATGTAAATAACAAAGTACATATCTTTCATATACATGTATTTTTATCTTATTCTACTTTTAGTCCCCAAAATTAATTAACATAATTTGATGCAAAATTAAAAATACAAAATTATCTAATTCAACCACAAATGAATCAGTTCAATAAACTTTAAATTATCAAACAAATAATATAAAATCAGAAGGAAATTCCCTCCCCCCAAAAAATAAAATTTTAGGAAAACATAATTTTTATTAATGAGAATATTATTTAAATTTTGTTCATGAAATCGTGATGACAATATATAATTACATATTTTTCTTTTTAAATCTCCTCCAATTGTCTATAATAAATAAAATTTTGTTGACTGTAATATCAAGCTGGTTTCATCTCAGTAATTTTTGATTGTATGATTGTAGTTAAAATATTTTCCTCTTTGGGGGGCGGGAGTTCATTAACCGATTCATTATTAAAGATTTCTAATTTTATGTGGTCAATAATACTACATTTCAAAACTGAAATTTGAAAGAAAAATAATTTGTCTGGCGTCAATACTATTTTATCATTAAAACCAGATTTTGTCAGTAATTTTATAATTTTTAGCAGTAAAAATTGTTTTTTATGTCAATCAAAATATTTTATTATTTTTTAAACAAATTTGGCCATATTTAGGCCTTTGTTTATAATTTTTAGTGGAAACACTTTTAACCAGTTGATTAGCGTTATGATTACAAAGTGGAGAAATATATTTTAATCAGTTCAGCTTTCCTTACTGTAAGCGAATCATAATTCATAAAATTACTGATTTTTTTGACAAGCCAGGCGAGTTAGTAATTTTTTTTGTTTTTATGTATTATAGATAAATTTACAACTGTAACATCACATTGCCAATTATTCAAATATTAAATTCTAATTCAACAATTAATTTATTGACAGTCACCTACTTTTTACTGATTTACTTTTTACAGTTTCTTACTGCATTTTTATGAATAAAATACTGACAAATAAATATTTGCTGAATTTACGGATTTTTGTAATAATTTTGATTAATTTGAGGCTTCTTTTTGATAAATGACTTACTTTTTTATTTTATTAATACACGTGGAATAAATTCGTACACAATTTTTCATTTAATTTGATAAATAATCAAATCATTTGAATTTTTCAAATTTAGAGAAAGAAAATTTTAATAAAACGCACATTTGAAATTTTAGATTTTTAGATTCCAATTTTAGATAGTTTTCCAAAGATAAATTAATTAAGAATATTTATAATAAAGATAAATTAAATAAATATTTACAGTAATAAATTATAATGAACATAATTAACGTATTTTTCTGAATTCAAATTCTATAACCATAGATTCATAATTTTTGAATCAATTATAGTCCACAAATTTATGGTTTCTTTTCTCTGTCTCTAATTGGAGGCAAACATCAATAATTTGTATTAATACAACTTAAGTTAATTTGAATTTAAAATTAGATATATTAATTGTGAATATATATATATCAAATTTTTAGCATGATCGAGGACGAAAATCTGAAATTGATGAGAAAACAAGAGAAGAAATTCTATCACTAATTGCACATCATGTCACTGCCGTTAATTATATATATCGAAATACAAAATTTGATGGAAGAACAGAGCATAGAAATATTAGATTTGAGGTAATTATTAAAAAACTGTTAATCATTATTAATATTTTAAAAATTTTTCCAAAATTTCCAAAATTATATTTAGGTTCAACGAATCAAAATAGATGATGATTCAGCTTGTCGTCCATCTTATAATGGACCACATAATTCATTTTGTAATGAACATATGGATGTGTCAAATTTTTTAAATTTACATTCTTTAGAAGATCATGGAGATTTTTGTTTAGCTTATGTATTTACATATAGGTAATTATATTATATATAAATATATTATATATAAAATATGTAAATATAAATAAAATATACAATTTTTGTGTTATTATTACAGAGATTTTACTGGTGGTACATTAGGATTAGCTTGGGTTGCATCAGCCTCAGGTGCATCTGGTGGAATTTGTGAAAAATATAAAACATATACAGAAACAGTAGGTGGACAATATCAGAGCACCAAACGTTCTTTAAATACGGGAATAATAACATTTGTAAATTATAATAGTAGGGTGCCACCAAAAGTATCACAATTAACTTTAGCACATGAAATAGGTCATAATTTTGGATCACCGGTAAGTTTTTTTTTTTAAATATTTAAAAAAAAATACATACAATATGTTTATTTAAAATAATTAATAATTTTTGTTATTTTGAAAAGCATGATTATCCACAAGAATGCCGTCCTGGTGGATTAGCTGGTAATTTTATAATGTTTGCTAGTGCAACTAGTGGTGATCGTCCAAATAATAGTAAATTTTCACCATGTTCCATAAGAAATATATCCAATGTATTAGATGTTTTGGTTGGAAATCAAAAACGTGATTGTTTTAAAGCATCTGAGGGTGCATTTTGTGGTAATAAAATTGTTGAATCCGGTGAAGAATGTGATTGTGGTTTCAATGAAGATGAATGTAAAGATAAATGTTGTTATCCACGTTTAATAAGTGAATACGATTCTAGTTTAAATGCGTCAGCTAAAGGATGCGCCAGACGTGCTAAAACACAATGTAGTCCTAGTCAAGGTCCATGTTGCTTAAGTGATTCATGTACATTTGTACCACAACATTATCACCAAAAATGTAAAGAAGAAACTGAATGTTCTTGGAGTAGTATATGTAATGGTTCAACAGCAGAATGTCCAGAACCAAAACCACGTGATGACAAAACAAAATGTAATAATGGTACAGCATTATGTATTAAAGGTGAATGCTCGGGATCAATTTGTTTATTATGGAATATGTCAGAATGTTTCTTGACATCACAAATTGTTCCACATATCGATAAAAGGCAATTATGCCAATTAGCATGCCAGAATGGTAATGATACTGGCACTTGTCGTAGTACAAGTGAATTTGCACACTTATATGATTTACCAGTTGGTGGTATTAGTTTAAGGCCAGGCTCTCCATGTGATAATTTTCAAGGATATTGTGATGTGTTTTTAAAGTGTCGTGCTGTCGATGCTGAAGGTCCTTTAGTTAAATTAAAAAATTTATTACTTAACAAAGAGACATTATTAACGGTGGCTCAATGGATAACTGAGAATTGGTATATGGTTGTATTAATAGGAATAATATTTATAATTGTAATGGGTATATTTATAAAATGTTGCGCTGTTCATACTCCGAGTTCAAATCCTAAAAAGAGACCAGCACGTAGAATTAGTGAAACTTTACGAAGACCAATGAATACTCTTAGAAGAATGGTTTGTTTATTTTTTCTTTTTTAATTAAATATGTGACAGATGTTTTCTTTTGCTTAAAGACTATAAATTAAATGTAAATATTTTTTTTTATTTTAAACAGAGACACCCACATCATGGACAACACGGTAGAAGTGCTGGTCCACGCAGTATACCACCTCCAGGTCATGATCATAGATCAAGATCTGATTGGGATCGTAGAGCACATCCTGGTGGTCCACCACATCGTAGTGGTCGAGGTGGAGCAGGTGATGGTGCGAATGTATCCGGAAGACATCATCATTCCGGTAGACCAACAAGTGGTTCAAGAGCCGCACCAGGTTCATCTGGTGCCAGTTCATCACATCATGGGTATGCTGGTGGTGATGGGCGTGGGCAACAGTATTATCCGCCGAAAGGTGTGTTCTATAAGCCTGTTAGGACTAAATAAAAAACAAAAATAAAAAGAAACCCTATAATCATTGCTTTTTTAAAATTTTATTTTATTTTTTTAAAAGTAGCCAGAAAATGACATGCACACAACGAAATCAAAATAATTTTTATAATTTGTTAAAGATAATTTTTTTAATTTTTTTAACGTTGTTGTTTTTTAAGTGAAATAATCATTTATTAATTTGTTTTTTTAATGTGGTTTTATTTTTTCTCAATAAAATTTGAGTGATTCAAATAAATATAATATTTTTATTAAAATATTAAAATTAAATTCAATATTCATATTCATTCAAGTAAATAAAATAAATGTACACTCTTACAAAAAAAACAAGAAAGAAACAAAAAAACAATAATAATTATTAAAAAAAAAATTATGGCACAGCTAATATTTTAACAGCTCCGTTTATAAACATTTAATTTTGGTATGCAAATTTTTTTTTTTAATTAATTTATTTATTTTTAAAATATTTGTTTAATCTATTATAATTAAAGAATATTCTTATTATTCCTTTCTTAAATTAATATTCTCAAAAAAATATATATAAAGCACTAGTATACATTGATTTACTTTATTTTATGAAATCTGTTTTTATTAGGGATCCCATATGGTCTCTAAAAAAGAGAACATGGTCTATTTTTTCATCGTGATCTTTCTTTTTCTTTTCTTGTTTTGTTTTTGTCTCTTTTGGTCTCTTTTTCAAAAAAATAAATAAATTGCATTATGTTTAAGAAAATTCACAGAATGCTTGCGCTTGTCATTTTATTTATACAATAAAACAGCAATTTTTGACATTTTACTTTATATTCACAAACGAAAACGTGGAGAATTCTGTCATTTCTGTTGCACTGTTTTTTTTTATTCATATTTGAAGTGGATTGTTAATTCAAATAATTTATTATATTATTAAAATTCATCCTAAAATTTATAATATGTACAAATGTACATTATTGAATATACATATATTTCGTTTGTAATATTGTATTTAGTGTATATTTCATCAAGTTTGTTTATTTTGATAAAATAAGTATTGATACTATAAGCATTGATTAAATCATGCAATGAATTGTTTTTTTTATATAATTTATATATTTTTGTTTATTTTCATATAATAAATATATTTACATAGTATATGTATTAAAAAAATATCTAAACTCTTTTACTCTTTTTGGTCTCTTTTTTTTTTATCCTCAAAGTCTCTATTTTTCGATTTTTTAACTGACATTTACTCTATTTCTGTTTTTGCTTCTGGGATCCCTAGTTTTTATCAACATGGTCCTATAAATAAAAATATTTTTGATTTAATTTTTTATTTATTTTTTTTTAATAAAACTTTAAAGTTGGATATTTTTACAAATTAAAATTTTTTCAATTTATCCATATAAAAACAACTATTTTAGATATAACATCCGCTAATCTAGTACTCTAGTTTAACTATTAGTCGTAATTTCCGGACTGTAAATTAATCTGTCCTAGTTAACCTTTCATAAATTTTACCTAGAATGGTAAAGAAAGACTTTCTAAAGCTTTGACTGCATTAAAAGTGAAAATTGGTGAAATAAAAAAAATTATAAAATTTCAACCCTCACCTTTTTTTGTAAATCTATTTTTGGTTTTAACTAAATCTAATTTTTATATAGATATTATATTTGTATAGCCACAAATGTAATATCTATTTATTATCAGAATTTATTAAAAGATTGTATTAAAATGTATACTAGTCTTAAAATTTTCATTTAATTTTATTTATATCTTTTTGTTTCTTGCATAATTATCTTAATTTTATTTTTCAGTAATTTTAAATTTAATTTTATTACATATATTTTTTTTTATTTTAATTTTTCAGAATAGAAATTTTTTTTTATTTTTAATTTTGAGAGTTTCCATAATTGGCTTTAGAACTCAGCTTTTTGAGCAATATAAAACTGATGTTTATTATTTATATTTTTTCAATTTAATTAAATATAATTTTAATTTTTTTTTTTTATTATACATTATTTTTAAACAGCATGATGTAAATATGTAGTTGATTTGGTTTTCAAAAAATTTTTTATTGTAATTTTTGAAAATTGTAGTATTTTTTGTTATTTATGTAAATATTTATTTTGTTCCAATTGTTCCTTTGTGTAGTATTATAAACTAACTATTTCTTTCATAATATTGTTTTTTTTTTTTCATTTTTAAAATAAAACAAATTTGTAATTATTAAAAGAATTGGTTATTTGTGATTTTAAAATTAATTATTAATTAGTTGTTTTTCATTTATATTAATCTTGGAATAAAATTTAAGTTAATACTTTCCGTTGGAAAAGAAACAAGTATAAATTACAAAAAAAAAAAAAAAAAACTGGGATTAAAATTTAAAAAATTAAATACTAAAATAACTAATATTAGATTTATTTAATTATATTATTTACTAAAAATTGACAATATTTTTAAAATTTGCATAAGTAATGAAATTGAAATGAGACTTAACTTTTTTTTAATTAATTAAATGTTAAGAATATTTTGATTATAATTTATTTTGTTTATAAATTTATTAGATAATTTTTAATTCCGCCTTTTAGAATAATTATATTTTTTTATTTTAAAATTTAAACATTCAACAATCCTAACATTTTTATACAAAACTTATTAAATTTACATTTAATTTCCATTTTGATATTAACTTTTGAAGTTTAAAATCTAGTTTTCCCAACACTTTATTGAAATAATCATACTATATTATTATTTTTCAGCCTAAAAGTCTGCTATTTAATTTGATTTTATACTTTTTTGCTTTTGCTTAATTTTTATTTTATTTGTATATATTTTTATTTTATTTATCTATTTACACAAACTTTTTTTTTAAAACATATTTTTAATTATAATTTATTTTAACATAATTAGAACTTATAAAAATAATTCTATATTTTAGAGTTTTTTGTATAATAAATATAAAATCATATAAAAAAAAGTAATATTTTATTGTGTTGTTTTTTTTTATATTTTGTTGATTTTTGGTAGTACCCTTGTTGTTATTTAATTAAAATAACTATATTACACTATATAAACACTTAATAAACATTTATATGTAGAAGAGTACTTTAAAAATAAATTATTAATTTTAAGTAATTGGTTTTTTGTTAATCGTTTTATTATTTGTAAAATTAAATTATTATATTTATGCTTATATAAACTAAATACTCTAAAGTTATGTTAAAAATAGTTTTTTGAATTACCAATGAAAGTTACAGTTCTCTGTCACTAAGTTAAAGTTCTAAGCTCAAAATCAAATTAAAATTTTAGTTTAAACAAATATATAAAGTATAATTTAATAAATATAACTAAATATTTATTGGTAAATCAAAAAAATTAATATTACATAAAATTTTTGAGTTTTCTTTAATATTTATTTAAATAAAATAACTTTCGCTTTAATAAATTGCACCATCTTTATTTGTAATCTTAAATTTAAAAGTATTCTGGTATAATAGGAAAATTTATGTTCAACTATATAATTGGCATAATAAATAACTCTCTTTATTTATTATTACTTTTGTATATATTTTATCGTTCTAACATAATATTAATATCAGAAGACTTAAATGCAAATTACTTTTCTTTCTATTTTACAAAAATACTAAAAAAAATGGCTTTATATTTTTTTTTAACTAAATTGGCAATTCTTTAAACAATATCAATATTTTTCTTTTGTAATATTTTTTTTTAAATAATTAATTTTTTTTTTTTTTTCATTTTCTTTTTACTTTTTCTCTTTACAAAAACTTTTAAATATTTTTTTAGCCGTGACAGGGCCACCAGTAAATTATAATAATCGACCCTTATCAACACATAGTAATATTATAGTACCGCCACCATCAGAATTATATGGTGATGGTTATCCACCACGTAATGGTCCATCTGGTATTGTACATATGGCTGCTGCCCCACCATACCATGAAATATCATCAGCACCACCATTACCACCATCATCAACAGTTGTACCATTACAACAACAACAACAGCCATTACAGCCCACACAAATGCATGTTCAAATGCCACCGCCACAATCATCTCAACAACAGCAACAACAACATCCTCCACATCAAAGACATATTACAAGTAATAATAATAAAGTTTGACAAGAAAAATCAAAAAATAAAAATAAGAAATTTTTAATTAAAAATAATAATAATAATAATAACAATAATAATAATAATAATATAAACTATTATAATAATAATTCAAATAATAATAGTAATAATAATAATAGAATGATAAATACGATATTAGGTTCTGAACAAAGAATTTATTCGGTATTTCTTTTAAATATATTATTATTCTATTTTCTTTAAAATGTAAAAAAAAAAAAAACTAATAATTAAAAAATTTAAAAAAAAAAAAAAAATATAAATTAAAATTAAAAAAAAAAAAAAAAAACAAAAAAAAAATATATATTATAATAGTTTTTTAAAGTTTATATTTTTAATTGACTGTAACTAAATATTGTTTTCATTGTCGTCTAAATATTATATTAGTTTATTTATTAAATTTTTTTCATTTTTGGAATTCTTAAAAATTTAAATTTAAATTTTTTTATTAGGAAATTTTATTTAAATTATTTAAAAAAAAAAATAGTTGAAATATAAAAATAAAATAAAAAACTCTTCAAAAGTATGTTATATATTTTTTACGATCTTCAAAAAAGTATTGATTTCAAATTATAAAAAGAAAATAAGTAATAATTAATTAATAAATAATAACAAAAAAGAAATATGTATTATTTATAGTTTATTTTTTAGTAAACATACGATATGATTTAAAAACTAGTTTATCACAATTTATTGAAAGGAAAAATAAGTTTCAAATCAGTTTATTCGTAAGATTCGACTCTTCCTACACCAAGTTACATAACTATTACAAGATGAATTCTATATCGTTTAAAATAAGTTGGTTTATACCAATTTGTTAAAGTTTTATAACAAGTCCCCCATAATTCACGATAATAGTTATAAGTTTAATTGCATATCTTGGCATTGTAAAATCAGTTTTGCCAATAAAAGTCGTGTCACGGATGAAAAAAAATAACACAACCTAAATGAAAAATTTAAAAATGATAAAATCTTAATAATGTCATTAATAAATAAAAAAACTAATATTAATAACTGTGATATTTACTTAAAACAATAAAAAAAAAAAACATCACAATCTTAGAAAAAAACCGGTACTCTATTCCAACCATTAAATACAAAATTGAAGAGTTTGCAAAAAGGTCCTTCTGAATCCTTTTATTTAAAGATCTTTTTATTAAGTACTTTATATCTTAAATATATTTTATTTTTAATTTCCAATTTAATTTTTTTTAACTTAATAATTATTTTTTGATCTTCTATTAATTGACAAGTAAAACTTTACTTAAAAATTAAAGAAAAAATCTATTTTGTAAAATGTGTGTGCAAAAAAAAAAAAAAAAAATTAAAAAAAACCAAAAAAAAAAAAACGGATAAAAAGGATCAAAAATAAAAAGAAAAACTGGCAGGTGCATTTTTATATATATATAAATAAAACAGAAAACAAAAGGAATAAAAAAATTTTAGTAATTTAAATATTATTGTAAAAAGACTTAATCATAGACTATATATATATATATATATACTATATATATTTATATAGAAATTACATATTTGTAATTTATATAATATAAATTAAAATATATGTATCAAAATTTAAAAATAATATATATATATATATATATATATATTTTAATTCATTATTTAGATATTTAAATAAATTAAAAAACGAAAAAAAAAAAACAAGAAAACAAATAATTAAAAATAAAATGTTTTTAGTACATAAATTTAAATTTAATATATTTGCTCAATATTAAACATAAACAATACAAGCATTAAATAATTTCTCAATAAAAATATTAATTAAAAAGAAATAAAATTAATTAAAAAATAATTTTAAACCTAAAATTAATAATAGAAAGTCTCCAAAAACAAAAATAACCAACCTACCATTAAAACAATATTATAGTATCCAAAAATTTAAAAATAATTTATAAAATTTTAATAAATAAAAAAGTTTATATTTCATATAAATATAGAACATAGTTTTGAACAGTATTTGAATGTAGTTTTTATAAGCTCATAAAATATTATAATGATGAATTTTTTTCATAATTTGTCTGTTCCAAAAAACCTTTTGTTTCGAAATATTGATATATAATTTATACTATTTATATTTTAAATAAAAATTAGCTTTCTGCAGAACGATAAGATAAGTTATTGAACATAAAGGTACTCTACGTCTAGTAGGTCTAGTAAAATAAATTTCCTACAAAGAAAATTCTTCTATTTCCAATGCGATATTGACATTTGATATTTGATTTAATAGCTTTGGATTTAAAACGAGAAGTTCTTTGTTAATATTTTTAACATGAAAAGTTTTCTTTAATATTCCCAAATTTTATTTAAATATTTCTCAAATAAATTCTATTTCAGTCCTATAACATATAAATCTAAAATTTTTGGACTTATTGGACCTTTTTTTATAAATTATTCAAACGAGTGAAAAATTGTATCATGTGTATCGGGCATTGTACAGATTAGACAGTTGAGCATTAAATAATTCTCAATTAAAAATAAGCAAAAATACTCAGGAAAACTTACTGTTCAAAACTGTTATAAAATAATATATTTTCTATTTTTATGAACAGAATAAACTTTTTTTTTTTAAAAAATAATATATAATTGACCAAAAACAAAGTCACAACAAATTTTAAATGCATTAATTATTATTATAAGAAATTTAAATTAAAAATAATTTAAAATAATAAACAAATAAAACCAATATTAAATTTTGGAGTATTTTAGATTTAATTATTATTCTCTAAGATTCTCCAAATCACTCTGTTTTTATTTAAAATAAAAAGTAAATAATATAAAATTTTATATATATATAAATATTATTAAAATAATAATATACCAAAAATGTTTTTTTTTTTAATTGTTTTATATTAAATTTCTTATTTTACAATAATTTAAATTTTAATTATACGTCATATAAAATATTTATATTATAATAGTTTAATTTTAAAATTAATTTAAACAATTAAATAAAAATAGATATTAAATACAAATATTTTTTTTTACTCTGGAGACATTTCTATTTATTGAGAATAAGTTATTTTGTTATTAAATATCTTTACATCCTTTTTTTTAAATAAAATTTTTTTTTTTTTTGTATTTTCATCCAATGGATAGAATAAATATATGTATAAAAAAAAATTAGAAAAAAAAAGTTAAAATAAAAAAAAAATGTGATGTTATTAGTGCAAATAAAATTTGAAAATTCAAAGAAAAATTAAAAAAAAAAAAAAAATTAAAAATTTAAAATCTTAAATTCGTAAAAATTTCAATTTTTGTAATCTCATATTTTTTATTTTAATTAATTTTTACTTTACCATATTTTTAAAACTTGAATAAATTTTTTTTAAATAAATAAATAAAAATTTAAAATTTAAAACATAAAAAAAAAATCCAAAAAAAATAAAAGAAAATTAAAGAATTAAACAAAAAATTAAATTAGTTTTTAGTTAGGAATTTTTTAAAAAATTTTTAGCCACATAAAAAATTAAGAAATTTTAAATAAATTAACAAAAAAAAATTATTAATTCAATAAATAAACACTTTTTTAGTTTTATTATTAAGAAATTAATTAATTATATCTATAATTTTATTTTAGTTTATTTTTTAAATGTTTAAATTAGAAAACAACAAAAACTAATAGTTTCTAAATTTTTTTTGGCATTATGTTGTATTTACATTTAAAATAAAAAATTATGGAATTTCGTTTGACAATAGAATTGATTAATAAATCTGTTGTAAGTAAAATAATACATGAATTATCCTTTAATTAGCAGTTCGCTATTATACCATTTTATTTAATTATCAAATTCTTTTAATTAAAAATTTTCGAAAAAATCTGTAACAAAATAATTAGATATATCCATATTACTAGAGCTACTTGAACTTCCACAATAATTCTATTTTTCAATATAATATAATATTTGAAAGTATTAACATTTCATCAGTTTTTTTAAAGTTTTGTGCAATATTTTCATTTTGTTATAACAATTCAAAACAACATACGGGGGAAAATTCTTCAGGCATTCTAATCAAATTTCAAAAATAAAAAATATAAAAAAAATTGGCAAACGAAATTTTAAATTTTATATATTTTTAAATGAAAATAAAAGTTAAAATTGAAATATTATATACATTTATTTTTTTAAATGCAGCCAAATAATTTATTTTAGGTAAATTTTATATATTAAGGTATTTTTTTAATACATACTTTGTTTTTAATTCATTAATTTCATAAATGAAAAAGCAAAAATAATTATTTTATAAATTATTTATTTTTAATTCAAGTAAAAAAATTAAATTATATTTTAGCAATAAAACAAAAAAATTATTCAAAAATTAGCAGAAAAATCAAATTTTTAAACAAAAAAAACGGAAATCAAAAATAAAAGTAGTACATATATACAGAAAAATAAAATATAGAATTTCATATTTATATATTTTTTCGTTAACAATGTTCATATATCCATGTAATGTAGAGCATTTATTAAGATATTAAACTAATACTTGATAATCGATCTTTGTTGCTCCATTGTAAGTTTACTGATCTTGTTTTATACTATGGTTAATCTTTCAAATGCTCAACAACGCAAAATTAACTTTTACATTTAGCGAAATATTTAAACTCAATTTTTTTTATCTTTGGTTTCTGTAAGAACTCATTTTAAATGAAATTTATCACAAAATATATATATGTATTGATTTCATTAATTTAAGTATTATTATAATTTTTATATTGAAAAAATTAAAAATTTAAATTCAAAATAAGTGAACATAATTATATATGATAATGAAGAAATTCGTTTAATTTTTTTTTTTAAATAGTATTATAAAATGTAAATAAAATGATTTTGAAAATTATGTACTATATTTTTTTATTATTTTATTTTTTGTTTTTATTTTATTTTTAAACCCCCCTTTTCAGTTTTATAGTTTGAAGTTTTAATTGTAATTTATCTATTATATTCAAGTAAGTGTTTCATGTTTAAAGTCTCCATTTAGTATTTAAAAATTATATTCAGTTTTCTTAAAAAAAAAAGGAACTCAACATAATTTTTAAATTTTAATATAACTAAACTCCAGTCACTGCCAATTTTTAATTTTAAACACATGAATTTTATTCAAAATAAAGAGATATTACTTTTTAATAAATATAATCATGTGAACGATTTATGACTAAAAACACTTTTAAAAGTTTACGATTTGAATTTCATTACTTGTGATTTACAAAATATTCATAATTATACCAAATATTTGTTAATTGGAAACGATTTTCCTTTGAAGAGAGCATTTACTAACTTACTTTAATTTAATACAAATACGTTATTTATAAACTAACAATTTTACTTGAAAATAAATATTTAAGGAAATCTCTTAAGGAAATTTCCCTTAAGGAAATAAAAATGTGAAATAAAGATACTTTACAATTAAAAAATTTTAATTATAATTCTAATTTAGTAGTAGTCCTTGATCATTATGGAGTATAAAAGTAAATTAAATCTATCCCTAATCGAAATAAACCACAATCCCTATCAATTACCGGGTGTTAATACTAATAAATCTGTTTATATTAGTACTGAAATCATAAAACTAATTTTTATTTTGTAAAACTATTGATATTTTAAATTTATGTTTCTTTCAAATCATATTTAAATTAAACCTCCCTTTATTATATTAATTTTGTATGTATTATGAATTATATATTTTTATTTCTTGATTTTTTTTTAGTTTTGTATTCACTACTGTGCCAAATTTTAATTAAAAAACTTATATTTTATATTTTAATTTAAATTCTATAGATTCATTTCATTTTAATTCAATTCTAATCGAATCCAAATGAAGGATTTCCTTAATTCTTTGTAGCACTTTTAAAAGTAAATAATTGATTTGTATATGTATAGTAAGTTAAACGAAAAATGTTAACATTCAGGAATAAATAATTTTAACTGAAATAACACACATTTCTACATATTGAACAGCAAAATTTTATTAATTTCAAATTTCTCTATTAATTAAATTATTTTCATTTTGTTTCAATTAAATAATAAATCAAAAATGTTAGAAAACTCAGAAAATAATATATATAAAATTAAAAAACTTGTAAATTTTGTAAATAAAATGGCTAAAATATGTAATGAAAGAAAAAAATTTTTAGGAAGCTTTTAAAAGCAATTTTTTTTTTTCTAATTTTCAAATAATTAACTCAAGTTAAAACTAAAAAAAATTGTATTCAAAATATAATAATTCAATATGTATAATTAAAAATAAAATGGTAGCCAGGATTTTGGAATGTATCATAAATCCGGGGACAAAAAAAAAATTATGTGATAACAATTAAGTAACTTAGATATTTTTAACTTTGTCTAATTAAATAATTTTAAAAAATTTTATACATTCAATAAATCTTACATTTTTTATTTCGCTCTTAATGAAGCACTTTGTATAGTAGGTATAGGAGAACTTTACAAAAAAAAAAATTAAAAATACTAATTTATAGAAAATAACATGCCTACTTTATTTAAACAGACACTTGTAATAGTAATATTCAGTTTATAATATAAAAACAAATCATAAGATGATTCAAAAACCATAATAACATAAGTTGATTGAGAAAAGTATTCAATTACAAATTAGAATTATATAATACATTTTAAAATATACAATGATATTTAAATTTTTGAGCTTATATTAAGTTGAAGTTTTCATCGATTATAAAGTATAAGGAATCGAAGATAACAAATTTTAAAAATGATCTAAAATGTAAAAAAAAATTCAAAATTAAAATATTAAAATTTTCTGGAGAAGGAATTAAGTAAAGCAAAATAAGTTACTGCAGAATATTTCTATTGAATATTAAAGAAAAGTTTACAGTTCTGATTTATGATACAAAACCAACTTATGCAATTAAAAATAAAAAAATTTTATTTTTTTAAAGATCAAAAGTAATTTAATATTTCTTTCTATCATTACAATTTTATTTTACAATTTACTACACTTTGTTTTATAAATTTTTTTAAAAATAAAAGCTAAAAAATAAAACACATTTTTCTGTAATAAATTATTGAAAAAAATTTAAAAATTTTTCAAATTCATATAAAAAAAAAAATTGATAATAAAAACATATACATAGTTCTAAATTATTATTTTTTTAATATAACTATATACATATTATTGTAAAACAGGACCTTATTTAATAGATAGCATATTTTTTTTTTTTTTAATATTATTGATCAAATTTCAAAATTGATTTTATTTGATAAAATTTGCACTATTAGAAGATACGTAATATAGGTGGTACAAATTGCTCAGAATAATACTAGATCAGTTAAAAAGAAGTTTTAAGACTAAAAGAAAATGGTAAACCTCTTTTGTATGTTATATGATGTATGCTATAAAATATACAAATTTGACTTTACAATATAAATAAATTGAAATCTTGTAATAAAAGGTTTGAAAAACATTAAATAATAAGTAAAAATAAAACACTGCATAAATTGGATATATGAGTATTTAAAGAAGAAATAGTAACTAGTATTGCAGCCAAAACAACTTTTTAAAATATGGATAACTATAAAGCTGGATAAAAATTAGCAAATATAAAAATGGTAAATCAACAACTTATAAAAAAAATTTAATTTTTGATCTAATTGCATATTTATTGTTTAATTGCAAATCAAATAAAATCAAGCAATTCTTATTATTAAAATAATGCATTTTATTTTATACTGCCAAAAAAAATATAAATATATATATATATATAACAATTTTCGAAAAAGGCTGATATTAAGCTCAATTTTTTACTAGTTAAATCCACCTTTCTATCTATTTCTAATTAATACATGAATCTTTTCTTTGGTAATTATTATGCATTTATATAAAATTATATTTAAAATTTTTATTTTTTTTTTTAAGGAAGTCCTGATTTTACATTGAAATAAAAATCCTGTAAATATAATCAAAAAAAAAAAAAAATTTACTTTAATCAAAAATAAAAACAGAAAAATAAAAAAAAAAAAAATATTTTTGAATTAAAATATAAAATAATAAATATTAAAACAAAAACAATATTTAAAAGTAAACTAAAATAAAAAGTAATAATAATATTAATGATGTAAAGATTGTATATGTAAGTGTATAGATTTCTAAATAAAAAAAAAAAAATTAACATAATAAAATAAAGAAAAAAAAAATTTATAAACAAAAAGAAATCGATTTGTTGTTATTTATTTTCTGACATCCTGTTATTTAGTCAGAGTCCCTGTTTGATTTAAGAATTTTAATCAATATAAGATACTGGCATCATCTAGAACGTTAAAGATTGTAAAAATAATATTTTACCTGAAACACGCTAAAACCTTTAACACTGCCATCTTAACTTTCATTCATACCCAATATAAAGTTTTAAAGAAAGGAGCCATTTTATGCCATACTTTAGCCAAACTATGTTAACTAGACTGAAATAAATAATGCTTCATTTGGATTTAATGCAATTGAAGCATTTACTAACAAGTAATATTGATATGAAATCTAAATTTTTTTTAAATGTTTAAATTACACTAAGACGATTCTAAAAATTAAGACATATGTAGATATAATCAACGCCTTTAATTTAAAGTTCTTAGGTTTAATTTAAAATAATAATTTAATATACTTTATAATATATGCCGGAGTAAGTATCAGACCTACTTATAAATGTTCATAAAAACTTCATTATTAAAATTTTTTAAAATTGTTTTGATTGGAAGCCTTTAAACCTTTTATATTTTGAGGGATACTATGCAGTTAAGTATAGTTTGTATAGTACAAGAAAATTAAGAATAAGATATTTGCATATATGATTGCATATTCTGCTGTTTTTAGATGCATGAACACCAGGGCTTTGATTATACTTGGAATTTATTAAAAAAGTATTAATATTCAAAAGAGTGGATACATATTCACCAATTAATTTAATTTTTATTTAATTAAATATGTGAAAAAATAAATTTAAAATAATTAATAATATATAGAGAAAATTCCAGATTTTCAGTAGTTATAACACTTGCCTTTAGTCTCGAACATTAAATTTAGTCCATTAAATACGATTCAAAATTATTCGATTTTGATTTCAACTGGCAAAATAAAAAAACCTTCAAAAAAAGTAATAAAATTAAATATTTGTTTATCAATAAGGTTCGAAAATCTATTGATTGATCCTTAATCCTTGATTGATCCAATGATAAAATAAATAAAAACAAACAAATGTCCATACAAGTTGCAGAAAATCTAATAGATGTCACATCAATTCATAAAAAAGTACTAAAAATTGTCTTTGCTAAATGACAATTGTATGTACTAAAAATAAAATTAATTTAATTTGAAATTGCATATTTTTTGGCGAACGTTTTTTCATTTTAATATTTTAAAAATTAGATATCTGCCAATTTTAATTCTTGGGTACCTGTAATAAATCATGATTTTTAAAACATATAAATTTTTTATTTAACAGGTAAAAATGTTTAAATTGCACAGGTAGGTATTTATTTAAAGAGATCTTGATGACTCTTTATTTTAATATTAAAAAGCAAGTATTTTTTAATTATTTTTACAAGATTTGTTTTTGTCAATTTTATTAGCATAAATTAGAGAGTTTGTAAATATAGATTTTCAAATATAAAACTACAAAAATGTTTTTAAAATTCCCTTTATTGAAGCAAGTAAAATGCGCCATAATGAAAGCTTAAAAAATTAAAGCAAGTTAAAAATTACACCGTTTTTTTTTCATGTAGATTAAAATGTTAAACGAAATTCACTATTCAAAACATACAAAAAAGAAAACACATAATATTTCCACTTTTTGGAATTAACTTTTGAAATGAGTTTTTATACCAGACAACCAGGAATGAATAATTTCAGAACGCAAATTTAATAAATTGAGAATTAAAAGATTTACATGCAAATTCCCAACCAAATAATAACTTTCTATCAATTTTTGACAAATTTTTCACTTTTAAAATGAGTTTTTATACCAGGCAACCAGGAATAAATAATTTCAGAACGCAAATTTTACAAATTGAGAATTAAAAAATTTGAATGTAAATTCCCAACAAAATAATAATTTTCTGTCTATTTTTAACTTTTAAAACGAGTTTTTATACCAGGCAACCAGGAATAAATAATTTCAGAACGCAAATTTTACAAATTGAGAATTAAAAAATTTGAATGTAAATTCCCAACAAAATAATAATTTTCTGTCTATTTTTAACAAATTTTTAACTTTTAAAATGAATTTTTATACCAGACAAACAGAAAAAAATAATTTCAGAACGCAAATTTAATAAATTGAGAATTAAAAAATTTAAATGCAAATTCCCAACAAAATAATATTATTCTATCAATTTATGATAAATTTTTAACTTTTAAAATGAGTTTTTATACCAGGCAAACAGAAAAAAATAATTTCAGAACGCAAATTTAATAAATTGAGAATTAAAAAATTTAAATGCAAATTCCCAACAAAATAATATTTTTCTATCAATTTTTGATAAATTTTTAACTTTTAAAATGAGTTTTTATACCAGGCAAACAGGAATTAATAATTTCAGAACCCAAATTTAATAAATTGAGAATTAAAAGAATTAAATGCAAATTCCCAACCAAATAATAACTTTCTATCAATTTTTGACAAATTTTTAACTTTTAAAATGAGTTTTTATACTAGGCAACCAGGAATGAAAAATTTCAGAACGCAAATTTAATAAATTGAGAATTAAAAAATTTATATGCGAATTCCCAAAAAAATATTATGTGTCAATTTTTGACAAATTTTTAACTTTTAAAATGAGTTTTTATACAAGGCAAACAGGAATGATTAATTTCAGAACGCAAATTTAATAAATTGAGAATTAAAAAATTTAAATGCAAATTCCCAATAAAATAATAATTTTCTGTCTATTTTTAACAAATTTTTAATTTTTAAAATGAGTTTTTATACCAGACAACCAGGAATAAATAAATTCAGAACGCAAATTTAATAAATTGAGGATTAAAAGATTTAAATGCAAATTCCCAGGTAAAGGCAAACAGGAATGAATAATTTCAAAACGCAAATTTAATAAATTGAGAATTAAAAGATTTAAATGCAATTCACAACCAAATAATAAATTTCGATCAAATTTTGACAAATTTTTAACTTTTAATATGAGTTTTTATACAAGGCAAACAGGAATGAATAATTTCAGAACCCAAATTAAATAAATTGAGAATTAAAAGATTTAAATGCAAATTCCCAACCAAATAATAACTTTCTATCAATTTATGACAAATTTTTAAATTTTAAAATGAGTTTTTATACTAGGCAACCAGGAATGAAAAATTTCAGAACGCAAATTTGATAAATTGAGATTTAAAAAATTTATATGCGAATTCCCAAAAAAATATTATGTGTCAATTTTTGACAAATTTTTAACTTTTAAAATGAGTTTTTTTACCAGGCAACCAGGAATAAATAATTCCAGAACGCAAATTTAATAAATTGAGAATTAAAAAAATTTAAATGCAAATTCCCAACAAAATAATAATTTTCTGTCTATTTTTAACAATTTTTTAACTTTCAAAATGAGTTTAAATACCAGGCAACCAGGTATGAATAATTTCAGAACGCAAATTTAATAAATTGAGAATTAAAAAATTTAAATGCATGTTCCCAAAAAAATAATAATTTTCTGTCAATTTTTAACAAATTTTTTACTTTTAAAATGAGTTTTTATATTAGGCAAACAGGAATGGATAATTTCAGAACGCAAATTTAATAAATTGAGAATTAAAAAATTTGAATGCATATTCCCAACAAAATAATAATTTTCTGTCTATTTTTAACAAATTTTTAACTTTTAAAATGAGTTCTTATACCAGGCAACCAGGAATGTATAATTTCAGAAAGTTATTATTTTGTTGGGAACTTGCATTAAAATTTTTTAAGTCTCACTTTATTAAATTTGCTTTCTGAAATTATTTATTCCTGAACGCATATAATTTCAGAACGCAAATTTAATAAATTGAGAATTAAAAAATTTAAATGCATATTCCCAAAAAAATAATAATTTTCTGTCAATTTTTAAAAAAGTTTTAACTTTTAAAATGAGTTTTTATACTAGGCAAAATGGAATGATTAATTTCAGAACGCAAATTTTATAAATTGAGAATTAAAAAATTTAAATGCAAATTCCCAACAACATAATAATTTTTTGTCAATTTTTAACAAATTTTTAACTTTTAAAATGAGTTTTTATACTAGGCAAAAAGGAATGAATAATTTCAGAACGCAAATTTAATAAATTGAGAATTAAAAAATTTAAATGCAAATTCCCAACAGCATAATAATTTTTTGTCAATTTTTGACAAATTTTTAACTTTTAAAATGATTTTTTATAGCAGGCAACCAGGAATGAATAATTTCAGAACGCAAATTTAATAAATTGAAAATTAAAAAATTTGAATGCATATTCCCAACAACATAATACTTTTCTGTCTATTTTTAACAAATTTTTAACTTTCAAAATGAGTTTTTATACTAGGCAACCAGGAATGAATAATTTCAAAACGCAAATTTAATAAATTGAGAATTAAAAAATTTATATGCGAATCTATCAACTTTTAAAATGAGTTTTTATACTAGGTAAACAGGAACGAATAATTTCAGAACGCCAATTTAATAAATTGAGAATTAAAAAATTTAGATGCATATTCCCAAAAAAATAATAATTTTCTGTCAATTTTTAACAAATTTTTAACTTTTAAAATGAGTTTTTATACTAGGCAAACAGGAATGAATTATTTCAGAACGCAAATTTAATAAATTGAGAAATAAAAAATTTAAATGCAAATTCCCAACAAAATAATAATTTTCTGTCTATTTTTAACAATTTTTTAACTTTCAAAATGAGTTTAAATACCAGGCAACCAGGTATGAATAATTTCAGAACGCAAATTTAATAAATTGAGAATTAAAAAATTTAAATGCATGTTCCCAAAAAAATAATAATTTTCTGTCAATTTTTAACAAATTTTTTACTTTTAAAATGAGTTTTTATATTAGGCAAACAGGAATGGATAATTTCAGAACACAAATTTAATAAATTGAGAATTAAAAAATTTAAATGCAAATTCCCAACAACATAATACTTTTCTGTCTATTTTTAACAAATTTTTAACTTTCAAAATGAGTTTAAATACAAGGCAACCAGGTATGACAATATTGAGAACTAAAAAATTTAAATGCAAATTCCCAACAACATAATACTTTTCTGTCTATTTTTAACAAATTTTTAACTTTTAAAATGAGTTTTTTTACCAGGCAACCAGGAATAAATAATTCCAGAACGCAAATTTAATCAATTGAGAATTAAAAAATTTAAATGCATATTCCTAAAAAATAATATTTTTCTGTCAAACTTTAACAAATTTTTAACTTTTAAAATGAGTTTTTATACTAGGCAACCAGGAATGAATAATTTCAGAACGCAAATTTAATAAATTGAGAATTAAAAAATTTATATGCGAATCTATCAACTTTTAAAATGAGTTTTTATACTAGGTAAACAGGAACGAATAATTTCAGAACGCCAATTTAATAAATTGAGAATTAAAAAATTTTAATGCATATTCCCAAAAAAATAATAATTTCCTGTCAATTTTTAACAAATTTTTAACTTTAAAAAAGTGTTTTTATACTAGGCAAACAGGAATGAATAATTTCAGAACGCAAATTTAATAAATTGAGAAATAAAAAATTTAAATGCAAATTCCCAACAAAATAATAATTTTATGTCTATTTTTAACAAATTTTTAACTTTTAAAATGAGTTTTTATACTAGGCAACCAGGAATGAATAATTTCAAAACGCAAATTTAATAAATTGAGAATTAAAAAATTTATATGCGAATCTATCAACTTTTAAAATGAGTTTTTATACTAGGTAAACAGGAACGAATAATTTCAGAACGCCAATTTAATAAATTGAGAATTAAAAAATTTAGATGCATATTCCCAAAAAAATAATAATTTTCTGTCAATTTTTAACAAATTTTTAACTTTTAAAATGAGTTTTTATACTAGGCAAACAGGAATGAATTATTTCCGAACGCAAATTTAATAAATTGAGAAATAAAAAATTTAAATGCAAATTCCCAACAAAATAATAATTTTCTGTCTATTTTTAACAATTTTTTAACTTTCAAAATGAGTTTAAATACCAGGCAACCAGGTATGAATAATTTCAGAACGCAAATTTAATAAATTGAGAATTAAAAAATTTAAATGCATGTTCCCAAAAAAATAATAATTTTCTGTCAATTTTTAACAAATTTTTTACTTTTAAAATGAGTTTTTATATTAGGCAAACAGGAATGGATAATTTCAGAACACAAATTTAATAAATTGAGAATTAAAAAATTTAAATGCAAATTCCCAACAACATAATACTTTTCTGTCTATTTTTAACAAATTTTTAACTTTCAAAATGAGTTTAAATACAAGGCAACCAGGTATGACAATATTGAGAACTAAAAAATTTAAATGCAAATTCCCAACAACATAATACTTTTCTGTCTATTTTTAACAAATTTTTAACTTTTAAAATGAGTTTTTTTACCAGGCAACCAGGAATAAATAATTCCAGAACGCAAATTTAATCAATTGAGAATTAAAAAATTTAAATGCATATTCCTAAAAAATAATATTTTTCTGTCAAACTTTAACAAATTTTTAACTTTTAAAATGAGTTTTTATACTAGGCAACCAGGAATGAATAATTTCAGAACGCAAATTTAATAAATTGAGAATTAAAAAATTTATATGCGAATCTATCAACTTTTAAAATGAGTTTTTATACTAGGTAAACAGGAACGAATAATTTCAGAACGCCAATTTAATAAATTGAGAATTAAAAAATTTTAATGCATATTCCCAAAAAAATAATAATTTCCTGTCAATTTTTAACAAATTTTTAACTTTAAAAAAGTGTTTTTATACTAGGCAAACAGGAATGAATAATTTCAGAACGCAAATTTAATAAATTGAGAAATAAAAAATTTAAATGCAAATTCCCAACAAAATAATAATTTTATGTCTATTTTTAACAAATTTTTAACTTTTAAAATGAGTTTTTATACTAGGCAAACAGGAATGAATTATTTCAGAACGCAAATTTAATAAATTGAGAAATAAAAAATTTAAATGCAAATTCCCAACAAAATAATAATTTTCTGTCTATTTTTAACAAATTTTTAACTTTCAAAATGAGTTTAAATACCAGGCAACCAGGAATGAATAGTTTCAAAACGCAAATTTAATAAATTGAGAATTAAAAAATTTAAATGCATGTTCCCAAAAAAATAATAATTTTCTGTCAATTATAATTTCAGAATGCAAATTTAAAAATTGAGAATTAAAAAATTTCAATGCAAATTCCCAACAAAATAATAACTTTCTATCAATTTTTGACAAATTTTTAACTTTTAAAATGAGTTTTTATATTAGGCAAACAGGAATGAATAATTTCAGAACGCAAACTTGAAAAATTGAGAATTAAAAATTTTCAATGCAAATTCCCAACAAGATAATAACTTTCTATCAATTTTTGACAAATTTTTAACTTTTAAAATGATTTTTTATACCAGGCAACCAGGAATGAATAATTTCAGAACGCAAATTTAATAAATTGAGAATTAAAAAATTTAAATGCATATTCCCAAAAAAAAAATAATAATTTTCTGTCAATTTTTAAAAAAGTTTTAACTTTTAAAATGAGTTTTTATACTAGGCAAAATGGAATGATTAATTTCAGAACGCAAATTTTATAAATTGAGAATTAAAAAATTTAAATGCAAATTCCCAACAACATAATAATTTTTTATCAATTTTTAACAAATTTTTAACTTTTAAAATGAGTTTTTATACTAGGCAAAAAGGAATGAATAATTTCAGAACGCAAATTTAATAAATTGAGAATTAAAAAATTTAAATGCAAATTCCCAACACCATAATAATTTTTTGTCAATTTTTAACAAATTTTTAACTTTTAAAATGAGTTTTTATACCAGGCAACCAGGAATGAATAATTTCAGAACGCAAATTTAATAAATTGAAAATTAAAAAATTTTAATGCATATTCCCAACAAAATAATAATTTTCTGTCTCTTTTTAACAAATTTTTAACTTTTAAAATGAGTTCTTATACCAGGCAACCAGGAATGTATAATTTCAGAAAGTTATTATTTTGTTGGGAACTTGCATTAAAATTTTTTAAGTCTCACTTTATTAAATTTGCTTTCTGAAATTATTTATTCCTAGTTGCCTAGTATAAAAACTAATTTAAAAGTTAAAAATTTGATAAAAATTAGCAGAAACAAAATATTTTTTTTGGGAAAATGCATTCAAATTTTTTAATTCTCAATTTGTTAAATTTGCGTTCTGAAATTATTCATTCCTGGTTGCCTGGTATAAAAACTCATTATAAAAGTTAAAAATTTGTTAAAAATTGACAGAAAATTATTATTTTGTTGTTTTTGTTATTTTGTTGCATTTAAATTTTTTAATTCTCAATTTATTAAATTTGCGTTCTGAAATTATTCACTCCTGGTTTCCTGGTATAAAAACTCATTTTAAAAGTTAAAATATTGTTACAAATTGACAAAAACTTAATATTTTTTTGCGAATTTGCATTTAAATCTTTCAATTTTCAATTTATTAAATTTGCGTTCTGAAATTATTCATTCCTGGTTGCCTGGTATAAAAACTCATTTTAAAAGTTAAAAATTTGTTAAAAATAGACAGAAAGTTATTATTTTGTTGGGAATTTGCATTGAAAATTTTTAATTCTCAATTTTTCAAGTTTGCGTTCTGAAATTATTCATTCCTGGTTGCCTAATATAAAAACTAATTTTAAAAGTTAAAAAGTTGTTACAAATTGACAGAAAACTATTATTTTTTTATGAATTTGCATTTAAATTTTTTAATTCTCAATTTATTAAATTTGCGTTCTGAAATTATGCATTCCTGGTTGCCTGGTATAAGAATTCATTTTAAAAGTTAAAAATTGACAGAAACTTAATATTTTTTTGGGAATTTGCATGTAAATTTTTAATTCTCAATTTATTAAATTTGCGTTCTGAAGTTATACATTCCTGGTTGCCTGGTATAAAAATTCATTTTAAAAGTTAAAAATTTGTTAAAAATATTCAGAAAATTATTATTTTGTTGGGAAATTATTTAAATATTTTAATTCCCAATTTATTAAATTTGCGTTCTGAAATTACTCATTCCTGGTTGCCTGGTATAAAAAATTCAAAAATTGATGAAAAGTTATTATTTTGTTGGGAATTTGCATTTAAATTTTTTAATTCTCAATTTTTAAATTTGCGTTCTGAAATTATTCATTCCCGGTTGCCTGGTATAAAAACTCATTTAAAAAGTTAAAAATTACCAGAAAATTATTAGTTTTTTGGGAATTTACATTTAAATTTTTTAATTATCAATTTATTAAATTTGCGTTCTGAAATTATTCATTCCTGGTTGCCTGGTATAAAAACTCATTTTACAAGTTCAAAATTTGATAAAAATTGACAGAAACAAAATATTTTTTTGGGAATTTGCATTAAAATATTTTAATTCTCAATTAATTAAATTTGCGTTCTGAAATTATACGTTCCCGGTTGCCTGGTATAAAAACTCATTTTAAAAGTTCAAAATTTGATAAAAATTGACAGAAACAAAATATTTTTTTGGGAATTTGCATTAAAATATTTTAATTCTCAATTAATTAAATTTGCGTTCTGAAATTACTCATTCCTGTTTGCTTAGTATAAAAAATCGTTTTTAAAGTTAAAAATTTGTTTAAAATTGACAAAAACTTAATATTTTTTTGCGAATTTGCATTTAAATCTTTCAATTTTCAATTTATTAAATTTGCGTTCTGAAATTATTCATTCCTGGTTGCCTGGTATAAAAACTCATTTTAAAAGTTAAAAATTTGTTAAAAATAGACAGAAAGTTATTATTTTGTTGGGAATTTGCATTTAAATTTTTTAATTCCCAATTTATTAAATTTGCGTTCTGAAATTACTCATTCCTGGTTGCCTGGTATAAAAAATTCAAAAATTGATGAAAAGTTATTATTTTGTTGGGAATTTGCATTTAAATTTTTTAATTCTCAATTTTTAAATTTGCGTTCTGAAATTATTCATTCCCGGTTGCCTGGTATAAAAACTCATTTAAAAAGTTAAAAATTACCAGAAAATTATTAGTTTTTTGGGAATTTACATTTAAATTTTTTAATTATCAATTTATTAAATTTGCGTTCTGAAATTATTCATTCCTGGTTGCCTGGTATAAAAACTCATTTTACAAGTTCAAAATTTGATAAAAATTGACAGAAACAAAATATTTTTTTGGGAATTTGCATTAAAATATTTTAATTCTCAATTAATTAAATTTGCGTTCTGAAATTATACGTTCCCGGTTGCCTGGTATAAAAACTCATTTTAAAAGTTAAAAATTTGATAAAAAATCACAGAAAATTATTATTTTGTTGGGAATTTGCATTTAAATTTTTTAATTCTCAATTTATTAAATTTGCGTTCTGAAATTATACGTTCCCGGTTGCCTGGTATAAAAACTCATATAAAAAGTTAAAAATTTGAAAAAAATTGACAGAAACTTAATTTATTTTTTGGGAATTTGCATTTAAATTTTTTAATGCTCAATTTATTAAATTTGCGTTCTGAATTTATTCATTTCTGTTTGCCTAATATCAAAACTAATTTTAAAAGTTAAAAATTTGTTAAAAATTGACAGAAAACTATTATTTTTTTGGGAATTTGCATTTAAATTTTTAATTCTCAATTTATTAAATTTGCGATCTGAAATTATTCATTCCGGGCTGCCATGTATAAAAACTCATTTTAAAAGTTAAAAATTTGTTAAAAATTCACAGAAAATTATTATTTTGTTGGGAATTTGCATTTAAATTTTATAATTCTCAATTTATTAAACTTGCGTTCTGAAATTATTCATTCCTGTTTGCCTAGTATAAAAACTCATTTTAAAAGTTAAAAATTTTTAAAAATAGACAGAAAATTATTATTTCTTTGGGAATTGGCATTAAAATTTTTTAATTCTCAATTTATTATATTTGCGTTCTGAAATTAATCTTTCCTGGTTGCCTGGTATAAAAACTCATTTTAAAAGTTAAAAATATGATAAAAATTGACAGAAACAAAATATTTTTTTGGGTATTTGCATTTAAATTTTTTAATTCTCAATTTATTAAATTTGCGTTCTGAAATTATTCATTCCTGTTTGCCTAGTATAAAAACTCATTTTAGAAGTTAAAAATTTGTCAAAAATTGATGGAAACTTAATATTTTTTTGGGAAATTGCATTTAAATTTTTTAATTCTCAATTTATTAAATTTGCCTTCTGAATTTATTCATTTCTGTTTGGCTAATATAAAAACTAATTTTAAAAGTTAAAAATTTGTTAAAAATTGACAGAAACAAAATATTTTTTTGGGAACTTGCATTTAAATTTTTTAATTCTCAATTTATTAAATTTTCGTTCTGAAATTATTCATTCCTGTTTGCCTAGTATAAAAACTCATTTTAAAAGTTAAAAATTTGTCAAAAATTGATGGAAAATTATTATTTGTTGGGAATTTAATTTTAAATTTTTTAATTCTCAATTTATTAAATTTGCGTTCTGAAATTATTCATTGCTGATTGCCTGGTATAAAATCTCATTTTAAAAGTATAAAATTTGTTAAAAATTGACAGAAACAAAATATTTTTTTGGGTATTTGCATTTAAATTTTTTAATTCTCAATTTATTAAATTTGCGTTCTGAAATTATTCATTCCTGTTTGCCTAGTATAAAAACTCATTTTAGAAGTTAAAAATTTGTCAAAAATTGATGGAAACTTAATATTTTTTTGGGAAATTGCATTTAAATTTTTTAATTCTCAATTTATTAAATTTGCCTTCTGAATTTATTCATTTCTGTTTGGCTAATATAAAAACTAATTTTAAAAGTTAAAAATTTGTTAAAAATTGACAGAAACAAAATATTTTTTTGGGAACTTGCATTTAAATTTTTTAATTCTCAATTTATTAAATTTTCGTTCTGAAATTATTCATTCCTGTTTGCCTAGTATAAAAACTCATTTTAAAAGTTAAAAATTTGTCAAAAATTGATGGAAAATTATTATTTGTTGGGAATTTAATTTTAAATTTTTTAATTCTCAATTTATTAAATTTGCGTTCTGAAATTATTCATTGCTGATTGCCTGGTATAAAATCTCATTTTAAAAGTATAAAATTTGTTAAAAATTGACAGAAACTTAATATTTTTTTGGGAATTTGCATTTAAATTTTTTAATTCTCAATTTATTAAACTTGCGCTCTGAAATTATTCATTCCTGTTTGCCTTTTATAAAAACTTATTTTAAAAGTTAAAAATTTGTTAAAAATTGACATAAAATTATTATTTTGTTGGGAATTTGCATTTAAATTTTTTAATTCTCGATTTATTAAATTTGCGTTCTGAAATTATTCATTCCTGTTTGCGTAGTATAAAAACTCATTTTAGAAGTTAAAAATTTGTTAAAAATTGACATAAAATTATTATTTTGTTGGGAATTTGCATTTAATTTTTTTAATTCTCAATTTATTAAATTTGCGTTGTGAAATTATTCAGTTCTGTTTGCCTAGTATAAAAACTAATTTTTAAAGTTAAAAAATGGTTAAAAATTCACAGAAAATAATTATTTTGTTGGGAATTTGCATTTAAATTTTTTAATTTTCAATTTGTTAAATTTGCGTTCTGAAATTATTCATTCCTGGTTGCCTGGTATAAAAACTCATTTTAAAAGTTAAAAATTTGATAAAAATTGGCAGAAACAAAATATTTTTTTGGGAATTTGCATTAAAATTTTTTAAGTCTCAATTTATTAAATTTGCGTTTTGAAATTATTCATTCCTGGTTGCCTGGTATAAAAAATCATTTTAAAAGTTAAAAATTTGGCAAAAATTGATAGAAAGTTATTATTTTGTTGGGAATATGCATTAAAATTTTTTAAGTCTCACTTTATTAGATTTGCTTTCTCAAATTATTCATTCCTGGTTGCCTGGTATAAAAATTCATTTTAAAAGTTAAAAATTTGTCAAAAATTGATAGAAAGTTATTATTTTGTTGGGAATTTGCATTAAAATTTTTTGAGTCTCATTTTATTAAATTTGCAGTCTGAAATTTTTCATTCCTGGTTGGCTGGTATAAAAAATCATTTTAAAAGTTAAAAATTTGTCAAAAATTGAAAGAAAGTTATTATTTTGTTGGGAATTTGCTTTAAAATTTTTTGAGTCTCATTTTATTAAATTTGCAGTCTGAAATTTTTCATTCCTGGTTGCCTGGTATAAAAAATCATTTTAAAAGTTAAAAATTTGTCAAAAATTGAAAGAAAGTTATTATTTTGTTGGGAATTTGCTTTAAACTTTTTTAAGTCTCAATTTATTAAATTTGCGTTTTGAAATTATTCATTCCTGGTTGCCTGGTATAAAAAATCATTTTAAAAGTTAAAAATTTGGCAAAAATTGATAGAAAGTTATTATTTTGTTGGGAATATGCATTAAAATTTTTTAAGTCTCACTTTATTAGATTTGCTTTCTCAAATTATTCATTCCTGGTTGCCTGGTATAAAAAATCATTTTAAAAGTCAAAAATTTGTCAAAAATTTATAGAAAGTTATTATATTGTTGAGAATTCGCATTTAAATTTTTTAATTCTCAATTTTTAAATTTGCGTTCTGAAATTATTCATTCCTGTTTGCCTGATATAAAAAATCATTTTAAAAGTTAAAAATTTGTCAAAAATTGATAAAAAGTTATTATTTTGTTGGGAATTTGCATTAAAATTTTTTAAGTCTCACTTTATTAAATTTGCTTTCTGAAATTTTTCATTCCTGGTTGCCTGGTATAAAAATTCATTTTAAAAGTTAAAAATTTGTCAAAAATTGATAGAAAGTTATTATTTTGTTGGGAATTTGCATTAAAATTTTTTGAGTCTCATTTTATTAAATTTGCAGTCTGAAATTTTTCATTCCTGGTTGGCTGGTATAAAAAATCATTTTAAAAGTTAAAAATTTGTCAAAAATTAAAAGATAACTACAATACTAGAAATAAGGCAAATTTTTATCTTTCATTGTTTAGAACGGACAAACAAAAAATGAATTGTGTATATAATAGTTTAAGTGCTTTCAATGGTTTATCAGATGATTTGAAAAATATTAATTCTTATAGTTTATTTAAGAAAAAAATAAAAAATTTGCTTTTAACCCTAAATTAAATAACAAAATGGTAGAATGCTCATATATTATTATAAATATATGATAATGGATTATCAGATGATTTGGAAAATATAAATTCTTACATTTAGTTAAGAAAAAAAAAAAAAAAAAAAAAAAAATTACTTTAATTATAACAAATTGTTAAAAGATATACTTAAAATTGCTTGACAATAATATTAATCTATACAACCAAATGGCTTACTTAGGCTATGGTTAGAAAAAAAACTAATTAAATAAATATATATAATAATGTAAAAAAAAAACTATTTATAATTCTATTAGACCCACAGCCAGGGTCGTATGCAAACAATTAATTTATATATAAATTGTAAATCTATTGTAAAATTTATTATTAAGATTTAAAAAAATAAAGAAAAAAAAAAAAAAAAAAAAAAAAAAAAAAAAGAAAGTTATTATTTTGTTGGGAATTTGCTTTAAAATTTTTTGAGTCTCATTTTATTAAATTTGCAGTCTGAAATTTTTCATTCCTGGTTGCCTGGTATAAAAAATCATTTTAAAAGTTAAAAATTTGTCAAAAATTGATAGAAAGTTATTATTTTGTTGGGAAATTGCATTAATATTTTTTAAGTCTCACTTTATTAAATTTGCTTTCTGAAATTATTCATTCCTGGTTGCCTGATATAAAAAATCATTTTAAATGTTAAAAATTTGTCAAAAATTGATAGAAAGTTATTATTTTGTTGGGAATTTGCATTAAAACTTTTTAAGTCTCACTTTATTAAATTTGCTTTCTGAAATTATTCATTCCTGGTTGCCTGGTATAAAAAATCATTTTAAAAGTTAAAAATTTGTCAAAAATTGATAGAAAGTTATTATTTTGTTGGGAATTTGCATTAAATATTTTTAAGTCTCACTTTATTAAATTTGCTTTCTCAAATTTTTCATTCCTGGTTGCCTGGTATAAAAAATCATTTTAAAAGTTAAAAATTTGTCAAAAATTGATACAAAGTTACTATTTAGTTGAGAATTTGCATTAAAATTTTTTAATTCTCAATTTTTTAAATTTGCGTTCTGAAATTATTCATTCCTGGTTACCTGGTATAAAAAATCATTTTAAAAGTTAAAAATTGACAGAAAATTATTATTTTTTTGGGAATTTGAATTTAAATTTTTTAATTCTCAATTTAATAAATTTGCGTTCTGAAATTATTCATTCCTGGTTGCCTAGTATAAAAACAAATTTAAAAGTTAAAAATTTGATAAAAATTGGCAGAAACAAAATATTTTTTTGGGAATTTGAATTAAAATTTTTTAAGTCTCAATTTATTAAATTTGCGTTTTGAAATTATTCATTCCTGGTTGCCTGGTATAAAAAATCATTTTAAAAGTTAAAAATTTGGCAAAAATTGATAGAAATTTATTATTTTGTTGGGAATATGCATTAAAATTTTTTAAGTCTCACTTTATTAGATTTGCTTTCTCAAATTATTCATTCCTGGTTGCCTGGTATAAAAAATCATTTTAAAAGTCAAAAATTTGTCAAAAATTTATAGAAAGTTATTATATTGTTGAGAATTTGCATTTAAATTTTTTAATTCTCAATTTTTAAATTTGCGTTCTGAAATTATTCATTCCTGTTTGCCTGATATAAAAAATCATTTTAAAAGTTAAAAATTTGTCAAAAATTGATAGAAAGTTATTATTTTGTTGGGAATTTGCATTAAAATTTTTTAAGTCTCACTTTATTAAATTTGCTTTCTGAAATTTTTCATTCCTGGTTGCCTGGTATAAAAATTCATTTTAAAAGTTAAAAATTTGTCAAAAATTGATAGAAAGTTATTATTTTGTTGGGAATTTGCATTAAAATTTTTTGAGTCTCATTTTATTAAATTTGCAGTCTGCAATTTTTCATTCCTGGTTGGCTGGTATAAAAAATCATTTTAAAAGTTAAAAATTTGTCAAAAATTGAAAGAAAGTTATTATTTTGTTGGGAATTTGCTTTAAAATTTTTTGAGTCTCATTTTATTAAATTTGCAGTCTGAAATTTTTCATTCCTGGTTGCCTGGTATAAAAAATCATTTTAAAAGTTAAAAATTTGTCAAAAATTGATAGAAAGTTATTATTTTGTTGGGAAATTGCATTAAAATTTTTTAAGTCTCACTTTATTAAATTTGCTTTCTGAAATTATTCATTCCTGGTTGCCTGATATAAAAAATCATTTTAAATGTTAAAAATTTGTCAAAAATTGATAGAAAGTTATTATTTTGTTGGGAATTTGCATTAAAATTTTTTAAGTCTCACTTTATTAAATTTGCTTTCTTAAATTTTTCATTCCTGGTTGCCTGGTATTAAAAATCAGTTTAAAGGTTAAAAATTTGTCAAAAATTGATAGAAAGTTATTATTTTGTTAAGAATTTGCATTAAAATTTTTTAAGTCTCACTTTATTAAATTTGCTTTCTGAAATTATTCATTCCTGGTTGCCTAGTATAAAAACTAATTTTATAAGTTAAAAATTTGTTAAAAATTGACAAAAAATTATTATTTCTTTGGGAATTGGCATTAAAATTTTTTTATTCTCAATTTATTAAATTTGCGTTCTGAAATTATTCATTCCTGGTTGCCTGGCATAAAAACTCATTTTACATGTTAAAAATTTGATAAAAATTGACAGAAACAAAATATTTTTCTGGGTATTTGCATTAAAATTTTTTAAGGCTCAATTTATTAAATGTGGGTTCTGAAATTATTCATTCCTGGTAGCCTGCTATAAAATCTCATTTTAAAAGTTAAAAATTTGTCAAAAATTGATAGAAAGTTATTATTTTGGTGGAAATTTCCATTAAAATTTTTTATGTTTCACTTTATTAAATTTGCGTTCTTAAATTATTCATTCCTGGTTGCCTGGTATAAAAAATCATTTTAAAAGTTAAAAATTTGTCAAAAATTGATAGAAAGTTATTATTTTGTTGGGAATTTGCATTAAAATTTTTTAAGTCTCACTTTATTAAATTTGCTTTCTGAAATTTTTCAATACTGGTTGCCTGGTATAAAAAATCATTTTAAAAGTTAAAAATTTGTCAAAAATTGATAGAAAGTTTTGTTGGGAATTTGCATTAAAATTTTTTAAGTCTCACTTTATTAAATTTGCTTTCTGAAATTATTCATTCCTGGTTGCCTGGCATAAAAACTCATTTTACATGTTAAAAATTTGTCAAAAATTGATAGAAAGTTATTATTTTGTTGGGAATTTGCATTAAAATTTTTTAAGTCTCACTTTATTAAATTTGCGTTCTGAAATTATTCATTCCTGGTTGCCTAGTATAAAAACTCATTTTAAAAGTAAAAAATGTTAAAAATTGACAGAAACTTATAGAAAATTATTATTTTGTTGGGAATTTGCATTTAAATTTTTTAATTCACAATTTATTAAATTTGCCTTCTGAATTTATTCATTCCTGGTTGCCTGGTATAAAATCTCACTTTAAAAGTTAAAAATTTGGTAAAAATTGACAGAAACTTAATATTTTTTTTGGGAATTTGCATTTAAATTTTTTTATTCTCAATTTATTAAATTTGCGTTCTGAAATAATCCATTTCTGTTTGCCTAGTATAAAAACTAATTTTTAAAGTTAAAAAATTGTTAAAAATTCACAGAAAATTATTATTTTGTTGGGAATTTGCATTTCAATTTTTTATTTCACAATTTATTAAATTTGCCTTCTGAAATTATTCATTCCTGGTTGCCTAGTATAAAAACTCATTTTAAAACTTAAAAATTTGTTAAAAATTGACAGAAACTTATAGAAAAATATTATTTTGTTGGGAATTTGCATTTAAATTTTTTAATTCACAATTTATTAAATTTGCGTTCTGAAATTATTCATTCCTGGTTGCCTGGCATAAAAACTCATTTTACATGTTAAAAATTTGATAAAAATTGACAGAAACAAAATATTTTTTTGGGTATTTGCATTAAAATTTTTTAAGTCTCAATTTATAAAAATTTGCGTTCTGAAATTATTCATTCCTGGAACTTGCTATAAAATCTCATTTTAAAAGTTAAAAATTTGTCAAAAATTGATAGAAAGTTATTATTTTGTTGGGAATTTCAATTAAAATTTTTTAAGTCTCACTTTATTAAATTTGCTTTCTGAAATTTTTCATTCCTGGTTGCCTGGTATAAAAAATCATTTTAAATGTTAAAAATTTGTCAAAAATTGATAGAAAGTTATTATTTTGTTGGGAATTTGCATTAAAATTTTTTAAGTCTCACTTTATTAAATTTGCTTTCTGAAATTATTCATTCCTGGTTGCCTGGTATAAAAAATCATTTTAAAAGTTAAAAATTTGTCAAAAATTGATAGAAAGTTATTATTTTGTTGGGAATTTGCATTAAATATTTTTAAGTCTCACTTTATTAAATTTGCTTTCTCAAATTTTTCATTCCTGGTTGCCTGGTATAAAAAATCATTTTAAAAGTTAAAAATTTGTCAAAAATTGATAAAAAGTTACTATTTAGTTGGGAATTTGCATTAAAATTTTTTAATTCTCAATTTTTTAAATTTGCGTTCTGAAATTATTTATTCCTGGTTACCTGGTATAAAAAATCATTTTAAAAGTTAAAAATTGACAGAAAATTATTATTTTTTTGGGATTTTGAATTTAAATTTTTTAATTCTCAATTTAATAAATTTGCGTTCTGAAATTATTCATTCCTGGTTGCCTAGTATAAAAACTCATTTTAAAAGTTAAAAATTTGTCAAAAATTGATAGAAAGTTATTATTTTGTTGGGAATTTGCATTTAAACTTTTTAATTCTCAATTTATTAAATTTGCGTTCTGAAATTATTCATTCGTGGTTGCCTAGTATAATAACTAATTTAAAAGTTAAAAATTTGATAAAAATTGACAGAAAATTATTATTTTGTTGGGAATTTGCATTTAAATTTTTTAATTCTCAATTTATTAAATTTGCGTTCTGAAATTATTCATTCGTGGTTGCCTTGTATAAAAACTCATTTTAAAAGTTAAAAATTTGTTAAAAATTGACAAAAACTTAATATTTTTTTGGGAATTTGCATATAAAAATTTTAATTCTCAATTTATTAAATTTGCGTTCTGAAATTATTCATTCCTGGTTGCCTGTTATAAAAACTTATTTAAAAGTTAAAAATTTGTTAAAAATAAACAGAAAGTTATTATTTTGTTGGGAATATTCATTCAAATTTTTTAATTCTCAATTTATTAAATTTGCGTTCTGAAATTATTCTTTCCTGGTTGCCTGGTATAAAAACTCATTTTAAATGTTAAAAATTTGATTAAAATTGGCAGAAACAAAATATTTTTTTGGGAATTTGCATTAAAATTTTTTAAGTCTCAATTTATTAAATTTGCGTTTTGAAATTATTCATTCCTGGTTGCCTGGTATAAAAAATCATTTTAAAAGTTAAAAATTTGTCTAAAATTGATAGAAAGTTATTATTTTGTTGGGAATTTGCATTTAAATTTTTTAATTCTCAATTTATTAAAATTGCGTTCTGAAATTATTCATTCGTGGTTGCCTGGTATAAAAACTCATTTTAAAAGTTAAAAATTTGATAAAAATTGGCAGAAACAAAATATTTTTTTGGGAATTTGAATTAAAATTTTTTAAGTCTGAATTTATTAAATTTGCGTTTTGAAATTATTTATTCCTGGTTGCCTGGTATAAAAAATCATTTTAAAAACTAAAAATTTGCCAAAAATTGATAGAAAGTTATTATTTTGTTGGGAATTTGCATTAAAATTTTTTAAGTCTCGCTTTATTAAATTTGCTTTCTGAAATTTTTCATTCCTGGTTGCCTGGTATAAAAAATCATTTTAAAAGTTAAAAATTTATCAAAAATTGATAGAAAGTTATTATTTTGTTGGGAATTTGCATTAAAATTTTTTAAGTCTCACTTTATTAAATTTGCTTTCTGAAATTATTCATTCCTGGTTTCCTGGCATAAAAACTCATTTTACATGTTAAAAATTTGATAAAAATTGACAGAAACAAAATATTTTTTTGGGTATTTGCATTAAAATTTTTTAAGTCCCAATTTATTAAATTTGCGTTTTGAAATTATTCATTCCTGGTTGCCTGCTATAAAATCTCATATTAAAAGTTAAAAATTTGTCAAAAATTGATAGAAAGATATTATTTTGTTGGGAGTTTCCATTAAAATTTTTTAAGTCTCACTTTATTAAATTTGCTTTCTCAAATTTTTCATTCCTGGTTGCCTGGTATAAAAAATCATTTTAAAAGTTAAAAATTTGTCAAAAATTGATAGAAAGTTACTATTTAGTTGGGAATTTGCATTAAAATTATTTAATTCTCAATATTTTAAATTTGCGTTCTGAAATTATTCATTCCTGGTTACCTGGTATAAAAAATCATTTTAAAAGTTAAAAATTGACAGAAAATTATTATTTTTTTGGGAATTTGAATTTAAATTTTTTAATTCTCAATTTCTTAAATTTGCCATCTGAAATTCTTCATTCCTGGTTGCCTAGTATAAAACTCATTTTAAAAGTTAAAAATTTGTTAAAAATTGAGAGAAAATTCGTATTTTGTTGGGAATTTGCATTTAAATTTTTAAATTCTCAATTTTTAAATTTGCGTTCTGAAATTATTCATTACTGTTTGCCTGGTATAAAAAATCATTTTAAAAACTAAAAATTTGCCAAAAATTGATAGAAAGTTATTATTTTGTTGGGAATTTGCATTAAAATTTTTTAAGTCTCACTTTATTAAATTTGTTTTCTGAAATTTTTCATTCCTGGTTGTCTGGTATAAAAAATCATTTTAAAAGTTAAAAATTTGTCAAAAATTGATAGAAAGTTATTATTTTGTTAGGAATTTGGATTAAAATTTTTTAAGTCTCACTTTATTAAATTTGCTTTCTGAAATTATTCATTCCTGGTTGCCTGGTATAAAAAATCATTTTAAAAGTTCAAAATTTGTCAAAAATTGATAGAAAGTTATTATTTTGTTGGGAATTTGCATTAAAATTTTTTAAGTCTCACTTTATTAAATTTGCTTTCTGAAATTTTTCATTCCTTGTTGCCTGGTATAAAAAATCATTTTAAAAGTTAAAAATTTGTCAAAAATTGATAGAAAGTTATTATTTTGTTAGGAATTTGCCATAAAATTTTTTAAGTCTCACTTTATTAAATTTGCTTTCTGAAATTATTCATTCCTGGTTGCCAAGTATAAAAACTAATTTTATAAGTTAAAAATTTGTTAAAAATTGACAAAAAATTATTTTTTTTTTGGGAATTGGCATTAAAATTTTTTTATTCTCAATTTATTAAATTTGCGTTCTGAAATCATTCATTCCTGGTTGCCTGGTATAAAATCTCATTTTAAAAGCTAAAAATTTGTTAAAAATTGACAGAAACTTAATATTTTTTTTGGGAATTTGCATTTATAATTTTTTAATTCTCAATTTATTAAATTTGCGTTCTGAAATATTTCATTTCTGTTTGCCTAGTATAAAAACTAATTTTTAAAGTTAAATATGGTTAAAAATTCACAGAAAATTATTGTTTTGTTAGGAATTTGCATTTACATTTTTTAATTTTCAATTTCTTAAATTTACCATCTGAAATTCTTCATTCCTGGTTGCCTAGTATAAAAACTCATTTTAAAAGTTAAAAATTTGTTAAAAATTGATAGAAAATTCGTATTTTATTGGGAATTTGCATTTAAATTTTTTAATTTTCAATTTATTAAATTTGCGTTCTGAAATTATTCATTCCTGGTTGCCTGGTGTAAAAACTCACTTTAAAAGTTAAAAATTTGATAAAAATTGGCAGAAACCAAATATTTTTTTGGGAATTTGCATTAAAATTTTTTAAGTCTCAATTTATTAAATTTGCGTTTTGAAATTATTCATTCCTGGTTGCCTGGTATAAAAAATCATTTTAAAAGTTAAAAATTTGTCAAAAATTGATAGAAAGTTATTATTTTGTTGGGAATTTGCATTAAAATTTTTTAAGTCTCACTTTATTAAATTTGCGTTCTGAAATTATTCATTCCTGGTTGCCTAGTATAAAAACTCATTTTAAAAGTTAAAAATTTATTAAAAATTGACAGAAACTTATAGAAAATTATTATTTTGTTGGGAATTTGCATTAAAATTTTTTAATTCTTTATTTATTAAATTTGCCTTCTGAATTTATTCATTCCTGGTTGCCTGGTATAAAATCTCATTTTAAAAGTTAAAAACTTGTTAAAACTTGACAGAAACTTAATATTTTTTTTGGGAATTTGCATTTATAATTTTTTAATTCTCAATTTATTAAATTTGCGTTCTGAAATTATTTATTCCTGGTTGCCTGGTATAGAAACTCATTTAAAAAGTTAAAAATTTGTTAAAAATAGACAGAAATATATTATTTTGTTGGGAATTTGCATTTAAATTTTTCAATCCTCAATTTATTAAATTTGCGTTCTGAAATTATTCATTCCTGGTTGCCTAGTATAAAACCTCATTTTAAAAGTTAAAAATTTGTTAAAAATTCACAGAAAATTATTATTTTGTTGGGAATGTGCATTTAAATTTTTTAATTCTCAATTTATTAAATTTGCGTTCTGAAATTATTCATTCCTGGTTGCCTGGTATAAAAATTCATTTTAAAAGTTAAAAATTTGTCAAAAATTGACAGAAAATTATTATTTTGTTGGGAATTTGCATTTAAATTTTTTAATTCTTATTTTTAAATTTGCGTTCTGAAATTATTCATTCCTGGTTGCCTGGTATAAAAACTCATTTACAAAGTCAAAAATATGTTAAAAATATGTTTGCCATCTGAAATTCTTCATTCCTGGTTGCCTAGTATAAAACTCATTTTAAAAGTTAAAAATTTGTTAAAAATTGAGAGAAAATTCGTATTTTGTTGGGAATTTGCATTTAAATTTTTAAATTCTCAATTTTTAAATTTGCGTTCTGAAATTATTCATTACTGTTTGCCTGGTATAAAAAATCATTTTAAAAACTAAAAATTTGCCAAAAATTGATAGAAAGTTATTATTTTGTTGGGAATTTGCATTAAAATTTTTTAAGTCTCACTTTATTAAATTTGTTTTCTGAAATTTTTCATTCCTGGTTGTCTGGTATAAAAAATCATTTTAAAAGTTAAAAATTTGTCAAAAATTGATAGAAAGTTATTATTTTGTTAGGAATTTGGATTAAAATTTTTTAAGTCTCACTTTATTAAATTTGCTTTCTGAAATTATTCATTCCTGGTTGCCTGGTATAAAAAATCATTTTAAAAGTTCAAAATTTGTCAAAAATTGATAGAAAGTTATTATTTTGTTGGGAATTTGCATTAAAATTTTTTAAGTCTCACTTTATTAAATTTGCTTTCTGAAATTTTTCATTCCTTGTTGCCTGGTATAAAAAATCATTTTAAAAGTTAAAAATTTGTCAAAAATTGATAGAAAGTTATTATTTTGTTAGGAATTTGCCATAAAATTTTTTAAGTCTCACTTTATTAAATTTGCTTTCTGAAATTATTCATTCCTGGTTGCCAAGTATAAAAACTAATTTTATAAGTTAAAAATTTGTTAAAAATTGACAAAAAATTATTTTTTTTTTGGGAATTGGCATTAAAATTTTTTTATTCTCAATTTATTAAATTTGCGTTCTGAAATCATTCATTCCTGGTTGCCTGGTATAAAATCTCATTTTAAAAGCTAAAAATTTGTTAAAAATTGACAGAAACTTAATATTTTTTTTGGGAATTTGCATTTATAATTTTTTAATTCTCAATTTATTAAATTTGCGTTCTGAAATATTTCATTTCTGTTTGCCTAGTATAAAAACTAATTTTTAAAGTTAAATATGGTTAAAAATTCACAGAAAATTATTGTTTTGTTAGGAATTTGCATTTACATTTTTTAATTTTCAATTTCTTAAATTTACCATCTGAAATTCTTCATTCCTGGTTGCCTAGTATAAAAACTCATTTTAAAAGTTAAAAATTTGTTAAAAATTGATAGAAAATTCGTATTTTATTGGGAATTTGCATTTAAATTTTTTAATTTTCAATTTATTAAATTTGCGTTCTGAAATTATTCATTCCTGGTTGCCTGGTGTAAAAACTCACTTTAAAAGTTAAAAATTTGATAAAAATTGGCAGAAACCAAATATTTTTTTGGGAATTTGCATTAAAATTTTTTAAGTCTCAATTTATTAAATTTGCGTTTTGAAATTATTCATTCCTGGTTGCCTGGTATAAAAAATCATTTTAAAAGTTAAAAATTTGTCAAAAATTGATAGAAAGTTATTATTTTGTTGGGAATTTGCATTAAAATTTTTTAAGTCTCACTTTATTAAATTTGCGTTCTGAAATTATTCATTCCTGGTTGCCTAGTATAAAAACTCATTTTAAAAGTTAAAAATTTATTAAAAATTGACAGAAACTTATAGAAAATTATTATTTTGTTGGGAATTTGCATTAAAATTTTTTAATTCTTTATTTATTAAATTTGCCTTCTGAATTTATTCATTCCTGGTTGCCTGGTATAAAATCTCATTTTAAAAGTTAAAAACTTGTTAAAACTTGACAGAAACTTAATATTTTTTTTGGGAATTTGCATTTATAATTTTTTAATTCTCAATTTATTAAATTTGCGTTCTGAAATTATTTATTCCTGGTTGCCTGGTATAGAAACTCATTTAAAAAGTTAAAAATTTGTTAAAAATAGACAGAAATATATTATTTTGTTGGGAATTTGCATTTAAATTTTTCAATCCTCAATTTATTAAATTTGCGTTCTGAAATTATTCATTCCTGGTTGCCTAGTATAAAACCTCATTTTAAAAGTTAAAAATTTGTTAAAAATTCACAGAAAATTATTATTTTGTTGGGAATGTGCATTTAAATTTTTTAATTCTCAATTTATTAAATTTGCGTTCTGAAATTATTCATTCCTGGTTGCCTGGTATAAAAATTCATTTTAAAAGTTAAAAATTTGTCAAAAATTGACAGAAAATTATTATTTTGTTGGGAATTTGCATTTAAATTTTTTAATTCTTATTTTTAAATTTGCGTTCTGAAATTATTCATTCCTGGTTGCCTGGTATAAAAACTCATTTACAAAGTCAAAAATATGTTAAAAATTGATAGAAAATTATTATATTTTTGGGAATTTACATTAAATTTTTTAATTCTCAATTTATTAAATTTGTGTTCTGAAATTATTCATTCCTGGTTGCCTGGTATAAAAACTCATTTTAAAAGTTAAAAATTTGTTAAAAATTCACAGAAAATTATTATTTTGTTGGGAATTTGCATTTAAATTTTTTAATTCTCAATTTATTAAATTTGCGTTGTGAATTTATTCATTCCTGTTTGCCTAGTATAAAAACTCATTTTAAAAGTTAAAAATTTGTTAAAAATTGACACTTAATATATTTTTGGGAATTTGCATTTAAATTTATTGATTCTCAATTTCATAAATTTGCACTCTGAAATTATTCATTCCTGTTTTCGTAGTATAAAAATTCATTTTAAAAGTTTAAAATTTGTCAAAAGTGAATAGAAAGTTATTATTTTGTTGGGAATTTGCATATAAATTTTTCAATTCTCAATTTATTAAATTTGCGTTCTGAAATTATTCATTCCTGGTTGCCTGGTATAAAAACTCATTTTAAAAGTTAAAAATTTGTTAAAAATTCACAGAAAATTATTATTTTGTTGGGAATTTGCATTTAAATTTTTTAATTCTCAATTTATTAAATTTGCGTTGTGAATTTATTCATTCCTGTTTGCCTAGTATAAAAACTCATTTTAAAAGTTACAAATTTGTTAAAAATTGACAGAAACTTATAGAAAATTATTATTTTGTTGCGAATTTGCATTTAAATTTTTTAATTTTCAATTTATTAAATTTGCGTTCTGAAATTATTCATTCCTGTTTGCCTAGTATAATAACTAATTTTAAAAGTTAAAAATTTGTTAAAAATTGACAGAAAATTGTTATTTTTTTTGGAATTTGCATTTAAATTTTTTAATTCTCAATTTATTAAATTTGCGTTCTGAAATTATTCATTCCTGGTTGCCTGGTATAAAAACTCATTTTAAAAGTTAAAAATTTGTTAAAAATTGATAGAAAATTATTATTTTTTTGGGAACTTACATTAAATTTTTTAATTCTCAATTTATTAAATTTGCGTTCTGAAATTATTCATTCCTGTTTGCCTAGTATAAAAACTCATTTTAAAAGTTAAAAATTTGTTAAAAATTGACACTTAATATATTTTTGGGAATTTGCATTTAAATTTATTGATTCTCAATTTCATAAATTTGCACTCTGAAATTATTCGTTCCTGTTTTCGTAGTATAAAAATTCATTTTAAAAGTTTAAAATTTGTCAAAAGTGAATAGAAAGTTATTATTTTGTTGGGAATTTGCATATAAATTTTTCAATTCTCAATTTATTAAATTTGCGTTCTGAAATTATTCATTCCTGGTTGCCTGGTATAAAAACTCATTTTAAAAGTCAAAAATTTGTTAAAAATTTAAACTTAATATTTTTTTGGGAATTTGCATTTAAATTTATTGATTCTCAATTTCTTAAATTTGCGCTCTGAAATTATTCATTCCAGGTTGCCTGGTATAAAAACTCATTTTAAAAGTTAAAAATTTGTTAAAAATTGATAGAAAATTATTATTTTTTTGGGAATTTACATTAAATTTTTTAATTCTCAATTTATTAAATTTGCGTTCTGAAATTATTCATTCCTGTTTGCCTAGTATAAAAACTCATTTTAAAAGTTAAAAATTGACAGAAAATTGACAGAAAATTATTATTTTTTTGGGAATTTACATTAAATTTTTTAATTCTCAATTTATTAAATTTGCGTTCTGAAATTATTCATTCCTGGTTGCCTGGTATAAAAACTCATTTTAAAAGTTAAAAATTTGTTAAAAATTGACAGAAACTTATAGAAAATTATTATTTTGTTGCGAATTTGCATTTAAATTTTAATTCTCAATTTATTAAATTTGCTTTCTGAAATTATTCATTCCTGTTTGCCTAGTATAAAAACTCATTTTAAAAGTTAAAAATTTGATAAAAATTGACAGAAACTTAATATTTTTTTGGGAATTTGCATTTAAATTTTTTAATTCTCAATTTATTAAATTTGCGTTCTGAATTTATTCATTTCTGTTTGCCTAATATAAAACTAATTTTAAAAGTTAAAAATTTGTTAAAAATTGACAGAAAATTGTTATTTTCTTGGGAATTTGCATTTAAATTTTTTAATTCTCAATTTATTAAATTTGCGTTCTGAAATTATTCATTTCTTGTTGCCTGGTATAAAAACTCATTTTAAAAGTTAAAAATTAGTTAAAAATTGACCAAAACTTATAGAAAATTATTATTTTGTTGCGAATTTGCATTTAAATTTTTTAATTCTCAATTTATTAAATTTGCGTTCTGAAATTATTCATTCCTGTTTACCTAGTATAAAAACTCATTTTAAAAGTTAAAAATTTGATGAAAATTGACAGAAACTTAATATTTTTTTGGGAATTTGCATTTAAATTTTTTAATTCTCAATTTATTAAATTTGCGTTCTGAGTTTAATCATTTCTGTTTGCATAATATAAAAACTGATTTTAAAAGTTAAAAATTTGTTAAAAATTGACAGAAAATTTTAATTTTCTTGGGAATTTGCATTTAAATATTTTAATTCTCAATTTATTAAATTTGCGTTCTGAAATTATTCATTTCTTGTTGCCTAGTATAAAAACTCATTTTAAAAGTTTAAAATTTGTCAAAAATTAAAAGAAAGTTATTATTTTGTTGGGAATTTGCATTTAAATTTATTGATTCTCAATTTATTAAATTTGAGTTCTGAAATTATTCATTCCTGTTTGCCTGGTATAAAAACTCATTTTAAAAGTTTAAAATTTGTCAAAAATTGATAGAAAGTTATTATTTTGTTGGGAATTTGCATTTAAATATTTTAATTCTCAATTTTTAAGTTTGTGTTCTGAAATTATTCATTCCTGTTTACCTGGTATAAAAACTCTTTTTAAAAGTTAAAAATTTGTTAAAAATTGACAGAAACTTATTGAAAATTATTATTTTGTTGGGAATTTGCATTTAAATTTTGCAATCCTCAATTTATTAAATTTGCGTTCTGAAATTATTCATTCCTTATAACCTGGTTTAAAAACTCTTTTTAAAAGTTAAAAATTTGTTAAAAATTGACAGAAACTTATTATTTTGTTGGGAATTTGCATTTAAATTTTGCAAACCTCAATTTATTAAATTTGCGTTCTGAAATTATTCATTCCTGGTTGCCTGGTATAAAAACTCATTTTAAAAGTTAAAAATTTGTTAAAAATAGACACAAACTTATAGAAAATTATTATTTTGTTGGGAATTTGCATTTAAATTTTTTAATTCTCAATTTATTAAATTTGCGTTCTGAAATTATTCATTCCTGGTTGCCTAGTATAAAACCTCATTTTAAAAGTTAAAAATTCACAGAAAATTATTATTTTGTTGGGAATTTGCATTTAACTTTTTTAATTCTCAATTTATTAAATTTGCTTTCTGAAATTATTCATTCCTTATAACCTGGTATAAAAACTCTTTTTAAAAGTTAAAAATTTGTTAAAAATAGACAGAAACTTATAGAAAATTATTATTTTGTTGGGAATTTGCATATAAATTTTTTTAATTCTCAATTTATTAAATTTGCGTTCTGAAATTATTCATTCCTGGTTGCCTAGTATAAAACCTCATTTTAAAAGTTAAAAATTTGTTAAAAATTCACAGAAAATTATTATTTTGTTTGGAAATTTGCATTTAAATTTTTTAATTCTCAATTTATTAAATTTGCGTTCTGAAATTATTCATTCCTGGTTGCCTAGTATGAAAACTTATTTTAAAAGTTAAAAATTTGTTAAAAATTCACAGAAAATTATTATTTTGTTGGGAATTTGCATTTAAATTTTTTTATTCTCAATTTATTAAGTTTGCGTTCTGAAATTATTCATTCCTGGTTGCCTGTTATAAAAACTCATTTAACAGTTAAAAATTTGTTAAAAATAAACAGAAAGTTATTATTTTGTTAGGAATATTCATTCAAATTTTTTAATTCTCAATTTATTAAATTTGCGTTCTGAAATTATTCATTCCTTATAACCTGGTATAAAAACTCTTTTTAAAAGTTAAAAATTTGTTAAAAATTGAAAGAAACTTATTGAAAATTATTATTTTGTTGGGAATTTGCATTTAAATTTTTCAATCCTCAATTTATTAAATTTGCGTTCTGAAATTATTCATTCCTGTTTGCCTGGTATAAAAACTCATTTTAAAAGTTAAAAATTTGTTAAAAATTCGCAGAAAATTATTATTTTGTTGGGAATTTGCATTTTAATTTTTTAATTCTCAATTTATTAAATTTGCGTTATGAAATTGTACATTCCCGGTTGCCTGGTATAAAAACTCATTTTAAAAGTAAAAAATTTATTAAAAATTCGCAGAAAATTATTATTTTGTTGGGAATTTGAATTTAAATTTTTTAATTCTCAATTTATAAAATTTGCGTTCTGAAATTTATTATTCCTGGTTGCCTGGTATAGAAACTCATTTTAAAAGTTAAAAAATTGTTATAAATAGACAGAAATATATTATATTGTTGGGAATTTGCATTTAAATTTTTTAATTCTCAATTTATTAAATTTGCGTTCTGAAATTATTCATTCCTTATAACTTGGTTTAAAAACTCTTTTTAAAAGTTAAAAATTTGTTAAAAATTGACAGAAACTTATTGAAAATTATTATTTTGTTGGTAATTTGCATTTAAATTTTTCAATCCTCAATTTATTAAATTTGCGTTCTGAAATTATTCATTCCTTATAACCTGGTTTAAAAAATCTTTTTAAAAGTTAAAAATTTTTTAAAAATTGACAGAAACTTATTGAATATTATTATTTTGTTGGGATTTTGCATTTAAATTTTGCAATCCTCAATTTATTAAATTTGCGTTCTGAAATTATTCATTCCTGGATGCCTGGTATAAAAACTCATTTTAAAAGTTAAAAATTTGTTATAAATAGACACAAACTTATAGAAAATTATTATTTTGTTGGGAATTTGCATTTAAATTTTTTAATTCTCAATTTATTAAATTTGCGTTCTGAAATTATTCATTCTTGGTTGCCTAGTATAAAAACTGATTTTAAAAGTTAAAAATTCACAGAAAATTATTATTTTGTTGGGAATTTGCATTTAACTTTTTTAATTCTCAATTTATTAAATTTGCTTTCTGAAATTATTCATTCCTTATAACCTGGTATAAAAACTCTTTTTAAAAGTTAAAAATTTGTTAAAATTAGACAGAAAGTTATTATTTTTTTCCTGGTTGCCTGGTATAAAAACTCATTTTAAAAATTAAAAATTTGTTAAAAATTGAAGAAACTTAATATTTTTTTGGGAATTTGCATTTAAATTTTTTAATTCTCAATTTATTAAATTTGCGCTCTGAAATTATTCATTCCTGATAACCTGGTATAAAAACTCTTTTTAAAAGTTAAAAATTTGTTAAAAATAGACAGAAACATATAGAAAATTATTATTTTGTTGGGAATTTGCATTTAAATTCTTAATTTCTCAGATTATTAAATTTGCGTTCTGAAATTATTCATTTCTGGTTGCCTAGTATAAAACCTCATTTTAAAAGTTAAAAATTTGTTAAAAATTCACAGAAAATTATTATTTTGTAGTGAATTTGCATTTAAATTTTTTAATTCTCAATTTATTAAGTTTGCGTTCTGAAATTATTCATTCCTGGTTGCCTGGTATAAAAACTCATTTTAAAAGTTAAAAATTTGTTAAAAATTGACAAAAACTTAATATTTTTTTGGGAATTTGCATTTAAATTTTTTAATTCTCAATTTATTAAATTTTTTAATTATCAATTTATTAAATTTGCATTCTGAAATTATTCATTCCTGGTTGCCTGGTATAAAAACTCATTTTAAAAGTTAAAAATTTGTTAAAAATAGACAGAAAATTATTATTTTGTTGGGAATTTGCATTTAAATTTTTTAATTCTCAATTTATTAAATTGGCGTTCTGAAATTACTCATTCCTGTTTGCTTAGTGTAAAAACTCATTTTAAAAGTTAAAAAATTGTCAAAAATTGAAAAAAGTTATTATTTTGTTGGGAATATGCATTCAAATTTTTTTATTCTCAATTTATTAAATTTGCGTTCTGAAATTATTCATTCCTGTTTGCCTAGTATAAAAACTCATTTTAAAAGTTAAAAATTGACAGAAAATTATTATCTTTTTGGGAATATGCATTCAAATATTTTAATTCTCAATTTATTAAATTTGCGTTCTGAAATTTTTCATTCCTGGTTGCCTGGTATAAAAACTCATTTTAAAAGTTAAAAATTTGATAAAAATTGACAGAAACAAAATATTTTTTTAGGAATTTGCATTTAAATTTTTTAATTCTAAATTTATTAAATTTGCGTTCTGAAATTATTCATTCCTGTTTGCCTAGTATAAAACCTCATTTTAAAAGTTAAAAATTTGTTAAAAATTCACAGAAAATTATTATTTTGTTGAGAATTTGCATTTAAATTTTTTAATTCTCAATTTATTAAATTGGCGTTCTGAAATTACTCATTCCTGTTTGCTTAGTGTAAAAACTCATTTTAAAAGTTAAAAAATTGTCAAAAATTGAAAAAAGTTATTATTTTGTTGGGAATATGCATTCAAATTTTTTTATTCTCAATTTATTAAATTTGCGTTCTGAAATTATTCATTCCTGTTTGCCTAGTATAAAAACTCATTTTAAAAGTTAAAAATTGACAGAAAATTATTATCTTTTTGGGAATATGCATTCAAATTTTTTAATTCTCAATTTATTAAATTTGCGTTCTGAAATTTTTCATTCCTGGTTGCCTGGTATAAAAACTCATTTTAAAAGTTAAAAATTTGATAAAAATTGACAGAAACAAAATATTTTTTTAGGAATTTGCATTTAAATTTTTTAATTCTAAATTTATTAAATTTTCGTTCTGAAATTATTCATTCCTGGTTGCCTAGTATAAAACCTCATTTTAAAAGTTAAAAATTTGTTAAAAATTCACAGAAAATTATTATTTTGTTGAGAATTTGCATTTAAATTTTTTAATTCTCAATTTATTAAATTTGCGTTCTGAAATTATTCATTCCTGGTTTCCTGGTATAAAAATTCTTTTTAAAAGTTAAAAATTTGTCAAAATCTGACAGAAAATTATTATTTTGTTGGGAATTTGCTTTTAAATTTTTTAATTCTTATTTTTAAATTTGCGTTCTGAAATTATTCATTCCTGTTTGCCTAGTATAAAAACTCATTTTAAAAGTTTAAAATTTGTCAAAAATTGATAGAAAGTTATTATTTTGTTGGGAATTTGCTTTTAAATTTTTTAATTCTCAATTTTTAAATTTGTGTTCTGAAATTATTCATTCCTGTTTGCCTGGTATAAAAACTCATTTTAAAAGTTAAAAATTGACAGAAACTTAATATTTTTTTGGGAATTTGCATTAAAATTTTTTAATTCTCAATTTATTAAATTTGCGTTCTGAATTTATTCATTTCTGTTTGCCTAGTATAAAAACTCATTTTAAAAGTTAAAAATTTGATAAAAATTGACAGAAACTTATAGAAAATTATTATTTTGTTGCGAATTTGCATTTAAATTTTTTAATTCTCAATTTATTAAATTAGCGTTCTGAAATTATTCATTCGTGGTTGCCTGGTATAAAAACTCATTTTAAAAGTTAAAAATTTGTTAAAAATTGACACTTAATATTTTTTTGGGAATTTGCATTTAAATTTATTGATTCTCAATTTCTTTAATTTGCGTTCTGAAATTATTCATTCCTGGTTGCCTGGTATAAAAACTCATTTACAAAGTCAAAAATTTGTTAAAAATTTATAGAAAATTATTATATTTTTGGGAATTTACATTAAATTTTTTAATTCTCAATTTATTAAATTTGCGTTCTGAAATTATTCATTCCTGGTTGCCTGGTATAAAAACTCATTTTAAAAGTTAAAAATTTGTTAAAAATTCACAGAAAATTATTATTTTGTTGGGAATTTGCATTTAAATTTTTTAATTCTCAATTTATTAAATTTGCGTTGTGAATTTATTCATTCCTGTTTGCCTGGTATAAAATATCATTTTAAAATTTAAAAATTGACAGAAACTTAATATTTTTTTGGGAATTTGCATTTAAATTTTTTAATTCTCAGTTTATTAAATTTGTGTTCTGAAATTACTCATTTCTGTTTGCCTAGTATAACAACTAATTTTAAAAGTTAAAAAATGGTTAACAAATCACAGAAAATTATTATTTTGTTGGGAATTTGCATTTAAATTATTTAATTTTCAATTTCTTAAATTTGCGTTCTGAAATTATTCATTCCTGGTTGCCTTGTATAAAAACACATTTTAAAAGTTAAAAATTTGTTAAAAATTGACAGAAAATTCGTATTTTGTAGGGAATTTGCATTTAAATTTTTTAATTCTCACTTTTTAAATTTGCCTTCTGAAATTATTCATTCCTGTTTGCCTAGTATAAAAACTAATTTTAAAAGTTAAAAATTTGTTAAAAATTGATAGAAAATTATTATTTTTTTGGAAACTTACATTAAGTTTTTTAATTCTCAATTTATTAAATTTGCGTTCTGAAATTATTCATTCCTGGTTGCCTAGTATAAAACCTCATTTTAAAAGTTAAAAATTTGTTAAAAATTCACAGAAAATTATTATTTTGTTGAGAATTTGCATTTAAATTTTTTAATTCTCAATTTATTAAATTTGCGTTCTGAAATTATTCATTCCTGGTTTCCTGGTATAAAAATTCTTTTTAAAAGTTAAAAATTTGTCAAAAATTGACAGAAAATTATTATTTTGTTGGGAATTTGCATTTAAATTTTTTAATTCTTATTTTTAAATTTGCGTTCTGAAATTATTCATTCCTGGTTGCCTGGTATAAAAACTCATTTTAAAAGTTACAAATTTGTTAAAACTTGACAGAAACTTATAGAAAATTATTATTTTGTTGCGAATTTGCATTTAAATTTGTTATTTCTCAATTTATTAAATTTGCGTTCTGAAATTTTTCATTCCTGGTTGCCTGGTATAAAAAATCATTTTAAAAGTTAAAAATTTGTCAAAAATTGACAGAAAATTATTATTTTGTTGGGAATTTTCATTTAAATTTTTTAATTCACAATTTATTAAATTTGCGTTCTGAAATTATTCATTCCTGGTTCCCTGGTATAAAAATTAATTTTAAAAGTTAAAAATTTGTCAAAAATTGAAAAAAGTTATTATTTTGTTGGGAATATGCATTGTTATAAATTGACTGAAAATTGTTATTTTTTTGGGAATTTGCATTTAAATTTTTTAATTCTCAATTTATTAAATTTGCGTTCTGAAATTATTCATTCCTGTTTGCCTAGTATAAAAACTCATTTTTAAAGTTAAAAATTTGTTAAAAATTGACACTTAATATATTTTTAGAAATTGGCTTTTAAATTTATTGATTCTCAATTTCTTAAATTTGCGCTCTGAAATTATTCATTCCTGTTTGCCTAGTATAAAAACTCATTTTAAAAGTTTAAAATTTGTCAAAAATTGATAGAAGGTTATTATTTTGTTGGGAATTTGCATTTAAATTTTTCAATTCCCAATATATTAAATTTGCGTTCTGAAATTATTCATTCCTGGTTGCCTAGTATAAAAACTCATTTTAAAAGTTAAAAATTTGTTAAAAATTGAAACTTAATATTTTTTTGGGAATTTGCATTTAAATTTATTGATTCTCAATTTCTTAAATTTGCGCTCTGAAATTATTTATTCCTGGTTGCGTGGTATAAAAACTCATTTTAAAATGAAAATTTGTTAAAAATTGATAAAAAATTATTATTTTTTTGGGAATTTACATTAAATTTTTTAATTCTCAATTTATTAAATTTGCGTTCTGAAATTATTCATTCCTGTTTGCCTAGTATAAAAACTCATTTTAAAAGTTCAAAATTTGTTAAAAATTGACAGAAAATTATTATTTTTTTGGGAATTTACATTAAATTTTTTAATTCTCAATTTATTAAATTTGCGTTCTGAATTTATTCATTTCTGTTTGCTTAATATAAAAACTAATTTTAAAAGTTAAAAATTTGTTAAAAATTGACAGAAAACTATTATTTTTTTGGGAATTTGCATTAAAATTTTTAATTCTCAATTTATTAAATTTGCGTTCTGAAATTATTCATTCCTGGTTGCCTGGTATAAAAACTCATTTTAAAAGTTAAAAATTTGTTAAAAATTGACAGAAACTTATAGAAAATTATTATTATGTTGCGAATTTGTATTTAAATTTTTTAATTCTCAATTTATTAAATTTGCGTTCTGAAATTATTCATTCCTGTTTGCCTAGTATAAAAACTCATTTTAAAAGTTAAAAATTTGATAATAATTGACAGAAACTTAATATTTTTTTGGGAATTTGCATTTAAATTTTTTAATTCTCAATTTATTAAATTTGCGTTCTGAATTTATTCATTTCTGTTTGCTTAATATAAAAACTAATTTTAAAAGTTAAAAATTTGTTAAAAATTGACAGAAAACTATTATTTTTTTGGGAATTTGCATTAAAGTTTTTAATTCTCAATTTATTAAATTTGCGTTGTGAATTTATTCATTCCTGTTTGCCTGGTATAAAATATCATTTTAAAATTTAAAAATTGACAGAAACTTAATATTTTTTTGGGAATTTGCATTTAAATTTTTTAATTCTCAGTTTATTAAATTTGTGTTCTGAAATTACTCATTTCTGTTTGCCTAGTATAACAACTAATTTTAAAAGTTAAAAAATGGTTAAAAAATCACAGAAAATTATTATTTTGTTGGGAATTTGCATTTAAATTTTTTAATTTTCAATTTCTTAAATTTGCGTTCTGAAATTATTCATTCCTGGTTGCCTTGTATAAAAACTCATTTTAAAAGTTAAAAATTTGTTAAAAATTGACAGAAAATTCGTATTTTGTAGGGAATTTGCATTTAAATTTTTTAATTCTCACTTTTTAAATTTACCTTCTGAAATTATTCATTCCTGTTTGCCTAGTATAAAAACTAATTTTAAAAGTTAAAAATTTGTTAAAAATTGATAGAAAATTATTATTTTTTTGGGAACTTACATTAAGTTTTTTAATTCTCAATTTATTAAATTTGCGTTCTGAAATTATGTGCCTAGTATAAAAACTCATTTTAAAAGTTAAAAATTTGTTAAAAATTGACACTTAATATATTTTTGGGAATTTGCATTTAAATTTATTGATTCTCAATTTCATAAATTTGCGCTCTGAAATTATTTATTCCTGGTTGCCTGGTATAAAAACTCATTTTAAAAGTTAAAAATTTGTTAAAAATTGATAGAAAATTATTATTTTTTTGGGAATTTACATTAAATTTTTTAATTCTCAATTTATTAAATTTGCGTTCTGAAATTATTCATTCCTGTTTGCCTAGTATAAAAACTCATTTTAAAAGTTAAAAATTTGTTAAAAATTGATAGAAAATTATAATTTTTTTGGGAATTTACATTAAATTTTTTAATTCTCAATTTATTAAATTTGCGTTCTGAAATTATTCATTCCTGGTTGCCTGGTATAAAAACTCATTTTAAAAAATAAAAATTTGTTAAAAATTGATAGAAAATTATTATTTTTTTGGGAACTTACATTAAATTTTTTAATTCTCAATTTATTAAATTTGCGTTCTGAAATTATTTGCCTAGTATAAAATCTCATTTTAAAAGTTAAAAATTTGTTAAAAATTGACACTTAATATATTTTTGGGAATTTGCATTTAAATTTATTGATGCTCAATTTCATAAATTTGCGCTCTGATATTATTCATTCCTGTTTGCCTAGTATAAAAATTCATTTTAAAAGTTTAAAATTTGTCAAAAGTGAATAGAAAGTTATTATTTTGTTGGGAATTTGAATTTAAATTTTTCAATTCCCAATTTATTAAATTTGCGTTCTGAAATTATGCATTCCTGGTTGCCTGGTATAAAAACTCATTTTAAAAGTTAAAAATTTGTTAAAAATTTAAACTTAATATTTTTTTGGGAATTTGCATTTAAATTTATTGATTCTCAATTTCTTAAATTTGCGCTCTGAAATTATTCATTCCTGGTTGCCTGGTATAAAAACTCATTTTAAAAGTTAAAAATTTGTTAAAAATTGACAGAAACTTATAGAAATTTATTATTTTGCTGCGAATTTGCATTTAAATTTTTTAATTCTCAATTTATTAAATTTGCGTTCTGAAATTATTCATTCCTGGTTGCCTGGTATAAAAACTCATTTTAAAAGTTAAAAATTTGTTAAAAATTGATAGAAAATTATTATTTTTTTGGGAACTTACATTAAATTTTTTAATTCTCAATTTATTAAATTTGCGTTCTGAAATTATTTGCCTAGTATAAAAACTCATTTTAAAAGTTAAAAATTAGTTAAAAATTGACACTTAATATATTTTTGGGAATTTGCATTTAAATTTATTGATTCTCAATTTCATAAATTTGCGCTGTGAAATTATTCATTCCTGTTTGCCTAGTATAAAAACTCATTTTAAAAGTTAAAAATTTGATAAAAATTGACAGAAACTTATAGAAAATTATTATTTTGTTGCGAATTTGCATTTAAATTTTTTAATTCTCAATTTATTAAATTTGCGTTCCGAAATTATTCATTCGTGGTTGCCTGGTATAAAAACTCATTTTAAAAGTTAAAAATTTGTTAAAAATTGACACTTAATATTTTTTTGGGAATTTGCATTTAAATTTATTGATTATCAATTTCTTAAATTTGCGTTCTGAAATTATTCATTCCTGGTTGCCTGGTATAAAAACTCATTTACAAAGTCAAAAATATGTTAAAAATTGATAGAAAATTATTATATTTTTGAGAATTTACATTAAATTTTTTAATTCTCAATTTATTAAATTTGTGTTCTGAAATTATTCATTCCTGGTTGCCTGGTATAAAAACTCATTTTAAAAGTTAAAAATTTGTTAAAAATTCACAGAAAATTATTATTTTGTTGGGAATTTGCATTTAAATTTTTTAATTCTCAATTTATTAAATTTGCGTTGTGAATTTATTCATTCCTGTTTGCCTAGTATAAAAACTCATTTTAAAAGTTAAAAATTTGTTAAAAATTGATAGAAAATTATAATTTTTTTGGGAACTTACATTAAGTTTTTTAATTCTCAATTTATTAAATTTGCGTTCTGAAATTATTTGCCTAGTATAAAAACTCATTTTAAAAGTTAAAAATTTGTTAAAAATTGACACTTAATATATTTTTGGGAATTTGCATTTAAATTTATTGATTCTCACTTTTTAAATTTGCCTTCTGAAATTATTCATTCCTGTTTGCCTAGTATAAAAATTTATTTTAAAAGTTTAAAATTTTGTCAAAAGTGAATAGAAAGTTATTATTTTGTTGGGAATTTGCATTTAAATTTTTCAATTCCCAATTTATTAAATTTGCGTTCTGAAATTATTCATTCCTGGTTGCCTGGTATAAAAACTCATTTTAAAAGTTAAAGATTTGTTAAAAATTGACAGAAAATTCGTATTTTGTAGGGAATTTGCATTTAAATTTTTTAATTCTCACTTTTTAAATTTGCCTTCTGAAATTATTCATTCCTGTTTGCCTAGTATAAAAACTAATTTTAAAAGTTAAAAATTTGTTAAAAATTGATAGAAAATTATTATTTTTTTGGGAACTTACATTAAGTTTTTTAATTCTCAATTTATTAAATTTGCGTTCTGAAATTATTTGCCTAGTATAAAAACTCATTTTAAAAGTTAAAAATTTGTTAAAAATTGACACTTAATATATTTTTGGGAATTTGCATTTAAATTTATTGATTCTCAATTTCATAAATTTGCGCTCTGAAATTATTCATTCCTGTTTGCCTAGTATAAAAATTTATTTTAAAAGTTTAAAATTTTGTCAAAAGTGAATAGAAAGTTATTATTTTGTTGGGAATTTGCATTTAAATTTTTCAATTCCCAATTTATTAAATTTGCGTTCTGAAATTATTCATTCCTGGTTGCCTGGTATAAAAACTCATTTTAAAAGTTAAAAATTTGTTAAAAATTTAAACTTAATATTTTTTTGGGAATTTGCATTTAAATTTATTGATTCTCAATTTCTTAAATTTGCGCTCTGAAATTATTTATTCCTGGTTGCCTGGTATAAAAACTCATTTTAAAAGTTAAAAATTTGTTAAAAATTGATAGAAAATTATTATTTTTTTGGGAATTTACATTAAATTTTTTAATTCTCATTTTATTAAATTTGCGTTCTGAAATTATTCATTCCTGTTTGCCTAGTATAAAAACTCATTTTAAAAGTTAAAAATTTGTTAAAAATTGATAGAAAATTATAATTTTTTTGGGAATTTACATTAAATTTTTTAATTCTCAATTTATTAAATTTGCGTTCTGAAATTATTCATTCCTGGTTGCCTGGTATAAAAACTCATTTTAAAAGTTAAAAATTTGTTAAAAATTGATAGAAGATTATTATTTTTTTGGGAACTTACATTAAATTTTTTAATTCTCAATTTATTAAATTTGCGTTCTGAAATTATTTGCCTAGTATAAAAACTCATTTTAAAAGTTAAAAATTTGTTAAAAATTGACACTTAATATATTTTTGGGAATTTGCATTTAAATTTATTGATTCTCAATTTCATAAATTTGCGCTCTGATATTATTCATTCCTGTTTGCCTAGTATAAAAATTCATTTTAAAAGTTTAAAATTTGTCAAAAGAGAATAGAAAGTTATTATTTTGTTGGGAATTTGCATTTAAATTTTTCAATTCCCAATTTATTAAATTTGCGTTCTGAAATTATTCATTCCTGGTTGCCTGGTATAAAAACTCATTTTAAAAGTTAAAAATTTGTTAAAAATTCACAGAAAATTATTATTTTGTTGGGAATTTGCATTTAAATTTTTTAATTCTCAATTTATTAAATTTGCGTTGTGAATTTATTCATTCCTGTTTGCCTAGTATAAAAACTCATTTTAAAAGTTAAAAATTTGTTAAAAATTGATAGAAAATTATAATTTTTTTGGGAACTTACATTAAGTTTTTTAATTCTCAATTTATTAAATTTGCGTTCTGAAATTATTTGCCTAGTATAAAAACTCATTTTAAAAGTTAAAAATTTGTTAAAAATTGACACTTAATATATTTTTGGGAATTTGCATTTAAATTTATTGATTCTCACTTTTTAAATTTGCCTTCTGAAATTATTCATTCCTGTTTGCCTAGTATAAAAATTTATTTTAAAAGTTTAAAATTTTGTCAAAAGTGAATAGAAAGTTATTATTTTGTTGGGAATTTGCATTTAAATTTTTCAATTCCCAATTTATTAAATTTGCGTTCTGAAATTATTCATTCCTGGTTGCCTGGTATAAAAACTCATTTTAAAAGTTAAAGATTTGTTAAAAATTGACAGAAAATTCGTATTTTGTAGGGAATTTGCATTTAAATTTTTTAATTCTCACTTTTTAAATTTGCCTTCTGAAATTATTCATTCCTGTTTGCCTAGTATAAAAACTAATTTTAAAAGTTAAAAATTTGTTAAAAATTGATAGAAAATTATTATTTTTTTGGGAACTTACATTAAGTTTTTTAATTCTCAATTTATTAAATTTGCGTTCTGAAATTATTTGCCTAGTATAAAAACTCATTTTAAAAGTTAAAAATTTGTTAAAAATTGACACTTAATATATTTTTGGGAATTTGCATTTAAATTTATTGATTCTCAATTTCATAAATTTGCGCTCTGAAATTATTCATTCCTGTTTGCCTAGTATAAAAATTTATTTTAAAAGTTTAAAATTTTGTCAAAAGTGAATAGAAAGTTATTATTTTGTTGGGAATTTGCATTTAAATTTTTCATTTCCCAATTTATTAAATTTGCGTTCTGAAATTATTCATTCCTGGTTGCCTGGTATAAAAACTCATTTTAAAAGTTAAAAATTTGTTAAAAATTTAAACTTAATATTTTTTTGGGAATTTGCATTTAAATTTATTGATTCTCAATTTCTTAAATTTGCGCTCTGAAATTATTTATTCCTGGTTGCCTGGTATAAAAACTCATTTTAAAAGTTAAAAATTTGTTAAAAATTGATAGAAAATTATTATTTTTTTGGGAATTTACATTAAATTTTTTAATTCTCAATTTATTAAATTTGCGTTCTGAAATTATTCATTCCTGGTTGCCTGGTATAAAAACTCATTTTAAAAGTTAAAAATTTGTTAAAAATTGATAGAAGATTATTATTTTTTTGGGAACTTACATTAAATTTTTTAATTCTCAATTTATTAAATTTGCGTTCTGAAATTATTTGCCTAGTATAAAAACTCATTTTAAAAGTTAAAAATTTGTTAAAAATTGACACTTAATATATTTTTGGGAATTTGCATTTAAATTTATTGATTCTCAATTTCATAAATTTGCGCTCTGATATTATTCATTCCTGTTTGCCTAGTATAAAAATTCATTTTAAAAGTTTAAAATTTGTCAAAAGAGAATAGAAAGTTATTATTTTGTTGGGAATTTGCATTTAAATTTTTCAATTCCCAATTTATTAAATTTGCGTTCTGAAATTATTCATTCCTGGTTGCCTGGTATAAAAACTCATTTTAAAAGTTAAAAATTTGTTAAAAATTTAAACTTAATATTTTTTTGGGAATTTGCATTTAAATTTATTGATTCTCAATTTCTTAAATTTGCGCTCTGAAATTATTCATTCCTGGTTGCCTGGTATAAAAACTCATTTTAAAAGTTAAAAATTTGTTAAAAATTGACAGAAACTTATAGAAATTTATTATTTTGCTGCGAATTTGCATTTAAATTTTTTAATTCTCAATTTATTAAATTTGCGTTCCGAAATTATTCATTCCTGGTTGCCTGGTATAAAAACTCATTTTAAAAGTTAAAAATTTGTTAAAAATTGATAGAAAATTATTATTTTTTTGGGAACTTACATTAAATTTTTTAATTCTCAATTTATTAATTTTGAGTTCAGAAATTATTCATTCGTGGTTGCCTAGTATAAAAACTCATTTGAAAAGTTAAAAATTTGTTAAAAATTGACAGAAACTTATAGAAATTTATTATTTTGCTGCGAATTTGCATTTAAATTTTTTAATTCTCAATTTATTAAATTTGCGTTCTGAAATTATTCATTCCTGGTTGCCTGGTATAAAAACTCATTTTAAAAGTTAAAAATTTGTTAAAAATTGATAGAAAATTATTATTTTTTTGGGAACTTACATTAAATTTTTTAATTCTCAATTTATTAAATTTGCGTTCTGAAATTATTTGCCTAGTATAAAAACTCATTTTAAAAGTTAAAAATTTGTTAAAAATTGACACTTAATATATTTTTGGGAATTTGCATTTAAATTTATTGATTCTCAATTTCATAAATTTGCGCTCTGAAATTATTCATTCCTGTTTTCCTAGTATAAAAATTCATTTTAAAAGTTTAAAATTTGTCAAAAGTGAATAGAAAGTTATTATTTTGTTGGGAATTTGCATTTAAATTTTTCAATTCCCAATTTATTAAATTTGCGTTCTGAAATTATTCATTCCTGGTTGCCTGGTATAAAAACTCATTTTAAAAGTTAAAAATTTGTTAAAAATTTAAACTTAATATTTTTTTGGGAATTTGCATTTAAATTTATTGATTCTCAATTTCTTAAATTTGCGCTCTGAAATTATTCATTCCTGGTTGCCTGGTATAAAAACTCATTTTAAAAGTTAAAAATTTGTTAAAAATTGATAAAAAATTATTATTTTATTGGGAATTTACATTAAATTTTTTAATTCTCAATTTATTAAATTTGCGTTCTGAAATTATTCATTCCTGTTTGCGTAGTATAAAAACTCATTTTAAAAGTTAAAAATTTGTTAAAAATTGATAGAAAATTATAATTTTTTTTGGGAATTTACATTAAATTTTTTAATTCTCAATTTATTAAGTTTGCGTTCTGAAATTATTCATTCCTGGTTGCCTGGTATAAAAACTCATTTTAAAAGTTAAAAATTTGTTAAAAATATACAGAAACTTATAGAAAATTATTATTTTGTTTCGAATTTGCATTTAAATTTTTTAATTCTCAATTTATTAAATTTGTGTTCTGAAATTATTCATTCCTGTTTGCCTGGTATAAAAACTCATTTTAAAAGTTAAAAATTGACAGAAACTTAATATTTTTTGGGAATTTGCATTAAAAGTTTGTAATTCTCAATTTATTAAATTTGCGTTCTGAATTTATTCATTTCTGTTTGCCTAGTATAAAAACTAATTTTAAAAGTTAAAAATTTTTTAAAAATTGACAGAAAATTGTTATTTTCTTGGGAATTTGCATTTAAATTTTTTAATTCCCAATTTATTAAATTTGCGTTCTGAAATTATTCATTCCTGTTTGCCTAGTATAAAAACTCATTTTAAAAGTTTAAAATTTGTTAAAAATTGACCGAAACTTACAGAAAATTATTATTTTGTTGCGAATTTGCATTTAAATTTTTTAATTCTCAATTTATTAAATTTGCGTTCTGAAATTATTCATTCCTGTTTGCCTAGTATAAAAACTCATTTTAAAAGTTAAAAATTTGATAAAAATTGACAGAAACTTAATAGTTTTTTGGGAATTTGCATTTAAATTTTTTAATTCTCAATTTATTAAATTTGCGTTCTGAATTTATTCATTTCTGTTTGCCTAATATAAAAACTAATTTTAAAAGTTAAAAATTTGTTAAAAATTGACAGAAAACTATTATTTTTTTGGGAATTTGCATTAAAATTTTTAATTTTCAATTTATTAAATTTGCGTTCTGAAATTATTCATTCCTGTTTGTTTGCCTAGTATAAAAACTCATTTTCAAAATTTAAAATTTGTCAAAAATTGATAGAAAGTTATTATTTTGTTGGGAATTTGCATTTAATTTTTTTAATTCTCAATTTTTAAATTTGTGTTCTGAAATTATTCATTATTGTTTGCTTGGTATAAAAACTCATTTTAAATGTTAAAAATTGACAGAAACTTTATATTTTTTTGGGAATTTGCATTAAAATTTTTTAATTCTCAATTTATTAAATTTGCGTTCTGATATTATTCATTCCTGTTTGCTTACTACGAAAACTCATTTTAAAATTTTAAAATTTGTCAAAAAATTATAGAAAGTTATTATTTTGTTGGGAATTTGCATTAAAATTTTTTGATTCTCATTTTATTAAATTTGCGTTCTAAAATTATTTATTCCTGGTTGCCTGGTATAAAAACTCATTTTAAAAGTTAAAAATTTGTTAAAAATTGAAACTTAATATTTTTTTGGGAATTTGCATTTAAATTTATTGATTCCCAATTTCTTAAATTTGCGCTCTGAAATTATTCATTCCTGGTTGCCTGGTATAAAAACTCATTTTAAAAGTTAAAAATTTGTTAAAAATTGATAGAAAATTATTATTTTTTTGGGAATTTACATTAAATTTTTTAATTCTCAATTTAGTAAATTTGCGTTCTGAAATTATTCATTCCTGTTTGCCTAGTACAAAAACTCATTTTAAAAGTTCAAAATTTTTTAAAAATTGACAGAAAATTATTATTTTTTTGGGAATTTACATTAAATTTTTTAATTCTCAATTTATTAAATTTGCGTTCTGAAATTATTCATTCCTGGTTGCCTGGTATAAAAGCTCATTTTAAAAATTAAAAATTTGTTGAAAATTGACAGAAACTTATAGAAAATTATTATTTTGTTGCGAATTTGCATTTAAATTTTTTAATTCTCAATTTATTAAATTTGCGTTCTGAAATTATTCATTCCTGTTTGCCTAGTATAAAAACTCATTTTAAAAGTTAAAAATTTGATAAAAATTGACAGAAACTTAATATTATTTTGGGAATTTGCATCTAAATTTTTTAATTCTCAATTTGTTAAATTTGCGTTCTGAATTTATTCATTTCTGTTTGCCTAATATAAAAACTAATTTCAAAAGTTAAAAATTTGTTAAAAATTGACAGAAAACTATTATTTTTTTGGGAATTTGCATTAAAATTTTTAATTCTCAATTTATTAAATTTGCGTTCTGAAATTATTCATTCCTGTTTGCCTAGTATAAAAACTCATTTCAACAGTTTAAATTTTGTCAAAAATTGATAGAAAGTTATTATTTTGTTGGGAATTTGCATTTAAATTTTTTAATTCTCAATTTTTAAATTTGTGTTCTGAAATTATTCATTCCTGTTTGGCTGGTATAAAAACTAATTTTAAAAGTTAAAAATTGACAGAAACTTAATATTTTTTTGGGAATTTGCATTAAAATTTTTTAATTCTCAATTTATTAAATTTGCGTTCTGAAATTATTCATTTATTGTTTGCCTAGTATAAAAACTCATTTTAAAAGTTAAAAATTTGATAAAAATTGACAGAAACTTAATATTTTTTTCGGAATTTGCATTTAAATTTTTTAATTCTCAATTTATTAAATTTGCGTTCAGAAATTATTCATTTATTGTTTGCCTAGTATAAAAACTCATTTTAAAAGTTAAAAATTTGATAAAAATTGACAGAAACAAATATTTTTTTGGGAATTTGCAATTAAATTTTTTAATTCTCAATTTATTAAATTTGCGTTCTGAATTTATTCATTTCTGTTTGCCTAATATAAAAACTAATTTTAAAAGTTAAAAATTTGTTAAAAATTGACAGAAAACTATTATTTTTTTGGGAATTTGCATTTAAATTTTTAATTCTCAATTTATTAAATTTGCGTTCAGAAATTATACATTTATTGTTTGCCTAATATAAAAACTAATTTTAAAAGTTAAAAATTTGTTAAAAATTGACAGAAAACTATTATTTTTTTGGAAATTTGCATTTAAATTTTTAATTCTCAATTTATTAAATTTGCGTTCAGAAATTATTCATTTATTGTTTGCCTAGTATAAAAACTCATTTTAAAAGTTAAAAATTTGTTAAAAATTGATAGAAACTTAATATTTTTTTGGGAATTTGCATTTAAATTTTAATTCTCAATTTATTAAATTTGCGTTCTGAATTTATTCATTCCAGTTTGCCTGGAATAAAATATCATTTTAAAATTTAAAAATTGACAGAAACTTAATATTTTTTTGGGATTTTGCATTTAAATTTATTGATTCTCAGTTTATTAAATTTGCGTTCTGAAATTATTCACTCCTTGTTGCCTGGTATAAAAAGTCATTTTAAAAGTTAAAAATTGACAGAAACTTAATATTTTTTTGGGAACTTGCATTAAAATTTTTTAATTCTCAATTTATTAAATTTGAGTTCAGAAATTATTCATTCCTGGTTGCCTAGTATAAAAACTCATTTTAAAAGTTAAAAATTTGATAAAAATTGACAGAAACTTATAGAAATTTATTATTTTGCTGCGAATTTGCATTTAAATTTTTTAATTCTCAATTTATTAAATTTGCGTTCTGAATTTATTCATTCCTGTTTGCCTGGCATAAAATATCATTTTAAAATTAAAAAATTGACAGAAACTTAATATTTTTTTGTGAATTTGCATTTAAATTTTTTAATTCTCAATTTATTAAATTTACGTTCTGAAATTATTTATTCCTGTTTGCCTAGTACAAAAACTCATTTTAAAAGTTTAAAATTTGTCAAAAATTGATAGAAAGTTATTATTTTGTTGGGAATTTGCATTTAAATTTTTTAATTCCCAATTTTTAAATTTGTGTTCCGAAATTATTCATTCCTGTTTGCCTAGTATAAAAACTAATTTTAAAAGTTTAAAATTTGTTAAAAATTGACAGCAAATTATAATTTTTTTGGGAATTTGCATTTAAATTTATTGATTCTCAATTTATTAAACTTGCGCTCTGAAATTATTCATTTCTGGTTGCCTGGTATAAAAACTCATTTTAAAAGTTAAAAATTTGTTAAAAATTGATAGAAAATTATTATTTTTTTGGGAATTTACATTAAATTTTTTAATTCTCAATTTATTAAATTTGCGTTCTGAAATTATTCATTCCTGTTTGCCTAGTTTAAAAACTCATTTTAAAAGTTTAAAATTTGTCAAAAATTGATAGAAAGTTATTATTTTGTTGGGAATTTGCATTTAAATTTTTTAATTCTCAATTTATTAAATTTGCATTCTGAAATTATTCATTCGTGGTTGCCTGGTATAAAAACTCATTTTAAAAGTTAAAAATTTGTTAGAAATTGACACTTAATATTTTTTTGGGAATTTGCATTTAAATTTATTGATTCTCAATTTCTTAAATTTGCGTTCTGAAATTAATCATTCCTGGTTGCCTGGTATAAAAACTCATTTTAAAAGTTAAAAATTTGTTAAAAATTGACAGAAAATTTTTATTTTTTTGGGAATTTACATTAAATTTTTTAATTCTCAATTTATTAAATTTGAGTTCAGAAATTATTCATTCCTGGTTGCCTAGTATAAAAACTCATTTTAAAAGTTAAAAATTTGTTAAAAATTGACAGAAAATTATTATTTTTTTGGGAAGTTACATTAAGTTTTTTAATTCTCAATTTATTAAATTTGAGTTCAGAAATTATTCATTCCTGGTTGCCTGGTATAAAAACTCATTTTAAAAGTTAAAAATTTGTTAAAAATAGAAGGAAAATTATTATTTTGTTGGAATTTTAATTCTCAATTTATTAAATTTGCGTTCAGAAATTATTCATTTATTGTTTGCCTATTATAAAAACTCATTTTAAAAGTTAAAAATTTGTTAAAAATTGATAGAAACTTAATATTTTTTTGGGAATTTGCATTTAAATTTTAATTCTCAATTTATTAAATTTGCGTTCTGAATTTATTCATTCCAGTTTGCCTGGAATAAAATATCATTTTAAAATTTAAAAATTGACAGAAACTTAATATTTTTTTGGGATTTTGCATTTAAATTTATTGATTCTCAGTTTATTAAATTTGCGTTCTGAAATTATTCACTCCTGGTTGCCTGGTATAAAAAGTCATTTTAAAAGTTAAAAATTGACAGAAACTTAATATTTTTTTGGGAACTTGCATTAAAAATTTTTAATTCTCAATTTATTAAATTTGAGTTCAGAAATTATTCATTCCTGGTTGCCTAGTATAAAAACTCATTTTAAAAGTTAAAAATTTGATAAAAATTGACAGAAACTTATAGAAATTTATTATTTTGCTGCGAATTTGCATTTAAATTTTTTAATTCTCAATTTATTAAATTTGCGTTCTGAATTTATTCATTCCTGTTTGCCTGGCATAAAATATCATTTTAAAATTAAAAAATTGACAGAAACTTAATATTTTTTTATGAATTTGCATTTAAATTTTTTAATTCTCAATTTATTAAATTTACGTTCTGAAATTATTTATTCCTGTTTGCCTAGTACAAAAACTCATTTTAAAAGTTTAAAATTTGTCAAAAATTGATAGAAAGTTATTATTTTGTTGGGAATTTGCATTTAAATTTTTTAATTCCCAATTTGTAAATTTGTGTTCCGAAATTATTCATTCCTGTTTGCCTAGTATAAAAACTAATTTTAAAAGTTTAAAATTTGTTAAAAATTGACAGCAAATTATTATTTTTTTGGGAATTTGCATTTAAATTTATTGATTCTCAATTTATTAAACTTGCGCTCTGAAATTATTCATTTCTGGTTGCCTGGTATAAAAACTCATTTTAAAAGTTAAAAATTTGTTAAAAATTGATAGAAAATTATTATTTTTTTGGGAATTTACATTAAATTTTTTAATTCTCAATTTATTAAATTTGCGTTCTGAAATTATTCATTCCTGTTTGCCTAGTTTAAAAACTCATTTTAAAAGTTTAAAATTTGTCAAAAATTGATAGAAAGTTATTATTTTGTTGGGAATTTGCATTTAAATTTTTTAATTCTCAATTTATTAAATTTGCATTCTGAAATTATTCATTCGTGGTTGCCTGGTATAAAAACTCATTTTAAAAGTTAAAAATTTGTTAGAAATTGACACTTAATATTTTTTTGGGAATTTGCATTTAAATTTATTGATTCTCAATTTCTTAAATTTGCGTTCTGAAATTAATCATTCCTGGTTGCCTGGTATAAAAACTCATTTTAAAAGTTAAAAATTTGTTAAAAATTGACAGAAAATTTTTATTTTTTTGGGAATTTACATTAAATTTTTTAATTCTCAATTTATTAAATTTGCGTTCTGAAATTATTCATTCCTGTTTGCCTAGTATAAAAACTCATTTTAAAAGTTAAAAAATTGTTAAAAATTGACAGAAAATTATTATTTTTTTGGGAAGTTACATTAAGTTTTTTAATTCTCAATTTATTAAATTTGAGTTCAGAAAATATTCATTCCTGGTTGCCTGGTATAAAAACTCATTTTAAAAGTTAAAAATTTGTTAAAAATAGAAGGAAAATTATTATTTTGTTGGAATTTGCATTTAAATTTTTTTACTCTCAGTTTATTAAATTTGCGTTCTGAAATTATTCATTCCTGGTTGCCTGGTATAAAAAGTCTTTTTAAAAGTTAAAAATTGACAGAAACTTAATATTTTTTTGGGAATTTGCATTAAAATTTTTTAATTCTCAATTTACTAAATTTGAGTTCAGAAATTATTCATTCGTGGTTGCCTAGTATAAAAACTCATTTTAAAAGTTAAAAATTTGTTAAAAATTGACAGAAACTTATAGAAATTTATTATTTTGCTGCGAATTTACATTTAAATTTTTTTATTCTCAGTTTATTAAATTTGCGTTCTGAAATTATTCATTCCTTGTTGCCTTGTATAAAAACTCATTTTAAAAGTTAAAAATTGACAGAAACTTAATATTTTTTTGGGAATTTGCATTTAAATTTTTTAATTCTCAATTTATTAATTTTGCGTTCTGAATTTATTCATTTCTGTTTGCCTAATATAAAAACTAACTTTAAAAGAAATTTGTTAAAAATAGACAGAAAATTATTATTTAGTTGGGAATTTGCATTTAAATTTTTTATTTCTCAGTTTATTAAATTTGCGTTCTGAAATTATTCATTCCTGGTTGCCTGGTATAAAAACTCATTTTAAAAGTTAAAAATTGACAGAAACTTAATATTTTTTTGGGAATTTGCATTAAAATTTTTTAATTCTCAATTTATTAAATTTGCGTTCTGAAATTATTCATTCCTGTTTGCCTAGTATAAAAACTCATTTTAAAAGTTTCAAATTTGTCAAAAATTGATAGAAAGTTATTATTTTGTTGGGAATTTGCATTTAAATTTCTTAATTCTGAATTTATTAAATTTGCGTTCTGAAATTATTCATTCCTGTTTGCCTAGTATAAAAACTCATTTTAAAAGTTAAAAATATACAGAAAATTATTATTTTTTTGGGAATTTACATTAAATTTTTTAATTTTCAATTTATTAAATTTGCGTTCTGAAATTATTCATTCCTGGTTGCCTAGTATAAAAACTCATTTTAAAAGTTCAAAATTTGTTAAAAATTGACAGAAAATTATTATTTTTTTGGGAATTTACATTAAATTTTTTAATTATCAATTTATTAAATTTGCGTTCTGAAATTATTCATTCCTGGTTGCCTGGTATAAAAACTCATTTTAAAAGTTAAAAATTTGTTAAAAATAGACAGAAAATTATTATTTTGCTGGGAAATTGCATTTAAATTTTTTTATTCTCAGTTTATTAAATTTGCGTTCTGAAATTATTCATTCCTGGTTGCCTGGTATAAAAACTCATTTTAAAAGTTCAAAATTTGTTAAAAATTGACAGAAAATTATTATTTTTTTGGGAATTTACATTAAATTTTTTAATTCTCAATTTATTAAATTTGCGTTCTGAAATTATTCATTCCTGTTTGCCTAGTATAAAACTCATTTTAAAAGTTAAAAATTTGTTAAAAATTGACAGAAATTTATTTTTTTTTTGGGAATTTACATTAAATTTTTTAATTCTCAATTTATTAAATTTGCGTTCTGAAATTATTCATTCCTGGTTGCCTGGTATAAAAACTCATTTTAAAAGTTAAAAATTTGTTAAAAATTGATAGAAAATTATTATTTTGTTGGGAATTTGCATTTAAATTTTTTAATTCTCAATTTTTAAATTTGCGTTCTGAAATTATTCATTTCTGTTTGCCTAGTATAAAAACTAATTTTAAAAGTTAAAAATTTGTTAAAAATTGACAGAAAATTATTATGTTTTTGGGAATTTGCATTTAAACTTTTTTATTCTCAATTTATTAAATTTCCGTTCTGAAATTATTCATTCCTGGTTGCCTGATATAAAAATTAAAAGTTAAAATCTTGTTAAAAATTGACAGAAAATTATAATTTTTTTGGGAATTTGCATTTAAATTTTTTAATTCCCAATTTATAAAATTTTCGTTCTGCAATTTTTCATTCCTGGTTGCCTGGTATAAAAACTCATTTTAAAAGTTAAATATTTGTTAAAAATTGACAGAAACTTAATATTTTTTTGGGATTTGCATTTTAATTTTTAATTCTCAATTTATTAAATTTGCGAAAATTGATATGAAATTATTCATTCCCGGTTGCTTGGTATAAAAATTCATTTTAAAAGTTAAAAATTTGTTGAAAATTGACAGAAAATTATTATTTTTTTGGGAATTTACATTTAAATTTTTTAATTCTCAATTTTTAAATTAGCGTTCTGAAATTATTCATTCCTGTTTGCCTAGTATAAAAACTAACATTAAAAGTTAAATATTTGTTAAAAATTGACAGAAAATTATTATGTTTTTGGGAATTTACATTTAAAAATTTAATTCTCAATTTATTAAATTTGCGTTCTGAAATTATTCATTCCTGGTTGCCTGGTATAAAAACTCATTTTAAAAGTTAAAAATTTGTTGAAAATTGACAAAAAATTATTATTTTTTTGGGAATTTACAATTTAATTTTTTTAATTCTCAATTTTTAAATTAGCGTTCTGAAATTATTCATTCCTGTTTGCCTAGTATAAAAACTAATATTAAAAGTTAAATATTTGTTGAAAATTGACAGAAAATTATTATGTTTTTGGGAATTTACATTTAAAAATTTAATTCTCAATTTATTAAATTTGCGTTCTGAAATTATTCATTCCTGGTTGCCTGGTATAAAAACTCATTTTAAAAGTTAAAAATTTGTTAAAAATTGACAGAAAATTATTATTTTGTTGGGAATTTGCATTTAAATTTTTAATTCTCAATTTATTAAATTTGCGTTCTGAAATTATTCATTCCTGGTTGCCTGGTATAAAAAATTATTTTAAAAGTTAAAAATTTGTTAAAAATTGACAGAAACTTAATATTTTTTGGGAATTTGCAGTTAAATTTTTTAATTCTCAATTTATTAAATTTGCGTTCTGAAATTATTCATTCCTGGTTGCCTGGTATAAAAAATCATTTTGAAAGTTAAAAATTTGTTAAAAATAGACAGAAACTTAATATTTTTTTGGGAATTTGCATTTAAATTTTTAATTCTCAATTTATTAAATTTGCATTCTGAAATTATTCATTCCTGGTTGCCTGGTATAAAATATCATTTTAAAAGTTAAAAATTTGTTAAAAATTGACAGAAACTTAATATGTTTTTGGGAATTTGCATTTAAATTTTAATTCTCAATTTATTAAATTTGCGTTCTGAAATTATTCACTCCTGGTTGCCTGGTATAAAATCTCATTTTAAAAGTTAAAAAATGACAGAAACTTAATATTTTTTTGGGAATTTGCATTAAAAATTTTTAATTTTCAATTTATTAAATTTGCGTTCTGAAATTATTCATTCCTGGTTGCCTGGTATAAAAACTCATTTTAAAAGTTAAAAATTTGTTAAAAATAGACAGAAAATTATTATTTTGTTGGGAATTTGTATTTAAATTTTTTTATTCTCAATTTATTAAATTTGTGTTCTGAAATTATTCATTCCTGGTTGCCTGGTATAAAAACTCATTTTAAAAGTTAAAAATTGACAGAAACTTAATATTTTTTTGGGAATTTGCATTAAAATTTTTTAATTTTTAATTTATTAAATTTGCGTTCTGAAATTATTCATTCGTGAATGCCTGGTATAAAAACTCATTTTAAAATTTAAAAATTTGTTAAAAATAGACAGAAAATTATTATTTTGTTGGGAATTTGCATTTAAATTTTTTTATTCTCAATTTATTAAATTTGTGTTCTGAAATTATTCATTCCTGGTTGCCTGGTATAAAAACTCATTTTAAAAGTTAAAAATAGACAGAAACTTAATATTTTTTTGGGAATTTGCATTTAAATTTTAATTCTCAATTTATTAAATTTGCGTTCTGAAATTATTCATTCCTGTTTGCCTAGTATAAAAACTCATTTTAAAAGTTAAAAATTTGTTAAAAATAGACAGAAAATTATTATTTTGTTGGGAATTTGCATTTAAATTTTTTAATTCTCAATTTATTAAATTTGCGTTCTGAAATTAATCATTCCTGGTTGCCTGGTATAAAAACTCGTTTT
>OY720444.1:28823364-28963507 GCA_963082915.1 Dolichopus griseipennis
CCTAATATAAAAACTAATTTTAAAAGTTAAAAATTTGTTAAAAATTGACAGAAAACTTTTATTTTGTTCGGAATTTGTATTTAAATTTTTTAATTCTCAATTTATTAAATTTGCGTTCTGAATTTATTCATTCCTGTTTGCCTAATATTAAAACTAATTTTAAAAGTTAAAAATTTGTTAAAAATTGACAGAAAACTTTTATTTTTTTGGCAATTTGCATTTAAATTTTTAATTCTCAATTTATTAAATTTGCGATCTGGAATTATTCATTCCTGGTTGCCTGATATAAAAACTCATTATAAAGTTCAAAGTTTGTTAAAAATTCACAGAAAAATATTATTTTGTTGGGAATTTGCATTTAAATTTTTTAATTCTCAATGTATTAAATTTGCGTTCTGAAATTATTCATTCCTGGTTGCCTGGTATAAAAACTAATTTTAAAAGTTAAAAATTTGTTAAAAATTGAAAGAAAACTTTTATTTTGTTCGGAATTTGCATTTAAATGTTTAATTCTCAATTTATTAAATTTGCGATTTGAAATTATTCATTCCTGGTTGCCTAGTATAAAAACTAATTTAAAAGTTAAAAATTTGTTAAAAATAGGCAGAAAATTATTATTTGGTTGGGAATTTGCATTTAAATTTTTTTATTCTCAATTTATTAAATTTGCGTTCTGAAATTATTCATTCCTGGTTGCCTGGTATAAAAACTCATTTTTAAAGTTAAAAATTGACAGAAACTTAATATTTTTTTGGGACTTTGCATTAAAATTTTTAATTCTCAATTTATTAAATTTGCGATCTGAAATTATTCATTCCTGGTTGCCTGGTATAAAAACTCATTTCAAAAGTTAAAAATTTGTCAAAAATTGATAGAAAGTTATTATTTTTTTGGGAATTTAATACATTTAAATTTTTTAATTCTCAATTTATTAAATTTGGGTTCTGAAATTATTCATTCCTGTTTGCCTAGTATAAAAACTCATTTTAAAAGTTAAAAATTTGTTAAAAATAGACAGAAAATTATTATTTTGTTGGGAATTTGCATTTAAATTTTTAATTCTCAATTTATTGCATTTGCGATCTGAATTTATTCATTCCTGGTTGCCTGCTATAAAATCTCCTTTTAAAAGTTAAAAATTTGTTAAAAATTGACAGAAAATTATTATTTTTTTGGGAATTTACATTTAAATATTTTAATTCTCAATTTATTAAATTTGCGTTCTGAAATTATTCATTCCTGGTTGCCTGGTATAAAAACTCATTTTAAAAGTTAAAAATTTATTAAAAATTGACAGAAAATTATTATTTTTTTGGGAATTTGCATTTAAATTTTTTAATTCTCAATTTATTAAATTTGCGTTCTGAAATTATTCATTCCTGGTTGCCTAGTATAAAAACTAATTTAAAAGTTAAAAATTTGTTAAAAATTAACCGAAACAAAATATTTTTTTGGGAATTTGCATTTAAATTTTTTAATTCTCAATTTATTAAATTTGCGTTCTGAAATTATTCATTCCTGGTTGCCTAGTATAAAAACTAATTTAAAAGTTAAAAATTTCATAAAAATTGACAGAAACAAAATATTTTTTTGGGAATTTTTATTTAAATTTTTTAATTTTCAATTTATTAAATTTGCGTTCTGAAATTATTCATTCCTGGTTGCCTGGTATAAAAACTCATTTTAAAGTTAAAAATTTGTTAAAAATTGACAGAAATTTATTATTTTTTTGGGAATTTACATTTAAATATTTTAATTCTCAATTTATTAAATTTGCGTTCTGAAATTATTCATTCCTGGTTGCCTGGTATAAAAACTCATTTTAAAAGTTAAAAATTGACAGAAACTTAATATTTTTTTGGGAATTTGCATTAAAGTTTTTAATTCTCAATTTATTAAATTTGCGTTCTGAAATTATTCATTCCTGGTTGCCTGGTATAAAAACTCATTTTAAAAGTTAAAAATTGACAGAAACTTAATATTTTTTTGGGAATTTGCATTAAAGTTTTTAATTCTCAATTTATTAAATTTGCGTTCTGAAATTATTCATTCCTGGTTGCCTGGTATAAAAACTCATTTTAAAAGTTAAAAATTTGTCAAAAATTGACAGAAAATTATTATTTTTTTGGGAATTTGCATTTAAATTTTTTAATTCTCAATTTATTAAATTTGCGTTCTGAAATTATTCATTCCTGGTTGCCTAGTTTAAAAACTATTTTAAAAGTTAAAAATTTGTTAAAAATTGACAGAAAATTATTATTTTTTTGGGAATTTGCATTTAAATTTTTTAATTCTCAATTTATTAAATTTGCGTTCTGAAATTATTCATTCCTGGTTGCCTAGTATAAAAACTAATTTAAAAGTTAAAAATTAACCGAAACAAAATATTTTTTTAGGAATTTGCATTTAAATTTTTTAATTCTCAATTTATTAAATTTGCGTTCTGAAATTATTCATTCCTGGTTGCCTAGTATAAAAACTAATTTAAAAGTTAAAAATTTCATAAAAATTGACAGAAACAAAATATTTTTTTGGGAATTTGCATTTAAATTTTTTAATTTTCAATTTATTAAATTTGCGTTCTGAAATTATTCATTCCTGGTTGCCTGGTATAAAAACTCATTTTAAAGTTAAAAATTTGTTAAAAATTGACAGAAATTTATTATTTTTTTGGGAATTTACATTTAATTTTTTAACTCTCAATTTATTAAATTTGCGTTCTGAAATTATTCATTCCTGATTGCCTAGTATAAAAACTCATTTTAAAAGTTAGAAATTTGTTAAAAATTGACAGAAAATTATTATTTTTTTGGGAATTTACATTTAAATTTTTTAATTCTCAATTTATTAAATTTGCGTTCTGAAATTATTCATTCCTGGTTGCCTGGTATAAAAACTCATTTTAAAAGTTAAAAATTTGTCAAAAATTGATAGAAAGTTATTATTTTGTTGGGAATTTGCATTTAAATTTTTAATTCTCAATTTATTAAATTTGCAATCTGAAATTATTCATTCCTGTTTGCCTTGTATAAAAACTATTTTAAAAGTTACAAATTTGTTAAAAATTGACAGAAACTTAAAAATTTTTTGGGAATTTGCATTTAAATTTTTGATTCTCAATTTATTAAATTTGCGTTCTGATATTATTCATTCCTGATTGCCTAGTATAAAAACTCATCTTAAAAGTTAAAAATTTATTAAAAATTGACAGAAACTTAATAATTATTTGGGAATTAGCATTTAAATTTTTAATTCTCAATTTATTAAATTTGCGTTCTGAAATTATTCATTCCTGGTTGCCTGGCATAAAAACTCATTTTAAAAGTTAAAAATTTGTCAAAAATTGATAGAAAGTTATTATTTTTTTGGGAATTTACATTTAAATTTTTTAATTCTCAATTTATTAAATTTGCGTTCTGAAATTATTCATTTCTGTTTGCCTAGTATAAAAACTCATTTTAAAAGTTAAAAATTTGTTAAAAATAGACAGAAAATTATTATTTTGTTGGGAATTTGCATTTAAATTTTTAATTCTCAATTTATTACATTTGCGATCTGAATTTATTCATTTCTGGTTGCCTGGTATAAAATCTCATTTTAAAAGTTAAAAATTTTATAAAAATTGACAGAAAATTCTTATTTTTTTGGTAATTTACATTCAAATTTTTTAATTCTCAATTTATTAAATTTGCGTTCTGAAATTATTCATTCCTGGTTGCCTGGTATAAAAACTCATTTTAAAAGTTAAAAATTTGTTAAAAATTGACAGAAAATTATTATTTTTTTGGGAATTTGCTATTAAATTTTTTAGTTCTCAATTTATTAAATTTGCGTTCTGAAATTATTCATTCCTGGTTGCCAGGTATAAAAACTCATTTTAAAAGTTAAAAATTTGTCAAAAATTGACAGAAACTTATTATTTTTTTGGGAATTTACATTTAAATATTTTAACTCTCAATTTATTAAATTTGCGTTCTGAAATTATTCATTCTTGATTGCCTAGTATAAAAACTCATTTTAAAAGTTAAAAATTTGTTAAAAATTGACAAAAAATTATTATTTTGTTGGGAATTTGCATTTAAATTTTTTAATTCTCAATTTATTAAATTTGCGTTCTGAAATTATTCATTCCTGTTTGACTAATATAAAAACTAATTTTAAAAGTTAAAAATTTTTTAAAAATTGACAGAAAACTTTTATTTTTTTGGCAATTTGCATTTAAATTTTTAATTCTCAATTTATTAAATTTGCGATCTGAAATTATTCATTCCTGGTTGCCTGGTATGAAAACTCATTTTAAAAGTTAAAAGTTTGTTAAAAATTCACAGAAAAATATTATTTTGTTGGGAATTTGCATTTAAATTTTTTCATTCTCAATTTATTAAATTTGCGTTCTGAATTTATTCATTCCTGTTTGCCTAGTATAAAAACTCATTTTAAAAGTTAAAAATTTGTTAAAAATTCGCAGAAAACTATTATTTTGTTGGGAATTTGCATTTAAATTTTTTTTATTCTCAATTTATTAAATTTGCGTTCTGAAATTATTCATTCCTGGTTGCCTGGTATAAAAACTCTTTTTTAAAGTTAAAAATTTGTTAAAAATAGACAGAAAATTATTATTTTGTTGGGAATTTGCATTTAAATTTTTAATTCTCAATTTATTACATTTGCGATCTGAATTTATTCATTCCGGGTTGCCTGGTATAAAATCTCATTTTAATAGTTAAAAATTTGTTAAAAATTGACAGAAAATTATTATTTTTTTGGGAATTTGCATTTAAATTTTTAATTCTCAATTTATTACATTTGCGTTCTGAAATTATTCATTCCTGATTGCCTAGTATAAAAACTCATTTTAAAAGTTAAAAATTTGTTAAAAATTGACAGAAAATTATTATTTTGTTGGGAATTCGCATTTAAATTTTTAAATTCTCAATTTATTAAATTTGCGTTCTGAAATTATTCATTCCTGTTTGCCTAATATAAAAACTAATTTTAAAAGTTAAAAATTTGTTAAAAATTGACAGAAAACTTTAATTTTTTTGGCAATTTGCATTTAAATTTTTAATTCTCAATTTATTAAATTTGCGATCTGAAATTATTCATTCCTGGTTGCCTGGTATAAAAACTCATTTTAAAAGTTAAAAATTTGTCAAAAATTGATAGAAAGTTATTATTTTTTTGGGAATTTACATTTAAATTTTTTTAATTCTCAATTTATTAAATTTGCGATCTGAAATTATTCATTCCTGGTTGCCTGATATAAAAGCTCATTTTAAAAGTTAAAAATTTGTTAAAAATTGACAGAAAATTATTATTTTTTTGGGAATTTGCATTTAAATTTTTAATTCTCAATTTATTACATTTGCGTTCTGAAATTATTCATTCCTGATTGCCTAGTATAAAAACTCATTTTAAAAGTTAAAAATTTGTTAAAAATTGACACTTTATATTTTTTTGGGAATTTGCATTTAAATTTTCAATTTATTAAATTTGCGTTCTGAAATTATTCATTCCTGTTTGCCTAATATAAAAACTAATTTTAAAAGTTAAAAATTTGTTAAAAATTGACAGAAAACTTTTATTTTTTTGGCAATTTGCATTTAAATTTTTAATTCTCAATTTATTAAATTTGCGATCTGAAATTATTCATTCCTGGTTGCCTGGTATAAAAACTCATTTTAAAAGTTAAAAATTTGTCAAAAATTGATAGAAAGTTATTATTTTTTTGGGAATTTGCATTTAAATTTTTTAATTCTCAATTTATTAAATTTGCGTTCTGAAATTATTCATACCTGGTTGCCTGGTATAAAAACTCATTTTAAAAGTTAAAAATTTGTTAAAAATTGACAGAAACTTATTATTTTTTTGGGAATTTACATTTAAATATTTTAACTCTCAATTTATTAAATTTGCGTTCTGAAATTATTCATTCCTGATTGCCTAGTATAAAAACTCATTTTAAAAGTTAAAAATTTGTTAAAAATTGACAGAAAATTATTATTTTGTTGGGAATTTGCATTTAAATTTTTTAATTCTCAATTTATTAAATTTGCGTTCTGAAATTATTCATTCCTGTTTGCCTAATATAAAACCTAATTTTAAAAGTTAAAAATTTGTTAAAAATTGAAAGAAAACTTTTATTTTTTTGGCAATTTGCATTTAAATTTTTAATTCTCAATTTATTAAATTTGCGATCTGAAATTATTCATTCCTGGTTGCCTGGTATAAAAACTCATTTTAAAAGTTAAAAGTTTGTTAAAAATTCACAAAAAAATATTATTTTTTTAGGAATTTGCATTTAAATTTTTTCATTCTCAATTTATTAAATTTGCGTTCTGAATTTATTCATTCCTGATTGCCTAGTATAAAAACTCATTTTGAAAGTAAAAAATTTGTTAAAAATTGAAAGAAACTTAATAATTTTTTGGGAATTTACATTTAAATATTTTAATTCTCAATTTATTAAATTTGCGATCTGAAATTATTCATTCCTGGTTGCCTGGTATAAAAACTCATTTTAAAAGTTAAAAGTTTGTTAAAAATTCACAAAAAAATATTATTTTTTTAGGAATTTGCATTTAAATTTTTTCATTCTCAATTTATTAAATTTGCGTTCTGAATTTATTCATTCCTGATTGCCTAGTATAAAAACTCATTTTAAAAGTAAAAAATTTGTTAAAAATTCGCAGAAAAATATTATTTTGTTGGGAATTTGCATTTAAATTTTTTCATTCTCAATTTATTAAATTTGCGTTCTGAAATTATTCATTCCTGATTGCCTAGTATAAAAACTCATTTTAAAAGTTGAAAATTTGTTAAAAATTGACAGAAAATTATTATTTTGTTGGGAATTTGCATTTAAATTTTTTAATTCTCAATTTATTAAATTTGCGTTCTGAAATTATTCATTCCTGTTTGCCTAGTATAAAAACTCATTTTAAAAGTTAAAAATTTGTTAAAAATAGACAGAAAATTATTATTTTGTTGGGAATTTGCATTTAAATTTTTTAATTCTCAATTTATTAAATTTGCGTTCTGAAATTATTCATTCCTGTTTGCCTAATATTAAAACTAATTTTAAAAGTTAAAAATTCGTTAAAAATTGACAGAAAACTTTTATTTTTTTGGCAATTTGCATTTAAATTTTTAATTCTCAATTTATTAAATTTGCGATCTGGAATTATTCATTCCTGGTTGCCTGGTATAAAAACTCATTTTAAAAGTTAAAAGTTTGTTAAAAATTCACAGAAAAATATTATTTTGTTGGGAATTTGCATTTAAATTTTTTAATTCTCAATTTATTAAATTTGCGTTCTGAATTTATTCATTCCTGTTTGCCTAGTATAAAAACTCATTTTAAAAGTTAAAAATTTGTTAAAAATATGCAGAAAATAATTATTTTGTTGGCAATTTGCATTTAAATTTTTTTATTCTCAATTTATTAAATTTGCGTTCTGAAATTATTCATTCCTGGTTGCCTGGTATAAAAACTCATTTTAAAAGTTAAAAATTGACAGAAACTTAATATTTTTTTGGGAATTTGCATTAAAGTTCTTAATTCTCAATTTATTAAATTTGAGTTCTGAAATTATTCATTCCTGGTTGCCTGGTATAAAAACTCATTTTAAAAGTTAAAAATTTGTCAAAAATTGATAGAAAGTTATTATTTTGTTGGGAATTTGCATTAAAATTTTTAATTCTCAATGTATTAAATTTGCGACCTGAATTTATTCATTCCTGGTTGCCTGGTATAAAATCTCATTTTATAAGTTAAAAATTTGTTAAAAATTGACGGAAAATTATTTTTTTTGTGGGAATTTACATTTAAATATTTTAATTCTCAATTTATTAAATTTGCGTTCTGAAATTATTCATTCCTGGTTGCCTGGTATAAAAACTCATTTTAAAAGTTAAAAATTTGTTAAAAATTGACACTTTATATTTTTTTGGGAATTTGCATTTAAATTTTCAATTTATTAAATTTGCGTTCTGAAATTATTCATTCCTGTTTGCCTAATATAAAAACTAATTTTAAAAGTTAAAAATTTGTTAAAAATTGACAGAAAACTTTTATTTTGTTCGGAATTTGTATTTAAATTTTTTAATTCTCAATTTATTAAATTTGCGTTCTGAATTTATTCATTCCTGTTTGCCTAATATTAAAACTAATTTTAAAAGTTAAAAGTTTGTTAAAAATTGACAGAAAACTTTTATTTTTTTGGCAATTTGCATTTAAATTTTTAATTCTCAATTTATTAAATTTGCGATCTGGAATTATTCATTCCTGGTTGCCTGATATAAAAACTCATTATAAAGTTCAAAGTTTGTTAAAAATTCACAGAAAAATATTATTTTGTTGGGAATTTGCATTTAAATTTTTTAATTCTCAATTTATTAAATTTGCGTTCTGAAATTATTCATTCCTGGTTGCCTGGTATAAAAACTAATTTTAAAAGTTAAAAATTTGTTAAAAATTGAAAGAAAACTTTTATTTTGTTCGGAATTTGCATTTAAATGTTTAATTCTCAATTTATTAAATTTGCGATCTGAAATTATTCATTCCTGTTTGTCTGGTATAAAAACTCATTTTATTAGTTAAAAGTTTGTTAAAAATTCACAGAAAAATATTATTTTGTTGGGAATTTGCATTTAAATTTTTTAATTCTCAATTTATTAAATTTGCGTTCTGAATTTAATCATTCCTGTTTGCCTAGTACAAAAACTCATTTTAAAAGTAAAAAATTTGTTAAAAATTGACAGAAAATTATTATTTTGTTGGGAATTTGCATTTAAATTTTTTTATTCTCAATTTATTAAATTTGCGTTCTGAAATTATTCATTCCTGGTTGCCTGGTATAAAAACTCATTTTAAAAGTTAAAAATTGACAGAAACTTAATATTTTTTTGGGAATTTGCATTAAAGTTTTTAATTCTCAATTTATTAAATTTGCGTTCTGAAATTATTCATTCCTGGTTGCCTGGTATAAAAACTCATTTTAAAAGTTAAAAATTTGTTAAAAATTGAAAGAAACTTAATAATTTTTTGGGAATTTACATTTAAATATTTTAATTCTCAATTTATTAAATTTGCTTTCTGAAATTATTCATTCCTGTTTGCCTTGCATAAAAACTCATTTTAAAAGTTACAAATTTGTTAAAAATTGACAGAAACTTAATAATTTTTTGGGAATTTGCATTTAAATTTTTAATTCTCAATTTATTACATTTGCAATCTGAATTTATTCATTCCTGGTTGCCTGGTATAAAATCTCATTTTAAAAGTTAAAAATTTTATAAAAATTGACAGAAAATTATTATTTTTTTGGGAATTTACATTTAAATTTTTTAATTCTCAATTTATTAAATTTGCGTTCTGAAATTATTCATTCCTGCTCGCCTGGAATAAAAACTCATTTTAAAAGTTAAAAATTTGTTAAAAATTGACAGAAAATTATTATTTTGTTGGGAATTTGCATTTAAATTTTTTAATTCTCAATTTATTAAATTTGCGTTCTGAAATTATTCATTCCTGTTTGCCTAATATAAAAACTAATTTTAAAAGTTAAAAATTTGTTAAAAATTGACAGAAAACTTTTATTTTTTTGGCAATTTGCATTTAAATTTTTAATTCTCAATTTATTAAATTTGCGATCTGAAATTATTCATTCCTGGTTGCCTGGTATAAAAACTCATTTTAAAAGTTAAAAGTTTGTTAAAAATTCACAGAAAAATATCATTTTGTTGGGAATTTGCATTTAAAATTTTTCATTCTCAATTTATTAAATTTGCGTTCTGAATTTATTCATTACTGTTTGCCTAGTATAAAAACTCATTTTAAAAGTTAAAAATTTGTTAAAAATATGCAGAACATTATTATTTTGTTGGGAATTTGCTTTTAAATTTTTTTATTCTCAATTTATTAAATTTGCGTTCTGAATTTATTCATTCCTAGTTGCCTGGTAAAAAACTCATTTTAAAAGTTAAAAATTTGTTAAAAATAGACAGAAAATTATTATTTTGTTGGGAATTTGCATTTAAATTTTTAATTCTCAATTTATTACATTTGCGATCTGAATTTATTCATTCCTGGGTGCCTGGTATAAAATCTCATTTTAAAAGTTAAAATGTTGTCAAAAATTGACAGAAAATTATTATATTTTTGGGAATTTGCATTTAAATTTTTAATTCTCAATTTATTACATTTGCGTTCTGAAATTATTCATTCCTGATTGCCTAGTATAAAAACTCATTTTAAAAGTTAAAAATTTGTTAAAAATTGACAGAAATTTATTATTTTTTTGGGAATTTACATTTAAATATTTTAACTTTCAATTTATTAAATTTGCGTTCTGAAATTATTCATTCCTGATTGCCTACTATAAAAACTCATTTTAAAAGTTAAAAATTTGTTAAAAATTGACAGAAACTTAATAATTTTTTGGGAATTTGCATTTAAATTTTTAATTCTCAATTTATTAAATTTGCGTTCTGAAATTATTCATTCCTGGTTGCCTGGTATAAAAACTCATTTTAAAAGTTAAAAATTTGTCAAAAATTGATAGAAATTTATTATTTTTTTGGGAATTTACATTTAAATTTTTTAATTCTCAATTTATTAAATTTGCGTTCTGAAATTATTCATTCCTGTTTGCCTAGTATAAAAACTCATTTTAAAAGTTAAAAACTTGTTAAAAATAGACAGAAAATTATTATTTTGTTGGGAATTTGCATTTAAATTTTTAATTCTCAATTTATTACATTTGCGATCTGAATTTATTCATTCCTGGTTGCCTGGTATAAAATCTCATTTTAAAAGTTAAAAATTTGTTAAAAATTGACAGAAAACTTTTATTTTTTTGGCAATTTGCATTTAAATTTTTAATTCTCAATTTATTAAATTTGCGATCTGAAATTATTCATTCCTGGTTGCCTGGTATAAAAACTCATTTTAAAAGTTAAAAGTTTGTTAAAAATTCACAGAAAAATATTATTTTGTTGGGAATTTGCATTTAAATTTTTTCATTCTCAATTTATTAAATTTGCGTTCTGAATTTATTCATTCCTGTTTGCCTAGTATAAAAACTCATTTTAAAAGTTAAAAATTTGTTAAAAATATGCAGAACATTATTATTTTGTTGGGAATTTGCTTTTAAATTTTTTTATTCTCAATTTATTAAATTTGCGTTCTGAATTTATTCATTCCTGGTTGCCTGGTATAAAAACTCATTTTTAAAGTTAAAAATTGACAGAAACTTAATATTTTTTTGGGACTTTGCATTAAAATTTTTAATTCTCAATTTATTAAATTTGCGATCTGAAATTATTCATTCCTGTTTGCCTAGTATAAAAACTCATTTTAAAAGTTAAAAATTTGTTAAAAATTGACAGAAAATTATTATTTTGTTGGGAATTTGCATTTAAATTTTTAATTCTCAATTTATTACATTTGCGATCTGAATTTATTCATTCCTGGTTGCCTGCTATAAAATTTCATTTTAAAAGTTAAAAATTTGTTAAAAATTGACAGAAAATTATTATTTTTTTGGGAATTTCCATTTAAATATTTTAATTCTCAATTTATTAAATTTGCGATCTGAAATTATTCATTCCTGGTTGCCTGGTATAAAAACTCATTTTAAAAGTTAAAAATTTATTAAAAATTGACAGAAAATTATTATTTTTTTGGGAATTTGCATTTAAATTTTTTAATTCTCAATTTATTAAATTTGCGTTCTGAAATTATTCATTCCTGGTTGCCTAGTATAAAAACTAATTTAAAAGTTAAAAATTTGTTAAAAATTAACCGAAACAAAATATTTTTTTGGGAATTTGCATTTAAATTTTTTAATTCTCAATTTATTAAATTTGCGTTCTGAAATTATTCATTCCTGGTTGCCTAGTATAAAAACTAATTTAAAAGTTAAAAATTTCATAAAAATTGACAGAAACAAAATATTTTTTTGGGAATTTGCATTTAAATTTTTTAATTTTCAATTTATTAAATTTGCGTTCTGAAATTATTCATTCCTGGTTGCCTGGTATAAAAACTCATTTTAAAGTTAAAAATTTGTTAAAAATTGACAGAAATTTATTATTTTTTTGGGAATTTACATTTAAATATTTTAATTCTCAATTTATTAAATTTGCGTTCTGAAATTATTCATTCCTCGTTGCCTGGTATAAAAACTCATTTTAAAAGTTAAAAATTGACAGAAACTTAATATTTTTTTGGGAATTTGCATTAAAAATTTTAATTCTCAATTTATTAAATTTGCGTTCTGAAATTATTCATTCCTGGTTGCCTGGTATAAAAACTCATTTTAAAAGTTAAAAATTGACAGAAACTTAATATTTTTTTGGGAATTTGCATTAAAGTTTTTAATTCTCAATTTATTAAATTTGCGTTCTGAAATTATTCATTCCTGGTTGCCTGGTATAAAAACTCATTTTAAAAGTTAAAAATTTGTCAAAAATTGACAGAAAATTATTATTTTTTTGGGAATTTGCATTTAAATTTTTTAATTCTCAATTTATTAAATTTGCGTTCTGAAATTATTCATTCCTGGTTGCCTAGTTTAAAAACTATTTTAAAAGTTAAAAATTTGTTAAAAATTGACAGAAAATTATTATTTTTTTGGGAATTTGCATTTAAATTTTGTAATTCTCAATTTATTAAATTTGCGTTCTGAAATTATTCATTCCTGGTTGCCTGGTATAAAAACTAATTTAAAAGTTAAAAATTTGTTAAAAATTAACCGAAACAAATTATTTTTTTGGGAATTTGCATTTAAATTTTTTAATTCTCAATTTATTAAATTTGCGTTCTGAAATTATTCATTCCTGGTTGCCTAGTATAAAAACTAATTTAAAAGTTAAAAATTTCATAAAAATTGACAGAAACAAAATATTTTTTTGGGAATTTGCATTTAAATTTTTTAATTTTCAATTTATTAAATTTGCGTTCTGAAATTATTCATTCCTGGTTGCCTGGTATAAAAACTCATTTTAAAGTTAAAAATTTGTTAAAAATTGACAGAAATTTTTTATTTTTTTGGGAATTTACATTTAAATATTTTAACTTTCAATTTATTAAATTTGCGTTCTGAAATTATTCATTCCTGATTGCCTACTATAAAAACTCATTTTAAAAGTTAAAAATTTGTTAAAAATTGACAGAAACTTAATAATTTTTTGGGAATTTGCATTTAAATTTTTAATTCTCAATTTATTAAATTTGAGTTCTGAAATTATTCATTCCTGGTTGCCTGGTATAAAAACTCATTTTAAAAGTTAAAAATTTGTTAAAAATTGACAGAAACTTATTATTTTTTTGGGAATTTACATTTAAATATTTTAACTCTCAATTTATTAAATTTGCGTTCTGAAATTATTCATTCCTGATTGCCTAGTATAAAAACTCATTTTAAAAGTTAGAAATTTGGTAAAAATTGACAGAAAATTATTATTTTGTTGGGAATTTACATTTAAATTTTTTAATTCTCAATTTATTAAATTTGCGATCTGAAATTATTCATTCCTGGTTGCCTGGTATAAAAACTCATTTTAAAAGTTAAAAATTTGTCAAAAATTGATAGAAAGTTATTATTTTGTTGGGAATTTGCATTTAAATTTTTAATTCTCAATTTATTAAATTTGCAATCTGAAATTATTCATTCCTGTTTGCCTTGTATAAAAACTATTTTAAAAGTTACAAATTTGTTAAAAATTGACAGAAACTTAAAAATTTTTTGGGAATTTGCATTTAAATTTTTAATTCTCAATTTATTAAATTTGCGTTCTGATATTATTCATTCCTGATTGCCTAGTATAAAAACTCATCTTAAAAGTTAAAAATTTATTAAAAATTGACAGAAACTTAATAATTTTTTGGGAATTAGCATTTAAATTTTTAATTCTCAATTTATTAAATTTGCGTTCTGAAATTATTCATTCCTGGTTGCCTGGTATAAAAACTCATTTTAAAAGTTAAAAATTTGTCAAAAATTGATAGAAAGTTATTATTTTTTTGGGAATTTACATTTAAATTTTTTAATTCTCAATTTATTAAATTTGCGTTCTGAAATTATTCATTTCTGTTTGCCTAGTATAAAAACTCATTTTAAAAGTTAAAAATTTGTTAAAAATAGACAGAAAATTATTATTTTGTTGGGAATTTGCATTTAAATTTTTATTTCTCAATTTATTACATTTGCGATCTGAATTTATTCATTTCTGGTTGCCTGGTATAAAATCTCATTTTAAAAGTTAAAAATTTTATAAAAATTGACAGAAAATTCTTATTTTTTTGGGAATTTACATTTAAATTTTTTAATTCTCAATTTATTAAATTTGCGTTCTGAAATTATTCATTCCTGGTTGCCTGGTATAAAAACTCATTCTAAAAGTTAAAAATTTGTTAAAAATTTACAGAAAATTATTATTTTTTTGGGAATTTGCTATTAAATTTTTTAGTTCTCAATTTATTAAATTTGCGTTCTGAAATTATTCATTCCTGGTTGCCTGGAAAAAAAACTTATTTTAAAAGTTAAAAGTTTGTTAAAAATTGACAGAAACTTATTATTTTTTTGGGAATTTACATTTAAATATTTTAACTCTCAATTTATTAAATTTGCGTTCTGAAATTATTCATTCTTGATTGCCTAGTTTAAAAACTCATTTTAAAAGTTAAAAATTTGTTAAAAATTGACAGAAAATTATTATTTTGTTGGGAATTTGCATTTAAATTTTTTAATTCTCAATTTATTAAATTTGCGTTCTGAAATTATTCATTCCTGTTTGACTAATATAAAAACTAATTTTAAAAGTTAAAAATTTTTTAAAAATTGACAGAAAACTTTTATTTTTTTGGCAATTTGCATTTAAATTTTTAATTCTCAATTTATTAAATTTGCGATCTGAAATTATTCATTCCTGGTTGCCTGGTATGAAAACTCATTTTAAAAGTTAAAAGTTTGTTAAAAATTCACAGAAAAATATTATTTTGTTGGGAATTTGCATTTAAATTTTTTCATTCTCAATTTATTAAATTTGCGTTCTGAATTTATTCATTCTTGTTTGCCTAGTATAAAAACTCATTTTAAAAGTTAAAAATTTGTTAAAAATATGCAGAAAACTATTATTTTGTTTGGAATTTGCATTTAAATTTTTTTTATTCTCAATTTATTAAATTTGCGTTCTGAAATTATTCATTCCTGGTTGCCTGGTATAAAAACTCTTTTTTAAAGTTAAAAATTTGTTAAAAATTGACAGAAAATTATTATTTTGTTGGGAATTCGCATTTAAATTTTTAAATTCTCAATTTATTAAATTTGCGTTCTGAAATTATTCATTCCTGTTTGCCTAATATAAAAACTAATTTTAAAAGTTAAAAATTTGTTAAAAATTGACAGAAAACTTTTATTTTTTTGGCAATTTGCATTTAAATTTTTAATTCTCAATTTATTAAATTTGCGATCTGAAATTATTCATTCCTGGTTGCCTGGTATAAAAACTCATTTTAAAAGTTAAAAATTTGTTAAAAATTGACAGAAACTTATTATTTTTTTGGGAATTTACATTTAAATATTTTAACTCTCAATTTATTAAATTTGCGTTCTGAAATTATTCATTCCTGATTGCCTAGTATAAAAACTCATTTTAAAAGTTAAAAATTTGTTAAAAATTGACAGAAAATTATTATTTTGTTGGGAATTTGCATTTAAATTTTTTAATTCTCAATTTATTAAATTTGCGTTCAGAAATTAATCATTCCTGTTTGCCTAATATAAAAACTAATTTTAAAAGTTAAAAATTTGTTAAAAATTGACAGAAAACTTTTATTTTTTTGGCAATTTGCATTTAAATTTTTAATTCTCAATTTATTAAATTTGCGATCTGAAATTATTCATTCCTGGTTGCCTGGTATAAAAACTCATTTTAAAAGTTAAAAGTTTGTTAAAAATTCACAAAAAAATATTATTTTTTTGGGAATTTGCATTTAAATTTTTTCATTCTCAATTTATTAAATTTGCGTTCTGAATTTATTCATTCCTGATTGCCTAGTATAAAAACTCATTTTAAAAGTAAAAAATTTGTTAAAAATTCACAGAAAAATATTATTTTGTTGGGAATTTGCATTTAAATTTTTTCATTTTCAATTTATTAAATTTGCGTTCTGAAATTATTCATTCCTGATTGCCTAGTATAAAAACTCATTTTAAAAGTTAATAATTTGTTAAAAATTGGCAGAAAATTATTATTTTGTTGGGAATTTGCATTTAAATTTTTTAATTCTCAATTTATTAAATTTGCGTTCTGAAATTATTCATTCCTGTTTGCCTAATATAAAAACTAATTTTAAAAGTTAAAAATTTGTTAAAAATTGGCAGAAAACTTTTATTTTTTTGGCAATTTGCATTTAAATTTTTAATTCTCAAATTATTAAATTTGCGATCTGAAATTATTCATTCCGGGTTGCCTGGTATAAAAACTCATTTATAAAGTTAAAAATTTGTCAAAAATTGATAGAAAGTTATTATTTTTTTGGGAATTTGCATTTAAATTTTTAATTCTCAATTTATTAAATTTGCGATCTGAAATTATTCATTCCTGGTTGCCTGGTATAAAAACTCATTTTAAAAGTTAAAAATTTGTTAAAAATTGACAGAAAATTATTATTTTTTTGGGAATTTGCATTTAAATTTTTTAATTCTCAATTTATAAATTTGCGTTCTGAAATTATTCATTTCTGGTTGCCTGGTATAAAAACTCATTTTAAAAGTTAAAAATTTGTTAAAAATTGACAGAAACTTATTATTTTTTTGGGAATTTACATTTAAATATTTTAACTCTCAATTTATTAAATTGGCGTTCTGAAATTATTCATTCCGGGTTGCCTGGTATAAAAACTCATTTTAAAAGTTAAAAATTTGTCAAAAATTGATAGAAAGTTATAATTTTTTTGGGAATTTGCATTTAAATTTTTAATTCTCAATTTATTAAATTTGCGATCTGAAATTATTCATTCCTGGTTGCCTGGTATAAAAACTCATTTTAAAAGTTAAAAATTTGTCAAAAATTGATAGAAAGTTATTATTTTGTTGGGAATTTGCATTAAAATTTTTAATTCTCAATTTATTAAATTTGCGATCTGAAATTATTCATTCCTGGTTGCCTGGTATAAAAACTCATTTTAAAAGTTAAAAATTTGTCAAAAATTGATAGAAAGTTATTATTTTTGTGGCAATTTACATTTAAATATTTTAATTCTCAATTTATTAAACTTGCGTTCTGAAATTATTCATTCCTGGTTGCCTGGTATAAAAACTCATTTTAAAAGTTAAAAATTTGTTAAAAATAGGCAGAAAATTATTATTTGGTTGGGAATTTGCATTTAAATTGTTTTATTCTCAATTTATTAAATTTGCGTTCTGAAATTATTCATTACTGATTGCCTGGTATAAAAACTAATTTTTAAAGTTAAAAATTGACAGAAACTTAATATTTTTTTGGGAATTTGCATTAAAATTTATAATTCTCAATTTATAAAATTTGCGATCTGAAATTATTCATTCCTGGTTGCCTGGTATAAAAACTCATTTTAAAAGTTAAAAATTTGTCAAAAATTGATAGAAAGTTATTATTTTTTTGGGAATTTACATTCAAATATTTTAACTCTCAATTTATTACATTTGCGTTCTGAAATTATTCATTCCTGATTGCCTAGTATAAAAACTCATTTTAAAAGTTAAAAATTTGTTAAAAATAGACAGAAAATTATTATTTTGTTGGGAATTTGCATTTTAATTTTTTAATTCTCAATTTATTAAATTTGCGTTCTGAAATTATTCATTCCTGTTTGCCTAATATTAAAACTAATTTTAAAAGTTAAAAATTCGTTAAAAATTGACAGAAAACTTTTATTTTTTTGGCAATTTGCATTTAAATTTTTAATTATCAATTTATTAAATTTGCGATCTGGAATTATTCATTCCTGGTTGCCTGGTATAAAAACTCATTTTAAAAGTTAAAAGTTTGTTAAAAATTCACAGAAAAATATTATTTTGTTGGGAATTTGCATTTAAATTTTTTAATTCTCAATTTATTAAATTTGCGTTCTGAATTTATTCATTCCTGATTGCCTAGTATAAAAACTCATTTTAAAAGTTAAAAATTTGTTAAAAGTATGCAGAAAATTATTATTTTTTTGGCAATTTGCATTTAAATTTTTTTATTCTCAATTTATTAAATTTGCGTTCTGAAATTATTCATTCCTGGTTGCCTGGTATAAAAACTCATTTTAAAAGTTAAAAATTGACAGAAACTTAATATTTTTTTGGGAATTTGCATTAAAGTTCTTAATTCTCAATTTATTAAATTTGCGTTCTGAAATTATTCATTCCTGGTTGCCTGGTATAAAAACTCATTTTAAAAGTTAAAAATTTGTCAAAAATTGATAGAAAGTTATTATTTTGTTGGGAATTTGCATTAAAATTTTTAATTCTCAATGTATTAAATTTGCGACCTGAATTTATTCATTCCTGGTTGCCTGGTATAAAATCTCATATTATAAGTTAAAAATTTGTTAAAAATTGACGGAAAATTATTTTTTTTGTGGGAATTTACATTTAAATATTTTAATTCTCAATTTATTAAATTTGCGTTCTGAAAATATTCATTCCTGGTTGCCTGGTATAAAAACTCATTTTAAAAGTTAAAAATTTGTTAAAAATTGACACTTTATATTTTTTTGGGAATTTGCATTTAAATTTTCAATTTATTAAATTTGCGTTCTGAAATTATTCATTCCTGTTTGCCTAATATAAAAACTAATTTTAAAAGTTAAAAATTTGTTAAAAATTGACAGAAAACTTTTATTTTGTTCGGAATTTGCATTTAAATTTTTTAATTCTCAATTTATTAAATTTGCGTTCTGAATTTATTCATTCCTGTTTGCCTAATATTAAAACTCATTTTAAAAGTTACAAATTTGTTAAAAATTGACAGAAACTTAATAATTTTTTGGGAATTTGCATTTAAATTTTTAATTCTCAATTTATTAAATTTTCGTTCTGAAATTATTCATTCCTGATTGCCTAGTATAAAAACTCATCTTAAAGTTAAAAATTTATTAAAAATTGACAGAAACTTAATAATTTTTTGGGAATTTGCATTTAAATTTTTAATTCTCAATTTATTAAATTTGCGTTCTGAAATTATTCATTCCTGGTTGCCTAGTATAAAAACTCATTTTAAAAGTTAAAAATTTGTTAAAAATAGACAGAAAATTATTATTTTGTTGGGAATTTGCATTTAAATTTGTAATTCTCAATTTATTACATTTGCGATCTGAATTTATTCATTCCTGGTTGCCTGGTATAAAATCTCATTTTAAAAGTTAAAAATTTTATAAAAATTGACAGAAAATTATTATTTTTTTGGGAATTTACATTTAAATTTTTTAATTCTCAATTTATTAAATTTGCGTTCTGGAATTATTCATTCCTGGTTGCCTGGTATAAAAACTCATTTTAAAAGTTAAAAATTTGTTAAAAATTGACAGAAAATTATTATTTTGTTGGGAATTTGCATTTAAATTTTTTAATTCTCAATTTATTAAATTTGCGTTCTGAAATTATTCATTCCTGTTTGCCTAATATAAAAACTAATTTTAAAAGTTAAAAATTTGTTAAAAATTGACAGAAAACTTTTATTTTTTTGGCAATTTGCATTTAAATTTTTAATTCTCAAATTATTAAATTTGCGATCTGAAATTATTCATTCCGGGTTGCCTGGTATAAAAACTCATTTATAAAGTTAAAAATTTGTTAAAAGTATGCAGAAAATTATTATTTTGTTGGGAATTTGCATTTTAATTTTTTCATTCTCAATTTATTAAATTTGCGTTCTGAATTTATTCATTCCTGATTGCCTAGTATAAAAACTCATTTTAAAAGTAAAAAATTTGTTAAAAATTCACAGAAAAATATTATTTTGTTGGGAATTTGCATTTAAATTTTTTCATTTTCAATTTATTAAATTTGCGTTCTGAAATTATTCATTCCTGATTGCCTAGTATAAAAACTCATTTTAAAAGTTAATAATTTGTTAAAAATTGGCAGAAAATTATTATTTTGTTGGGAATTTGCATTTAAATTTTTTAATTCTCAATTTATTAAATTTGCGTTCTGAAATTATTCATTCCTGTTTGCCTAATATAAAAACTAATTTTAAAAGTTAAAAATTTGTTAAAAATTGGCAGAAAACTTTTATTTTTTTGGCAATTTGCATTTAAATTTTTAATTCTCAAATTATTAAATTTGCGATCTGAAATTATTCATTCCGGGTTGCCTGGTATAAAAACTCATTTATAAAGTTAAAAATTTGTCAAAAATTGATAGAAAGTTATTATTTTTTTGGGAATTTGCATTTAAATTTTTAATTCTCAATTTATTAAATTTGCGATCTGAAATTATTCATTCCTGGTTGCCTGGTATAAAAACTCATTTTAAAAGTTAAAAATTTGTTAAAAATTGACAGAAAATTATTATTTTTTTGGGAATTTGCATTTAAATTTTTTAATTCTCAATTTATAAATTTGCGTTCTGAAATTATTCATTTCTGGTTGCCTGGTATAAAAACTCATTTTAAAAGTTAAAAATTTGTTAAAAATTGACAGAAACTTATTATTTTTTTGGGAATTTACATTTAAATATTTTAACTCTCAATTTATTAAATTGGCGTTCTGAAATTATTCATTCCGGGTTGCCTGGTATAAAAACTCATTTTAAAAGTTAAAAATTTGTCAAAAATTGATAGAAAGTTATAATTTTTTTGGGAATTTGCATTTAAATTTTTAATTCTCAATTTATTAAATTTGCGATCTGAAATTATTCATTCCTGGTTGCCTGGTATAAAAACTCATTTTAAAAGTTAAAATTTGTCAAAAATTGATAGAAAGTTATTATTTTGTTGGGAATTTGCATTAAAATTTTTAATTCTCAATTTATTAAATTTGCGATCTGAAATTATTCATTCCTGGTTGCCTGGTATAAAAACTCATTTTAAAAGTTAAAAATTTGTCAAAAATTGATAGAAAGTTATTATTTTTGTGGCAATTTACATTTAAATATTTTAATTCTCAATTTATTAAACTTGCGTTCTGAAATTATTCATTCCTGGTTGCCTGGTATAAAAACTCATTTTAAAAGTTAAAAATTTGTTAAAAATAGGCAGAAAATTATTATTTGGTTGGGAATTTGCATTTAAATTGTTTTATTCTCAATTTATTAAATTTGCGTTCTGAAATTATTCATTACTGATTGCCTGGTATAAAAACTAATTTTTAAAGTTAAAAATTGACAGAAACTTAATATTTTTTTGGGAATTTGCATTAAAATTTATAATTCTCAATTTATAAAATTTGCGATCTGAAATTATTCATTCCTGGTTGCCTGGTATAAAAACTCATTTTAAAAGTTAAAAATTTGTCAAAAATTGATAGAAAGTTATTATTTTTTTGGGAATTTACATTCAAATATTTTAACTCTCAATTTATTACATTTGCGTTCTGAAATTATTCATTCCTGATTGCCTAGTATAAAAACTCATTTTAAAAGTTAAAAATTTGTTAAAAATAGACAGAAAATTATTATTTTGTTGGGAATTTGCATTTTAATTTTTTAATTCTCAATTTATTAAATTTGCGTTCTGAAATTATTCATTCCTGTTTGCCTAATATTAAAACTAATTTTAAAAGTTAAAAATTCGTTAAAAATTGACAGAAAACTTTTATTTTTTTGGCAATTTGCATTTAAATTTTTAATTATCAATTTATTAAATTTGCGATCTGGAATTATTCATTCCTGGTTGCCTGGTATAAAAACTCATTTTAAAAGTTAAAAGTTTGTTAAAAATTCACAGAAAAATATTATTTTGTTGGGAATTTGCATTTAAATTTTTTAATTCTCAATTTATTAAATTTGCGTTCTGAATTTATTCATTCCTGATTGCCTAGTATAAAAACTCATTTTAAAAGTTAAAAATTTGTTAAAAGTATGCAGAAAATTATTATTTTTTTGGCAATTTGCATTTAAATTTTTTTATTCTCAATTTATTAAATTTGCGTTCTGAAATTATTCATTCCTGGTTGCCTGGTATAAAAACTCATTTTAAAAGTTAAAAATTGACAGAAACTTAATATTTTTTTGGGAATTTGCATTAAAGTTCTTAATTCTCAATTTATTAAATTTGCGTTCTGAAATTATTCATTCCTGGTTGCCTGGTATAAAAACTCATTTTAAAAGTTAAAAATTTGTCAAAAATTGATAGAAAGTTATTATTTTGTTGGGAATTTGCATTAAAATTTTTAATTCTCAATGTATTAAATTTGCGACCTGAATTTATTCATTCCTGGTTGCCTGGTATAAAATCTCATATTATAAGTTAAAAATTTGTTAAAAATTGACGGAAAATTATTTTTTTTGTGGGAATTTACATTTAAATATTTTAATTCTCAATTTATTAAATTTGCGTTCTGAAAATATTCATTCCTGGTTGCCTGGTATAAAAACTCATTTTAAAAGTTAAAAATTTGTTAAAAATTGACACTTTATATTTTTTTGGGAATTTGCATTTAAATTTTCAATTTATTAAATTTGCGTTCTGAAATTATTCATTCCTGTTTGCCTAATATAAAAACTAATTTTAAAAGTTAAAAATTTGTTAAAAATTGACAGAAAACTTTTATTTTGTTCGGAATTTGCATTTAAATTTTTTAATTCTCAATTTATTAAATTTGCGTTCTGAATTTATTCATTCCTGTTTGCCTAATATTAAAACTCATTTTAAAAGTTACAAATTTGTTAAAAATTGACAGAAACTTAATAATTTTTTGGGAATTTGCATTTAAATTTTTAATTCTCAATTTATTAAATTTTCGTTCTGAAATTATTCATTCCTGATTGCCTAGTATAAAAACTCATCTTAAAGTTAAAAATTTATTAAAAATTGACAGAAACTTAATAATTTTTTGGGAATTTGCATTTAAATTTTTAATTCTCAATTTATTAAATTTGCGTTCTGAAATTATTCATTCCTGGTTGCCTAGTATAAAAACTCATTTTAAAAGTTAAAAATTTGTTAAAAATAGACAGAAAATTATTATTTTGTTGGGAATTTGCATTTAAATTTGTAATTCTCAATTTATTACATTTGCGATCTGAATTTATTCATTCCTGGTTGCCTGGTATAAAATCTCATTTTAAAAGTTAAAAATTTTATAAAAATTGACAGAAAATTATTATTTTTTTGGGAATTTACATTTAAATTTTTTAATTCTCAATTTATTAAATTTGCGTTCTGGAATTATTCATTCCTGGTTGCCTGGTATAAAAACTCATTTTAAAAGTTAAAAATTTGTTAAAAATTGACAGAAAATTATTATTTTGTTGGGAATTTGCATTTAAATTTTTTAATTCTCAATTTATTAAATTTGCGTTCTGAAATTATTCATTCCTGTTTGCCTAATATAAAAACTAATTTTAAAAGTTAAAAATTTGTTAAAAATTGACAGAAAACTTTTATTTTTTTGGCAATTTGCATTTAAATTTTTAATTCTCAATTTATTAAATTTGCGATCTGAAATTATTCATTCCTGGTTGCCTGGTATAAAAACTCATTTTAAAAGTTAAAAGTTTGTTAAAAATTCACAGAAAATTATTATTTTGTTGGGAATTTGCATTTAAATTTTTTCATTCTCAATTTATTAAATTTGCGTTCTGAATTTATTCATTCCTGTTTGCCTAGTATAAAAACTCATTTTAAAAGTTAAAAATTTGTTAAAAATATGCAGAACATTATTATTTTGTTGGGAATTTGCTTTTAAATTTTTTTATTCTCAATTTATTAAATTTGCGTTCTGAATTTATTCATTCCTGGTTGCCTGGTATAAAAACTCATTTTAAAAGTTAAAAATTTGTTAAAAATAGACAGAAAATTATTATTTTGTTGGGAATTTGCATTTAAATTTTTAATTCTCAATTTATTACATTTGCGATCTGAATTTATTCATTCCTGGTTGCCTGGTATAAAATCTCATTTTAAAAAATAAAAATTTGTCCAAAATTGACAGAAAATTATTATTTTTTTGGGAATTTGCATTTAAATTTTTAATTCTCAATTTATTACATTTGCGTTCTGAAATTATTCATTCCTGATTGCCTAGTATAAAAACTCATTTTAAAAGTTAAAAATTTGTTAAAAATTGACAGAAAATTATTATTTTGTTGGGAATTCGCATTTAAATTTTTAAATTCTCAATTTATTAAATTTGCGTTCTGAAATTATTCATTCCTGTTTGCCTAATATAAAAACTAATTTTAAAAGTTAAAAATTTGTTAAAAATTGACAGAAAACTTTTATTTTTTTGGCAATTTGCATTTAAATTTTTAATTCTCAATTTATTAAATTTGCGATCTGAAATTATTCATTCCTGGTTGCCTGGTATAAAAACTCATTTTAAAAGTTAAAAATTTGTCAAAAATTGATAGAAAGTTATTATTTTTTTGGGAATTTACATTTAAATTTTTTTAATTCTCAATTTATTAAATTTGCGTTCTGAAATTATTCATTCCTGTTTGCCTAGTATAAAAACTCATTTTAAAAGTTAAAAATTTGTTAAAAATAGACAAAAAATTATTATTTTGTTGGGAATTTGCATTTAAATTTTTAATTCTCAATTTATTACATTTGCGATCTGAATTTATTCATTCCTGGTTGCCTGGTATAAAATCTCATTTTAAAAGTTAAAAATTTGTTAAAAATTGACAGAAAATTATTATTTTTTTGGGAACTTACATTTAAATTTTTTAATTCTCAATTTATTGAATTTGCGTTCTGAAATTATTCATTCCTGGTTGCCTGGTATAAAAACTCATTTTAAAAGTTAAAAATTTGTTAGAAATTGACAGAAAATTATTATTTTTTTGGGAATTTGCATTTAAATTTTTTAATTCTCAATTTATTAAATTTGCGTTCTGGAATTATTCATTCCTGGTTGCCTGGTATAAAAACTCATTTTAAAAGTTAAAAATTTGTTAAAAATTGACAGAAACTTATTATTTTTTTGGGAATTTACATTTAAATATTTTAACTCTCAATTTATTAAATTTGCGTTCTGAAATTTTTCATTCCTGATTGCCTAGTATAAAATCTCATTTTAAAAGTTAAAAATTTGTTAAAAATTCACAGAAAATTATTATTTTTTTGGGAATTTGCATTTAAATTTTTAATTCTCAATTTATTACATTTGCGTTCTGAAATTATTCATTCCTGATTGCCTAGTATAAAAACTCATTTTAAAAGTTAAAAATTTGTTAAAAATTGACAGAAAATTATTATTTTGTTGGGAATTCGCATTTAAATTTTTAAATTCTCAATTTATTAAATTTGCGTTCTGAAATTATTCATTCCTGTTTGCCTAATATAAAAACTAATTTTAAAAGTTAAAAATTTGTTAAAAATTGACAGAAAACTTTTATTTTTTTGGCAATTTGCATTTAAATTTTTAATTCTCAATTTATTAAATTTGCGATCTGAAATTATTCATTCCTGGTTGCCTGGTATAAAAACTCATTTTAAAAGTTAAAAATTTGTCAAAAATTGATAGAAAGTTATTATTTTTTTGCGAATTTACATTTAAATTTTTTTAATTCTCAATTTATTAAATTTGCGTTCTGAAATTAATCATTCCTGTTTGCCTAGTATAAAAACTCATTTTAAAAGTTAAAAATTTGTTAAAAATAGACAAAAAATTATTATTTTGTTGGGAATTTGCATTTAAATTTTTAATTCTCAATTTATTACATTTGCGATCTGAATTTATTCATTCCTGGTTGCCTGGTATAAAATTTCATTTTAAAAGTTAAAAATTTGTTAAAAATTGACAGAAAATTATTATTTTTTTGGGAATTTACATTTAAATTTTTTAATTCTCAATTTATTAAATTTGCGTTCTGAAATTATTCATTCCTGGTTGCCTGGTATAAAAACTCATTTTAAAAGTTAAAAATTTGTTAGAAATTGACAGAAAATTATTATTTTTTTGGGAATTTACATTTATATATTTTAACTCTCAATTTATTAAATTTGCGTTCTGAAATTATTCATTCCTGATTGCCTAGTATAAAAACTCATTTTAAAAGTTAAAAATTTGTTAAAAATTGACAGAAAATTATTATTTTGTTGGGAATTAGCATTTAAATTTTTTAATTCTCAATTTATTAAATTTGCGTTCTGAAATTATTCATTCCTGTTTGCCTAATATAAAAACTAATTTTAAAAGTTAAAAATTTGTTAAAAATTGACAGAAACAAAATATTTTTTTGGGAATTTGCATTTAAATTTTTAATTCTCAATTTATTAAATTTGCGATCTGAAATTATTCATTCCTGGTTGCCTGGTATAAAAACACATTTTAAAAGTTAAAAGTTTGTTAAAAATTCACAGAAAAATATTATTTTGTTGGGAATTTGCATTTAAATTTTTTCATTCTCAATTTATAAAATTTGCGTTCTGAATTTATTCATTCCTGTTTGCCTAGTATAAAAACTCATTTTAAAAGTTAAAAATTTGTTAAAAATATGCAGAAAATTATTATTTTGTTGGGAATTTGCATTTAAATTTTTTTATTCTCAACTTATTAAATTTGCGTTCTGAAATTATTCATTCCTGGTTGCCTAGTATAAGAACTCATTTTATAGTTAAAAATTTGTTAAAAATAGACAGAAAAATATTATTTTGTTTGGAATTTGCGTTTAAATTTTTTTATTTTCAATTTATTAAATTTGCGTTCTGAAATTATTCATTCCTGGTTGCCTGGTATAAAAACTCATTTTAAAAGTTAAAAATTAACAGAAACTTAATATTTTTTTGTGAATTTGCATTAAAATTTTTAATTCTCAATTTATTAAATTTGCGATCTGAAATTATTCATTCCTGGTTGCCTGGTATAAAATCTCATTTTAAAAGTTAAAAATTTGTTAAAAATTGACAGAAAATTATTATTTTTGTGGCAATTTACATTTAAATATTTTAATTCTCAATTTATTAAACTTGCGTTCTGAAATTATTCATTCCTGGTTGCCTGGTATAAAAACTCATTTTAAAAGTTAAAAATTAACAGAAACTTAATATTTTTTTGGCAATTTGCATTTAAATTTTTAATTCTCAATTTATTAAATTTGCGATCTGAAATTATTCATTCCTGGTTGGCTGCTATAAAAACTCATTTTAAAAGTTAAAAATTTGTCAAAAATTGATAGAAAGTTATTATTTTGTTGGGAATTTGCGTTAAAATTTTTAATTCTCAATTTATTAAATTTGCGACCTGAATTTATTCATTCCAGGTTGCCTGGTATAAAATCTCATTTTAAAAGTTAAAAATTTGTTAAAAATTGACAGAAAATTATTATTTTTGTGGCAATTTACATTTAAATATTTTAATTCTCAATTTATTAAACTTGCGTTCTGAAATTATTCATTCCTGGTTGCCTGGTATAAAAACTCATTTTAAAAGTTAAAAATTTGTTAAAAATAGGCAGAAAATTATTATTTGGTTGGGAATTTGCATTTAAATTTTTTTATTCTCAATTTATTAAATTTGCGTTCTGAAATTATTCATTACTGGTTGCCTGGTATAAAAACTCATTTTTAAAGTTAAAAATTGACAGAACCTTAATATTTTTTTGGGAATTTGCATTAAAATTTATAATTCTCAATTTATAAAATTTGCGATCTGAAATTATTCATTCCTGGTTGCCTGGTATAAAAACTCATTTTAAAAGTTAAAAATTTGTCCAAAATTGAGAGAAAGTTATTATTTTTTTGGGAATTTACATTTAAATTTTTTAATTCTCAATTTATTAAATTTGCGTTCTGAAATTATTCATTCCTGTTTGCCTAGTATAAGAACTCATTTTATAGTTAAAAATTTGTTAAAAATAGACAGAAAAATATTATTTTGTTTGGAATTTGCGTTTAAATTTTTTTATTTTCAATTTATTAAATTTGCGTTCTGAAATTATTCATTCCTGGTTGCCTGGTATAAAAACTCATTTTAAAAGTTAAAAATTAACAGAAACTTAATATTTTTTTGTGAATTTGCATAAAAATTTTTAATTCTCAATTTATTAAATTTGCGATCTGAAATTATTCATTCCTGGTTGCCTGGTATAAAAACTCATTTTAAAAGTTAAAAATTGACAGAAACTTAATATTTTTTTGGGAATTTGCTTTAAATCTTTTAATTCTCAATTTATTAAATTTGCGATCTGAAATTATTCATTTTTGGTTGCCTGGTATAAAAATTCATTTTAAAAGTTAAAAATTTGTCAAAAATTGATAGAAAGTTATTATTTTGTTCGGAATTTGCATTAAAATTTTTAATTCTCAATTTATTAAATTTGCTATCTGAATTTATTCATTCCTGGTTGCCTGGTATAAAATCTAATTTTAAAAGTTAAAAATTTGTTAAAAATGGACAGAAAATTATTATTTTGTTGGGAATTTACATTTAAATTTTTTAATTCTCAATTTATTAAATTTGCGTTCTGAAATTATTCATTCCTGGTTGCCTGGTATAAAAACTCATTTTAAAAGTTAAAAATTAACAGAAACTTAATATGTTTTTGTGAATTTGCATTAAAATTTTTAATTCTCAATTTATTAAATTTGCGATCTGAAATTATTCATTCCTGGTTGCCTGGTATAAAAACTCATTTTAAAAGTTAAAAATTGACAGAAACTTAATATTTTTTTGGGAATTTGCTTTAAAATTTTTAATTCTCAATTTATTAAATTTGCGATCTGAAATTATTCATTTTTGGTTGCCTGGTATAAAAATTCATTTTAAAAGTTAAAAATTTGTCAAAAATTGATAGAAAGTTATTATTTTGTTGGGAATTTGCATTAAAATTTTTTATTCTCAATTTATTAAATTTGCGATCTGAATTTATTCATTCCTGGTTGCCTGGTATAAAATCTCATTTTAAAAGTTAAAAATTTGTTAAAAATTGACAGAAAATTATTATTTTGTTGGGAATTTACATTTAAATTTTTTAATTTTCAATTTATTAAATTTGCTTTCTGAAATTATTTATTCCTGTTTGCCTAGTATAAAAACTAATTTTAAAAGTTAAAAATTTGTTAAAAATTGACAGAAAATTATTATCTTTTTGGGAATATGTATTCAAATTTTTTAATTCTCAATTTACTAAATTTATGTTCTGAAATTTTTCATTCCTGGTTGCCCGGTATAAAAACTCATTTAAAAAGTTAAAAATTTGTTAAAAATTGACAGAAACTTAATAATTTTTTGGGAATTTGCATTTAAATTTTTTAATTCTCAATTTATTAAATTTGCTATCTGAAATTATTCATTCCTGGTTGCCTGGTATAAAAACTCATTTTAAAAGTTAAAAATTTGTTAAAAATTGACAGAAAATTATTATATTTGTGGGAATTTGCATTTAAATTTTTAATTCTCAAATTTATTAAATTTGCGTTCTGAAATTATTCATTCCTGTTTGCCTAGTATAAAAACTCATTTTAAAAGTTAAAAATAGGCAGAAAATTATTATTTTGTTGGGAATTTGCATTTAAATTTTTTTAATTCTCAATTTATTAAATTTGCGTTCTGAAATTATTCATTCCTGGTTGCCTGGTATAAAAACTCATTTTTAAAGTTAAAAATTGACAGAAACTTAATATTTTTTTGGGAATTTGCATTAAAATTTTTAATTCTCAATTTATTAAATTTGCGATCTGAAATTATTCATTCCTGGTTGCCTGGTATAAAAACTCATTTTAAAAGTTAAAAATTTGTCAAAAATTGATAGAAAGTTATTATTTTTTTGGGAATTTACATTTAAATTTTTTAATTCTCAATTTATTAAATTTGCGTTCTTGAATTATTCATTCCTGTTTGCCTAGTATAAAAACTCATTTTAAAAGTTAAAAATTTGTTAAAAATAGGCAGAAAATTATTATTTTGTTGGGAATTTGCATTTAAATTTTTAATTCTCAATTTATTACATTTGCGATCTGAATTTATTCATTCCTGGTTGCCTGGTATAAAATCTCATTTTAAAAGTTAAAAATTTGTTAAAAATTGACAGAAAATTATTATTTTTTTAAAAGTTAAAAATTTGTTAAAAATTGACAGAAAATTATTATCTTTTTGGGAATATGCATTCAAATTTTTTAATTCTCAATTTATTAAATTTGCGTTCTGAAATTTTTCATTCCTGGTTGCCTGGTATAAAAACTCATTTTAAAAGGTAAAAATTTGTTAAATATTGACAGAAACTTAATAATTTTTTGGGAGTTTGCATTTAAAATTTTAATTCTCAATTTATTAGTTTTGCGATCTGAAATTATTCATTCCTGGTTGCCTGGTATAACAACTCATTTTAAAAGTTAAAAATTTGTTAAAAATTGACAGAAAATTATTATTTTTGTGGCAGTTTACATTTAAATATTTTAATTCTCAATTTATTAAATATGCGTTCTGAAATTATTTATTCCTGGTTGCCTGGTATAAAAACTCATTTTAAAAGTTAAAAATTTGTTAAAAATTGACACTTTATATTTTTTTGGGAATTTGCTTTTAAATTTTTTAATTTTCAATTTATTAAATTTGCGTTCTGAAATTATTCATTCCTATTTGCCTACTATAAAAACTCTTTTTAAAAGTTAAAAATTTGATAAAAATTGACAGAAACTTAATATTTTTTTGGGAATTTGCATTTAAATTTTTTAATTCTCAATTTATTAAATTTGCGTTCTGAATTTATTCATTTCTGTTTGCCTAATATAAAAACAAATTTTAAAAGTTAAAAATTTGTTAAAAATTGACAGAAAACTTTTATTTTTTTGGTAATTTGCATTTAAATTTTTAATTCTCAATTTATTAAATTTGCGATCTGAAATTATTCATTCCTGGTTGCCTGGTATAAAAACTCATTTTTAAAGTTAAAAATTGACAGAAAATTATTATTTCTTTGGGAATTTGCATTTAAATTTTTTTATTCTCAATTTATTTAATTTGAGTTCTGAAATTATTCATTCCTGGTTGCCTAGTATAAAAACTAATTTAAAAGTTGAAAATTTGATAAAAATTGACCGAAACAAAATATTTTTTTGGGAATTTGCATTTAATTTTTTAATGCTCAATTTATTAAAATTGCGTTCTGAAATTATTCATTCCTGGTTGCCTAGTATAAAAACTAATTTAAAAGTTAAAAATTTGATAAAAATTGACCGAAACAAAATATTTTTTTGGGAATTTGCATTTAAATTTTTTAATTCTCAATTTGTAACCGCTAATTAACCTTTATTTAATAAATTTCTTTTGAATAAATTTTAGGAATATTCAACATTTTAAAAATATTATTTATTTTATGAATTATATATATTTTTAAAGGTGATATAAAATACTTACCTGTCATTTTATATTCATAAAAATACAAATTATAAAATTCCGACCTTAAAAATTTATTTTTAAATTGTCAAGAAATTCACCAAATACCAAGAAATTGAAATTCGAAGATATATTAAAATTTTTTGCCTGAAAGTATGCAATTGTAAATTGTTTTTTATTTATTTTTTAGTACATGTAATGTCATTTAGTGGGGACAAGTTTTAGTACTTTTTATATTGTATTACATTACAGTATATATGTTAGTGAGACATCTATTGGATTATGTAAAAGTATTATATTTAAATGTATACACATTTATCCAAGACACAAAAAGATTTTTATAAATTTTCTTTCTGGAAATTTTCGGTTTTTGTTGCCTAGTAATTTCAATGAAATTTAAATGAAAAATTCCATTTACTTTTTTGACAAATTTATAAAGAAAATTTTTGAACGAATGGGTAGTGTTTAAAAGTCGAATAAGGAGTAATTATATTTTATATAAATAATGAAAAACGATTTTTGAATTTTATTTGTTTTTATTTTTATTGATTAAAAATTAACTATCGCTTTGCATTATATTTAAAATTTAATTTTTTGAGGTGAACTTGGTTAAATAAGTGTGCATGACATGAAGTATATTTAATAATAAAAAAAAAGGAATAAATAAACAATCTGAGGCCTTCATTTTGTTTCAACCTAAAATTGAAGTGCAAATCCTCGAACAGAAGTTTTCTCTCAACTGGATGAATTGTGGGTATTTTTTTGGAATTCAAACTAATAAATTGGATCCTTTAACCCCTTTAATTATTAAATTTCAAATTTTTTGAAAAATTGATATCAGAGCAATTTTCAAAAATATCTCATTTTGATTTTAACTGTTTCAAAATAAATATACTATATTCCAGATAGTTTCGAAAATGAAATATCAATAAAAAGATAAATATTAAAAAAAAACAACAGTTTTTTTATTTTAATCAAAAATCATTTTTTATTTTTTTTTTTTATAAATTCTTTGGAATGTTTGTATTTTTTTTTTTTTTTATTTACTTATACTACTTATTTATACAATAAATAAATTTAATTTTTCAAATTTTTAAGATTGAAATATTTAATTATAAAGACATATATAACATCATTGTATAAAAAAAAAAATTTATATAATTTTAAAATTTTTAATTAATAAATTATTTTGTTTTTTCGTCTTCGAAATGAGCTAACATTATATTTTTCTTTTGATTTAAAAAATTCTATTTTATTAAATAAGGTTAAAATGAATGTACATAAAATATATTATAAAACAATTTTGTTTAAAAAAGTTGTTTTTAAAATTAATAATATCAAGATTAGTAAAAGTTTTAAATAAAATTTTAAATTAAAAAGTATACAAAATATCCAAGTTGTTTACTTTTTAGTTAATTTTTTCAGACGTATATATAGCTTAAACTATTAAATTTACCATTTACCTATTTGTTTAATAGTAAAAAAAATATGTATATATAAAGTATTTGTTTAAAAATTTATTTATTTTAAAATGTATTGTGAATATAAAATTCCAATTAAACTAATTAAGTAATATAGAAGATAATCCAGAACACAGAAATTGGCTAAATATTGTTTTAAGGAAAAATATTGATGCAAAAATTGATAATTGGTAATTGGCAAATGTTTAATTTATTTTAAGAATTCAGTTTTTAAAAAGTTTTATTACCAATACCAAAATACAAATTAAAATATGGGTTTATCAAAATTTACCATACTTGTTTTTTAAGTGAAGATATAAGTTCTTAGATTTTATATTAATTCAATTAGTATTTGAGAAAGTGTGATTATATTTATGATTTATGTTTTTTGGTGCTCCTTTAAAAAACTTATTTTTATGAAAGAAAAATGTTATTATTAATATTTACTACAGTAAGTTATGAATAACTTTTTTTAACTTCTTTTGTTTCGGAACAGCTGCCCTGTCAAAAGGAACTACTTTTTTTTTAATGTTAATAATTTAAAAAACACTTAGTATTAAAAATATAACTTACAACTTCCGAATCTACGCAGGTTATGTAAAATGTATGTGTTTCATATTTTCAATTGAAAAAAAATTCTTATCTATGTAGTTATCATTTAAGACAATAATTTTTATCAGTTACCATATATTTAATTTAAATCATTTTCTTTTGAAAATAGAAGAAATTGTTTTGTTTTTTTTTTATTGCAATTATTACAAAAGTTATAATTTGTGAAAATAAATCTCAAATTATTATAAAAATACATCAAGTTATAAATTCTTAAGATATATTGGTTGTTTTATAATATGCATATATATACCACATTTTTAATCAATAATTTACAAAGTGCATATTTATTTTTAAACTTTATTTTAATTCTATATTTTTGTTAACTTATATTGTTATAAATTTTATATTAAAATTTGTAAATTAATTATATATATATTTTTAATTAAAAATACTTTTTTTTTATAACGGAAAATAAAAGTTAAAAAATTAAAACAAAATTAATTAATAAAATCGATTTTGAATATTTATGTATATAATTTTTTTTGTATCTATGTTATAACTTAATTTACAACCATTTTTTCAATATTCACATTATAAATTTTTAGGTATATTATTAAATCAATTAGAATTGTCAATTAAAAAGTTTATATAAATCAAATGTACATTAAAGTAAATTAAAAAATATAATTAAGCAATCGGAATGTTTTTAGGGTTTCTTTAGTGGTTTATTTTAATTAGAATTAAAAATAAACTTTTATTAAAATTTAAAAATAGAAATAGTTAAACATTATTTTTCTTTGGTATCACAAAATCATAAAATTTATTTATTTTTATTTCTTTATAATTGTTTTGTGTTCCATTTTAATTTGAATTCTAATTTTTTTTTAATTTTATTTTGAATAAAGTTCATTTTTCTTCAGTGGGATTTTCTATTGTATTCCAACCAGCAGCCATAATCAATTTGTACTTTGTTTTTGTAGTTAACAGGCAGTGCAGAATATCAATATAGTGGTTTTGTCAATTGAAAGTTAATTAATTTATATTTAAAGATAAACTAAAAAGTAATAGCTAGAACGATAAGAACCTTCAAATTTATTTTGAAAAAGTTAAAATCAATGCTAAACCAAATAAAAAATCTTAGAATAATTAAAAAAATTTACTGTTATAGGATGTATAGCAATAAAGTTATAATGGTAAATTATTTTTTTATACTTTTGGCATATCGAAGTTATTAAAATTAAATTATTTTTACTTACAGTCTTAATTCGGTTTAAACCATTTGACACTAAAAATTAACATTGATATTTGAAGTAAGAAATTATAGCAGCGTAATTAACCACAATAAGTACGAGTTACAGTTTGATTAACTAAATTAGCTTGCTTCAAAAAAATTTAATTTTTAAAGAATTTTCTTATAAAGCTACTGCTACTACTATTTTCAATAGTTTAATATATTCAGAAATCTTTTCAATTAAAAGCTTTATTCTTTTCCAAAAATAAGTTTTCCAAAATAAAAATGTGTTTTAAATATTTGACTAAAAACTAGCTTAAAATAAATTCTAGGTCTTTTTTTTCTTTTAAATCTCTCTTTTGGTTTTGATACACAATTAATTTCTATTAAAATCACTTCCAAAAATAATAATAAAAAAAAATAATATGTATACAATAATTATGCTAAAAACAATTTTATCTATTCTACTTTATTGACTTATTGCTATAAATGAATATTTTAAATTTAGTTCAAATATAGCTTAGCTTCTAATATTTTTTTAATAAAAAATTATTTCTTTTTAGTTTCTTTTTCTCAATAATTTAAATCTTTTGATATAAAATGGAATATTCAAAATATATAAATATAAAATTTTTTTTTCTTATGTATTTATATTAGACTATAGACAAACTTCTGGCAAAGGACCTCTCCCAGCAGCAATTTTACAAACTTCACCAAATAAATCTTTTAATATTGATGCCTGCCTTCCTTGTGATCCATCTAATGTTATTGTTGGGATAAATGATACAGGTGGTTTTAAAGCATTAGTTGCTTCTCCATGTAATTTTAATAATTCTGATCCATGTGGGCTATCAAAACATTTCTGGATTAGCTCAGCTGTTTCTACACGATGTTCTCTAGTACACTTTAAAAAATTAAATAGAATATTAAATTTTACATTTCAAATATGTATAATAAAAATTTAAAAGAATAATCAACAAGTGTTAAGTGTTATTAAAAAAATTTTTAAAAGTAATTGTAACGAACGAAGGTTTTGGATTTCTAAAAATGCCTTTTGAAGAATATTAAATTTCTCTTAAAAGTATATATACAAATATTAATAAAAACTAAAAAAGTTAAAGTAAAGTTTGTAACATATACACAAAAATTTAATAATTTTTAAAAGATAAATATTAATAAGATTTTTAACATATCAATCAAAATAAGAAAATAAACAGAAGTGAAAATAAAGAGTAATCATTTAGAGCGTAAAGAGAAATTTTAAATTAGAAATAAGAAAAAATCATGTTTTCATCTTAGCAAAATTAAATCAAAAACCAGAATTTATTAATAATTTATTCAAAGTTTCATTAATGTACTAGTTGGTATTGTATAGTTATAATATTAATATAGTGTTTACCTAATGCAACAATAACAATAATATCAAAACAAAAATAGTTAATTGTTTTATTTTAATTTTGCATTGCTTTTGTTTTTATTTTTTTTTTTTGCAAAATTTTTGTTTGGATTGGACTAGTTTTTGCCAAGTCAGCGTAATATTATACTGAGTATATTTTCATATAATTGTGGAAGTAAATAAGTAAAAATGTACATATGTATCTTAAAATTCGTTTTCATCTTACAAATGCTTTGGTGGCAATAATTTATTGATTAAAATCAAATAGAAGTAATAAAAAGCTTAAATATTTTATTTTCAAGACTTGAAGTTACGAACCACTTAATATCCACTTACTTTTTGCATTGCTTCTTTTGGCAAGCGATTGTCTCTAATCATACAGGCAACAACATCTAATCTAGTTTTTGCTTCTTCAATAGCCTCTATTGCACACGCATGATATATATTACCTTGACATTCTAATTGGCCGTGTTGGCAATCAAATTTGAGCGAACCGTCAGCATTTATTTCAGTCTAAAACACAAAATTGTTATGAATAATAAAACATTTTAACATCTTTTTTTTTTTTTTTTAAATCAAAATTAATCGTTTACTAAATGATAAGATAAGATTTAAATAAAATTAATTCAATGACACGTCCATTAAAATATATTATTTTACCTTTGCTTTTCCATATGGAACAAATTGTATTTCAATGAGATCAGGTGCTTTCCTATAAGCTGGTACCAATTGTTTTAATATAAAATTTTTGGAATCTGGACATAAAGCCTCATAAAAAACCATTACTAATACAGGTGCACCAAACGGTCTAACCATAATATCATCCTATATTAAAAAAACTTTATAACATTTTTGCATTTTATTAATTTTATTCTTCTTACCGATTGAAATGATAAAGGTATTCCTAATAAACGACATAATTGCCAAATTACAATTATTACAAAAATTAATATTATTATTCTTCGTTTTGTTGCTGTTGTAAACATGTTTATGTTCTTAATTAAATTCCTTTATTAAAATATCTTTACCTTTTTTTATTGTATTAGCTAAAAACCAATAATTTAATACATTAATAAAACACTAATTACGATTATCTATACATTAAATTTGATATCAGATGAAAAAACAACTTTTTTCTGTAAATTTATTAAACCATTTTTTTTTATTTGTTCTTATCAAAAGTGTTTGTATTCGATTATTTGATTCTAACTAAAATATACAAATTAATTAGGAGCATAGAAATTTGCTGAAAACAAGTGTTTGCTGGATTTGATAAATAAATTTGACATATGAAGAAAAAAAAAACATAGTATTAATAATAATACTGCCAGTAGCGCCAACCTTTTGTTAAAAAAATCTTCAAAAGAATACAATTACAAAGTTTTATATTTTTCACATAATTTTTTCTTCCGTAAACAAATATTTAGTTATTCCTTATTTTAAATTAATGTTAAACTACTTAATATAATAAATAATCTATTGAAATTTTATAAAACTTTAAAAGTTTTTGCAAATATTTTGAAAATATTTTAAAACTGATAAATTGGCAATTTTTTTAGTAGAAAATTAGTATTGCCGTTTAGTCTTAATTAATAGATTAGTTGTCAATCAAATTACCGCATGTCAAAAAACACCGCTTAGATTTTTGATTTGTTCATTATCGAAAAAAATTAATATTTTTATTACAAAGTTAAAGCGTTTCTAAAATAATAATTTGTTTATTTAAAATATTGAATAAAAAATAATATAAAGTAATTAAAAAATTAATTTTTTACAGATTAAATAACATAGAAAAACTGTTTCTATAGTAACTTTTTATTTTCTAATCATTTAAAAATTTCAAGCTATAAACAAAATAAAATTATCGATCAAATATTATTTAAAAGACACTATTTATTTTATTCTAGAGTTTTCTATAACGACATAAATAAAAATGACGGATAATGAAAAAATTGAAGTTAAAGAAATCACACGAATTGAACGTATTGGTGCACATTCTCATATCCGCGGATTAGGATTAGATGATGTTCTTGAAGCACGTGCTGTTTCGCAAGGCATGGTTGGGCAAAAGGATGCTCGACGAGCTGCTGGTATTGTTGTTCAAATGGTTAGAGAAGGTAAAATTGCTGGACGATGTATTTTGCTAGCTGGTGAACCGAGTACTGGTAAAACTGCAATTGCTGTTGGAATGGCACAGGTTTTTTAACAATTATGTTTTAAACATTTTATATTTACTTAACTGCTTTTCTTAATTTTTTAAGGCATTGGGAAATGAAACGCCATTTACAAGTATGTCTGGTTCAGAAATATTTTCATTAGAAATGAGTAAAACAGAGGCTTTATCACAAGCTTTACGTAAATCAATTGGTGTTCGAATTAAAGAAGAGACCGAAATAATTGAAGGTGAAGTGGTTGAAATACAAATAGACAAACCTGTTACTGGAACTGGACAAAAAGTTGGCAAAGTTACTTTAAAAACAACCGAAATGGAAACAAATTATGATTTGGGCAATAAGATAATTGAATGTTTTATGAAAGAAAAAATACAGGCAGGCGATGTTATAACAATTGATAAAGCTTCAGGTAAAGTTAGTAAATTAGGCCGCAGCTTTACTAGGGCAAGAGATTATGATGCTACTGGAGCACAAACACGTTTTGTCCAATGTCCCGAAGGTGAACTGCAAAAACGAAAAGAAGTAGTACATACAGTAACATTACATGAAATAGATGTTATCAATAGTAGAACACATGGTTTTTTAGCTCTTTTCTCTGGTGACACTGGTGAAATTAAACAAGAAATTCGTGATCAAATTAATAATAAAGTAATGGAATGGCGTGAAGAAGGAAAGGCTGAAATTAATCCAGGTGTTTTGTTCATTGATGAAGTTCACATGTTAGATATTGAATGTTTCTCATATTTAAATCGTGCTCTTGAGAGTGATATGGCACCTGTTGTTGTAATGGCTACAAATCGTGGAATAACAAAAATACGTGGAACAAATTATCGTAGTCCTCATGGTATACCAATTGATTTATTAGATCGTATGATTATAATTAGAACAATTGCGTACACTGAAAAAGAAATGAAGGAAATTTTAAAGATACGTTGTGAAGAAGAAGATTGTATGATGAATGCTGATGCATTAACGGTGTTAACAAGGATAGCAATTGATACTAGTTTAAGATATGCTATACAATTAATTACAACAGCCAATCTTGTCTGTCGTCGTCGTAAATCCACTGAAGTTACAATGGAAGATGTTAAAAAAGTTTATTCATTATTCTTAGATGAAAATCGTTCTAGTAAAATACTTAAGGAACATCAAGATGAATATATGTTCAATGAAATTACAGATACAACAACACAAGCACAACCAATGGAATGTGGTGATGCTTAAATCGAATATCAAATTAATTTACAATTACATATATAAATAGTAAAAAACAAAAGGTAATTAATTCGGTTGTAAACTGACTACAAGCCTAATTGAAATGTTCAAATATAATTAATTTTGTTTTTATGAATTATGGAATTTCAGGTGTAAAATCTGAGTTTTCTTATTTTATAAATATTTTATTCAAATAAAATAAATTAATAAATTAAATTTGTCTTTTTTTTGTATTTTACATAACTTTAATTGCAGCAAAACATAACTAAGTATATTTGAATTCCACTTTGCATACACAGTTTTGTGAAAATATTAGCTTTATTTTATTACTCGCAAGATTAAGCCCTATTTGAGAGGAAAATTGATTAGGAGAAATAACCCACATATTGCCAACACAAATATGGTATGAGTTAGAAGAACGCTAGAAATCTTAAACTAAAGTTTAAAAAAACAAAGTTAACAAATTTATTTCTTATTTCAGTATTTTATTTATAATATATATAGGTACATATGATATAGCAAAATTGATGAAATAGATTTAAATTTGTTTTATTTTTTACATTTTTATTATTAATACCAAAATTACTGGTGGAAATTTTGATTCTATTTTAAACTTTCATAAAATAAAAAACAAATTAAAAAATTATTGTATTGAATCTCTTGTATTTTGTCAATTTCATTTTTCTTAATACATTGTTAATACATTCTATTTTAAAAAGATTATATATTTGTATTTATGTACTTAAATACACCCGGTATTACTTAAAATTTTTTTTTGATGAAATTTTTTTATTTTAGGAAGTTAACAAGCCCAGATGCATAAGTATTTAATAGTTTTTATTTAATTGGTTTAACCACAATGTTGGCTATTTACTTTTCAATTAAAAGTTATTCGTTATCATTAAATTCAAAACTAAATAAGTTTAGAAATATAATTTTAAGCGTAGCATTTTTATATTGTCTTTTAAGTTTTTCAATACTCTAATGAAATAGATTTCTACTCTTAAAAAAATTAATTAAAACAATTAAATCTATTTGCTAAACAAGTACAAATATTTAGTTTTAAGTAAAGTTTGAAACATAAAATTAAATTAAAAAATTAACAAGGTTGGTCCAATAAATTTTAATTCATTACATAAATAATTTCAAAAATATAAAGTGAAAATTTTTTAGTCTTACAATTTCCAAATACAAGGCAATATTCCTACAATAGATTTATTTATTAAACTGATTTACATTTTTACTGTACAGTTAATATTTATTAACGTAATGATAATTTTGAAATTCTGAAATGTAGAGTTTTTAAATTAAATTATTTTTTAAAAAATAATATTAATTTCAAATATTACATAGTAATTTTCATTTTATGGGAAACATAACTATATTGGAATAAGACCAGTATTTGAAACAATTTTTAAAATTCTTTACTTTAGTGTATGCAAACATATAATATTTATTATACTTATCTCTATATTTCCTAAAATTAAATCAATATAAATTTTTATAATGTTAATAATAGTATTTTAATTTAAGAAATATTACCATTAACTTAAATTACTTAATGAAAATATTAAATATTTTGTTAAGATTGAATACATTAAAATAATATATTTCAATTTTTTTTGGATTTTTATTGTTAGAAGTTATTTAATATTAAGCATATTAGAGCAGATGCTCAAACATATTATGTCTTTAAACACATTATATAAGCTGTTTTAATAATAAATTCATAATTTAAATTAAATATACACAGCTCTCATAATTATCAATTGAATGTTTATGTTCTGTCGGTAATTGACTAGACGACAGTTATTGCAAAAACAATCGACTTGCAATAGATTAGAAATTTAGTTTGATTATAAAATATGTAAACGCTATTTTCCAAATTTTATTATATTTATCAAAAAGTTAATTATATGGAAGTCTTAATTACAAATTTTTATCATTCTGCATATTATATATTTACCAATGTTACCTTTATTTAAATAATTTTAAATTCGTATAATTCGATATTATATATTAATAGTTAATAATTAAAAAAATTTTTTAAATAAGATATTTACGTTTGAAAACAAAATTATGCTTTATTTAATAAATAAAAATACTTTTTTTTTTTAATTTTTTTTTTTTTATTAAGTACACTTAAAAATTTTGGATAGAGAACACAAGAATAGTCATATTTACACTTTTTAATCAATTTGGATTTCTTTAATATTTGAATACTATTTTTAATATTGTCAAAAAAATTATACTGATATTTTGGTTTTATAATAAAAATTTAAATTTAATTCTTTTTATGCGTTGATTAAAATTAAGATAACATATTAGGTATTATTAACATACTATGTTTAAATGTATAATATAGTATTTTTTACATTTTTTTTTAATTTTTTTTTTTGTTTTTATTTTTAATTAACTATATAAAAAGTTTTACTAAACATTAATTACATTGTATTTTTGTTTTTTTTTTCTATCAGTTTTAAATTTTTTTTTTTTAATCTTACATTATAATGAGATAATAAAAATATTCACATTGTAAAATTTCGATCAGACTCGTACAATTTATGAGTTTTTCTTTTTAATAAAACATAAAAAAAAAACGAAAATACTTTCATAATTTAATTAATTTCCTTTGCTTCCTTCAACTAAATCATTTTTCAAATTATTTCAACTGCATCATTTCTTAAGATTTGAGTCGAAAAATGTACATGTTACTTATTTAAAAATTTACAGTTTCGTACATATTTTTTTTTTTTTTTGAAAAGTGCATGCGGCATGCATAGTATGTGCATATGTACAAATGTAATCTTTAAAAATTGTTTTCTTTTTCTATTTAAATATTTGTGTTAAGTTTGTATTTTTTGGTTTCGTTTCCGAGTTTTCCATCACAAAAACTATAAAAAATATTTTCAAAATATTTTTCAAAAAAAAAAAAAACAAAACCATAAGTTTTTTATACTTTGTTATTGAATAAATATTATATTTTAAATTGTATTGTTTTATTTTTTAATGATTTATAGTTTAATGTTTTGATTTATTTAATTTTTTGGAATGTATTGCAAAAAAATGTTTTTTTGCTTCTTGATATTCTGTAAGCCGACAAATAGCATAGTCCTAAAATTAAAATAATTTAAGAAATAAGCAATTTTTATAAAAAATTATTAAATTTATTTATTACATACCCAATAACCAAATTCAATATTTTGATGTACATTCACAACTGACCATAAACACCAAAATAAATGTGAAACCATTGAAAATACTTGCACTTCATCTAATACTTCATCAATTTCTTCTTTACTTGGTATATTTTGAGTTGTTAAATTAATATTTTCTGATTCCGTAATAATATCTGGTGTACCTGGACATGATGATAATGGTGATGATCTTGATGAAATATTATTACCCATTAATAAATCATAATTCTCATTAATTTGTTTTAAATATGTTGAAATAAAATCTCGTCTTTGTTGTTCATTTGGATATTGTTCTTTTAAATGGTAAAAATATGGATATTTATCGTTTGTATAATCTATTGTCCATTCTAAGAAATGATTAGCTAAGTCAAAACCACGATAATTATATGCACAATATTCATAATCAATTATAATTAAATCTGGTTCGGAATTACTATTTGTATCAATTATGCTACCAGAATCATTAGGATCACAACTTAAAAATGAATCACGTGTATTGTCCAAATCACATATTAATAAATCGTTATCGGTTGGTGCTAATGAACGTTTTCTATATTTAAAGAAAAATATAAAAAAAAAACCATTATATAAAATTGCTTAATAAAAATAATTTATTTAATTTTTTATTTACATTTAAACATTTAAAAATTAATCAAGTTATTATATTTGCTAAAAAATACTTTCTAAGAAAAGGACATTGAGGAAATATATTCAATATTTAGAACATTTCATATTTGTAATGTCAACTGTAGAAAATTTTATATTTAGTTAAAATTAATTTTGTCTAATGAAAATATATTTATCAGGCATCTTCTTTTGTAAAAATTGTAAAACTATAAGCATTGTATACTTTTAAATTTTAATATTGCACAAATGTTTTTATAATTTAAATTGTAGAAAAATCTCAATTCGGAATTGCTTCATTAGTCATTTTAATAACATATTATATCACGATTTTTTATTAATAATTCTTCTAATAAAATCTAACCCACTCTTTGCTTCATTTGATAATAAAAGAATACAAAGAAGTAAGGAATTCGAGTGATTTTCATCGTTAAAGCAACTTTGAAATTAAATATTGTTTAGCTTTTAAATTTTGTATGAGTTTTTATTTTAAGAATTAAAAAATAAAAATTTAATAAAAGCATATCGCTATACAAATATTAATTTTAATTATGTCTTAAAGTTTTATCGTTAACCATGCCTGATTTCTTTAATTATATAATCTAGGAAAAGCAAAACTTAAACAAATTAATATAGATTAATTTTATTAATTAAAGAAATTTTAAGACCAAAAATGAGACTTTTTAATAATTTGAACAAAATTATAACCTTATGTTTAAAAATTCTTTTGTGAGGTTTATCTTAAAAACCCAAAAAACATAAGTTTCAATGTAATAAATATATTGTTGACAAAATATTAATAAAAGGAAAAACTTTCAAATAGTAAATGTACTAAACTATAAATAAGAATTTCAATTTTCAATTTACCTCCAAATAATTATATTTTAAAAATTAATCTAAAAGAAAGAAAAAAAATAATATGGCGAAATCTTAATTATAATATAATTAATAAAATTAATTAACCAAAATTATATTCAAAAAAAAAAAAAAATGTATGCATATATATAAAATACACAACTCTTATTCCTTTGGTCATTAATATGTAGATATTAGTATTTGTCTCCAGGAAAAATCCACATAGAACTTAAATCAAAACAACAATCAACTTAATTGTGATTCAAATTTAAATGAATTTCTTTTATTTTTTTACTTTGTCATGTTTTTTGTAGAATTTTTTTCATAAATCTGTATCTTACCTTGTATTTCCAATATTATTTATTCTTAAATTTCCGTTATTATTTAAATTGAATTCAGACGAAGTTTTAGCTAAATTTTCAATTGAACCAGTACCTGAATCTTCAATATTACTGAAAATATACAAGAAAAAAAGAAAATTATACAAATTCAATTCTTGAAATCTTTGCGAGAAATGACAATCGATTTTCAGATCGAAGATATTGTTGATTTAAATGTTTTGTTTTAATTGGTAAAATGAAAAAAAGGAAATTTAATTATGAGATTTAAAAATATGTAATTATGTATTTATAATTAAATTATAAAACTAAAAAAAAAAAAATAAAACAGAAAAAAATGAAAAATTACAAATATAAATTGTAAAACAACATCCAAGTATATCTAAAATAAACTTTATTATAATAAAATATGTTATATGCTTTAAAAAATGTGAATGAAATTATACAAAAATTTTAAAATTTAGAAATATACAACAAAAACTTTATTATGTACATATTTTTAATTAATTGATTGATTATTTTTGTTTTTTTTTTTTTCTTAATTTTAAAAATGCATTAGTTTAAATTAAATATTCAAAAATTCTTCTTTTTATTTTATTTATTTCTAAATTTTAAATTATGTATTTGCAAAAAAAAAAAATATATGATAATACACATATCGAATCATCAGATAATAAATTAAACGATATTTATAGGGTAAAATAATTAATTAATTAAATATTATTTATTATGGATCTAATAAACATTCAGGTGAAAAGTGGCTCTTCTAAGTACACCAAATAGCTTGTTATTTGGTGTACTTAACACTAAATTAATTGATAAAAGAAATATTCACAAAATTAGAGATAACATAATTAGTCATCTCATAAGAACATTGACCAAAAAATGAAAATCAATTTTTTAAATAATAATTTCATAGCAACTATAGTTACTGAAATTTAAATAACAAGCTATTTGGAGTTACTTATCAGTAATATGTTCGATTACCATAATTATAGCAATTAAAATTGTTTAGATTTCACACACTTAAATGAATTAATTAAATTATATATACGATTAAAAATATTGAAAAAAATTTTGCAATAATAAAATTTAAGTTAAATTTTGCAAAAATAGTACGCAATTTAAAATGATTTAATATTTAGAATAGACTTAAACAGTTTGGACAATAAAGGGTAAATTAAATTACTGACAAGGGGAAAAAATGAAAAGTCAATATAAACTTTGGGAAGATTATGTTATTTATATGACAAAATAATTAACACTGAGAGTGTGTTAAAGGTTTTACAAAAAAAAATTAAATGATAATAATATATATTAAATCATATATTATATATTTTACCACTATCTATAATTTAAACTAAAAGTTAATTTTGAATTATAAAACTCGATATGTGCCAATAGTTAATTACATATATTTTTTTTTATTTATATTTATTTATTTTTTATTAAAAAAATAAATTACTATTATATTCTCGATTTCAATTCAATAAACTGTGTGTTTGTGTGTTACGTAGTTTTTTTTTTTTTATAGGAGATAAATATTTTTTTTTTTAATTTCTTTTAGAAGATCATTTGCATAAGACCATGACCATCAGATTATTTGGTTGTGACAGCCTCAGCTACACAATTTATTCTAACATTTTTTTTATTTTAATTTTTTATTTATTATTTTTTTTTTTTTTTAATTCAAATATACGTACAACTCAGCTATTACAATTCATGAGCCAAGTAAATACACGAAGTTTCAATCGATAGATGTAGTAGATATACGTTATATGTTGGCTTTAATTTTTTTTTTTTTATGTATTTTTCTCTAAATACCACCACCCCCAGACATCCTACAAAAGTTTTTATGAGTATCCTTATAGGTATTTTTATTGTTTTGTCTGTATTATCCATCTTCAGGATCGAAACTTATTCGATTAGTGTTATGTTTTTTTTTTTTTTTTTTTTTCATTTGGTGTCAATATTTTTATATTATTACATATTTTTACACACAGATTGATTATACAGACACAGATAAAGTACAGAATTTTCTAATTAAACTGCAATTAAAAAGTAATTGATTTTTCGAATTTTCTCGAAAATGATAATGAAAATTTAAAAAAAAATTTTTAGAAAAAAAGCAAATATTTTATTTTAAATATTAAAAATTTACTTTTTTTTCTTAATTTTTTTTTGGTCAAAATAAATACCATACCTAATACAATCACTTGAAGTTCGAACTCTTGCAGGCATTTGTGATTCTTTTAATAATATATTGCCTTCTTGTAAATCATTATGACAGAATACAACCGGATAATCACCATTTTCAATTATAGTTTTAATCCATAAAACTTCTTCCTTAAAATTAATTGATTTGATATGTTGTATTTTTGATTTTAATTCTGGTAATGATTCCTCCCTACAAAAAATAAACAAAACGAAAAAAAACAATCAAATTAAATTTATATTTATTATTTTATTTAAAAAGTAAATATCGAATTGTATATTTTTTCGTACAAATTTTGATGAAGTTAATTTGTTTGAATTAGTATATATTTAAAATTATTGAAGAACCATTTGGTATATCAATTTTTTTTTCTATACAAAACGAACAGTTTATATTATAATTTAATTAAATATAAAAATAAACTTACTTGATATCTTTTAATATTGCATCTATTGTTTTAAGCCAACGATTAACACTATTCCATACCCAATCTGGTTCTTTTGATACTGGTATATTTAAACTATGTATATCAGCCATTTTTTCAGCAATTTTCATTGAGATTTTATAATCAGATAATTCTGATGTAATTAAAGCACGTGCTGGTATATACTGTTCAATTCTTCCACCTGGGAAAATACCATGTAATTTTGGACCTAAATTACGTTCAGACAATAATGTAAATACTACAGATTCAGTTAACATTGTTTCAAGAGCATTTTCTCCATGAACTTGTCCATAAATTCGTAATAATACCTAAAAAAAATATTATTTATATTATATTTTATTTTTATTTTACTATGTGGTTTTTTTATAATTCAGACTGTCTTATCAGTTAAAGTTAAAAGTCCAATGACCTGCTGTTTATTTCGATAATTATAAAAACTATATTGCGAAAAATTATTCCATCAAATTAATTGTAGATAGCATATATAGTTGCAAAAAATTTTTCATTAAAGTAAATTGTAGATAGCGTATTGTAATTAAAGACAAGTATAATTTAGTACATGTTACAAATTAATTAGACTTCATAAAATAAATTAAAGTCTTATTAAATTACAATTGAAATTAAAACTAAAATTGATAATGTTCAAAAAAATATTTCGATTCAATTTTAAGTAAAAAATTATGGTATGCATTTGAGGAATATAGCAATCAAAAAATCAAAATTTGATTAAATGTTTGCTAAAATTGATTAAACGAGTTAGAAAAACTCATATTACAAATTATAGTATTGAGCAGTTAAGAACTATAAATATATGTATATTAGATGAAGACAATTAGCAGTTTATCAAAAGACAGGGTAATAAAATACATTTAAAACCTAAAAGATTTAAATAAACAGAAAATGCAAGATGAAAATACCGTGAAACAAAACATATCAAAAAATCAAAAATCATTGATAAAACATCAGAAAATTTAAAGTTCAATTAATGAACGAAAACCTTTTAATTATTTACATTATAATTAACTTTGTATATCCAAAGAGTTAATAAAATTATAAATAACCAATATGATTGATTATATTAATCAATCATTTGTTAATTATTACACGCTTATATAATTTGGTTAAATACATTAGGTCATATTTAATTTATTATATAAATTTCAAAGTAAAATAGAAAATTTATTTTAAAACCTATAAATTATATTCTTAAAATAATTTTCGAATAAATCATTAATCACAGATTAAAAAGAAGGTAAAAATTAAAAATATATAAATCATTATTATTTTGTCATTAAACAACTTTTTACTACAAAATTACTTGCATTCAATCTTTAAAACACTACCTCCCCCACCCAAGAACAAAAACCACTGAAAGACTCTGCTTTCCTTTATTTTAGTTATTGTCTAAAAAAAGTAATAGTAATTTTTTTAATTCTAATTTTAATTTAATTATTCAGAACTCCAATAGGATTTAATGAGATATATCATTAACTGTAATTCGTAGTTAATAATCGCCCCTTACTATTTTTTTACACGTTGTTTTTAATTGAACTTTCTAAAACAAAAAATATATATATGTATATATACATATATTTTTGATTTAATATATCTTATACCAATGCAAAAAAGGATGAAATTTTCATTCTTAAAACAAAAATATTTATTCTTTTGATTGAAACACGCTAGATAGGAAATGATGAAAAAAATTTCACTTGACATTAAAAGAAGTAGAGGTCACTCATTTATAACAAAAGGTCTCTTTGTTTAAAATAATTTAAACCTTATAATTATTAATTTAGTACCTAAGTATATGGTTTTATAATAAACCATTAGAAGCTTATACTTAACAGATGCTTTTAAAACACTTTTTAAAGCACTTTTTAATAATTATATGGTAGGTATTAACTGAATATTTTTAAAAGGTTTTTTGTTAGTTGAAAATTATCAAGGCCCCAGGATTCTTCATATTTGAATAAAAGAAAAATGCTTTTGTTTTTGAATACTTTTTGTCTAAGGTCTAAATACACAATACAATTCATCCTTTGTTTACATTAAAAAATAAATCTAAAAGACAATCATATAAAAACCCCCAATACCATTTTGAAAATAATGAAATTTAAATTTACATTAATAAAACCATTAAACCACTCAAAAAATTGAACGAATTCAATTTTATCAGAGAACAATAAAACATTTATAATACCAGGAGTTAGGTAATATTTTTAGGTACCAGCCAAATTAAAGAACGTGTTTATAAAGGATAAACAGAAATTATCTAAGAAAAATCTGAACTTTTTTTTTCTACTTTAATGTATTTTGTATTGATTTAATTTTGAAAAAAAATATTTATTGCATGTTTTCTTAAAATGATGGCCTTGAAAGTACAAAACCAAGTTAATGAAATTGTTTGGTTAATTTGGCAATGGTATCACGAAACCGAAATTATTCCATAAAATATTAATTTTTATTTAAATGTCAATTTGATTTTATCTAAAACATTAAAACTAAATCACAATTTCGATTTGAAACACGGCATTTATCACATGTTTATATATTTATTATAATACACCACTTTCTTTGGATTAGCGAATAGCGTATAGCTACGACGCCTTGATTTTATATTCCTAAATTTTTATACATTATATACTATTTAGTATTTACTATTCAATAAAATCAAAAGCAGAAATAAAAATTGCACGGTTCTCAATTTTAGATTTATTTATAATCAAAAAATAAATTAAATAACAAAAACCGAAACAAACTAATTGGGAGACCCCCCAAGCCACCTTTACTCTTTACCTTTCTCTACGTAAAAATAAACAACAACAATTAATAGACACAATTTGATTAATAAAATATGTACAATAAATTTTTAAAATTGTAAATTATACTAGAAAGTTCGAAATCTATATTTAAAGTTCAATTTTAATATACATATATACTGCCTCTCTATATATACAAATCGTTTTTTGTTACGTCACAAAATTAGTAATAGACAAGTATTTGAATTGATTAAAAAATCAAATTGCGTAAAATTTCGGGTTTCTGAATCTATTTTTAAACTTCAAGTTATATTAATATTAAAGAAATATGTACATGTACATAAAATAATACATATATATGTATATATATATCTTATAATATAAACTCACCTCTCTTGGTTCACTATTACAATTTCCACTATCCTTTCGAACACGTTTAGCTGTTGATTTAACGAGTTGTTCAGTTGACATTACTGGTATTGTATTTATATTATTATTATTATTAATATTGTTATTAGTATTATTCAAAACAACATTATCACAACTAGTTTCCGGTAAGCTGACATGGTAAAGAAAATTTGATAAACCACCACTATAAATATATAGAAAAAAAATAGAAATAGAATTTTATTATTATACTTATTCGTTATTTATACATACATATACATAAGTACATTTATATAAAAGATAATAGTAGACTTCTGTATATTTTTATTAAATAAAATAACTAGGATAAACTATAGTCAAAAAATTTTAGTGTTACAATAGAAACCGGACAGGAATTCAGGACAAAGTTATATGAAATCCAAATTACAAATACATGTTAACTGCCATCAAATTTTAGAATTCAAAAGAGAGTAGACTTAACTTATGAAACAAAATTTAGCTATAACATAATATATATATATATATATACAATTTTTATTATTAATTTTAATATAAAGTCATTTTGCTATTACTTTTAAAGCTATAAATGTATTCTTGTGCATCTTTAGAATGTTATCATGAAAGCACGCGATGTTAAAGTAAATTAAAAGTTAATCTGTTAAATTTTTAATAATCTTATTGTACAATAAAAATTTCTAAAAATAACTTAGAATCTCATTTAGTAAATATGAATAATCTATATTTTAATTATTTATTTATATTTAAAATAATATTTGAATTAATTTTATTTCCTCATAAAAATATAATTTTTTCTATGAAAAAAATTAGAATAGCTTATTATCACAAGTTTTACTATAATTTAAATTGTCATGGGATTCATTTTTATATAATTTTGAAGGAATTAACTGAATTACATTAATCATCAGATTTTAAATTTATTCAATCATTTAATTGTATAATTTTATAATGAGAAAAATGTTTGTGGAAATTTTTTTTAATTATGTTATATTTTTGGATTTAAATTAAAAGTTTTATGTTTCACAATCGCAGTAACTTATAAAATTGTTAAACAACACAATTTTCTTGTTTCATAAATCATCTTTAAGGGATGCATATGGTGAAACCATATATGAATCTTAACTAAATGTAACTTTTTTTATTCTAATGTTTAACTAAAACAACTTATACAATGCCAGTGTTTCATTGAAATAAAAAATCTTTTAAAATACTTGTAATTTAAAAGTGGCTCTAACCTACATTTTAATTTATGTTTTTAATGAATGCTGACATTAAACTAACATTATTATACTCTATACAAAAACAATTTTTTTCTACACTATTTCATTCAAGGAAATTTTTAATACCCACATATAATTAATAAAAAAAACAAAAATAAACAAAGGATCTAAGTCCTTCATTATAAAAAATATTAACCTTTAAAAAAGTTTTTAAAAATTTTAGTTTCTATTTATAGAAATTCAATTCTTTTGCTTTAACAAAAAAATAATAACTACAAAAAAAAAACTTGGCCCCATTAGAAAACCTTTATATTTTATGATGTAATATTATAAATCTTATATTTCGTCATAAAAACAAGAATGAATTGCTCTATATTCGCGGTTTGCAGCTGTTGTTTTGTAAAAAAATATTATTTTCTTGTTTTATATATATGTATAACAGTTAACATTTTATAGCAACAATCATATAACATTTATAATATATAAACGTTAAATGTCTGTTAAAATTTATACAAATGTTATCCCCTTCCATTTAATAATAAATAGTCCTTACCTAATTCTTTTTAACTTGATATCCTTAGCTGTTACAGATTTCCATTGACCTGTTAAATAATCACGACATATTCTTGCTGCAATATCTCGCATTTCCTCAAGTGTTGCCTGCAAAAAAAATAGATATATATATATATTAATAAATACGTATATATTAATGTATAAAAATATATGTGTGTTCACTTATAATATACAAATTATATATTTTATATTATGGAAAATTATATTTATAATGAAAATTAGAAAATATATTAAAATAAATAGAATTCTAACATTTTGTTTAAAATATTTGCGAATATTTTCGCCATAATTTAATTTCTTAATAAATTTCATTATTAGGTTTTTTTAAATCCTGTAACCACCTCAAAATTTATAAATTAGATGATTTGCAAATAAATTAGTTTTTATTTAAGTCTTTTAAATCACAGTCTTTAATTTTACACCAAATTCAATTTTAATTTTTAAGCAAATTTTATTTTTTTGTTTATAGAAATGTTAAAATTTCTTTTAAAAAAAATACAATTCCTTTATTTATTTATTTTTTTTTTTTAGTTTTAACTTCTTTTACAGAACTTTTTGAACTAATTTCATATACAGTAGAAGAAAATCAATATGCTTAATATATATAAAAGTTTTACAAAAAAAAAAACATTCTAGATATATATAAAGTTCTAAGATATTTTTTTTTATAAAAGGAAAAATGCGCATGAATGTTATAATAAGCTTTTAAATTTCTCCTTCTAAAATTTACAAAATGTAAAAAAATTTACAGAATTTAACTGTAATATATTATATTTTATAGAATATACTTAATATTGTTTTTTTTTTTTATATATATATAAAAAATACTAACGTGTTTAAAGTTTTAAATTAAAATTATATATTTATACTAAAATATATATTAAATTACAAAATGCGGTTAAATATAAAGTATAAAATTACGATTAATTTAAAAACCGGCTATAAATTTTTTGCATAATAAGTATCTACAAGATTTTTACTTGTATATAGTTTTTGTATATATTTTTTTTAATATTTCCCTGCACCTATAACTTATTTTGATGTTTAAAGATGAATTTGTAAAATCTATAGAAAGAACTAGAAGATATTTTTATGAAAATGATCAATAGTTTTTTTTTTAAAAAATGATTCAAAAATACTTCTTAGTAATGCAGTTGATTGTATAAATAGATACTTATCTAATTTTTGGTATTAATAAGATTAATTAAATAGTTTTTATTGAAATAAAAAGCCATTGTTCATAAAAATAATTTCGAATTAGTGAGCTTTAAATTAGTTTTAAAGATGATAGTTTAATTAATATTGCATAGAGAATTGGTATTAATAATTAGACACTTTATTTTATAATAAAGTACATTTAAAAAATATATATATATATTTACATGTACCTATTGCACCAACAAGTTATTATAATAAAATAATTATATTTTGATAAGTGATTTTTTTTTACTAATCAAACTTCATTATTTTACTGTCAAATATTGGTTTTATGATTATTTAATTAGAGTTAAGTTGTTCGTGCAATAAAGTCAAGGTAACTACAGTTATTTTGAACTTGAAAAATTTCTCCCACAATCTGTAATAATCTAGAAATTCAAAAATCCGCATAACATAAAAACTTGATTAAAATAACAGGAAAAATTATTGAATCTTTCCTTGGGCACAGGTTTAACTTATTTTTAAAATTTTGTTATACAACTTAATTTTATGAATATGGATATTTAAAAAGTAAAATAACAGTTAATTTTGAAAATTTAGATTTTATAGTACAGAAAAAGCTCATATGATATTGTATATATTGAGTTAAAATTTCCCGTTATTAAATATCTTAATTAAAATGAGACCGTTACAATCAATTAATGAATCATTAATTAAAAACATTTTATATTAAATATAATAATTTAAGTCAACAAATAGGTACCTATAACGAATTATATATTATATACATTATTATAATAAATACAATATTATTATATTCAAATATTGTTTACAAATATTAATATGCTGTAAAAGTAACTATAAACCGCGCTATTGTAAAAAAAATAATAATTTTCCGCCTATTAATTTTTATTAGAAATAAAAAAAAAATAGAAACAAAAATAATAAATAAAATAATAAACTTGTTATTGAATTGTTTGATAATATATTAACAACTTATTGCGTTTATTATATTATAAAAACAAAAATAATTAGGTATACTACTAATTTGTATTCAAAACTATTAATTATACAAAAAAAAATGCAATGGAAGCTTCCAACATTATATTATGTACTTATTTATTTTAAAGTTATTAAAAAATCATTGTTAAAAATAAATCGTTTTTTTTTAAAAAAGTTAATTTTAAATGATTAAGGTTGAAACACTGGTTGAAATTTTAATTACGAGGGTGGACAAGTTATTTATTAGTTTGTAAATGATTTATATAAATAAATTCTTTAACTATATGTTTATTTACCTACTTAACCTATTATAAATGTATAGGATCCCTTCACGAACACATATGAAATTTTAGTAAGGCTAGGTCTCGTGAGCTTGTTTTTTGCAGAAAAAAATTATTATTTGATAATTTGACAAATATTACTAATACTTTTTATTTTTGACAGTTGTAACTTAGTATTTTTTAATAAGTTAATAAAATACTAGCCTTGAGGCTTATTATTTTTTAATAAACGTATTATTTTTAATCCGTTCGTTTATACAAGTTTATAATAAAGTGTAGCAAACTGTTTTACATAGGAATGTTGTTTTTGTAGTTCTGTGATTGGTTGAGAATGCTACACAGTAGAATAAACGAACGGAATGAAAATTGTCAAAAATAATAATTTAACTTATTAAAATTTAATTTTTGTTCGTCAAGAGACCTATAGAATTATTTTAATTTAATAATTATACCCGTATGACTGTCAAAGGGTGTAATAAATTTGCCATTACGTTTGTGACGCAGAGAAGGAGGGAGGTAGATATAGACTCAAGTGTATGGATCGGATCAGAATCGAAAAATAAATCGTTTTAGCTATGTATGTCCGTCCGTAATCACGATAACTTAAAAACTAAAGGATCTAGGATATTGAAATTTTTGCAAATTCGTTTTTTTGCAATAGCCGTCATTGCTATTTAAATCCACCCATTTTGGTCCACGGATTCGGGTTAGCTGTCACACAACTTCGTTTTTTATATGAGTATTACTCTGTACCTACAACAGCTGTGTGTCTGAAATTTTGCCAAAACTAGTTTAGTTTCATGGCCAAAGTTTCTGCAAAATTTGGTTGGTCTACTGCAGTGGGTACGAGTAGCTGCCATACAACTTCTTATTTTATATGAGTTTAGTGTAATGGCCAAAGTTACTGCAAAATTTGGTTGGTCTAATGCAGAGGTATCGAGTAGCTGCCATACAACTCCTTCTTTTATATGAGCATTATACTACATCTAATAAAGCTGGTATGTTTGAAATTTTGCCAAAAGTAATTAATGTTTTAATAATAATGATATAATGTTTATATAACGGTCATACGCGTATCCCAGAGTTGACACAGTCTACTCTACTACTCTTCCTCGTTTTTATTCAAAATATAATAAAGCAGATATTAACAATTGAATATAATAATAGTAAATGTTGAAAATAACATAATAAATAATAAAATATTTTTACTAAAATAGACTTAAAACTTTATATGATGAATTAATTACTTACATATTTTTTTTAATTTAAATTAAGTATTAATAATATAAACAATATGCTTACTTTCTTAATTTTTCTCCCAATTTTTTGAAATATAAAATATGATAAAATATTTCAATTACAATTACAAAAAAAAAAACAAAAAAAATTATTTAATTTTGAAAAACGAACATAAGACAAATATTAATTTTTTTCAAAACTGCCAAAAAAAAAATAAAAATAAAATAAAATCAATTTTGAAACATTCATGTTACAAATATTCACATTTACGTTAAATTATTTTATTTTATTTTGTACACAAACAGATTGTTTTATAAAAAGATGCCAGCCAGGAAATCTAAAAAATTTTGAAATTTATTCAAAAATATTTTGAAATACTTTTTTATTTATTTGTAGTACCCGACAATAATAAATATTTCTTGATATTATAATAGTTCTTTGCATATTTGGCATTTGGGGGAGCGTTCCATAATCCCGGTTTAGTAAATCATTTTTTTTAAATCTCGCTTTTAGAAAATTTCGTTTTAGAAAATCTCGTTTTTTATTGAAAAATCTCACTTTTTAAGAAAATCTCTTTTTTAATTGAAAAATCTGGTTTTTAAGGATTTTTGAGTTGGATACAAAACCAAAATTTTCTGCTTTTTCCAGAATAAAGAAAAAGGGATTTTCTAAAAACAAGATTTTTTAAATAAAGGTTTTTATGGATTTTTGAGTTGGGTACAAAACCAGAATTTTCAGCTTTTTCCAGAATAAAGAAAAAGGAATTTCCTAAAAACAAGATTTTTTAAAACGAGATTTAATTATATAAAAGTATACATACTGAAATGTAAAAAATTTCTGTATACGTTTTTATTAAAATTTTCTGTATTTACCTGTTAACAGATTTCTCATACGTTTTAATTTTTTTTTTTTTCTGTTCATAATTTACATTTGATCAGTTTAATTTTTTCTTTCTCTTTTGTATGTAACTATTTGTAATTAGAAGTTATGTTACATGTGTGAATAACACTTAAAATAACATAGGGCACGCTAGTCAGCAGCAGCAACAGCAGCAGTTTGTCTTTTATTATATTTAGATTTAATAGTTATTTTGTATAAAATTATTATTAAAGATATTACTTATTAAAATCAACTAAGTGAAAGAATTCAGCAACTTCAAAAGAAAAAGATTGTCTATCAAACCTTTATTACAATTGTATAAGGTGCAGGAATAAATTGAATAAAAACCGATGTATTAATACGATATATATATATATATATATACATAATTTATAAAATAAAATCTTTTATTAATGTGATCTTTTATAAAATCAAAGCGGGAAAGTATCTATTAATACTAAATTAATACTACAATATTTTTGGTAAATATTCATTGAAAACAACTTGTTAATTAATGCATTAATATAAGCTATATATTTATTTGGCAACTATATTAATATTATGTATTAAGTTTAATAGTTATAAATGTATAGTATGAAATAAGTATTTAATTATTAAGTTAAATAGATTATTTGTCGCGTGCATAGGTACATAGGTAACATAGGTAAATATTTTATGTAAATATTTTTGATATTTTTTTTTGCAAAACTAAAAAATAAATAAATTTTTATGAACTGAATAATATTATTTATAAGTATATACCTAATCTATTGTAGAAAAGTGTGACATAATTTGTATACATAAAAGTCATTAATTGATAAATTATTTGTATATTTTTTGTCTAATTTTATAATTTGAAAATTTATTAATAAATTTTTAATAAATCAAAAAAATATAAAATAAAAAAATACAAAATAAAAAGTAAATAACTAAGAATTTCCGATAACATAACAACTTTGTAAAAAATAAATTTAACATAATATTATATAAACAATTATCTTGCAGATTTCATTAAAAATTTGTTAAGATTGAAAGATACGGATATATTTTGTTTATTAAAATTTTATGCGACGTATTTTGTTTACAAAATTAAATTCTTGGAAATATTATACATATATATATATATATATATATATATATATATAAAAATAAGCAAATAATTTTTTTTACGCGGTTTTAATTAAAAACAATTAGTCATAATTATTATTAATTAATTAAATAATTAATTTAACTTGTGATTAGTGTTTCGCAAAAAAACCGTACTTATATAAAAATGAGTTTAAGTGTGTATAAAAATTACGATATATTAAGTTAAGATGCTTTAATTTACCTCTGAAAAGCAATTAAATTCTAATATATCTCATTTTTTATATTATATTACTAATTCTAATATTACAAATAACAATTACAATTTCTTCAGCTGGATAGAATTAAAATATACATTAATATAGTTAACTTTTCTTCGTAAATTTAATATACATTATTATATACATTTATATTTCAAGATAAAAATTTAGGTCAATAAATTGAACTAACTAACAGTTGAACAAAGAAAACTAGTTAGTAAAATATACAGAAAAGTTTATAAAGTATAGATAATTAGAGAGTTTTTTAAGCTATAATAGTTTTAATTTTTTTTTAATATTTTTTAATATTAAAATTGTTAATATTTTTTTTAAGCTTTAACAAAATTAAAATACAATTTATAGTAATTGAATTTCAATTATATTAGATATATGAATATTAAATTATCAATTCAAATTTAGTAATTTATAAATTCTAACATTTTATCTAAAATATTACAAATTTCCCCTGATAGTAATTTAATTATCTATATGAATTTAAAATGTAATATTAATCAAAGTTCATAAAAACAATATAAGTATCTGATAAATTAGAAAAAAAAATTTGTCTATTTTAAATTTAGTAGACTACATTAGAAACTAAACAATTAGTATTTAATACTATGAAAATTTCCAACGAAGAATAATTTGTAACTAAATTACAATTATATAAATAAGTACTTAGTCTTATAATCTTATATTATAAAAGTCTTATATCTTATAATTATTACTTGTTTTAATCATTATACTTTTTTCTTAAGAATTTTGAAGGGAATTTTTTTTTTGCACAATTATTCACTAAATGTGTACCTATGAGTCAGATTTTATCATTGTAAAATATAATTGTTGGAAAGTTTTTAAGTCTAAAATAATTTTTTATTTTGTAATTTAAAATATTGCAAAAAAAAATTAAATTAAATCTATAAGTAGTATTGTGAAACTGAGAAAAGATACAAAGAGTTAAAATGTACAGTTTTGTTATCTTTAAATTTATTTTAAATAAAATAAATACTTAATATATATGATAAAAGAAGATATATTTTATTGTTATTTATATTATTCTGTCAGTTTAATTATACTTTATTTACTTAAAAAAGTCACCTTTACCAAAAAGAGATTAAATTTAAAGAATAATTACACAATTATTATATTATTAAGATTTTTATTTCCGCCATTTTTAAAATTAGTACTGAATAAAATTTTAAAATCTGTTCCATTTAGGATGTTATTAATAATACTGTTAATATTAAATAACTACTTATTTAGTTATTTAATATCCTTATTTATTTGAATATAACTTAATAGGGGTTTGAACCTAAGATATTCGATGTGAATAGTCAGTGATTTAAGCACTGCGCCGCTACTGGTCAGATTTTTGAAAGAGCAATTATTTATTTATAAATTCTATAATAAAAATAAGTAATTTAATTATGAAATTTTAGTTTTAGATGGTACAGTTACAGGTAAAGGTACAAAAAAAATCTTAAATATTTAGTTTAATATTTCTCTATCAAAAGATGATTAAATTATCAAATTAAATAGATATTTTAGAAGTATTTTATGTAATATTTTTTCTACCTATTTCTTTTGATTAATCTTATGATAACTAAAAATGGTTCCACTTGTTGAATTTTTCCAAATAAATAATAAAATATTTATATAAAAACAATTCTTAAGTGTTTAATAACAAATAAATTTATTTAAAATTTTTTTACTTTCAACATTTACTATTATTTGGAATTGTTTTTGAGAACAACTTATGATTTTCAAAAAACACTTATCAAAGGGTAACAAAAGTTCATATGTGCGACTGACTTTCATTACAATTTTAAAAACAATTTCAATATCAAGGAATTTAGTGGTATTTTTTTTTGGGTTGGATTAAAAAAAAATTATTTTTTGATTAAATTATCGCTAATTAATTTGTTATTTTGTTATTGTCAAAATTTGTTTTGATAATTAAATTTTTTAAGTTTAATGAATGTATATAATTATCAAAACTATCTAGAGATTAAATTGCCACATGTTAGATTGTCACACCTTCTTTGTTCAGTTAAAAATTATGTTTTTTTATGGAATATGTATATTATTTTTTGGTATTTCTTTAACATTACATATACATACATATACATATAATTTGTAAATATATATAAATAGTACTTATAGATACAAGTACTTATTTATAACAATATGTATTACAAGTTTTTGATCAAAAAAAAAAAATAGTTTTCTAGAACAAGGATAAGGTCATTTAAATTTTGTTTTTAATTTGTTGCTTTTAACACGCAATAATGTCTAATTAAAATATAATATTAAGTGCGATATTTGGTAATTATATAAAAAATGTAAATATTTATTAATAAATTAAGATAAATATGGTATAGGCTGCTTAAACCTTAAACTTCATATGGGATTAAAGAATTTTTAAGTTCAAAATGCTGTAAACGATATAATAATATATAAGGTAAGGACTAGGGCCATATAAATTCAATAGATGTTAAAAATTGCATCATTAATTGTTCAAAAATTGATTTGTATATAGTTTTTGTAAATAATTAAAAAAAACTTGTAATTAACATAATATTAATATTAACTAATTATTAGTATCATTATACAAAAAGAAAATATAATTCAATAATTCCCTTAATTAAAAAAAAATTGTTTTAGTCAAATAAGGTTTGCCTTAAAATTGTCAAATACTTAAAATTTTATAGTCTAATAGTAGTAATTTTATCCAACTAATATATTCCCGTTTAGGCAATAGAAGTTCTAATTCCCTGTCCGCACACATAGTAAGGTTTATTTTTTAAATTCTGCCTAAATTTGTGTACACTAAAATTTTTTTTGGGATTATTACAATTTACAATTGCGCTATTTTAATTTAAATTTTTGCTACTTGTTCAGAATTCATTGATCAATCACTTTTAACAATTAATTGTTATTTGAACATCATATATATATATATTAATTGGCCTATTCAGTCACAAAATTAGCAGTTACACGCCTCTATTATTCGTTTAGAAATATAAATAATAATTTGAGTACGAAAATCGTTCGAATTTTGAGCGCTTTGCGACACTAGTATGTTTAATTTTAACTAAAAACTAACTTTAATTTTAACTTTAAAGAACTAAAATAAACCAAAAACAATAATCTTTAAGCATGATCTCAATACTTAGGTTTGTTCAGCTGTCTAAGGTTTTTGCAAATTTCTGTAAAAATTTTGAGATTTATTTTATAATTTTATATTTATAGTTTTCGTTTGGAACAGTAAACGATATTTCTAATTAAAATTGGTTTATATATGTTATATTTACATAAACTATTATATATCTACGGATTATCAATTCGGTGATATTTTTTGTTTTAAGTACCAACATAATTGATAAACTGACGCACATCTTAATTTTTTTTCATAACTATATTGACGCACATAAATAAAAATTTAAATTTTAGTGTAAAATTTATACTAAATATGATTTTAACTTTGACTTTCAAAATTTTTTTTATATTTATTTTTTTAGATTTATTTTATTTAAGTTCGCGTTTTTTTTCAAAACTTATTTGAAGATGTTGGTTAAACCCAAGAATTAATAAAAAAAAAAATTTATTACTTTGTTTTTGTTAAATATTATAACAATCATTTGTAAAAATAGTTTTCGCGAAATATTCATTAATTCAAATTTAAAAAGTAAACAAATCTGCAAATTATAAACCGGTTTTATTAAAAGTTATTTAAGTATATTATTAAAAAAATTTAAACAAAAACAAGACATGAGTAAGTGTTTAAATTTCATTACCTTTTCAATTTGCTTAGTTGTTATATTATCAAATAACCTAAAATTATTTTTCAGATTGTGTTCGAAAATCATAATTCATAAAACTTAAACCAATTAGTAACTACCAACCATATACCTATAATATTCTACTCATTTGTATAGTGACCTAAATAAAAAGTAAAAATCTGCCGATTTTTGACAATTCTAATTGATTAATAAAATATTACTACACTTTATACTCTAATATACAAATTATACTTATGGCACAATTATTTTAATTTTGACAAGTTGTCGATAATTTTAATCAGCACTAAATTTGAATTTGTGAAATGAAACATTGAATTACAATAAAATTTTTCTAAAAATTTGCTAATTTGATTATTTACGAAAATTATTTGAATCATTATTGTAATGTATCTATATGTGTGGTTGATTAGTTTTAAAAACATGTTGTTCTAAAAATAAATAAAGTTATCGTATTAAATTACAAAATTAAAAGTAATTTTTTTTCTTAGTTATTTTATTGGTTTTTCTTTTTAATTGTAAGTTTAGTTTAAATTTACCCCCTTTTTTTGCCATTATAAATAAATATTTATAAATTGAGTAAATATTTAGTCAAGTGAACTGAAATATAAATATTTTTCTAAATAAAAAAAAAAAACAAAATTTCTTTGTAATCCATTGTGATTGTAGTTTTGTATAATTTTTTTTTTTAACTTAATTAAATTATTTTTAAGTTATATTTTTAAATAAAACTTGTATAGTTTTTAAAATCTAAACAAAGTCGTTTAATATTAACTTATTATTACGAAAACAAAGGAAATTTATAGTTTTCGGAAAGTTTGAAATACCTGGGCCCTATTGCACCAACAACTAATCACTAATGTAATAATCAAATTATCAAAACTTTTGTTGCACCAACACCATATTTAATGAAGTTTGATTGGTAAAAAACATTCACTTATTAAAAAAATGATAATTACATAAGTGATTAGTGTTGATGCAATAGGGCCAAGTTCATAAAAGATTTCAACAAATTTCTAAAGAAAGTTTCCAAAAATATATTAATTATGTTCATATTAATTAGGATAAAAAAATTATATTAAGTATTGAAGTTTTAACTCAAAACTTTAAGCCTCTAATTCTTATAATCTATTATAAGTATATTTATAAAACTGCGCCTTCTCTCACGTACACACCTTTTACAAATTAAACAGAGTCTTGCTTGTTAGACCAAAAAGAAAGTCTTAAAATTTCTATTCTGGTAAAACAGCTTTTTAAAGGTCAATTTTATTTTACGCTCGAGTTCCGAAACGAAGCGAAATATAGAATAAAAATAGATATATTTTCACATTTAAATAGATACATTTATTAAATAAGATTTTAATCTCGAAACATGGTTTTAAGCTTTTGATCAAGTTTATTAAATAAAAATTTATTTAAAATATTTTTTGGATTATTATTGTTATTATTATTTTTATTAAAAGAATAATCAAATTTAATAGTTAAATTATTAAATTTATTAAAATAAGAATTCTGTTTATTTTTTCAGTGTTTAACTAAATATTAATTAGTTATTTTAACACTGAAACATATCCAGCTAAAAACATATCCGCATCTTTATTCTATATTATAAGTCTATTAACCTTCTTAAGTCAATAAGATCAATAAACACTTAGGTACTAGATTATTATGAATTGTCGTTTTTTGCCTTTATCGCAATAACATTTTGTATTAATAAAATTGAACAGGTTCGTCCTTGAATTTGCTTACTAATTTTTTCATATGCTAATATCTACAATACAAAAAAAACCCATATGCTAATATCTATATTTAATTTGTTTTTGCGCTAAATAACTCGTCAGTTTTAATACGAAATATATTTATCGATTTTTGCAAACATTAAAGTGTTTTCTGACGAATTAAAATTGAAAAAAAAAAACTGACAACAAATAAACCAACAAAACTTTTAATCTAGACTCTATATAGCAAAGGTAAAATAAAATATTTTTTTCACGATTGTACCGTGTATACTATAATACTAATTTAATGTACAAATGTGTATTTAATATATATGTATATGTGCATTAAATGACACGGTGTAAATATAACTTTCTAACCATAGTTTACCTTAGTAAATTGTTGTGCTAATTTGTTATTTATTAGTAGAAAATTAATAAAGTTAATTTTTAATTTCTAAATAAATGTGAGTTTATATTAATCAGAAACGTTTGTATGTACATATATGTATGTAACATGATACACATGAAATTTTGTGAGAGTTAATTTATTGACGATTATTGAAAATTTTGCAAAATATATTTACGTAAACATATATTATCTACATTATAAATAATATCATGTTATTTTATAAATATTATCTTATCTTCATTATAAAATAAACCCATAGACACAGGCAAGTTAATATAAAAGTATATAATATAACTAATTTTGGAAAGTTAATATATATATGTACACTTATGTTATTTGGCTCTTTTTAATTTTATCATATCTCATAAAAAGATAACTAAAAATTAAATAAAAAAAAAAGAAGGTGATTTTATAACCTTCATGTGGAATTCTTAATCCCCCATCCCCCTAAAGTATATGCTTTGAATCCGAATACATTCTATACATATATATTGCAAAAACTTTTATATAATAGTGCCATTACTATACAATAAGTATAGTTTTAAAATCCTTTTAATTAAATAATATTATTTTAACGACTAATTTTTAATTTAATTTCTAATCCCTTTTATTTTAAATTACTTTTCTTTTAGTATATTCTATTTTCTAATTTCAAAATCATAAAGGCCTTATTAGGAAAATACAGTTTTTCCTGAAATTAATATCTTGTAAATAAGATTTCCAATTTTCATTAAAAAAAAACTTTAGTAAATATAAAATGATTAAGAGCCAAAGTTTATAATTTCATAATATATGCACGTAATCATATTAAAAAAATTTCAATAAAAATATATACGTCATCTATGATTAAAAGTAAAACTGGTTTAAAGTAAATAGGAAAATCATTAATTTACAATTAAAATTATCTATGGCTTACAAAATTTAAATATATGTATAAAAAATTTAACAAAAACACTTAACGACATTTTTTTATACTACTTTTTTTTTTAAATTTTAACTGAATAATTTTTTATTTCAAAATCATTATCTAAAATTCCATCGGAAGTAGAGATATAAACTTTTTAATACAAAATATTGATAATTATTAAAAATAAGCTATATATATATATATATATATATTAATCAAAAGTTCTATAATCATAATTTTACTTAAGTAATGGAAAATTTTTTGAATTATGATTTGTATGTGGTTTACATAGGTACTTTATTTATTTAACAGCTCTTATTTTGAGAAATATATAATATGTCCCTGCGTATCGATAAATCGCCTGTTTTTTATTATTACGAATATTGATAAGAAAATAATTGAAAATATTTTACATACTTTTACTTATATATAATAAATTAAATATATTTCAATTTTAAATTTTATTTAGTTTTAATATATGTTTGTATTAAAAAAAAATTGCGTTAAAATATATTTTTGTATAACAATTTAATTAACAATATTATAAAATTTCATTCGAATACCTAATAGGGCAAAGTATAAAAGTAAAATTTAAACATAAGTCATACTTATAAGTATATATTTATATATTAACATTTATTAATGAATTTTACTGCTTTGAAGATAAGTCAATTTAAGTTGGTATATGTTAGTAATTAACAATTTAAAAATATATTTTAATACAATTTTTATATTAACTAATAAGTGTTAATTTCATTTCCAATTAATTAACACTAATTTCATTATATCTCCTCTCTACGCTATATGCTATTTTTTTTTTTTATTATTTATAGAAACGAAAGTATATATATATACAAGTAGAACGAACTCAATTTTATTTCATTTAATAAGAATGATAAGAAGCAGTGATGTTCCCAATTTTTAGAGAAAAGGGTATCAAAGCGGTTTTTTATTATATTTTTCCATTCTATAAAATAGCATATAGAACTATAGAAAAACCAAGTTAAGCTTAACTAATTTATAAATGATTTAAGCTTAAATTCATAATTTTTTCATATAACTATGAATTCTTTCCAGATAAAAAAAAAATATCAGTGTTACATGGGACTATTTTTTTATACTTTATATTTTATCCTATTGTAATAAAATAGCAATAAATACTGAATAAAAATAAATACAAAATAAAATCGTGTATTAAATAAATTAAAAGTACACGAATTATTTTTTTTAAATTTATTCATAAATTTTGGTTTATTTATTATTTTTGTTTTTTCTTAAAGCAAATTAAAAATATAAAATTTTATTTTAAAAATTTAAATAAATAACTAAGTGGTTAAAATTTGCATACTACAATTTATATATTACATATTAATATTTACCTGAGTGTATGAAGACATATTTAAATAAATTTACAAGTATTTATTCCCAAAATGAAGATCGATGAAATTTAAATATTAGTTATTTTATATTTAAGATTTATAAGAATATCCAACAAAAAAAAAAATAAAGATCAAGTATATTTGGATTTTTTCTTGTAATTTTAAAATGATAATTAATAATTAGCAATATATATTATATAATAATTTTTTAATGTTCTAAAAATAATATAAAAATTTCTTATGAAATAAATAAAAATATAATAACGTATATTTCTTTTCACAACTTTTTTTTTTTTTTTTGAATAGTTTTTAAAATAAGGACACGTATTTAATTGTTTTTAATTAATTTAAATAAAATAATAATTAATTAATTAAAAAAAAAATAACACAAAAACTTAATCACAATTTGGTAAATTAAAATACAAAACTTCCTTAAAATTTTTTGTAAATAAAATTGAAAAAAAATTCTAAAGCAGCTTAAGTTTTCTTAATATATTTTATTTCTTTGTGCCTAATTACTTATACACTGAATTATTAAAACTCCAATTTTTTTTTTTTGTTTTAAGAACTTTAAATTTTCAAATATTTGTGTGTAAATGAATTATATTTAGATATAGGTATTTTAAAGTTTTTATTTTAGCGCAATTTTCACTTTCAAAATTTATTACAACTTCTCCAGTCAAGTTTTATTAAATAACTGATTTTATAAACTCAAATTCAAATCATAATGTACGTTTTCTTTCTTCTCTTTAATTTTGACATAATTAATGAGTGAGTGCATTTTTAAATTCAAAAAAAAATCTTATTTTGTAGTAGTAGTGTAAAGTAAAGTGTACTACCATTTACCAAGTACTTCTGTAAACTGTTGAAATACTATGACTGTTACTGTGTAATGTAATGTAATGTAATAAAATGCTTACAATATAATTAACATGTTAATTACAATTAAAAAAACAAGTATTGTAATGTAATTTGTAATGTATGCAATGTAAGCATTAAACAACGGTCGTGTCATGGTTTAGACGATTTTTCACTCAAGGTGAGAGGAAATAAAAGAAGAGAACAAAATATTTGAGTAAAATATAAAAAAAAGGAGATATTTTATATTTATATACAAAATAAAATTCTCAATTTTGTTAAGATAAAATTAAATGAATAAAAGGTAGGTATTTATTAATTTTGAATTTTAATGACTAAATATTTAAAATTTTGTAATCATTTCGTAAATAAATATAAATTAAAATTTTTTACAACATGTAAAATATGTAATATATTGTAGTAAGTTGTAAACATACGATAGTCAATGAGATGATACAATATTTATATAGGTATTTTCTAGAATATATATTTAATATTTATTTTTTATATAATTTATAATGGAAAATTTCGTATGCTCTTCTTTTTTGTGTTGTATTGTATTGTATTGTACTCAATCTTAATTCTTGATTATGCTAGAGCTAGATTGCTAGGCCTTTTTTTTTGTTATGTTATTTAAAATTATCTCAAAAAAACACAAAATAAGTTGGTTGAACTGAGTTGCTGTCTGGTGATTGTATTTAACATTTTGAAAAAGGAAATAAAATTGATTATATTTATTTGAGTTGAGTGAGTGGTATATAATATTGAATACCTATATATATATAAGGTATTAACCTTATATATAACTATATGTATATATATGTATACACTTTAATTCTTTGTTGAAAAATAAAATCATATATGAATTTTATTTATTTATAACATGTTATAATATACAGTAATTATTTAAAAAAAAAAAGTATATTTTCAGCTTAAATTAAATTTTAATTAAAAATTTTTTTAACTTGTACCTATGTACGTTTGTAAGTTTAATTGTATTTCTTGCTTGTTAAATATATAAAATTTTACCTTATTGTTTTTATATGTTCTTAAAAAATTCAACTAATCCAGAAACTATTTGTGTTTTTAAAATATAAATATATTTTGGAACCTATTTACATAAATTAATTTTATTAAAATAATATAATTAAAATTTAACTCGTCACCAAATAATCGTACGTGTAAACTGTACAGCTGTGTTGAATGATCTATTTGTACTTTGTACTCTTTAGTCTTTACTTTACTCTTCTGTAGGCACAAATAAAATTAAAATAATTCAATTAATTGGTTAGTAATTTTTTTTTGTAATTAGAAATATTAGTTTCATACAAGTTAAAATTACTTAAAATTAAAAAAAAATTAAGTTTACAATTTACAAAAAAAAATTGGTCATAAATAACAACTCACAAAACAACACAAAACAAGGCACAATTTTACTCACTCACACACTTTTATTTAAAATAAATTTAAGGAAAAAAAAAGAGAATTAGTTATATTTATATGTACTCAAAATTAATATTTGTTTTGTATTGAAAAAAAAAAAAATTACTCAAAATGAATAACAGGCGGTTGAATATATAATAAAATAATAATTAAAATTATTATTATTTATATATATTAGCATGTATTATTAAAATATTAATAAAATTATAGATTAAATTATTTTCATTCATTACTCGTACATAATTTTATATTTATTTTATTAATCTAAAATAAATAAAGTCTGTACACATATGAGTTTTTTTTGTGTAATAAAAAATAGTAAATAACTTTGTTGCAAAAATTAACCCTATAATATTTTTTTCCTTTTTTAAATTCTGTGAAATTTTTTATGTAACTAAAAGTTTGTAAAAACTTTTTTATTAAAAATATTTTCTGGAATATATATTGGAAACAAAAGTATCTTTTCCAATCACAAATGAAGTTAATTAATAGTATATTATTAATATATTCAAAAATCACTTACCAATTATTATTAACAATATAAAAGAATTATTTACCCTTAAAATAACAGGAATTAAAAAAAAAATTAAAGAATCATAGAGGTTAAAGAGTAAATAAAAAATCTGGTATTTTTAATCATTTGTTTACATTTTAATTCACCAGCTAAATTACAATGAACAATTTTAAATTATATATATATTTTGTTAAATTGAATAATTTTTAATTACCTATTTATTCATTTTATATTTTAATATAAAAAATTAAAATAAATATAAGTTTAAAATGTAAAAATAAAAATAAAACAATGTAAGTAAATGCGCAGTAGTAGAATAAAGAATGTAAATGAACCTGTCAAAATTTTTATAATTTAGATTTTATAAATTGTATAAAATTTATAATGTTATAAATTAAAGGAATTAAGAGAACTAATAAAATAATTCCTGTGATAAAAATTGTTTTTAATTTATTTAAAATAACGGAATTCTACAAAAAAAAAAATTGTAAAATAATAAAAATAAAATTAATTGGTGGATTATTTATCTCTCTAATGAAATTGAAAATTTCTAACATTCTACTTAATTTAGCATTCTTTTGAATATCTTCGTTTCCTTGAACCAGTTTTAATTCAATTAGGTGCCTTTTTTTTACAATAACATTATCAGTTATATTTTTATAATATTTAAATGATGGTTCGATAACCTAAATATCTCTTAGAAATAATTAAATTTAATATTTTTATTAATATTATTATACTGTATGTATTTCTTAATTAATATTAATAAAGATTGTTTTTACAAATATAATAAAATTAAAATATCTAATCGTTTGTAATTAATTTTGCTATTTAAAAAGTATTTAAATGAATGAACAATTTAAAAATTAATTTCAGTAAAATAATAAAAAAAAAATTATTAATATAAATCAATTTCAATAATCATTGCAAATTAAAAAAAAAAGACTCAAACCAATTTTATTGATTCTGGAAGTTAAAGAGAGGAAAACACTCAAGCAAAAATTTTGAGTAATTTTTTTTATAATATTCACATTTGTTGTTTATCACGGCGTATTTTTAACTTATTATGTTTTTTTCAAAACTTGTTTATTTTTTTCCCTTAAATTGCGACACTGTTTAATTTTACTTTACATTATTTTGTTAATTATTTCATGCAAAAACAAATGTTTTATTCAGTAAATTAATTAAATAATAGATCATTAATTGTAAAGAAGGCATATTGTATTATATTTAATGATCAATAATTTTAATTAATTATATTGTTTTTATATTTACATTATAATTAATTAGTATGGTCGGGGTTTGCCAATTTTAAAATTAATATGCTTGTTTTTATATTTATTCAAGTGGATTTTAAATGATATAAAATTAACTCATAATTTCTGAAGTTCTATATGAAAAAATTAATCGTATTTTAAAGTTAAATACATAATAATATTTATAATTTGTCACGGTTTAATTAATCCATTCAATGATTGGAACACTCAAATTACAATTAATATCAAATGAAATTAACTAAACAACAAAAAAATATGTAGCTATTAATATATAATTTGTTTATGTTAAATTATTTACGCTAAATAGTAACTTTAAACGATATATGACACTTTATCTGATATTTAAAATCAATTTGGAAAAATTGTTTATAATTTAAAATTAGAATTAAATAAACCAAAATTGACAAAAAATTAAATAGCTAAATAACTAAATAGCTTTGGGTAAATAAAAAATTTTAATTAAAAATTTTTGTTCTTCTATTTCCTAATTTGGAATATGCAAAGATAATATGTATTATATGTAAGTAGAATTATAGATATGTATTTAAATAAACACAATTTTTAAAACTTTCTTTAACAAATTGAATATATTCTTACTACTTATATATCGTTACCTTAAATTACTCAATTGAATTTATTAACTCAAAATTCAATAAGTAAATCAATAATTTTTATTTTAAACTCCTTCAATTAATATATGTAAACATTTTTTTTATAAAACCGTCTTCTTAAGATTAAACTTTAGCAATTAAGTAAATATTGTTTTTTAGTAACTGAATATTTAAATTAAGTTACTAACAATATATTTATGACGTAAGACACTTTTAAGCACTTAACTAATTATTAAAACTTTAATGTTAATCACTTTGAGAAAATCCAAATGTAAACAATTCGAACTGTTATAAAACTTAATTCATTTCTAAAATTTAGAACTTATCTTTTAATATAAAGTACATGTACTTGTATTAAAGAGTGTAATATGGTTAGTAATAAGTTTTTTTTAATGCTTGATATGCAACAAAATATAAAACATATGCTTTTTTAACGTGTCTCTAATTGCTACAATAAGTGGGGATACTCTGCTAATATTTTGATAAGAAAAGCCTATAGTTCTTTAGCGATAATGTTCGAATAAATTTAAAAATTATTTGAATTGTGTTACACAATATAAAATAAACTTTTTAAATAAATAATGTAAGTAATATTAAACCTAAAGTAATAAGTTGTATCATTATATAGGATGTTTATAATAAAGAAAATTTGTAACAAAAATAATTGAATGCGTTGTGAAAACTAAGAACAATATTAAGTTCAAATTTCAAATTTTTTTAATAAGTTTATTTATAAATTTTTTAATTCATAAAAATGATTTTTTAATTCATTTTTTTTTTTTAGAAAATATAAATTTTTGAATATGTTAATTTTCATTATAAAAAGTATTTTTAAATAAATGGCCAAGCCTCCAGCCAGTCATTGTTTAAAAATGTACGCATTCGTTTATATATTTTCCAATCTAAATTTTTTAAAATAAATCTCAAAAAAAAAAACGTTTTTAAAAAACGCAATAAATGTTATTTATTTTATAATTTTATTCGCAAAAAAAAAAAGACACTTATATACAAAATTGAATAAATGGGAGAAAGTCCATGAAACAAGTTCAATAAAATAAAAATATTTACATAAAACATTTATGTATTGTATATATTATGTACAAGTATGTTTACTGTTTATTTTTTTTTCTGTTAAATTTCAATGCCAAAATCTAAATATTTTATAATTTTATTTTTTAAAATAAAACGTGAATAGATTGTTATGTCAATATAAACAAATTAGATACGATCTAAAAGATATATACGTATAACTAATAATACTTATATATTATTATAACATAAACAATTTTATAGCCCGAAATATATATTTTTATATTTCTCTTTTTTGGTTCTTTGGCTAATTTCCAAATTTCATAAAAATTTTTGAACAAAAATATTTAACATTTAGTTGACGATATTCGATTTTTATATGCTACCAGTAAATAATATTAAGTGTATTCGACAAAACATATCTAAATTCTATCTAAGATAAGGCCTAAGAGTAGTTTAACAAGCAAAAAGAACATGGTTTGTAGTTAGCTGGTTGTCGTTTTAATGTTCTGCACTCAAAAAAAAATTGTTTTTTCTTCATGCTTCAGATAAACTAATCGGTCTTATTTTTGGAAAATTATGACAAAATTAGTCAAAATCACTCACATGTAATTAATAGAACTAATGAATAATTGTACAAAATTAATAATCGTAAAATTAATGACCAGTAGTGTTTACCAATGATTAATTATGAGTTACTAATTTGGATTTCATAAGAAAATTGACTATGCTTTATAAGAATTATGAATTTTATGAATATTCTTGTTTTGGAATTTTCTTCGTCTTTTTGAGAAAATGAAGAATTTATAAGATTATTATAATCTGTCAGTCAATAGTTACTTACTATAACATAAATAATAGTATTTAAAATATATGAAATATTGCATTATTTAAAATTAAATTATTAGAACTTCTAGATTCTAGATCCGCACGAGTTTTAAGTGACTACTACTTAAATAAAACAAATTAATTACTTAATTAATTATAATTTAATAAATTAGTAATTTTTAAAAAAATTTGAAAAAAAACATATTTTATATGGATTTATATAGGATCAAAATGGATACTTACACCTGGTTCACGAAAATGTTTTATTAATTTTTGTATTTTGCCAGATAATGATATCATATTTTTTTTTAATTTTAATAAAATTAAATAACTAATAATAATCTTATCAATAATTCGATATAATAATAAAATTTAACTATTAATTTATAATAAAATCACAATTTTTGAACAAAATTTCAGTATTTTTTTTTACTTTAATTTCAAAGTAGCAACTAAAACTTTATTTAAATACTTTGTTTTTTTTTTTATAAGAAACTTCTTTCAGTTTTTAAAATTTTTCTCAATTTTAAAAAACAACTTTTAAATAAATACAATTTTTTTTTTATAATAAAATTTCGTTTTTAATAAAGTCACATTTTATGATTTACACAATTCAATTAAATAAAAAATCTATTGACTTCTTCCAAGGAATTCAATGAACTGATATTGTGTTTTCTTCTTCCTAAAAAAAAGTAAAATTAATACTTAGATATTCAGTATTTTTTATATTAAATCACTTGAGTACAGATAGATTCGAAAAAGAAAATATATTTTTAGAATTTGCAGACTTTGATACAAATTAAAAAAAAAACATTAAGAAATTTTTTGCTAGGAAATTTTTATTTGTTTTCTTCTCTTTTCGGATTTTCGTGACACGGGCAATGTAGGAGATGTTCAATTGTGTCGTGAAATTTCATTCAAAAAATTTTGTTTACAGTTAAAAATTTATTCTTATAGCTTGAAAAATAAATAAATGAATCTAAAGTACAAAATAACAAAAGAAAAACAAATTGACTTTATCACAACTATGACATACTTTTATAGTTAATCATCATGATGAAAAATATTTATTTTTTTTAAGATGTAATCGTAATTATGACGATTTGTTGTTTATTTTCATTCTGCTGACCGATAAATCTGTTGTTTTTCTCATTTTAATAAATTATTTTTTTTTAATTTTTTTCAATTAGTTGTGTTTTTTTAAAAATATAGAAGAAACAAAACAAAATTAAAATATGTTTTTTTATTACATAATAAATTTCAAATATGTGCTTGATTTGAAAACATTTCTAAAAATTAAATTTTAAAATTTTTATTTTGTATGCAAAAGTAACAAGTTTTAAAATGGATGATAATAAAGATTTAGAATAATTTTAATTTTTACCAGTTTATATATTTCTTTCTCTGGTCTAATAAACTTTTCGCTTTATTCTAAAAAAAAATCGTTGATGGAATTGGTAGTCCTTTATTGATTAAGTGAAATATTCAAAAAGGGGTAATTTCAATTTGGCTATAATTCGAAGTATCTAACGTCACCCTTTGTTTTAAACTAAAAAAAAGATCAAATAATTTTTAATACAAAAAGAATATACATTAAACAAAAACAAAATATGACTTTGCAAATAACTGAATAGTTGTAAAATTTAAGTCTATGCATGTAGTCCATAATATGGTCGTTACTTTAGCTAAAATTTCCAAAATCCAAAAATTAATCATATTTGCACTGCTAAAATTGCTGCAAACGTAAAATAGTTTATTTAATAGAACATAAACATTTAATTTTTGATATTTGAACGTGTCTTTCCCGAAAAATTATTTTAGAATAAAAATCAAATCAAATGATATGCAACTGGTCAATTGCACAGTACTTTTAAAACGACTTTATATTACTAAATCTTAAAGGCGTAGCATACGATGAGTATCACAAAAGTGATGATTGGCTATTCTTGAAGGCTCAAAAGTGATATTGACGACGTGTTGTTAATTTCACGTGATGTCAGTTGGCAAAATTGTCACGTTTGGCTATTCTTGCAGGCTTAGCATACCAAGTGATGGCAAATCGAAATCGCTTCTAAATTTGCATGCGCAGGAGGTATCACGTTAAGTTTATTCTTTATAATTTTAAATGTTAATAAACAAAAATTTAAAAACAAGAAATTAATTTAAATGCAGGACTTCTTTTGTTAAAAAGATTAGTATATTTTCAAGATACATAAAAATATTTTAGTTTAGGTACCTGGAAATTTTCATATTTTAAAAAACTTTGTACACCCAAACATTTAAATTTTGGTACCTGTTAACTTTCATATGCTTTAAAAACAATTTTAATTTCATTTACTTGTAATGTACGTTAAATCAAAAAATATGTTGATTAAACTTATTAATATGAAAAATTTAAGATACAACATTTTTACTTATAAAGCAGGTGTAGGTAATTCAAAAGGATTTGAATTATTTTTATTACTTGTCTACCAACTTTACAAAAATGACATTACCTCAAAAAAAATGTCTTCAAGAATAGCCAGACGTGATAATTTTTTTTAACAGGAGATGCATTAAGAAGCGCATCGTTTAAACTTTACCCTAGTTTTATTTTTTTTTTTTTAATTGTAAAGTTAAATTTAAATCAAAATTCTTTTGATTGAAAAAAAAATGGACAAATCAAGTAATACATGTATATTAATATTTATTTAATATAAAAAATGTTTAGAAATGAAACAATTAGATTATTTAATGTTTTACTATCGTTTTTTCTTTTTCAATATTTTTTATATTTATTTTTCTTTTTTTTTAACATCAATTACATACATTGAGATTTATTAAAAAAAAATGTTATTGCTTTGTAATATATTCGTTTTTAATTTTTTTTTATATATATTATTTGACTGCATGTTTCTTTGGACCTTTTATTTTGGATGGATATGTATGTGGAAAGAAATAGAGATTGTACAAATGAAAATTTGTAGAGTTTGTGGTGAATATTGTGTAGTACAAATTGAGTTTTTGACAAGTAAAACTTTAAATTTTAATAATTTATAATTAAAGTTAACAATTTCCTCTTTAATCCATATTAGTTTTTTTTATAACTTATACATATAATAGCCATTTATTTTATGTAACTTATGTATGTTCGAATGTATGTGTAATATATGTTTATAGATTAATAAAAAAGGAAATAGTTGAATTAAATTCTACATTATTCTACATTTAAAACTTTTCAATAAAAATCCTATAATTTTTTGTAAAATATTTTACAAATAAATTAATGAAAAGTATTTTGCCATTTTAAATCATTACAAGGAGTTTAAAATTTGATTTAAAATTTTGTTAAAAAAATTAAAAACAGATGTATGAGAAGAATAAATAGGGTATAAAATAATTAGCATAGTTGCTCTTTTTTTTGTTTTAATTGTAAGTAATTGGAGTTATTTTACAGAATTAATACATATTATATTACATGCTTTTTATTCAATATTTTTTAATGTCAAAATTTAATTGTTTCTAATATCATTTTCTTTTATTTTAGACTAAAATTTTGAAAGCTTTTGTTAATTATTTTTTTTAAATTTGTTTTAATGCTTAAAAATTAGAGTATCTTTTGTTTTTACTTTTTTAATTAATTTATTAACTAATTACTTGTTCTACACAATTAAATTCTACAATTTTAATGTTTTTTTTTTATAAATTTTAACATTTACTACTTAAATAGCTTTAAAGAATCGCAGAGACGCTTATATGAAATATACAGATTTAATGTAGAAAAAATATTTAAACAATTAATGCGAAAGAAATTATAGAAATCATATTTAATTTACATATTTAATTATTTTTAAAATTAATTGAATTTATAGGTTTTTTAATTAGGAATATACATTAATTAATACTCAAAATTCATAAATTAATATTTCTTTGCAAATTATTTTATTTTTTTAAGCTTCATTTAAATTTTTGAAGCATTTATGATTGTATTATTAACTAAACTAAAGAGAAAAAAACTAAACAATATTTAATGAAATCCACAAACAAAAAAGAGAAATTGAGGAACAGATTAAAAATTATTAAATAACAAATGCAATTTTAATCGTTCAAATCAATACTAATTAATAATAAAGATATAATATTGAAATACACCATATTTTTTGCAAAGTTTTGGTTTTGCAAAAATTGCAAAATTTTCTTTAAGGTATAGGAAAGCTAAAAAATTTTTATTAATAGTATTAAGATTGTCTAATTCGTATATCAATTGTTTAAGAAACTAAGCAATTTTTCTAATTTCTTAAAAATATATTTATATCGTAATAGATTAAAATATTTTTCTACATTTTTATTTTAAAATTTTCGGATTTTATAAAGCTAAATAAATCAAATTTATCTATATCATTAATGCAACTATCATATACTGAATTTTTTTTTTGGATTTTTAAAAAATGAAAAGAGAAAAATGTCGAAACTTTTTTAAACAGTTTTTATAATATTTATGAAATATTAAAAATAGATTTAGAAAAGTTCAGGTACAAGTGAAATTTTAGTTTAATATACTCTTTGCCTATTTAGGTTGGTTAAATCGATTTAGTTTTATTTAAGTGCAAATTTATTGATTTTTTAATTACATTTTTCTTTTTGTGCGTACAGCTGAAAACTAAAATGGATAAAATAATAATTAAATTTGTGTCAGATTTGTGGAAGACAGTGATTTAAATAATCAAACCTGAAAGGTGAAATATTTTGAAAAATCTCTTAACTTTAAATTTTTTGTTTTTGGTTGTTTGTTAGTAATGAGTATTTTTGATTTTAAATAACTAATTAATTCTATGTATATTATATTGAATATGTAATCAATTTTCTAACACAACTGTTTCAAACGTAATAACTTTTTTTTTTTTTTTATTTTAGATATTTAAAGTTTATTTTAATTTAAATTCTAAGATAAGTTTTACAAGCAATTTTTCGCTATTAAATATTAGTTTGAAAAATAAAATATATATTAAAAGAAATCATATAAAAAAAAGTGTTTAAATGTAAATAAGTTTTTACTATTTATTTTTTTTTTTAAATTATTAATTTTGTAATTTTTAAATAATTTTCTTAATAAACCTTTCAATTAATTCTTTTATTCCAATTATTTTATTCAGATATATCTCGCTTAATGAATGAAAATCCTTACAGGATAAAACTAACTTATATTTTAATTACTGAAGTTCCATTTTTTTTAAATAAAGCTAAGCTAACCTTCGAAAGGAATTTTCATAAGTGAAAATATATATGTACAAATATGTAAACTTTGATTATATATTTTTAATGGCAAAGGACGATACATTATTTTAATAGTAAATAACGGATATATCAATTTTAAAAATATAAAGTTATTATGATATGATAATTATTTTACTTTAATATGATTTTGTTTAATTGTGTTGCTTTTTTTTGGTGTATTAACTTACAAATATTTGATTTTAAATTTATTGTGTTTATTTTTTATTAATTTTATTAACTATTTCAATATAATTTTATTTAAATTTTTAACACTTCTATAAAAATAAGTTATTTAGATCTTTTGAATTTAAAATAAATCATTAAAGAATAATTAAAAAAAAAACTATAATTCTATAAATTTAAAATTAACAGTTTTAAATTTGTTTCAATTATTTGAAATCTATGAAATTAACCAATAACATATTTGATTAATATTTCCCACTTCGCTATTAAAAGAATAGTTTAAATAAAATACTTTTATTTTTGTCCAAAATTAATTTTTAATAAATTTAAACAAATATTAAAATATTAAAACTAAAAAATAAAAAATACACATTATATCATTATATTTTTATAACTATTTAACATATTTGTGAGTGCATATTGAGTTTAAATGAGTTTATTATTTTACAAAAATGAGTTAAGTTAAAGAAAAATATAAAATATATAATATGTTAGATAGAAATGAAGTTAAATACAATATTATAAAAATTTAAATTAAAAAAATTAGTTATTTATTAAACCTTATAAATATATATAAAAATTTAAGACATTATATATTAATTCCCATTGTAATAGTTTCAACAAATTTAATTTTTTTTTATTTGGGGTTTTGATAAAATTTTTTAATTTAATTGAATTAGATATAAATTTATATTCTATTTGCTTTAGTTATATCAGAAAATTTAAATATAAAGTAATATTAAATTATGTTAGTCAGAATGATTAAAGTTGTTTTTTAACAAATTTTTCTAATTTAATTATTTATTGAGTTTGTTTTTAGTTGTGAACTGAATTTGTAAATTTATAACACAAAATTTGTTTCCAAGTAAAAATATATTATCTTTAAATATATAGTCTTTAAAAAATTAATTTTTTTCTTTTTTTCTTTAAGGAAATAAGGTTTTACTTTATAAATACTTTGCTAAACTTTTTGTAAATATTGTTTATTGGTTAATAATAAAATAAAACTTATTTTAAGTACATAATAAAAAATATAAATATTTATATATATTAAATATATATTATTTATTAACACAAAATAAAATTACAAAAAGCAAAATTATTAAAAAAAAATATATTGTTTTAATATTTCATTTGTTTTGATTTTTCAATAGTTTTTCTTATAAGTTAGTATAAATTTAATTTTTTGTAATTTGGAATTTTTATTTTTCTATTTTTGTATGACAACATTTTGGATTGTAATAAACTCTAATCATTTTAATAATGTTTTAAAATTTTAGTATAATTTAATTAACATATCTTTAAGTTTTAAAGTGAAATATAAAAATATATTGTTAAATTTGAGCATTTAAAATAAATTAAAAAAAAAATTTATGTCCACTTTGAAATTTCGAAATTTTAAAAACAAATATTCAAATTTCAATATTGAAAAACTAAATATATAATTTTATGTGAATATAAAGCAAATATATGTTCAAAGATACATTTATCTGTTTTATATTTTAGAAAACTTATATATTTATAGTTATGATAAAAAATATTGATATTTAATTTTTGTTTGTAAAATGTAAATGTAGTAAAAGTTTACAAATATTTTAATTATATTTTTAAGAGTTTTTAGTTAAATATTAAAATTAAATTGTATATCAAAAAGATCCAAGCCATATTTAAGACTTAAAAATTTGAAGAGCTTAAGTTTTTTAATGGTTGTTTGGTATTTTTATAACCCATTTAATTTTTATTATTTTCCAGTATATAGTTATATAAATTTTTCCATAGTTTTCATTTGTTTTTACAAATTTTGAAAATTATAATTTAATGGAGTATAATATTAGGGGAATTTGAATACGTTAGTTTTCTTTAAAAAAATCAAAATAGTCTGGAATAATATTATGATAGTTTTAAAAAAGTATTATTAGCAAATAAATTTCATTTAAGAAGGCAGATGTGAATTTAATTATAATTTTTTTTTAGAAAAAAGTATCTAATAATTTTTCGAAAGCAAAATATTTTTTTAATTATCTTTTTTTTTTCATTATATTCATTTCGATTCGAAATTATTTAAAATTGAATTTTATTAACTTATTTTTTTTTTAGAACGCAAATTTCTTATATTTTGTATAAATTTTTTAAGATAAATATTTATTTTCGAAGATCAATTTTCTACTTTATAAATACGTCTAAGATAATTAATTTTATTTTTAGCTTTTATGGCTTTTTAATTTTCCTTCATTACAAGAATAATTTCTTATATTTGATTTTATTAATTTCTTTTATTTTTAAAATTTCTTTTAAAATTACTTTAATCATTAAAATAATTTTTAAATTCATCTATATATATATATATTTATGCAAAATAAAAAAACCATATTTATGTTTAAATAAATATTTATTCTTTATCTGCTTCATCTTTCTTTTTTGTATTCTCCATAAATAATAGCGGAAACATGCCAATTAAACAACCAGCTGTTATACCAAATATTCGTCCCTAAAATAAAAAAAAAAAAAATATATCAGAAATAATTAAAATTGAATTCATTTAAAAATTTTGTTTTTTATATACAAATTTTTAATAATAATTTCTTACCATATTACCAGCTCTTCGACTTGATTTCATATCCATTTGTATTGGTGTTAAATCTGGTGCTCTTAAACCTAGCATTTCACATCCGCGTTCAACATAATAAGCTGATCCAATACCTTTTTTATTTTAAATAATTTAATTTTAAAAATAGGTTATATTAAATTTACTAATTATATGAAAATTAAATTTAATTTTATAATTAAAAGTTATTAATTTAATTATACATTACCTAAAACATCACTTATTGTATTACCAAAACCAGCTGCTGCCATTGTTGATATACACATGAATGTACCGAAAATTTGTTCAATATAATCACCCTAAAATTAATTAATGTAAATTCGTAATTTTATTACAAAGTTATTTTAAAAGTTTTTTTTATTTTGAACATATTTTAGAATTTTGGCAAAGTTTAGAATTGGGCTTTATTCAATAAATTGATGTGATTCAACGAATCATAACAGAGTGTTTTATTTAATATCTAAAACCAATAGTCATAAAGATAATTATGAAAAGTTATGGTATTGCCTTTGTAAAGGAACTATATATATTAGTGATGACTCTATCAGCAAAACAGAAATACAGCGGACTGTAGTGGACTTGAAAATTAAAGTACCTAGTACGAAAATTAATAAAAATTACAAATCACTATGTGTATTGCACACAAGGGGAGCAAATGGTAAATAACATATTCTATTCTTCTAATAAAAATTACGGAGATTCCAATAGATATTCTTAGATATATTTTACCAAACTTTGGCTAAGAAGCGTTTTGCAATCAATTATTTTTTAATCAATTTCCTTAGAACAATTAGAAAAGATTGTACGGAATCAGAATTTAAATACTTACAGCTATTATCATTGTAAAATTATCCAAAAATCCAAATCCAATAAATGGAACTGCGTTCACCATGAAAACTATAATAAAAAAATAAACAGATTTATTATGTTCCTAAAACAATTTTTCAATATAATACTACTTACTTTTCCATAAATCTTGTGTACTAGGTGGTTGGGCTTTTTCAGCTTTAATAAACAGATTAATTAAAAAAAAAAGAAATTTTTTAATAAAATGATATCGTACATAAATTATTCAATATTTATTTACTTATTTAAAATTATTTTTTTATATAAAAAAATCAAACTCTAAATAATTATTATTATTAATATTTTTGCCAAATTTTGAATTAATTTTAGTACACTAAAGATATTGCAACAATGATTATTAGTTTTTCCAAATTTTGTTCAATTTAAAATATATATATATATATATAAATATGGTTATATAAAAGAAATCAATTAAAATTTATTTTAGAACTTATTAGTTTGAATTATTAAAAAAACAGTTTTGAAACAATCATGCATGAAAAATTCAATTCAGGAAAAAAACTACAAAAATATCTAAAGAATAATAAATTTGTTAAAATTAATTAAAATTTTGCATTTAAATTTTGTTTGTTTTTTTTTTTTTTTAATTTTTTTTTTAATTTTAATATCTAGTGAATTTGTTTTATATATATATTCAAGTAAATGTATATAATAATGAGTGTTGTAAAATTACAATATAAAAAGGTATATAAATGTTTTTATTATATTTTTTTTTTAATAACTGAAATTTAATTAAAAAATAATATTATACAATTTAAAAAATAATTATTAATATATTTGTACTAAAAAAGAACAAATTAAATAAAATAAAAAAAAAAAAATTGAAGAGAAATATTGTATTATTACCCAATTTTTGTTTAAGCCAGTCAACTGGTATCGCACAGTAAGATCCTGTTGGATCAGAGTTAAAAGCTGGTATTTTAGCTGGTCGTCCAAAACGACTTCGCCATTTATGTGCTGCTAATTCGCCTTTTTGGTTTTTTTTTTTTAGTGTTATTGTTATTGTATTTGTTGCGGACGATTTTAGTTTTTTATTTAGAAAAAAACGTGATTTTAAAAGTTATGTGTTTTTTATTATAGCATAAGTAAACAATGCAAATAAAAACATAAAATTGAAAGTAGCCAAAAAAAAAAAAAAAAGAAAATAAAAAATTATTAAAATAAAAAAAAATATAAAAATTAATAAATTAAATAATGCAAATTTAAAAAAAAAATGTATGAATAAAATTTAATTGTTAATTGTTTAAGTCGATTAATTATTCGCAATTGTATTGTAGGACTAATAATTTACTAAGTATTAAGTAAAAAAATGGGATAAAAAAGAAGAGGCTCAGAACTACAGGGGCCATGTCATCAAAATAATTTAACTAATAAATATATATTTATATAAATATTCTTAAAAAGCAATTCTTGAAAATTGTACAAAGCCCCTGTATAATTGAAAGAACATTTACAGGTGTAATATATAGATCACTTATAGTTTACTAATGACTAAGATAATCCGATAAGTTTTTCAATTAATTTCCAATTAAAACCTCTTTCCTTCGGTCGAAATTTTCACATGAAAGTGAGGAATCCCTTAATTATATTACAACAACCACTCATCAAATCAAATAATCAACTAATAATTATTTTGGTAAGTGAGTATTGTTATTTTCTAATCAAAACTTCATTCATTTAACAAAATGTTGCAATAGGAACTTAACTATATAATTCAACTAGCTAATACCCGGTGCGCGTTGCTGCGCCTCTCAATGGAGGTTTAATTGAAGTTGATGTTACAGCAAAGAGTTAACACAAAAGTTACACACGGTGTAAATATAAATTTTAAAATGTATGAAAGCTATATTTTTAAAACGATTTTTCTAGGATTATTCTAGTAATTTTTGGCTCTTTAAGTAATTCAAAGCAGTACAAAATACTTTCCAAAATTCCCACTGTGCCGAAATGGGTTAACGGAACTCAACTTTCTCTTTGTAAATTTTATTTTTTTATTTGGGCAAAGCAGTATTGCGCAAAATTGGACGCAATTTGCTTCCCAATCTTTTTTTTGATAGTCTTCGGGCCGGCACGGGTTAACCAATTCCAAGTATGTTAATAGTGTCAACTCAATTCTCAAAGAGCATCACGTATACAAAACTTTAAGTCAATTGGTCAAATCGTTTTCATTTTAGAACAAAAAAATTTAAATACTTGCACCACAGCCCCAACTTGGCGGCGTTAGAGCAAAATTTTTGGCCTACGATTTCTTTCCGTACCCAAAAACCCCTAAATACAAATTTTCATGAAAATCGGCTGGGCAGTTTAGGAGTCTATTCGCTACATACAAACAAACAAACAAACTTTCGCTTTTATATATATAGATAGATTATAAGAAATATTAAATATATTAAAGTCGATACTATTTTTGAATTTAAAATTATTTCCGCAAAATTTCACATACAATTTAACAATTTTTTGACTTAAACAATTAGCATATTTTTACATTTTTAATTAATTATTTTAACTGTAAAAAGTATAAAACTTTATTTTTAATTAAAAAAAAAAAAAAAAATAAAAAGTATAACAGAAAATTATTGTAATATACTAATGTAATTTGTATATAGGTAGCGTAATTTATGAATATTATAGCAAAATAAAAAAAATTTCTGCGGATTCATTATATATGTATTAATTTTATTGGTTTTTCTGTTGTTGTTGTTGATTTATAAATGTAAATATTTTAAAATGAAATACACTTATACAGGATATGAACATTTAATAGTTAATTGAAAAAAAGAAGAAGACAAATAGAACAGAGTTTATTATTATAAAAAAAAAAAAAATTATAAAATTCATAATATTAAGGATTTTCAGGATTACATACGTGCATTGGTGAAATACAAATAATCAGGACATTTAATCACATTACGTGCAATTTAATATCAGTTTCTTTACAAAAAAAAAAAGTAGTTTTTAACCTAGATTTTTGGATTACAATACTTTTGAACGGAAATAATATAAAATTTAATTCACGAATCAAAGTCATATTATTTTTAAAAACTGTTAAATATACACGCATTTATACTTTTCTCAAATATTTAATTTAATTTTATATTCTTATTATATTTCAATAAACAAATAAACCATGTAAGTCCTGTAAATCTCTTAGGTATAAAAACAAAATCTGTTAATGTGTTTAAGCGTTTAAAAACGTAAGCACCAACTTAACACCTTAAACACGTAGTTTTCAAATATAATAAATAAAAGGGATATTTTGATGTCAACCAGAAGTGTTTGTTTTTAAAGAAAATATATAAGCTTTTCTTTTGTTTTTATGCAAAATATAGCATACAAGTATTTGTTTTAAATAAATTCTGGTTTTTAGAAGGATTTTACAGTTGTTCAGAGATATAAAGGATATTCGGGATAAAAGACAACACTCCTTAAATAATTTTCAAGATAAATTTGCAAAATTTCATTCACTAAGCAAAATATTTTAATATAACGAATTCAAAATATTGTTGATAATAAATAAACTTTTTCAAAATATTTTTAATAAATTTTAAACCTATACTAAAAATAAAATAATCTTTACAAACTGTTTTACACATAGAAATAGGAATTTAAAAATGTTTTTAAAACTTTTAAATTAAGTTTTAAATATTGAAATATACAAAAGAATTTTCTAAATATAATCAGCTTCCTTAAGAAGTTACTCTTTTGAATTTTCTAAATGGACGCTTTACATACACTTTACAGACACTTCAGAAATACCTAAGATCCTCAAAGAACTACAAATGTTTCAGTAATACATTAATTTAAAGGATTTTATTTGAAAAATGATGATAAATATATTCAACTTGATATAATATCATTAAGTTTCAATTTTGTTCAACTTTACTTCTGAACTTTATTTTCTATTTCGAAGCGTGTTAAACTTGCAGGGGAAGAACCCTTTTTTTTTCATTAAATCAAATATTATTTGTTTTTTTTTGAAGCAAGTTTGAATAAAGTTTAATTAGATACAAAAAAAAAATTGCGATAAAAGAAAATAAAATATCTTCATAAGTAATAAAATTTTTAATAAAAAGTTTTTAATAAAATTAAGAAATTTATATATTTTTTTTTTATAAAACTAAACATTAAACCAAAAATCAAAATACGATGTAAAATTAATGTAATATAAACTTTTTTTGCAATTACTTGATTTTTGTGTTTTTTTTTTAATTTCGCTTCTGATTTTATTACAGAAATTAATTTTCTACATTAAACTTTAATTAAAGAAAATTAAACGCAACAAATTAATCCCTTAAATTTTCTTTACTCATAATTCCTCACCTTTCAGAAATATTATTTTACAATAAAAATCAAAAAAAAAAAAAAAAAACAAAGAAAAACGAATATTACTAATTAAATTAAAAAAATACCGTGAGTTCCTGGGAATTTCTTTCTAATATAATCATGTTTATATACTAATCTTATATATAAATCCCTACATGTATATATACATATATCCTTATTTATTTCAACAAAATATCCTTAATTTAACTTAATATAATAATACTTGGTTATTCATTCAAAACCACATGAGGGGGAGAAAAAAAATATTAAATGAAAAACTTTCAAAAAAAAAAATCTTAAATTAAAATGTATAGATATATCCTTTTTTTTTAATTTCCCAAAAGGATACTTTTGTTTCTTCATCTTTTAACCGTTATTTAACTATTAATAAGAAAAAAACCATCTACCAAATAACTAATATAAAAAAAAAAAATACAAAAACATAAAATATATATATATATATATATCACATTTCACCTTGAATTTTCATAGTCAACCAAAACGATGGTTATTTTTTTTTTTGTTTTTCATTTACACAAATCTGATACTGTGTAAAATCTTCACAGTCGAATTACTATTATTACTTATATTATCCTGTACCTATATACAGGAATTCTATAATTATTAAAGCTGTTCTTCTTCTTTCTTTCAAGAATCTTTGATTTTCTATTTTTGAAATTACATTAAAAACCATTAATTTACAAAATACTAATAAGTATATAATAATGACTAGTAAATAACACAAAAAGTTAAAAGGAAAATTTTTAGAGAGAGTAGCTATATTTTATAACTGAATTAATTTTGATTTTATTTCATCCCACCGCCTTTTTTTTTTTTTTTGCTACAATATTTGATTAATTTTATCCCTTTCTTTGAATCTCATGTTTAAAAATAGCATAAACTTTTTCTAGACAAAACTTTTATCTAGAACCAAAAAAAAAAAACTAAAAACAAAAAATGTTGAATAAACTTTATAGGTTCAGTAAATAATATCCAATTTCAATTTGTTATACAACTATATTTTATTTAGAGAAGGATTTTTCATTATCATAATATTTCCTAATTAATTCTCTAATAATTAGTAATTATTATTTAATCATGACTGAAAATTAAAATGTCTTTCATGATTATTCCTTAAATTTAAAATTTATATTAAATGAAATATTTGAAGGAAATTTAAACATTTGTGTACAGTGCCAAGCAGTTTGGTGTTGGTTTTTCAATCTGTTCAATTAATTGGTAGTTTTGGGCCAGGACCAATAAATCAGATGTTTAAAATTTGGTCAATGAAACTTTATAGGTAAATACGTAAGTTTTGTATCGACACATTCTTCTTATACATAATATTATTTTAATAATTTACAAAACTTAAAATAAATTAGTAGTAGCTTACTGCAAAAGTTTAAACTGAATAGGTTCCGAAAAAATATTTTGGATTTTACATCATTTGATTTTGTTTCATTATCATCGAATGAAGAACATAAATCTGTTGAATAACTCTGCAAATTTCATCACCTTCGGTATATATTTTTTTTGCCATCACATCCACATCTAACTACCATCAAATCATTGGATATAAAATTACATGGTAAATTATTCCCGAATAAAATTGAAATCCAATGGAAATTACTGTTATATCTTTAATTTCTGTCTAGTTTTCTGATTAACGAAGATACCACCAATGATTACTATACAAATACAACAGGTGGTTCGTTTTTCTTCAACTTTAATGGATTTCTTTATATTATTTTAACCAAATTTTTTTTTTTTATTTTGCTCTTATATTAATTTAGAAAGTGCTCTATTTTTAATTCTTTATTTTCTTTGTATTGGTTTTTTCTTTAAGTATTGGTCTGCCAGGATACAATATATTTTATAAGTAAAAAATCCAAACACAAAAAATTCAAATAAAAAAAAAGCTAGAAAAAAAACACAAAAATTCTTATTCAATGCTATCCTTTTAAATAAAAAAAAACGTTATCCTTTTTGTGTATTTTATAACGGTAAAAAGCACCTTTTTTCCTTTAAATAAAATGGAAATGAATTTAGATGAAAACAAAAGAAAATACAAAGGTGATAGTGATGATGATTAAATGATGAAAAGGTCGTATATACAAAAAAAAAAAAAAGTAAGAAAGTTTTTTTTTCAATATTATTTTATTTTTATATTTTTTGATCCTTTGAGGTGAAAATATTTTTATTTTTACAGTTATATTATACAAAAGATCCCTTAATCGATATGTATATATTCTGTGTATACTACCTGTAATTTGAGTTTAGAGTTATATTTCAGAGAATATACATGAAAATCAGATTTTTGTTGTTTTTTTTTTTTTTTTTGGAACAAATTGTTATTTTATTATTAGGGTAATCAAATTAAGTTTGTAATGACTTCTTTTTCCCCCATTTGTTTTAAGAATACGTTTTTCTTTTTTTTTAAGAATAATTTTCACTAAATTTAATTTTTAAGGAATAGTATTCATATTTAAAATATTTTTTACATTAAAATAAAATATAATTTTATTAAGAGCTAAAAAAATAAAATTTTATGGAGTGTCTTAATATTTCCAACATTAGGTCTAGTTGTCCCAATTTAAAATAGTTTTACATAAATAGATTATAAATTATAATTTTTTGTATTGGAATAAAAAGAAGGATATAAAATAGGATCAATAAGAATAATATGAGAGTTGGGAAATTAAATAACAGATCAATATTAAATAAATATATTATAAATATTAAATAATATTTATTCAATATATACATTATTTACTTAATTAAGTCTATAAAATCATTGTAATAATAAAACTAAGAAAAAGAAATACCTAAGCAGTTAGGCTATATGAAGTCAAAAAATCGCCTAAAAGTATGCAATTTTTGCCATTTTATTTAAAGTTAAGGTTATTCGCTTTTTAATTAATAATTTGAATTTAATTCACTTAAACATATTAATCAATGTTTAGAATCAATGTTTATTTAAAAAAAAATAATAATAATAAGAATTTTGAACGATTAACACATACAAAATACAGATTATTATAAATTGAAACTTTTTTAATATCCTTAAAAAAGTAAAAGCAACTTTAAAATCTGTATCCGATTCAATTTAACATTTTTTTTCATTTTTGAAAAGTTTTTATTTGGGTTGTATTCCATTTTCAAAAGTTTTTTTTTTTTACTAAGTAGATTATGTCTCAAATACCATTTTAGAAATGATTTAAATGTTATCGAAAAGTTTTCATTCTTTCATCTTCTTTGTTTTATAAAAGAAAAACTTTTTTGATAATAGAATTAAATAAAATGTAATTATTCCCATAAAACAATTTTATTTATAGCTGAAAAGATAATAGTTATATTTTTTTTGGGAATTTTCTTCCATAAAGTTATGATGCATTTTTAGAAATTTTTTTTTCTTTTAAATCTTGTGGATAGAAAAATTTGTCTAGTTTAAACAATTATGTATCAGAATCTGGCATCTTTCATGCAATATTCTAATGGATATATGTATGTATATAAAAAAGTTAAATTCATTTTAAATGTAGTTTGACCAAATTTTACAAAGCAGTTATTTTCACTTATGTATATTACAATTTCACTTAAGATTCTTTTATTTTTTAAAAGCTATATTGAAATTTATAAATTCAATTTCAATTTGCACCATTTTTGAAAAGAATATGTATATCTTTGGAAATATTGGAAAAAATATAAATTGAATGCACTTTTTTTCCGCAGGAGAATTTCAATTGCTTCCTAAACAAAATAAAGAGCGAAAAAATCGAAAATTTTACACATACATACTTTATTTTATCAGAATAAATCAAAATTTAATTTAGCTTAGTTGTTCTAAGCTGTCTTTTAATAAAAATACAATTTTATTCCTTTATTAATTAAAATTAACACCGTTAGCAAAGTAAAGATATTTTAAAGTATCAATATTCTAAAATTTATTGTTAATGTATCAGATAATTAAAGTTGATATTGGCGCCTTAAAATATGCAAAGGTATATAGATTTATAAAAAAACGGTTACTTTAAAAAAATTTAGTTTATAAAGTCCTTCTGGTAAAGTTGATATATTGTTAGCTTATTAATTTGATATTTGAAGGGGTTAAATTTTATAAAATTATTTAAGTATTAAGATTAATAGTTTAGGTAATTAAATATTTAAATTATGAAGAAAGCATATGCATAAGATATCAATAAATATATTTTCACTTCATCAATTTTCTATCCAATTTACAGACATTTTCAAAAATTTATCTGATAACCAAGCACATCTTTTACTTTAAAAATAAATTTGTTTAACTTTTCAAAAAAAAAAAACAAAAAAAAAAGTGAATAAAAAACTAAAAAAAAATTTTAAAATAATTTTCTACTTAGTTCCTTCCTCAATTTAAAATAAAACATGTATAGGAAAAGTAAAGAGATCAATTTAGTTTAAAAGGTAAAAAAATACATATATATATATATATATATGTATATATGTATATTTTTAACGCTTCAATGATTTAAGAGTATGCATGTAAGTATATTTTTAGTAAATGTTCGTATAAGATTATGTCTATAAGAGACTGGTATGAATGTGATAAAAGTATATATGAAAATATCTGAAAAAAAAAAATTCAATTTAACATACTTATAGTGAGTGTGTTGAAAATTGATTTTTCTTTTTTCCACCTAAGTACACTGCACATAATATTATATTTGAAAAATATTATATTGAAAAAAACAAATTCTCAAATGATGAGAATTTACGGAATTTAAAAATGTCAATCAAAATTGATTAATTGAAAAGAATTTAAATAAACGTTTCGATTTATAAAAAACAAGGATTTGCAGTTGATAAAATAAAGAAAATTAAGTTAAGAAATCAGGGAAACCACCAATAAGGATAACAAATTAAAATGATTTATTGAAAAAATTTCAGGTTATAAAATTAAATATTCTTTGAAAATATAGGGATTATTATTATCAAAATCCTTTTTTTACAAAATATTTATAACAGTCAGTGGAGTATCTAGAACTTTTGCCGCCCGGTGCGATCTCCAATTTGCCGCCCTTTCTAAGTCAACCAATTGGTGGTTTTTATAAATTAATAAACATAAATAAATAATTGCAATTGAGACAAACTATAAGTGGGGAACTTTGTTTACCATTGGAAGTCATATTTAAAATAGGCAGTAATATAGAAGGTCAAATAAGTTTAATATATATAAGAAGATACAAATAATGCACCAATTTGATTCATTGTTGTGGTTACTGATAACTTGCTATTACTAAGTAAGTATAATTACTTGTAGTTTAATTTTGATATTAATTTTTCTTATTTAGAACACGAACCATTAATGAATACAAATAATAAAGAATATTGTAAGAATGAAGAATTTATAAAGAAAAACTGGATTGGGTCTGAAATCTCGGTTTAGTAAATCTCGTTTTTGAAAATCTCGTTTTTAGAAAATCTCACTTTAGAAAATCTTGTTTTTAGAAAATCCCTTTTTTTATATTCTGAAAAAAGCTGATAATTCTGGTTTTGTATTCAACTCAAAAAACCTTAAAAACTTTTCTTTTTAAGAGATTTTCTTAAAAAGCGAGATTTTTCAATAAAAAAAGAGATTTTCTAAAACGAAATTTTCTAAAAACGAGATTTAAAACGAAATTTCTTAAAACGAGATTTAAAAAAAAAGATTTACTAAACCGAGATTGTGGAAAGCTCCCAGAAAAACGGCCACAAAAAATATTTTGAATTTGTTAAATTTAAAAACAAAAACTACCTATAAAAAATTATTTTTAAAAATTAGTCATTAGTTTTTAAAAAAAAGTGTAAATTTATATTAAAATTAAAGCTGAATTTTGAAAAAATCCGCCCTAAAATATATGTCGCCCGGTGCGGAACGACCCACAGCACTCCCACCCCCAATAATCACACAGTACATATAAATATGTTTTCTGTATTAAATTTTCAACATCATCTTTCTTCTCCTGTTGTTTTTCCCAATTATTCATAAGGAGTCAATAAAAAAATGTTAAATTTAATTGGGTGAATATGAAGAAAATACTTTTCCAGTTCAAATTCGATAAGCTAATGCAATTTAATTTTTTTATATAGACTAATTTAATTTTTTTTTTTAAATTTTATTTTGAAAAAACCAACATTATTGTAGACAAACTAAATTTAATCATTTTATAATAATCATTACGTCTATTTAGGTTTTAATTATTTTAAGATATTATTTATAGGATAATGTAAAATAATATTAAAAATTATTTGCTTATTAATTTTTGTTATTTAATAAAATCAATCAACCTAACAATTTTATTTTATTTTAATTATTATATTTGTTTTTTATTAGGATGATTTTATTTTTTAATTAAAATGTCCGAAACAAACCAATAAAAATAAATTAATTTATTGTCTTGATTTAATGATTTTTTCCTATTGATTAAATTTATAAATAAAAGTCAAGAAAAGAAAAGTTATCAATTTTTATTTTTAATATACATTTTCAATTTATGGTTAACTTAAGAAATTGATATTTATATATTCTTTACGATATTGTAATAATTTCATAAATATTTGATATAAAGAGATAATCTCTTCATTTATCAATAAAATATACATATATTTATTATTAATATTATGATGAAGAATTGATAGAATAAAAGAGTATCAATCAGAAAATTGGAAAAATTTTCAACAAACAACTAAATGATACCAGATAGAAAACCGAATTCTTCTAAAATTTTCAAGACTTTAATTTGAACCTCAGTGAAAAAAAACTATTTTGGTATTTGGAATGGATACTGTATATAGAATTCGAATTCAAATTCACTATGGTAAATAAATGGATAATGTATATATTGAATTCGAGTTTATATTTTCAAGAACTTAACTCGAACCCCAGACATAGTAAGTCGTATGATGTATATAATTGCTTCAATTAGGGTTATATTGATTTAAAAAACTCGTTTTAGAATGTTTAGTAGGTAGACCCCAAAACTTATTTATCTTTAAAAAATCCTGAAATCAATTCAATTGAAATACTTTAAATACCACTTTGATTATTCCATAATATGTGGGATTTTTAATATCTATAGAAACGTATAAAAGTTCTATTTAAGAAATAAATTTTCAAATTATAAAATTATAAAATGTTGCTTATCGAAATTTTGAATAAGACCTACTTAACATAAGAACCTTTAAATATACATATTATATAATATATAATATGATAATAATGTATAATAAATTTGACCATAAAAGTTAAAGAGTGTTTGAAGAATATAAAATCATTCAACCATTATCATACAAAGAATTATTATATATTTATTAATATTAAATAATATTACGATCATTTTGTAAATCTCAAAGGAAATATAAAAATAATTAAAAATCGTAAAGATGTAGAAAAAAAAAAAAAATTGGGGACTAGAAAAGAAATTAATTTATTGCTCTTCTTTCAAATTCATTTATAAAAGAATTCATATAAAAAAAAGGATCTTAAGGTTTTAAATATATTTCATTTGAAAGTTAAAGATATAATATGATATTAAAAATAGATACAAGCTCAGATGTAAAAAAATTTGACCTTGTCAAAAACTATTTTCTAAAAAATTGATCAACCATCAAAAGGATGCTTAATTCTACAACAAGATTAAACTTCTTTTCATACCGCGAAAATCAAGTCTTAGTTGTATAAAAATCTAACATATGAGTGATCAATAAACAGTTTTGATCTTTATCCAATAAAGGTATTATGCGGAAGATTGAAATTAAGGTTTTCAAGTTTAAACGGAAAATTCAGAATAGAAATGAGTAAAGAGCTTACCAATACTTTTCCACGACCTTTGAAAGTTGCTATATCGGAAAAAGATGATAAGTACTACTTAGTGATAAATTAGCATAGGCCAACTTTTTGGCAACTGGGTCGTATAAGTAAAAAAATATAATCCTTAAGGAATTATTAATTTTTATTTAATTGTTAAATAATTGAACTTCAGACAGGAATAATTGTATTAAATTAGAATTTATAGCTCAGTTCACAGTACATGAATATAACATATTATAAAAAAAACTATTCTCTGATTAGAAGAGCATAAATTCTCGATATATGGAAGAATTATATGTAATTGTAAGTTAATTTTTATATTTTAAGAAATATTATTTATTAACAATGCGGAAATTCATTTTATTTTTATTTAAGAAATATTATTTAATAATTCAAACAGGAAATATTTACTTTTTATCTTAAAATATAATTAAAATATCCTTGGATTATTGTTTGTATCATAAATATTTTAAATAAATTATAAAAATATAAAATAATGAAATGACTGAAAATAAAAGACAGATTAAATTAACTTATTTAATTTGCAAAACTAAAGATATTTTTATATTCCATCATTATATACTTTTATAAATGTAAAATCCTTGGAATTATGTATACTTAATAAGATTTCCTTAACGTAATATATGCAAATATTTTTGTAAAACAAACATCTTTTTATTTGTTTTGATTATTATATTTTTATAAGATATACAAAAATATATTAAATTAATTTTAATTTTAAGAACATTTTCAAAGAAACTTTTTCGTAATCTTAATTATTAGTTTTACTTTGTCAATCCAATCTGCTTACAAAAAAAAAAGAACAAAAACCAAAGGTTTACAAATGAATAAAATTTGGGGAAACTTCCGCAGTGGGGTTGTGAGCTATCAAGTTGAACGTCATCATAAAACGGTACTTTATGTCTCAAAATTTGCGAATATATAAATTATTAGTGACGATGCCGCCATCTAGTGGTCGAAAAATGCTTAACAATTTTTATTAACGTATTCTAAGACAGTAAACTGGAACTATTTACAACACAATATTGTAGGGCACGATGCTGTCTTTAATATACATCTTGTTTCATTTGAATTCGTGCTCCCGTTTTTGAGATATTGCAGTCTCAAGTGAAAAGTACCGTTATGTGATGACGTAATCTTGATAGCTCACAACTCCTTCACGGAAGTATATGCTAAAATCTTAACTAAAAATGTATCTCATAAAGAACGCAACAGATGTAGAATAATTTTTTTATGTATTGGTACAACTCTTTAAACTTTAATACAATATATGTAAAATATTATGAAAATTTTTTCTGAATTATTAAAATAGTTATAAATTTATTTTTAAAATTTGATTACAAACTTATTTTTCAAAAACAGTTTTCATTTACTTTTTAATATTTGTTATTATATGACAGAACATCGTACAATATAAAGAGTATCTATAGGGAGAAAAGCAAACAAAGGTAAGATATACAATCTAAATCTTGAAGTTCCAAATAAATTATTTTATGACAGTAACATGATGTTAATCATTTTTTCAAGGTTGGAAAATAATTATAAATGTTTTAATAGCGTGATCATTAAGAAATTTAATTTTAAATCCATGTTTATTACAATAAATTTATCCAATTATATTGTTTAGTAAAATAGAATGAGATTTGTTTTTCAAACCAATATACAACCCTCTCTATTAATTAATCTGAATCGAAAAGAAAGAAACTTGAACTTATGTATAGTATATATCAGGGCTTAAAGGCATTGTAGATTCATTTTACAAATATTACTTCACAACTACAATTTTTTTGATTAATCTATTTAAAATTTTAAGATTATTTCAGACACCCAGCTTCATTAAGTACCGACTAATCCTCACATAAAAGAAAAAGTTGTATGGCAACTACTCGAATCCAATGCACTACCCCAACTCCACAAACTTTGGCCATAAAACTAAACTACTTTTGGCAAAATTTCAAATATATAGCGTTATTTTCATATAAAAAAAACAATTTGTATGGCAGCTACTCGAACCAGTTGAGCAAAATGGCTTGATTTCATTGACGGCTATTGCATAAAAATGAATTTTGTGAAACTTTCAGTATCCTAACTTTTTTACTTTTTGAGTTATCTTGCGGATCTTGCGAAAACTAATTATATATCATAAAATAATTTAATATTGCCTCTGTTGCAGTTGCATTCTTTTGCAAATCCTACAATTTCTACACTGAGACAACACTTATTTAAAATTTTTGATATAACAATTTTCAATTAATTAAAATTTTGAATAAGGAAATATATACTTATAAATACATATACTTACTATTCAAATATAATTAAATAATAATTTTCCAAATGATTTTCATTATGACGCAATTGTAAAATATATAATTATTTATAATGCAATAATTATAATAATTATATACTGCAAATTTAATTAAAATTATAAATTATTTCCGTATAAATAAATTTATTATTATTTATTAGATATAGACTCAAGTGTATGGATCGGATCAGAATCGAAAAATAAATCGATTTAGCGATGTATGTCCGTCCGTCCGTCCGTCAGTCCGTAATCACGATAACTCAAAAAGTAAAGGAGCTAGGATTATGAAATTTTCACAAATTCGTTTTTATGCAAAAAACGGAATCGAGTTTAAAATTGAGCCATTTTGGTCCACGGGTTCGAGTACCTGCCTTACAACTTCTAATTTTATATGAGCATTACTCTATACCTATGGAAGCTGCGTGTCTGAAATTTTGCCAAAAGTAGTTTAGTATAATGGCCAAAGTTACTGCAAAATTTGGTTGGTCTACTGCAGAGTGTTCGAGTAGCTGCCATACAACGCCTTCTTTTATATGAGCTTTACACTACACCTAATGAAGCTGGGTGTCTGAAATTTTGCAAAAAATAGTTTGGTGTAATGGCCAAAATTACTGCAAAATTTAGTTGGTCTACAGCTGAGGGTTCGAGTAGCTGCCATACAACTCCTTCTTTTACATGAGGATTACACTACACCAAATGAAGCTGGGTGTCTGAAATTTTGCCAAAAATAGTTTAGTGGAATGGCCAAAGTTACTGCATAATTTGGTTGGTCTATTGCTGAGGGTTCGAGTGGCTGCCATACAACTCCTTCTTTTATATAAGCATTACTCTACACCTAATAAAGCTGAATGTTTGAAATTTTGCCAAAAGTAATTAACCGGATGATATAATGTATATGTTACGGTCATACGGGTATCCCAGAGTTGACACAGTCTACTCTACTACACACTTCCTCGTTAATTATTTAAATTTAAGTTTTTTAATAAACAATGTTTTTTTAATTGCCACTATATGGGATAAAATTTGATCATACCATTAAGTACTTAGCACTTTCAATTGAATATTCATACTGAGCTGATTGTCAATTAATAATAGTACTGAGCAAAAGTTTGTTTACACTTGATAAATGACAAAATTATAAAAAATAAGAGATTATTTAGGGATTTCAATATTTTCTCTCTCTTAGAGGTGGTATGTATAAGATTAAAATTTTAGGAATGTCATATCCACTCACTTGGCTAATATTGAATGAGTTAAAATTTAAATTGTGAAAAATTACCCAACAATAGTTTTCTGATTAACTTATATTAACAGTTTAAAATTATAAACTAGTTTAAAATTATACTAGTTTAAAATTCATGCATATTGAATTTTATTTGAGCTATTCAATTTTTTATGAAATTTTCAAATATTAAATAACATATAATTGAATTATTAATGTATTGAATTATTAAAATTATTAAAATTATGATTAATTTCTATTATTTAGTACAGCATAAATTAATATAATTATTTATAATGCCTCTTTAAAAGTAAATATGAATCTGTATAAGTATATATATATATACACAAAAACTAATTTATGTTAATAATTATTAAATACTAATAAAAATCATTCAATAATTTAATAATTAAAAAAATTTGTTGATGTGTTAATACATGCATAATTAAAAGAAAATTATTTAATTAGTATGTACACGCTTAATATGATAAAATATTCATATGTGTATATTTCATGTGGTTTTTCCTTTAATAAAAATTTTTCATCCTGTCAGAACAGTTTTAAATTTTTATAATAATTATTTTTGTGAAGGTGCTTGGTTTTAACAATATTTTATAATTATTATAATTAGATAACTAATTATCTAGTTTGAGTATAAAATGAATATTCAATTTATAGAATAATTAATTTTTAGTTTTTAATTGTACAAGTTTATTTCTTTTAATTTTAAAAATAGACTCAATTGTATGGATCGGATCAGAATCGAAAAATAAATCGATTTAGCTATGTATCTCCGTCCGTCCGTCCGCACGATAACTCAAAAACTAAAGGAGCTAGGATCTTGAAATTTTCGTTATTTAAATCCAGCCATTTTGGTCCATGGGTTCGGGTAGCTGCCATACAACTTTTTTTTTTATATGAGTATTACTCTGTACCTATTTACAGCTGTGTGTCTGAAACTTTGCTAAAAGTAGTTTAGTTTTATGAAAATTTAGTTGGTCTACTGTAGTGGGTTCGAGTAGCTGCCATACAAATCCTTCTTTCATGTGAGTATTCCACTACACTTAATAAAGCTGTATGTTTGAAATTTTGCCAAAAGTAATTAACCGGATGATATAATGTATATGTTACGTATGACCGTATCCCAGAGTTGACACAGTTTACCCTACTACACTCTTCCTCGTTTTAAATATAAATTAGAATATTTAATTGAAAAAATTGCGTAAAATTAGATATCAAATATTCATATTATGTTAATTCTACCAAGTAATATTAGACTTTAGTCTATAGACGTATTATATTTTAATAAAAGTCCGTAAAATATGAATACATTTAAAAGAAGTATAGTTTTATTTATAGTAGAAGACACTTTAGGTGAAAATTTTTATTAGCTTTATTAGACAAAAGATTAATATATTTATTTGATTGATTTTATTAAATTTATAATAATTATTATTTTTATTACTATTTGTAAATTTATATTAATTTATAATTTATAATAACAAATAAATTAAAATAATGTAATTAATTTGTAAATTGTTTTTTTATATTGTATATGCATTGTTAATTTACATATTTGTTGTCACAATTAGTGGTATAATATCGTTTTACTTTAATTAAATTATTTTATTAATTATTTATTCAAAATTGTTTAAATTTTTATATTATTCAAAGAAAAACAGTATTATGAAAATAAACATACAGTATAACAAGGTCCACAAATTACATTGACATTGAAATTAGAGTATCAATAAAACAGCATCACAGAAAATACCAAAAAAAAACCAATTAATAGGAAATGAAGAAATATTCATAATAAAATTTATATAAACTTAATTTATTCCATTTAAATTAAAGTGAACTCACAAATTATTTTAAAGGTAAATGTGTCAATTATAATTAACTTTCTAATCTATAATAATAATAATTATATAAAAATTTAATGGAGAGGGAGAAAAAAACTTTGATATCTTTAAAATAAAATAAAAAATATAAGAATTAAATAACTTGAAATGTTGAAAATTGAAATTTAATCCTTTAAAAACACTCAAATTTAATTACAACTGTCAAATGTTTCAAAATATGTTAGGTTAATTTTGTGGTGTCTTTTAAAAATTATATCTTCCACTTTTTTAGAAATGTAGGAAATATGCTTGGAAGAAATGATAATGGTAATTGTTTTTTTTAAGCGCTAACTTTTCAACTGCTAGGCTAATAAGCCTGTCTATACCATAGGTACATGTCGGACACGGGGTCATATTATATTTGTGTTATTAGAATTGGTTTTATTGAATTCCATATACAATTTAAGCATGAGATAGTACTAGGCCTTATAACATGTAGAAATAATAAACGTCTTAAATATAGCTCAAATAAATAGATAAAATCTATAGAAATGAATTTGATTTTGGAATTTTATTCTTGAAAACCATTTTAAAATACCTTAGATCCATCACTGACTTTAAATTTCATATATTATTTAAATATTAAAATATTCTTTAAATGAAAAGGGTCTTTATTATAATAATTAAAAGAAATAATATATATGTATGTATGTGAATAATTGTGTAGATATATTAGATTTTCTATTCTATCATTAATTTATTAAAAAAATTTAAATATGCAAAAGAGTACTTCAAAGTATATTTGAAAATTTAATAAAAAAAAAAATTAAATAAATTGAATTGACCCTAAGATATAATTTTGACAAAAAACAAGAGTGTAGAATTTCCGTTTCCTTCCAATGATTATTTTTCAAAGTATAGTCAAAATACAAAGTTTTATTTTCTTTTAAGATTTTTTATGTTTTATGGATTTAAATTCCTTTAGGATAAATATTCAAAAGAAATATGATCCTTAATTTAAAAGATATAAGACTATATAAATATATATATATATATATATATATATATAAATATAAGTATATATATTGGTTTTTCTTTTTGTTTATATTTAAAAGTGATTAAAGAGTGAAAGTTTTTAAGATTCCTTGAATTGCAGCACTTTCTTCGAAGAATTGGAGAATTGCTTTAAAATTTGTTAATTTAAAGTTTTTAATAAAGATTATGGTAAAATATTTGAATTTTAAAAGAATTAGTTTTAAATATTAATCCATTAAAATAATATAAGATTTATATTAAGTAATTTTAAATTTAATTTAAGTTGAACACAGTATCTTTAGATTATTAGAATCTTATAGATAATTTACTTTCTAGTTTTATTATAACATATTATATAGATATATAAATATTTGTTGTATATATATATATATATTTATATTACAAAAATAAATTTTCCTATTAATGAATTATTGAAAAACTACTTTTTCATTAATTAACTGAATAATTGCTAAATTAAACGAATATTTCAAAGAAATAATATCGAATAACAACATATATACAATGTTGTGTTTCTTTAAACCATAATTGATTTTGTAGTAACTTACGTAAAAATAACACATATGTTTGATTTACTTAACCTCAATCAAAATCAAACCAAATTTAATTATAAATTTAAACAGAGAATTTTACCACAACACATTGTTTTTGAATATACTTCTATGGTGTACGTGATTAATGACTTTTTGAATTTTCAATAATACAATCTGTGAATAAATTTACATATTTAAATTTTTCTTAATTAAAAGGAATGTAACAGGTGGCTTTTTAAATTGAAATTTTTTTAAATGAAAATCTTTTCTATGATGATACTGTGTTGCAGGGTCAGAACTCCCAGGGTCATAAGTCCCTTAAAGATTAATGACCCACTTAATACTTAGTAAAGTACTTATGACTCTTAGCAGCGGGTCATAACTCCCAAAGGAGCTTATGACCTTGGGAGTTTTGATTCAGCGTGGTTTGTCATAACTCCCTTATACAGTTCTCAGCTTAAAAATTATTAATTTTAATTATATAATATCAGTGACGAGTACACATTTTGGGGTTGGATTCGAAATCAAGAGTATTCCCTTTTTCCAAAATTAAGAAAACAACAATAATTTTACATTTAAACTACATTTTGAAAGGCTATTTTGCAAATAGGGTAATCCTGATTTTGTAACCAAAGTCTCGCATACATGAATTCATAAATACTCTGAAGGCTCAACTTTGATTTTCCAAATCCAAATATGCTTCCCAATATAGTATATCGCATAAATAAATATATAAATATATATTGTTGTACATCTAATATTTTGTTTAAATATATTTTTATACTTATATACTTTTAATTATAAAGATCAGAAAAGACTTTCAGATTTTATTTAAAAATTTTGACTTTAATATATTGCGTTCAATCACACAATTTAAGTTATATGGTTTTATAACTCAAAATTTAATAAAGGGAGTTATAACTCACTTAGTTGGTCATAACGCTCTAAAGAAACTAATAATGTAATAAAGGAAAATATAACTCATTTAATGGGTCATAATGGGTCTTAATGGCACTTCTTTTTATTCAAGAAGAGACACATTAAATTGAAAGTTTTTCCTTTTGAATTGAAAATCAAAGTAAGAAATTTTCATTATGGATCAATCTTTTTAACTTTATTTAAAAATATATTCTTTAGATTGTCCATTGTCCAATTAATATGCCTAAATTATACATAAATTAATATACCTATTCCAGGTGGTTTTAATGCAATTCTTTTTTTTTAATTACTTTTTTTAATATTGGTACTGGCTACTTTTTGAATAATTAATTGCTTTCAAATTAAAATTTTTTTTGAAAAATTAAATTTTCCAATAATTTGAAAAATATTCAATCATAAATATGTAAAGGATTCAATTGAATTATAAACATACCTACGAACGTACACATTTTACAGTAAACCCTTAATTTAACAGAACATAATTTTAAAATATTAAAGAAACTAGTTAATATAAAATAATTAAATAGTAATTGAAAATATTTAATAATTATTCAAAATATTAAAGATTTTCTGTAAGACAAAAGCTTTAGTTGTAAGGAAAATTAATTGTTTTTTTTTTTTTAAATTTAAAGCTCCGAAATTTTGAAATGAAGTTCTAATTCAGGATTTTGAGCAGGTGGTTTTTACTAAAAATAAACATAGTTTTTTAGTGGGTTTTTAAAAGTAAATCTATTTTTAGTTTGTTTCTTTTAAAATTTCTATAAAATGAAGTCTTATATTAATTTTCTTCTATTATCACATGTATTCTCTAGGATAATTTTAAGGATATTTTTATTCTTTTTTTTTTTTAAATTGTCAAAAGGCTCATTATTTTATTAACTTTTTCCTTACATTCATAATTTTGTTTTAATTGTAATTGAGTTTTTTTTTTTTTTAATTTTAATATCAAAGAAAAACAAATACAGTGAATAATTTAAATTAGAAAATCACGTTTTTTCCTAAAATTTTCTCATCTTCCATTAAAATTTAATAATTAAGTATACAAAGTATATATAGAACTTCTTAAAAAAAGATTTTATTCCTCCCTTAAAAATTTTCAATATAAAACTTTTTAATTATTTCAAAGGGTTTCAAAATCCTATATTTTGTTTTTTTTTTTTTAAGACTTACAGATTCTGTCATATTTCTTTAATAATTTCTAATATTTAAATATACATGAGTCAACTTAAAATTTTATGTACAGCAACCTATTTAGAATCCTTTTTATAAGTATATAGAATTAACTTTTTGTACTTTTTAAGTTCTTATTAATATATATATATGTATAAATGTGTTATATTTATGTTATTTTATTTAAGTGCGTATACTTATTAATACCTTTTTCTAAAATTAAATTATGGTTGTGGTGAAATATTTACCTTGGACATAAAGTTTAAAAAAAAACGAAGAAGAGTGTTCTAGATTCGACTTTGGGATACCCGTATGACCGTAACATATACATTATATCATCCGTCCGTAACATATACATTATATCAATTACTTTTGGCAAAATTTCAAGCATACAGCTTTATTAAGTGTAGTGGAATACTCTTAATATTAAGTGTAGTGGAGTTGTATGGCATTTACTCGAACCCTCTGCAGTAGACAAACCAAATTTTGCTGTATTTTGGCCATTACACTAAACTATTTTTGGCAAAATTTCAGATACCCAGCTTCATTAGGTGAAGTGTAATGCTCATAAAAGGGGAGAAGTTGTATGGCAGCTACTCGAACGCATTGCAGTAGACCAACCAAATTTGGCAGTATTTTTGGCCATTACACTAAACTTTTATAAAATAAATTATAAGTTAAAATTTTTATTTTACAGAAATTGAATAAATTTTACAAAAAAAATTTTACATATTAACATTTAAAAATAATTTTTCATGGGTTTTTCCATTCTTATTATTCTGGTATATCACTACAATCATTTCGATTTTCATATGGTCTTATATATCCGCTATAAAATTTCATTCTCTTTATGTCAAACTGAAATTAAATTGCAAAAAAACAAAGTAAATTTCATAATTTCAAAACTATTTTTAAACACCAATTATAATAAATTTTATGAAACTTACATTTCCACCAATTTCTAATAATGTTTTGTTATCGGCAACATCAAAATTTCCAACACTAAATGGGAAAAGTGGTTGCTGACTAAAGGCATTATATATATATACTGTTAAATTATTGGAAGGGAACAGTGAAATTTCAATTTGTTGTCCGCAATTAAGCAAATATTTTATGTCACCATTTTTATAAAATACTATTAGTTTATACCACTGATTTGGAAGTATTCTTTCACCAGTTATTGTATTATTAAAATATTCTGATATTACTTCAAATTTTAACTCATTGTTATCGTTTAAACCAATTTTAAAATTATCTTTCAAATTTGGAAATAATTTTGTAATTTCTTGCAATGATAATATAATAAATTCATTTTTTTTTGTATTAGCAATTGCATCATCAATTCGAAAAATACTTTCAAAAGCAAACGATTTTAGTTCACTTTCCGTATAAAAACCAGCACTTTCGATTACATAATTTTTTTGAAAACGTATAAAATTATTAGATTCATCATTTCTTTTAAATGAAAATGCGTCTAAAACATTTATTTCACCTTTGAATTTTAGAAAATCTATCGAACGTATTGATCTGATAGCAATAACAAGAATTAATATTTTAAATATTAAATATTTTTGCATTTTGATTTATTTGAATCAAAAGTATAAAGTTTAATAATCGAATAGGTTTGACTGGTAATCAAATACTGACTAAAATTTTAAAATATCAAAACTTTATATTATTTTAGTATTTCGTACAAATATATACATTATTACAAACGGAGAAACAATACACAAATATATTTTTCGATTCTGTATAAGTAGGTGTTATATACTTTAGAACATAGGTACCCCTTAAATATCCTCATTTACTTGTTTACTTAAAACCAAAATTAGAATAAGAAAAAAAAATATATTTAAACAAAACCGCAGTCTCCTCAAACGTATATAAACAATTTAAGGTAGATCTAGAGCATTTACGCCAATTATAATATAAAAATAAATTTTAACGAGCTGGGTGGCACACTAAAAAATACAAATAATATAAAAATATAAACAAATAATTTAATTGAATAATAAAACTCACTGATATAGAATACCATATAATTTAAATACAAAATTTTTACAATATAAACAATCTAGGAGTTAACATGTTACTATCTTATGTTTAAATTGTATGTGGAATTAATTTGATCAGTTCTAATAAAAAACGAGGAAGGGTGTAGTAGACTGTTTCAACTCTGGGATACCCGTATGACCGTAACATAAACATTATATCATCTGGTTAATTACTTTTGGCAAAATTTCATACACCAAGTTTCTTTAGGTGTAGTGTAATGCTCATATAAAAGAAGAAGTTGTATGGCAGCTACTCGAACCTACTGCAGTGGACCAACCAAATTTTGCAGAAACTTTGGCCACAAAACTGAACTACTTTTGGCAAAATTTCAGACACGCACCTGTAATAGGTAGAGAGAAATACTTATATAAAAAAAGAAGTTGTATGGCAGCTACTCAAACCCATGGACCAAAATTACTGGATTTAAATAGCGATGATGGCTATTGCAAAAAAACGGATTTGCAAAAAATTCAAGATCCTAGCTCCTTTAGTTTTTGAGTTATAGTGCGGACGGACGGACATACATATTTATTTTTCGATTCTGATCCGATCCATACACTTGAGTCTATATCTACCCCCTCTCCTTCTCTGCGTCACAAACGTAATGGAAAATTACGTTTGTGACGCAGAGAAGGAGAGGGGGTATAAATATTATGCATCTGAATTTTGTCAATTTTAATTAATGGTTAGAAATTCATTCCTTTAATTTGTTAATTATGAAAGAATTTGTAACTTGGTAGTACAACATGGTTAATCACTATGGAAATAATGCTACTTGGTAGTACAACATGGTTAATCACTATGGAAATAATGCTAAATTTGAATTAAAATTTTATTAAATTCGACATTACACTATAAATCTGCAAGTTGTTTTTTAGATTTACCTGGTCTAGGCAATTTCAATAAAATTTTTATATTTAATGCAAAATATAACTTAGTCTTAGAAATATAATATATAACAAGCATTAAGGTTAATGTAAAAAAAAATAACAACATAATCTAGAGTAACTTGAAACTACTCTAAAAGTCTAAACATATGTAAAAACAGAAATTCCATTTATAATTAAACTGTGTTTTTTAGTTGCTCAATATTTCAATACTGTATGTTATTTATTTTATTTATTATTCACAGGCTCTAAGAAGTGCTTGGCACTTGTGGCAAACCCCTTTGTTTATATTGTTATATTAATGTATTTTTTTATTAAAGATATATAATTATTAATTATTGACTAAGCCATTAATTTGAACCCAATGGTAGCTGAATCTAGTCGAAAACCAGAAAAGTATTTTCACTTTCACTGGGATTCGAACCCGGGCTTTTCGCAAAAAAGTCGGCACTCTAATCACTGTGCCATCCAGCCGTAGTATATATAGTTTGTATATGTTTGTTTGTTTACGTTTGTATATGAAAAGGTAAGATTTTACGTAAAAAGCATTTTTACTTAGAAATGTCCTTCGAATACATTTTAACACCTCCAAATTATATATATTTTCCTTTTTTTTTTTGTGACAGTTATCCTAAAATATATTTTAAATAAAAACATGAGCTCATTCTCTGTTTAAAGTATTCTTGTTGTAATGACTTATATTTAATTATGTTTTGTATAATAAACGTAATTTCTTATAATTTGAGAAAGGTTATAATTAAAATGAATATATACACGTGTATATATACAATTCGTATTTAATAATTTTACGCGTTTCATAATGCTACGAGACTAAAAAAAGTTTTTTTTTCCCTTATAATACTTAATTTTTTTATTAAATAATAATTCCATCTTGACTTTTAATATTATTACATAGTATTTAGGTTTTTATGTATGTACGTTTTAGTATTTATAAATATTTAAATATAAAACTTATATAAGGAAATACATTTATGAACAAAATTATTTGAACGTTGTTAATTTTATACTTATAAAATTTAAAAAGATTGGAATGGATCGGAGGAAATAGTTTTAACCTGTATGTACGCAAATTTTTATTTAGTTTACTGAGAATGAATTTTAAAAAATAGTATGTTCTGTAAAAATCAGAAGTGCGTTTAAGATCGTTTGACGCGTCGCCCTGCGGCGTGCCATTGACGTTTAAAAAAGTATAAATTAAATAAATAAGGCCAAGTAGGCTTAGTAGAACACAAAATGTTATGAGAAGTACGATAATTGAACTGAACAACTTTAGAGTAGAGCAACTTTTTAGCCAGCAATGGTTTTGCTGCCTCTGGGCGAACCTTTGCATTTACATTTAAAATAAATTGAAATATAATAAATTAATTTAAAAGATTACAGCAAAATATGAATCTTAAAATATATGCTATTAATCTTCAAGAAAAATAAATCAACTTTCACGAAATTTTTTGGCCAATATTGTACAAATGTAAATGTTATTTTAAATTTGACTCCAAAAATAAAACAAAATAAATATTTTGTTTATATTAAAAGGCAAATCTTCTTAATATTTTTTTTTTTAACTAACACACATATAAGTGCTTATTAGTAAATTGAATTTTAAGAGATTTTCCTTCTTTTGTTAACCTTAAAAACAAATTTTTGATCTTTGTGTGTTGTTTTGTTTTTGTTTTTAATTAAAAATTAAAGCAGTTGAAAATCTGTTGATTTTTTTCAACAATTTTATTTTTTAAGAATTATTATGGCCCTTAGGTTAATAAATTTTCAATTTTTAATTTTTTGCAAAAAATTTTCACCAAGACTTGGTAATTTTTTTTTTATGTCAGTTAAAAAATTATTTTTTAAATAAACTTTTTTATGAGCTTGTAAGTATTTAAAAAAGAAATAAAATTTTTGATTTTAATGAACCCAAAGATATTTTCAGTAAAAATTGAAAAATTCAAAAATAACAACATTAAAAAAAAATAAGTAAAAATGTGAAAATTAAAAGCATATTGGAAATTTTCAATGAAAGTTCTCCAATGTCTTTGAATTTATTAGTAAATTTTCTTTTTTGTTTAAAAGTATGCTTGTATTTTAAAAACTTTTTTTTTTTTAAGGTAAGAAAAGTTAAATTTCAAATAAAAGTTATATTTATAAGGCAGTATAACAATATTAAATATTTTATTCTTTATAGTATAAAAAAACTTTGGAACTTTGGTTATAAAATAAAAAAATTTAATATATGTTTAAAGAATAATTTAAATGTTTCGTACGATGATATAAAAAATGAAATATATTTGTTATCAAAATGTTTTTAAATTAAAAATGTTTTTCTTGTTTAAGAATTTTAGTAAATAAAAAAGATTTTACATAAAATTTTATAATTAAATAAATTTATTAGTTAAAAGTTGAATAAAACAGAGTTATCAAAATTAGATATTAAAATCGAATGAAAATGTAAGGTTTGTATGTATGACCAACTACTCGAACCCACTGCAGTAGACCAATCAAATTTAGCACAAACTTTGGCTATAACATTAAACTATTCTTGACAAAATTTCAGACACCCAGCTTCAATGGGTATAGAGTAATGTTCATATAAAAGGAGTTGTATGACAGGTACTCGAATCCGTAGACCAAAATGGCTGGATTTCAATAGAGATGACGCCTATTGCATAAATACGAATTTGTGAAAATTTCAAAATCCTAGCTCCTAAATTTTTTTAATTTATAGTGGTGACGGACGGACAGACATGCATAGCTAAATCGATTTACTTTTCAATTCTGATTCGATCCATACTTTTAAGTCGATATCTACCCCCCACTTTTCTCTGCGTCACAAACGTAGTGGTAAATTTAGTATATGCTGTTGACCTATACGGATATAATTAATTTTAATCCTTGCTTGGATTAACAAGTGAAAACCAATACAATTAACCCATTTTGTTGCTGTGTTAATAGCATTGTATATTCAGCATGCTTTCCATGCCCTAAACGTTACGATTTACAATGTCCTGCATAAATTTATGAGAAAGAAACATTGTTTTAAATTTTCAACTTTTGAATAATTTTCAGAATTTTATTAATTTTATAAATAATACAAAAAAAAAATATAAATATTAATAATCATTTCTTTTAATTAAATTAAATATTACAAAAATAAAAACCACCAATCTAAATAATCTAATATGTATGAAAAATTATATCTTTCATAATTAAAATCTTTTAAATAATTACAATTTATTATTCATGCTTTAAATAATTTTCTGAATATGTATTTAATATAAGTTTATAATTTAATCGAATAAATAACTTAGACAGACAACTATGTTATAGAAACATCCAAGACTAAAAATTAAGAAACATTTAGAAGGGGAAAATAAATAAGTTAAATTTTTTTTAATTAGGATGTAGTTCGTGTATAATTTTAAAATTGTTCGAATTAGATCTTTAAGTAGGACTTTATTTGGGAACTTAAAATATTAAAAAATTAAAGAACTATAACAAAGCACGCGTTTACTTAAACTTATTAATATTAATTAAAATATTTATTTTTATCTAATACATTTTTGTTTTTTCAACTATAAAATAAAATTCTTTTAAAAATTATTTAATATTAAAATTAATATAAATGAAACCTGAATTTTAGATAAATCTGAATGTTTATATTAATATTGGGGTAAAATGTTTTTAAAAATTTAAACCACAAAAATATATTTTTGTTATTTAAATTAATTCTTTTCCAATTAATTTTCCAATTTGATTTTCTTCTATTTCGTAAATATGAATTGAATTGGTTTTGACTTCATTCTGTTACTTAAGCCTGGAGAAACCTGGAAGCAAGCTAACAATTGATAATATGGTTATAAAAAATGATGTCAACTAAAAAATTTCGGCACTGAATATTGAAGTTAATGTTGAAACTTGAACTAAATAAAAATATCATAGTAACGCATTTTCCAGTTTTTTCAAAAGCTGTCATATGTTACTGTATAATAAATTATGCTTCCCGAATTCAGAATTTAATAAAGGGATTTATAACTCACCTAATGGGTAATAACTCCTTAAAGGGACTTATGACTCACTTGTAAAGGGACATATGTCCCACGTAAATATTTTAAAGTGGGTAATAAATCCTTTAGGAACTTACGTCCCATTAAGTGAGTTATAAGTTCCTAACGGACTTATTACTTTCTAAACTCAAAAATTATAGTTCAAGAATCAAAAATTGGAGTTCGGGGATGAGAAATTTCTCTTCGCAATTTTGGGCTTACATTATATTACAATAACTTAAAATATTATCTTAATATATCTTGTCTTTCAAAACGTTGTTTTGAATTTACGTAACAAATTTTGCATATTTTTAGGATTCAATTTTCTGTTAAAATTGTTTTGAATTTACAAAATTTTACAAATACAACACTTTTCTGCTACAATTAACATATTTTAATAGGATTAAAGAGTTAAAAAATTTATTACTAAAAATTAAGTATTAAAAAAACAAAAACTAATCATTCATTCATTTAAATACAAATTATATTAAAGTTCTTTGAATTTCAACATATTAGAAACTTTCTATATTATTTACTTACATATACATAAACATATATTGATAAATTGAATCTCATTTCTTAGATCTAATTGGAACATTAATAATGATGTGATGTGAAAAGATCTCCCTTCTTAGCAAAAATACAAAGTTGGAAATTAGAAAAAAAAAATGATGCTGTGGTTTTCCTTTTTATAAAAAGTAAATCAGGTTAACCATTTAGTTATAGTTTTCTTTTTCTTTTATTCTTTTGAAATTAGGATCCCTTAAACAAAACCAAATTTCAAGCCTCATTTTTAATGAAATAAACTTGTAACCACATAATAAAAAAAAAAAAACGTTAACTTTAAATAAGGGTTAGTCATTATATATATTTTATCTTATAAAAATATCTTTAAATAATGATTTAACTTAAATACTGTGTATAAAATTCTTTGATTGTGTAAGAAAATTTTATTATAAATACATATTTTTTTGAAAATTTAATTAAACTATAAATTTTCTCAATGATCCTATATTATGACCAATAAATTTGATAGGAAATTTATAAAATAATGTAGATTAAATTCCTTAATCGGGAGAATATTAATTGCAATTATAAAAAATATATTTTAATAACAAAAGTTGAACTGGAGATTAACATAATTCTTGAAAAACTTTTCTTAAAAATCTTTATTGCTCATACTTTATTGCCCTTTTTAATTTTTCAAATAATTTATACTAATATTTAAAATTTAATAATTTTCAAAATATTATTTACAAATATAAATTATAAAATATTATAGGAAATTTTAAAAATATCCACCCTTAATTAATTTTGGATTCGAACATTTATTACTATGTCACATTTGATGATTTGGTATTAAAAATATCACTTGCAATATTTTTATATACATTCAAGAATACGAGTTAAAATATTCAATTTTTTTTTTTAATTATAAATTATAACTAACCTTATATTGCTTTTAAACCCTTTTTATTTCTTTAATAACTTTATAAATCCTTTAAAAATATTTCTCCAGCTATAAACTGCCATTTGTTTGATTAAATCATGGAAATACCGAATTTTATTAAAGTGACGTTGCGATATTTATCGTATTTTAATTTATAAAATTTTTATTTTAAGTGTACATTGTATCAAAATAAATTTTAACAACTTAATTAATTTATATAAAAAATAATTTATTATAAAATCAAAAAATTAATTAAATTAAAAAACTAAAATCACATTAAGAAGTAAATTATGAAAATATTAAAACACACCTTTTATTTACTTTTAATTAATTTAAAAAATTAAAAACATTAAAAAAACTAAGATTTCAACATTCGAAAATTAAAAAAAAAAAAAAACACATCACACACATATGTACACATACAAAAATAATTTATAATCACTTAATTACTAAACCGAACCGTACCGATTAAAATCACACACAAGACTAAGCTTATATTCAATATTCAATTATTGTTTTAACTTTTAACATGTCATTTTACTCTTTCTCTTCGCCACACCCCTCTCAAAAAAAATTCTCATTTCTAATGCATTCACTCATTTTTTGAGCTTACATTTTTATCGAATTCAAAACAAATAAGGATAACAAAAAAAATTGCTTTGTGTATTGGATTATAATTTAAATTGATTTTAATTATTTAAAATATTTAATAATGGGACATAATCTATTTTTAAGATTTATTTTAGAATAATCTACTTGTTGGATTTAAAAAGAAAATATCCTAATCTATATAAATAATATCTGTATGTAATTATAAAATTTTTACAAAATAGATGAATATAGGTAAATAACAAAAGTTGTAAGAAAATATAAAAGAAGAATAATCCTCAATTGTCGGGTCGAATATATGAGACTTTTAAAGTTAGTTAAAACAAACAAAATAAAACGTCTGGGTCCGAGGAATAAAAGTTTTCTCATACCTTCAGTTCAGATATGATTAATCAAAATTTTTGAGATAATAACTAACTATATTCCGTACACAAGACATATATTAATGTATCCGCTTATCTCAAGTATCAATTGTTCTGTTTTAAAAATTTCAATGTTTATTATTTCATTCAGATCTTTAAGATTATTTGTTTCAATTTTTAAAACTAACTGTAGGAACTATTATTTTTTATGTATGCATAGTGAATCCCAAACAGGTATTACCTTTTTTTAAAATCAAGAATCAATTAAATACTATTTGTTAAAAATTTAAAAGTATATTGAACATATTAGGAAAGAAAAACCTACCACAGTTTCCAAAATTTTTCAACAAAATTTATAACCAGAAACTATCTAATCATCTGATAATTATGAAATAACATCCATAATCCAATAATGAATCATTTATTTGAAATGAAAAATCCTTATCAAAACCATTTATAATGTTATTCTGCTGAAATTAATTTTACATCCTTTATACTTTTATAGACCTACACCACACTACATACATACTGGTTTTCTTTTTCAATCAATTTTTATTTTTTAATTAGGTGTCATTTAATTTTGATTAAGAATTTGACAGGATCTGGATTTTAACATACAAATAAGAAAAATAAACAGTTTAAAAAAAAAATAACAACCAATCTACCTACATCATTATACGGATTTTAATTAATTTTTTTTGTTCCCAAATTAATTCCATCATCTATTTAATATGTGTTGAAAGGCAAAAAGTTTATATATATTTTTTATACCCGTATGACTATATAGTCAAAGGGTATAATAAATTTGCCATTACGTTTGTGGCGCAGAGAAGGAGAGGGGGGGGGGGGGTAGATATAGACTCAAGTGTATGGATCGGATCACAATCGAAAAAAAATCGATTTAGCTATGTATGTCCGTCCGTCCGTCATCACGATAACTCAAAAAATAAAAAAGCTACGATTATGATATTTTCGCAAATTCGGTTTTATGCAAAAACCGGAATCGCTATTTAAATCCAGCCATTTTGGTCCACGGGTTCGAGTAGCTGCCATACAACTCCTTCTTTTATATGAGCTTTACACTACACCAAATGAAGGTGGGTGTCTGAAATTTTGTTAAAAATAGTTTAGTGTAATGGCAAAAATTTACGCAAAATTTGGTTGGTCTACTGCAGAGGGTTGGAGTAGCTTCCATACAACTCCTTCTTTTATATGAGCATTACACTACACCTAATAAAGCTGAATGTTTGAAATGTTGCCAAAAGTTATTAACCGGATAATATAATGTATATGTTACGGTCATGCGGGTATCCCAGAGTTAACACAGTCTACTCTACTACACTCTTCCTCGTTTTTTTTTTAAATTAGCAATTTTTATTTTATATTTTACTCAAAATATTCTTCTCCATCTTTTTTCTTTTCTTATATTGATATAATAAATATTAAGTAAATGTCACAAATCTAATCTGATATTTAACATTAAAAAAAAAAAAAAAAAAATAAAATAAATTTTTATATAAATATTTGAGAAAATGTCAAAGATTAATGTTTTAAGGTATGTTTACATATGAGTATAAATATATATATACAAAAAAAAAAAAACACATATAACGAAACACAAATCTTTATTAACATTGTAAATATTTATTTTAAAATAAAATACAAAATACTTCAATAAATATTAATAAAACTAAGTTTTACAAGAAGATTCCCCTATAAGTATTGAGAGGTAATGTGGCAGAAGTTCTATAGTCAGAGATACCATTGAGAATTTTGATTTATTTCAATGAATCAGTAGTTCCTTGGAACTTTAGTTTCATTTTTAATGATAGAAGTCCAAATGAGATTTTAAAATAATTAATAATCACAAAATCAGGATTATACGCTTATTATTTCGAAATCGACCGGAAAACACCCCTCCCAATTTTATATTAAATGGCATGTGTTTGAAATAATACCTTGGATTCGAAATACCTTGGATCACGAAATCAGAGTTTATCCTATGCATAAAGGATAACATAATTAAGATATTATTAAAAAAGTCTCATTGGACTTTTAAAGAGACTAAAGTCCCATTTGCTTTTTGACGTTTTTATTTTGAAACCTTTATCTTACAGTTGGACCTCCCCGAACTGAGATATTACACTTTACTGCATAATGTGAAAAAGAAATTTAATATGAGCTTTAAAAGTTTAAAAGGATCTGTCTGAAAATTTAAAAAATTTTTTTTTGAATATTGGATTTTTGCAATATAAATTACAATATTTTTTTAAAATAATATAATTAAAACTTTTAAATTTAAGTGAGGAATAGTTCACTTGAAAGATTTATTCATTTAAATGATAACATTTTTAAATAAAGTGTCATAAATTATACATTTTAGTTAATTAATTACACTACCTCATCACAAATGCTGTAATCAAAGATAATACGACTTTTCAAAACAAATGTAAGTATTTAAAAATAGGCTGGAAATTCCTAGACCAAAATTTTGGATCCTAAAGAAAACTTAACAATATTCTTCAACATTTTTCAATTATTTAAACACAACCTCGGAACTCATTACCTTTAACAAAAACCAACACATCACCTTTATTTTACTTCAAATATTTCAAACGGAATGGTTGACAACTTCTTCAATTTTTTTTTGGATTCTTTAATGAAATGTTAAACAATCTAATACAATTGTTGAATATTCATCATTTTGTCAATATTTATTTGTTCTCAAAGATATGTCCTGTTCTACAAGTTGCTGTTGTCTGATAAGATGTATATTAGGCTAAGATTTTTTTCTGCATTTTTTTTGTTTTTTTTTGACATTTCATTTTTCCATATGAAAAATACTCGCACATACAAAAAATAAAGAATAAAATTTAAGATGAAAAGTTATTTTCTATACGCCCATATTTATTAAATAAACAAAAAAAAATAAGGAAAAATGTGAAATATATATCCTTATAACGTTAATATAATAGTAGATTTTAAGGAATAAGAAAGGACTTGGGCAAAGGATCTAAGAGAGTGTGAGTGAGAAGTGAAGTATTAAAAAAAAAAAAAATAAACAAGGAGTACTAAAAAGATTGATGATGTTATCAAAATAGATTATTGAAGTGATTATCAGATTGTTACCTAAATGTATATATATTTGTACAATAAATCTATATATATATACATAAGTATGTACTAATTTTGTTTGTAGGCACAGAAAAAACAAAAAAAAATTTGATATTTTAGAAAAAAATTTGTTTTGCTGTATAAATTTTTATAATAAAGTGAATTTCATGAAAAACTCATCAAAAAATGTATTTTTTTATGCGAATAAAATTTCATATGAATTTTTCCATTTTCTTATTTTCTTTTCTTTTTATTTTTTTTTTTTTTTTTTGTTGACAGGATAGGAGCGGAGCACCTGTATACTAAAGTAAAATGTGTTATTAGTTTTTGGCAAATTTTCAAAAAAATGTGCCTATATACGCTTTACTATGTGCGTTCGTCCGTATGTTTACAAAACTTTTACACTGTTTGAAATAGAGTAAAGAAAAAAATAATTTCGTAGAAGAACTTTTTTCTGTATCCCCACTCATTATGGAGCTACTGCCCCACCAAAGTTGGGAAAAGCTCTATTTTTATATGGTTAGAACAAGAGTTCTGTTAAGGGAATTTCCAATCTGAAAAAGGGTAAAAGAGAGCTGGTTATATAAGCTTTATAAATTTTTAAGAGGCAAATGTTTAGGGTTGCCATGCGGTACTAAAATTTATCATTATATAAAACTCAATTTTTGTAAAATTTTTGGCCCAACATTTCTTCTAAACGGTTCAAGGTAGTGTCTTGAAATTTTGGGAGAAGTTAGACCTTCAGAAATTAGTAGAAGTCGGTTAACTAAATTTTTTTTGTCATGTCCCCTGTTTAAGAGCTATAAGGATTCAAAAATTGAAATTTAGCTATTTTTAAACACCTGTAACTTGGATACCTGAAAACACCTGTAACTTGGATTTTTTTTTTTTACAAATATACAAAATTTAAAGCTACAGCATTATGTTTCAACATATGTTAAAAGTTTTTCTTAAATTTGAAAGGATATTGAAGAAATTGTCTCTTAGTTTAAAAATTTTTGCTTAGATAATAAAATTCTAGGTAAAATTCCAAATTTTGGTGGATTTGGTGGTGGAAATTCCAAATTTTGATAATTAATAAATTGATGACATAACTAAATTATAATATTATCATTTATTTTTATATACATTTTTATAAAAATAAATAATAAAATAATCGGTAAGAAATCCTATATAATTTGGAAAATGTGCTTTTGTAAAACCCTTAGTTTTTTTCATCACTTGTTTATTTCATTGGAAATATAATCTCTATTTTTGATTGAACAAATCAATGTAAGAAGATATGTAAGAATAATTAGGAGGATATCGATGTCTTACTCTATTTTGATTTATAAAATCAGAATCAATTTAATTTATTCAAATAATATGATTATAAATACAATTACTTCATAATTACTTTCTATTTCGATAATATATGTAAATTTTTTTCTTATTAGAAGTATATGATACTATTTCCTGTAGATGAACTTGTCAATCAATTTTTATATTGATTCAAACTTTGTTGGAAGAAAATATTAATTTGAGGTCTATTGAAAGTAAGACATAAGTGAAGGGACAGAAATGATCTCTATTCTATACAAGTAGGAGAAAACGTGTGGTAGAGTAGACTGCGTGTCAACTCTGGGATACTCGTATGACCGTAATATCGACATTATATCATATATCATCCAAAAGGAAATATAAGTTGGAATCGTTGACGTTGGCTATTAAATTAAACTAGCAATGACAAATTTCAGACATTTATTAATCTCAGGTTTATTAAAAGTAATACATAAGTGAAGGGACAGAAATGATCCCTATTTTATACAAATAGGAGAAAAACATGTGTTAGAGTAGACTGTGGCAACTCCAGGATACCCATATCACCCAACTTTAAAAGGTATAGAGTAAATCTCATATAAAAGAAGAAGAAGTATCGCAGGTACCCGAACCCGTGGAGCAAACTTGCTGCATTTAAATAGCGATGACGGCTATTGCATAAAAACGAATTTATGAAAATTTCAAAATTCTAGCTCCTTTATTTTTTGAGTAATCGTGGGGATTTACAGACGGAAGGACATACATAGCTAGACCGATTTACTTTACGATTCTGATCTTATCCATACCTTTGAGTCTATATCTATCCCGTCACCTACTCTGCGTCACAAACTTAATGGCAAATTTAGTATACCTTTTTAATCTACAGTCATACCACTATAATAATATTGCAAATAATTAATTAATTAATAATAAAACTAAGGTTTTAATTTATAAATGTCACATATTTTTGTACAATATATCAAAATGTTTGACAAATTGGAATTAAATTGGACAAAATTGAACAAATTGGTTTAATACTCTATAAATTAATAAAAAATATAAGATTCTATGTTGATTTTATTCATTAAAATAAAATCTTTAGTTTCTGAACTTCTATAATTTTGGTTAAATTTTAGTATACTATTAATACTATTTAGTAACTGAAAGATAGTTATTTTTGCTGTTTCTGAATTTGGTGTTTGAATCTATATTCATATCAATATTTCAGTCATTAAGTTTGCTTTATTTTTAAAATTCAATAGTCTTCAATAATACTTCTTATTTAATTAAATAAACTTTAAAAATGTAGAAGTAAAAAATCTTCAAATACAATCTTTCCAAAGACAGTGAAAGTAAAAATTATAAATTTAAAATAAAATTTATAAGACTTTAATTCTCCTATATATTGTATCTAAAAAATAACTTTGATAAAAATGGTTTTTTAAATAATTTTGAATAATATACCCTAAAAGTATATTATTTTATTATATTTTGAGTATCATTTTAATTTTATTACGTACTTTAACTGAAAAACAAATTTAAATTTTATTTATTTAATTTCATTTTTTATTTTATTTAAAACTGAAATAGAGAAAATATTGCATAACTACAGGCGTTTTTAATAAATATAATTATAATATGGTATCCTTATAAAAAAGTTTTAGTAGTTTTTAATTTAGATCTAATTTTTGTTTTAAATTTTAAAAACTTTCTTTATAGAAAATAAATTAATTTTTATTTATTTACATTGAAAACTAATTGATTTTTAAATTAGTTTTTGTTTTATATACAATTAAGATAAAACTTTCTTTACAACAAGTTTTATCTTATTTTATTTAATTTATAAATACTAATTAGTATAACATTCCAATTCTAAAATGATTTATTATTTAATATTATTTTATATTTTCTAATTAATTTTATTCCTTTATTTATTTATTTTATTTTATTTATTTTTTTACGAGAGAATAGAAAGCTCGAAAACCAGTGTGTTGTTTCTTTGGATAGGATAGGATGCGGCTTTAACACACCAAAACCATAACATTTTTTAACCAAACAAAGGAAGGAAACTGTGATACAAATGAACAGTTTACACATATACATCATCAATTTTGGGAAACACATTTAGTGGAATATGGTTCCATATGGGTAACGTGCGCATGATAAACGAACTTCAATCAGCCGCGTTGCGCCATCTGGTGTAGGGATTAGCATCTGTTGTTCTTTTTGATACACATTGGAAAATCTTGATTGGAGGCATTATTAAATGTTTAATTTTTTTAAAACAGGTGTTAGTTTGTATAAGACATCTATAAAACAAGGTAAGCGATTTAACTGCACAACGATAGCTAAGTGGAGTGAGCGTTTAGATGCCGTTGGGATTATTTATAAGAAAGTTAGCACTATTTTTCACTTTATCAAGAGATCCCAGCACCGTAATAGGGATTACAGTGCCTTATTCTCCATCTTTGGCCTTCTATATGTTTTATATAGATGATACAAAGTTTATAGGTGGAGAAATAAGTTTTGCAGCGATACAAGAAACCCAAACACTCGGAATGCTCTTAGCGCTGCTTTAAAAATATTATTTGGATCGAAAGGTTTAGAAATATAATAAGAAAATAACATAAGAGACGCCAGTATGGTGCAGATTGATATCTCAGAAGGGAGAAAGTTAATAAAAGAATAAAAGAAATAAGTATCTTATAATTCATTATATAATAACGATAACATGAATTTTTTGTAATTTATCTTGTACTTTTGCTTAAAAAATCTTATTATAAAATTAGAACCATTTTAAAAGATATATATATATATATATATATATATATATGTGTAAGACAACTAATATATGCGATATCTTAATATTATAGTATATTTAATCTTATCTGATAAATATTTAAACTAAGAATTTATTAGAAACATGCAATATTATTTTTTTATTAGTAAAATAAAATTTATGTTCCTGTATATTTTTTTTGGGTAAAAAAAATAGTTTTATTTTATATTTTCTTTCCTAGTTTGCTCATACTCCAAAAATAGAAAGTAAAAATACAACAAAATCAAAAATTCTAAAATTTATTTGTCTTTGGGGAATTTTCGGAAAAAAGTTTTGGTTTGAAACCAAAAAGAAATGAAAATAAGTTTAAATTTTTTGAAAAATTTCAAATTGAATTTAAATATTAAAAAAAAAAAAAAAAGGAAAGTATAAATTTATAATTTGTTATCATTTTATATATTTCGTATTTTAGCTTTATTATGTATAATTTAAAAAAAAAAAAAAATCTCAAAATTCTTTAAGAATTACTTTTCATACTGAACCATTTTTAGCACATTTTCAAAAAATTTTGTAAAAATGATCTTATATAGCTTCACTCTGTCCTCTGTCTAAGTTGGAAAAAGCCCTATATTTAAATTGTTATAACAAGAGTTATGTTTGATATATTTTCAATCTGAAACGGCAAACGGCAAACGATAGCTGGTTTCATAAACTTTATAAATTTTACAGAAAAATGAAAAATGTTTAGGGTTGCCATACGGCACTAAAATTTAACATTACAGAAAACTAAATTTTTGCAAAATTTTTGACCACACATATCTTCTGAACGGTTTAAGCTAGGGTCTTGAAATTTTAGGAGAAGTTAGATAATCCGAAATTAGTAGGAGTCGGTTAACAAAATTTTTTTGTCAAGCCCCCTGTTTTGAAGCTATAAGGGCTCGAAAATTGAAATTTTGCTATTTTTAAGCACCTGTAACTTGAATACCTGTCCAATTTTTTTTTTATTAATATACAAAATTTGAAGGTCCAATATTATATTTTAACATATGTTAAAGCTTTTTCTTAAATTAAAAAGCGGTTCCTTAAATTGAAGAAAGTGTCTCTCAGTTTTACCCATTTTTGCTTAGATAATAAAATTCTACGCAAAATTCCAAATTTTGGTTTAATTCCTGGAACCTACAAAAATGGAGAGAGAGGGGGGGGGGGGTGGTTAGATGAAGTTAGGTCCTTGAGAAATTTGGGCAACCTTCCCCATTGAAGGGCTATTAGAACTTTAAAATAAAAAATTTACTGTTTTTATAAGTAAGCAGTAACTTAGTCACCAACGTATATATTTCACTAATTAAACGTTAATATTGAAGCTTGAACATTATATTCCGATATAATACTTAGTATGAAACACTATATTATTTTGAAAATGTGCTTTTTTAAAAACCCTTGGTTTTTTATCATCATTTATTTTTTTTGCTCTTAATGTTTTTTAATTTAGTTCTAAAATTTTTATACATTTGCAGGATTTAAAAAAGCATCTGTTAGAAAGTTTCAAGAAAAATTCATGATCTTATAAGATAACTTTAATTAGTATTAGTGAATGGAATGGCAAAATAATGTTAAAACAATAGCAAGAAAAATTAAAGATGTGATTCGTGCTGCGGTTAATCTTAAAATTTAAAACCATTTTTAAATTATGAAAACAAAAAGTTGTTGAAAATGACACATACTATCTATGGAAGTTACTCTATAGTTAAATGATTATTTCAAGTTTTTAAAATTATTTTGAAATTTTTAAAAACTCGTTATATTTCGTATTTTAATGTTCCATATTGCAATAGTTATCTAGTCTATTAAACTCATTTATTTTAATGTTTGTATATTTTTAATAAATTTTAACTTTAAAAAAACCATTAGTAATAAAATAAAATTTTATAGGTTATAACTTTTAACCATAGTTCGGGTTAAAATATTTTTTTTTTTAAAAAGTGAATGCAATCTTTTAAAAAGTACCCAATATTTTTACTTAAATATTCTTTCAAAAGTTTTATAATTCATATAAGTTAAATTTGAATTGAAACTATATTTAGTCTATTTCATAAATTTATTTAAGCAATCAAAACAAAATTGAAAGAAAATTTTTACAAAGTTTTAAAGTTTAAATATTTTAAATATTTACAAAGTTTTATTTTTTTTTTAACCAAAACTGAGTATAGGTTAAATACTACTTAAATTTTTAATCTTTATTTTAAAAAAACTAAAATTCAAAAATTCTCTTTGACCCAGGTTTTTAATAGTTTCTTATTTATAGTCAGACGATTATTCAATAACCAAATACTTTAAGATAAATCTGGATTCATTTAAAATTCATATTTAGTTTTTTAGATAAATAAAAATTAAATTAAATAAATTTTTTTGAAAATTAATTTATTTATAATAAATTATAAGTTAAAATTTTTATTTTACAGAAATTGAATAAATTTTACAAAAAATATTACATATTAACATTTAAAAATAATTTTTCATGAGTTTTTCCATTCTTAATAATCTGGTATATCACTACAATCATTTCGACTTTCATATGGTCTTATATATCCGCTATAAAATTTCATTCTCTTTATGTCAAACTGAAATCAAATTGCAAAAAAACAAAATAAATTTCATTGTTTCAAAACACCAATTATAAATTAAATAAATTTTATTAAACTTACATTTCCACCAATTTCTAATAATGTTTTGTTATCGGCAACATCAAAATTTCCAACACTAAATGGGAAAAATTGATATAGACTAAAAATATAATATTCTTGTACATATACTGTTAAATTATTGGAAGGGAACAGTGAAATTTCAATTTGTTGTCCGCAATTAAGCAAATATTTTAAGTCACCATTTTTATAAAATACTATTAGTTTATACCACTGATTTGGAAGAATTCTTTCACCAGTTATTGTATTATTAAAATATTCTGATATTACTTCAAATTTTAACTCATTGTTATCGTTTAAACCAATTTTAAAATTATCTTTAGAATTTGGAAATATTTTTGTAATTTCTTGCAATGATAATATAATAAATTCATTTTTTTTTGTATTAGCAATTGCATCATCAATTCGAAAAATACTTTCAAAAGCAAACGATTTTAGTTCACTTTCCTGATGAAAACCAGTAAATTGGATTACATAATTTTTTTGAAAACGTATAAAATTATTAGGTTCATCATTTCTTGTAAATGAAAATATGTCTAAAACATTTACTTCACCTTTGAATTGTAGAAAATCTATCGAACGTATCGATCTGATAGCAATTACAAGAATTAATATTTTAAATATTAAATATTTTTGCATTTTGATTTATTTTATTTGACTGGCAATCAAATACTGACTAACATTTTAAAATATCAAAACTTTATATTATTTTATTATTTCGTACATATATATACATTATTACAAACGGAGAAATGTTGAAAAAAAACAATACACAAATATATTTTACGATTCTGTATGAGTAGGTGTTATATATTTTAGAACATACCCCTTAAATATCTTCATTTACTTATTTACTTAAAACCAAAATTAGAATAAGAAAAAGAAATATATTTAAACAAAACCGCAGATTCGTCAAAAGTGGAAAATAAAAAATTTAAAGTAGATCTAGAGCATTTACGCCAATTATAATATAAAAATAAATTTTAACGAGCTGGGTGGCACACTGCACTCGGCTCAGTTGCCATTCGCCATTGGGTTCAAATTAAGGGTTTAATCAATAATTAATAAATATCTTTAATAAAAAATACAAATAATATAAAAATATAAACAAATAATTCAATTGAATAATAAAACTCACAGATATAAAATACCATATAATTTAAATACAAAATTTTTACAATATTAATAATCTAGGAGTTTTTTACATGTTACTATCTTATGTTTAAATTGTATGTGGAATCAATTTGATCAGTTCTAACAAAAAAATATAATATTTCTCCACTGTTCAAACATGCACATATATAGACAGGCTGTTTAGCCATTAAAAGTTGAACAGTTAGCATGTAAAAAAATGCCAGATCAAGTTTAATAGAAATTTACAATATTTGATTTTTAAAAATTAACACGCTTTTTTAAAATTCCCAAAATTTACCATCAACTTTTTACTTACTAACATTTTAGGGGATTTTCCTTCAGCACGGTAAGGGAGTTAGACCAGGGTAAATTGTTGAGCTCATGAAGGGGATAGAATGGCTCAATGAGGAGCTGTAAATATTGCGAGCGACTCTGAGAGCAGGGGTGCACAACGAGCCGCAAGGCCCAGGTGTAAGGGAGACTTGCTCTCCCCCCCGTCTAAACAACAACAACATTTTACGGGACTAATTACTTATATTATACTTTTTTTTTGCTTTAAATGTGAAACTTAAAATTAAGAAAATAGGTATGGGTATAGTATAGTTTTTTTTATTTTGAAATATAAAGTTTTTAATTATTAATTTAAGACAAAATATTGTGATTTACAGGAATGAAAAACTGTTCGTATATTGCCAAATTCTGTATTATAACATAAATCATAAATTTTCAGTTTATATATTGTTCTATACAAAGTATTATATAATATTTTATCCCTCGGTTAGTAAGCCAAATGGTTATCCACTAATCCAACGAAGCCCCATCATATTTAGCTTGTTAGGTAAATAAAAATAAATGAAGACATATTTAACATAATTTAAAATTAAAAAATTAATTTGTTAGATTTATGTTACTAGTAAATGTTATTTTAATTTTTTTGGAGTGAAATGAAATTAATTTGCAAAAAATATATTAATAATTTTCTATTAAAATACCTTGTGTAAGTATTATAAATTTTAATAATTATCCTAATTTCATTCTAATGATATACCATTAACACAGTTCGTTTTTAAATTATCTCTAAAGAATTTTAATGACTTCCTTCTAATTTTGTTAACTACCCACCTAACTATAATACCCAATTTTTAATTTAACATAATTAATTTAATATTTTAGAAGAACCATGAAAAATAATTTAATATAATAAAAAATTTTGTAATTACAAACAAGTAATATAATTATCACTCCAAGAAATTTTTTTATTGGATTTTCACTACGCATACAAAATAGATGTAAATATTTATTTTCAAAAATTTGTAATAATCTTAAGATAATAATAATATTTATGCCTTCTTTATAAATTCAATTTGCAAATTTTTATATTTTATTTTAATTTAACTTGTAAAAACAAATCCTGAATAACAATTTTTCAATAAATCTTTTTTGTTTTAAAAATTTACTTCAAAAACATTAATTTTTTTTTTATATTTTTAGTTTAATATAAACAATACCAAAATATGATGAAAATATACAATTAAATTAAATATTTATCTTTTATTGTCTTCATTTCCTATCCCCCAATACTATATGGTATATAACAAAATATTCCAATTCATTCCAATATTTTGAAATCATGAACGAAAGTCTTTTAAATTATAAAAAAAAAATACAATTTTTGAATTATTCACTAAAAAACAACAAAAAAAACCCAAACAATTGCAAAACTTTATGATTGGCATTATGTTTTCTTTTAAATTTAATCACCTTACATTGCCAAAATATAAATTCCAATTCGCAGAAAATATTAAATATAGTTGTATATACAATTGTATACAAAAAATTAGATACATTGTTTCAGTTTTTAAATCTTTGAAGGATATCACAGTATCCAGCAATTACACTCTTAATTTATTTGACTGTACGTCATTTGTCTAAATATAATAAAAGACAAACTGCTGCTGCAGACCAGCGTGCCCTATGTTATGTTAAGTGTTATTCACACATGTAACATACTTCTAATTACAAATACTTACATACAAAAGAGAAAGAAAAAATAAAGCTTATAAAATGTAAGTTATGATGAGAAAAAAAAAATCAAAACGTATGAGAAATCTGTTAACAGGTAGATACAGAAAATTTTTTATAAATATAATAAAAGATGCTGCTGCTCTTTAATTATGTTAATGTTAAGTGTTATTCACACATGTAATGTAACATACTTCTAATTACAAATTCTTAAATACAAAGGAGAAAGAAAAAATGAAACTGATAAAATGTAAATTATGAACAGAAAAAAAAATTCAAAACGTATAAGAAATCTGTTAACAGGTAGATACAGAAAATTTTAATAAAAACGTATAAAGAAATTTTTTACACTTTAGTATGTATACTTCTATTTTATTATCACTTACAAAACTAAAACTATATATAATGTTAACTTAATGTTATAATGTTAACTTAATGTTCTTTAGGTAACGAATTTCCTTTTATTGATTCAGTAGCGCAGGAAAAAAGAATATATATAAATAGAGAAATTAAAATTATACCTGTCGTCCGACAGGCTTTTTTACTAGTATAATATATGTGGAAAAAGGGTAAACCCTGAGTTTGAATCTAATTGTTAAGTTATTTCTAATTCAGAGCTTGGCTTACATGCGCATACTTGTACATAAATATTCCGATCGAATGAAAAACAGTCAACTGAATTAACTTTTGACTAGATTTCGAACTTTTAAAAATAAGAACTGGTAAATCATGTACTTATCTAACAGTATATTATAATTATATTTTAAGAGAAATATTTTCTTATATAAATAATTTGTCTAAAATTTTATAAATTTAATTAATTTAAATACAAATTACTATGTAAATATGTATGTATGTACTCGTACTTAAACAACTTTTCTAATAATATAATAAATTTGAAAGTAATTAAAAAAAAAATAAACATACAAAATAATAATCCATAATACGTAATTTTTTAAAGAAAATAACATTGATCAAAAGATATATAAAATATTATAAATAATTTATTAATCTATATGTAAATTATAAATTGATTAAATTAATTATCATTCCTAAAAATACCCTAGAAAATATTTGATTTTATCAGAACTAAATAATTCATCTTAATGAAGTTTGTAAAAAACTCAAATTTCCCACTTAAATCACCACTCAACCAATACTCTAGGTACGCTCATATTTTAAACTCAACATGTGAGCGCATTTGAATTGTTTAAATACTAAAAACTTGAGTGATGTAATTTGCCAAATGATTTTGCTCATAGTTAAATTTTACGATTCTCTCTCAAATAACAGTTGAAATGAATTTTAAATGTTTCTAACAATAGAAGACTTTTGACGTAAAACTGTCAAATAATTGAAATATGTGTATAAAATTATAATTAAAATTAATATAAAAAATTATAAATAAAATAATAATTAAGAAAAAATATAATAACTAAAAATTATATTATATAAATTATAAATTAAAGTTAAGTCAAGGAAAATCAAGATTTAGATGATTTAAATAGGTTAAAAGATCTACCGTAAAATTTAGTATAATTATGACAAACTTAAAAGTAGTTGCCAAACAAATCTTTAAAATATTAATATTTTTCATACAAAAGTGTATTGTATGATTAAAACTCACTTAGGGTTGCAAAACCAAACATGATGATAAAATGAATTTGATTTAAAAATGAAGGTGATGTTCTTTTAAAATGAAAATGATTATCTAAAAAAATGAAAAAAATATAAAATATATTAATTGTATGTGTCAACATTTTTTTGCTCTACAGTGTACTACTATACTAAATATGTACTATTATGTGTATTAGTGTACAAATACATTATGTATTGTATACTTTTACATTTAAATTTAAAATAAATGTCCAATAAAATGGAAAATATATATATATACTATGCCTAAATACAATGCCTTTTTAAATTGTATAAATCATAAAATGTGTATGTGTATATGTGTTTTGTTATTTTTTTTTTATATTTTTTATTTTGATTTTTTTTCTGAATTAAAATTAAAAATTTTCCAATTTACAGTTCGATATCCGGTTTTGTTTTTTCAAATGAAAATTCTGAATATAAAAATTTCAATGTTATTTTAAATTTATATAAAAATTTTAAATTATGACACATATACACTAGCTATCTATACAAACATATTTAATAATCCAAATCAGGTGAAGGAGGAATTAAGAGAAGAGATAGAATTAATTTGAAAAATGTTATAAACAATTTGGTATATGTGCTTATTTTTTATTTGGGACTACATATTTTAAGTATTTTATATTTGAAAGATACTTTTGGTATTGAAAAAAAAAATTTCTAATAAAATCATTTTTCATAAATTCTGTTTGCCCAGTCAAATTTGGCTTTTTTCCCCTTTTTCAATGTTTAGAAACGCGTGAGAAAAATTTTATTGTAAACATTTTTGGAATATTTTATAAAATTTTGTTTTTTTTTCTTTATTAATTTTGGTTTTTTTATTTTGGTTTTTATTGAATTGTATAAAATATATATATACATACTCGTAAATATACACATTTGATATTAATTTTTTCTGTATGCAAAATTTATTTTGGTGGCTTTTGTTGAATTTTTATATTTTTAATTTTGGAATTTATAAATTATTCAAAATTCAATGTTTTTTTTTTTTTTGTTCGGAACCTTTTATTTTTTATCAATCTTGTATATACAAATATTTACACCTTGCAAAACAATATTTTTGATCAGAAAGTATGAAAATGTTGGATTTAGTTGTTTTTTGGCGGTTAAAGGATATTTAAAAAATAATCAAGCCCGCTATGAGCTATGAGTTATAAAATGTTTTAAAAATCATTTCTATCTTTATGTTATTCTAAAATTCAAATAACCTTGACAACTATAATAAATAATAAAATTTGTATTGATCTAGCATCTGTTTTTCAAATTTAAAATAATAAATTTTTAATTAAAATATAGAATTTTTCTAAAAAAATTTAATTTTCGTATTTTGGAAATTTTAAATATGGGGTTTAAAAAAAACTCTAAGTAGATTTTAATAAACACTTTCATACTTTATAATATTTTAGTGCAATTACAAATGAAATATATACAAAATATAATACAAATTGGAAATTAATATTAATAATGTTCTTATGGAGTGTTAAAATTTTTATTAATACAAATTTAAAAAAATATCTGAACAGAATATAATATAATAGATGCAAGGTCATGACTCCTTTTTGCAGCTCGTTTCTCCTTTTTCATGACTCCTTTTTCTCTCGTTTTGTAGATGGATTCAAAATCAGAATATTCCTTTTTTCCAAATTATGAAAACAATAATAATTTTACATACAAACTACATTTTGAAAGGCCATTTTGAAATAAAATGCTATTCTGAATTTATAAACCAATTCTCTCATACATGAATTCATAAAAACTCTGGATAATTTTAATTTTTTAACAAACCTAAATATATTTGTATATTATATACGCATACAATTTAAGTTGATTACACAATTATATGATTTTAAACCTTATTACTTATATACTTATGAAAAGAAAGTTAAAACTCACTCAACGGGTCATAACTCCCTTAAGGGGAACTTATGATCCACTTGTTAAAGAACTTATATCCCACGTTAGCATTTTAAAGTGTGTCTTAAGTCCTTAAGGGACTATATTCCACTAAGTGAGTCATAACTCCCTAAGTGACTTATGAGCCTGAGAGTTATGACCCTGCACCAATACAATATATTGTAGAATTAAAATTTTATTGTTTTTAATTATGATTACAATGGAACTTTTTTATTAAATTTAGGTTTAGGTTTGCTGGAAAAAAAAAGGAGTTAAAAGAGTTTTTCTTTAAACTTTATTCAATACTTGTTATCTCCAAAAATTTAAAAGGAATTAAGATAATAAGATAAGTATCTAAGAATGTAATATGTATTATAGCATACGTATGCATATTTTTATTTTATTACGAATACAAAAATTTTAATTTAGCACAAAAATTTAAAAATCAAATATTTGAATTATCCAGCAAAACAATTAACCTAGTGATAAATTGTTGTAAATTGTATTATAAAACCTAATTATATGCTTCTGTGGAATCAAGTTTGCTAATTAAAATAACCAAAAAAAAAAAAATAAAATAAAAGACAACTATTTTATTGCATTTTGGTTAAATGTCCCAGGCGTATAAATAAACCATTAACCGAATATATTATACAATTTTATAATTATAAAAACTCTAAAATACAAAATGGTCATTTTATATAAAACCGCAGTGTCCTCAATTTTAAATAATTTTGAGAAAAAAACAGATTAAAGTTATTTTAATGATTATATATATTCAATGATTGTAAAACTAATATATTAAATACACATACACATTTAAATTAGAGGAGCGTTCCATAACCTTGGTTTAGTAAATTTTTTTTTTTAATCTCGTTTTTATAAAATTTCGTTTTAGAAAATCTAGTTTTTTATTGAAAAATCTCGATTTTTAAAAAAATCTCTTTTTTAATTGAAAAATCTGGTTTTTAAGGATTTTTGAGTTGGATACAAAACCAGAATTATCAGCTTTTTCCAGAATATAAAAAAAGGGATTTTTTAAAAACAAGATTTTCTAAAACGAGATTTTCTAAAACGATATTTTCTAAAACGAGATTTTGTGAAAACGAGGTTTACTAAACCTAGATTTTAGACCCTTAAATTAGATTTGAATTAAGTTTAAAGTGAGTTTCAGATACTTACTTATGGAATTAGTCAAAAAGATATTTTTTTATTTAAAAAATTTACAAATACATACGTACATATAATAATTTTCATCAATTTTCTTTTTTACATAAAAATACAATTACATTTAAAAAATTATTATACACACTTTGGATATGTCCTTTTTTTAGAACTCATTTTTATTTTAAAAGTCAAAACAGATAATTTCATTTTAAAAAAAAAATTTAAGTCGGAGTGAAATACTTGCTTTAGATTTGTTTCTTAAATACTGGAGGAAAAAATGATAAATTATCTGATACAGGAATTGAAATACAAAAAAAAACTTGGTATCCTGACTGAATTGAAATAAATTTGATCCAATTTTTATTCAAAGCAATTCACAAAAAAAAAAAATATTTAATCAAAATTTTTCCTTTTTTTTTTTTAAATTGTGGTATTTTTTAAAAATTTCCTTATAACTACTCTAAGGACTAAAGTTTATTATTGCAATAAACAGGAGTTCACTTACTTATGATAGAAATGAAGAAAAATTATGCTTATAAATAAGGTAAAAATAGAAATTTACAAAAATAAAAACATGATGTGATTTATGTTTTGTATGCTAATTTACATAAGGTTGACGACACAAAAAATGTTCTGAGTAAAATGTAATGCAAATGAAATTAGGAGAGAAAATTTATAAGGAAAAATTTCTAAAAATATATATTTTTAAATATATATATATATATTAAGGAAATATAATAACATAAGTAAATGAAAAAATTTTTAGATATTATTTTGTAGTTTAAAAATAAAGTTACAAAATAATTAAGACGGAGTTAATAATGAATTAGAGTATATTATTTAATAATAGAATGACTGTAATAATAGTAATGTATTCATAATTTAGTGCACACTTTTAGTATAATATTTTAATCCACTGACTCACTATAAAAAAGTAAGTGATATTTTAAAATCAACAAGAGCCATGTTTTAAAAATGATAGTTACTACTTAAAATCCTGAACTTTTAACAAGATTCATAATTTATTTTAAATATTTTTAATATATATATTAAAGGAAAAATTGTACTTTGATAAATAAACTAAAATACTAAGATATAAAGATAATCCTAATTTAATTTCAAAACTTATTTACCAGAATAAAATCAAGGATAATTGCTTCAAAATTTTAAAATTTAAATTACCTTGTAGCTCAAAATTTAAAAAAAATAAAACCCATACAACAAAAAATAATTTAATATTTAATATATTTAGGTAAGGTAAAAACTTAAGGTTTACCTAAATTTAGGGAAAAATTAGGACTAACATATACATAAAACTAATTTTTTCTCCATGATTTAATTTCTTATATACGAATCTATCTCTGTTTTTGAAATTTATCTAACCGTAATTAATTAAAAATAAAATTTTAAATCAATTTTACCTTCTTCAAAATAAGTTTTTTTTTTTTATATTCTTTTTTCAAAAAAATTTAAATCCAAATTAAATTTTTAACAATGATTTGGGAATAATTTCAGATTTTATTTTAAGATAATTCATTTTTAATGAAAATCAATCAAAAATTTCACAAAATGAAATGAAAATTTCTTTTTTAAGTGGGAGATGTGATATGATTTTCAGATACTATAGATACTATTTTGAAATAATGAAAATAAAAAATTTAAAAATATGTCTAAAAAAAAGGAAATCAATAAAAAATATTAGGAATTTCTTTCAACTTCTTTGAAAAACATGAATCAAACAAAAATGCAACTGATTAGAATAAAAAAATTTCACTTATTCTAAAAAGTAATGCAGCACAGGTAGATGCATGTGAACATTATTTTGAATTTGTCTAAATTTGGGTTCTAAAAATATTCATTCCTGGTTGCCTAGTATAAAAACTCAATTTAAAAGTGAAAAATTTGTTAAAAATTGACAGAAAATGATTTTTTTGTTGGGAATTGGCATTGAGACTTTTTATTCTTTAATTTATTAAATTTGCGTTCTGAAAATATTCATTCCTGGTTGCCTGGTATAAAAACTCATTTTAAAAGTAAAAAATTTGTTAAAAAATAGACAGAAAATTATTATTTTGTTGGGAATTTGCATTTAAATTTTTTAATTCTCAATTTCTTAAATTTGCGATCTGAAATTATTCATTCCTGGTTGCCTGGTATAAAAACTCATTTTAAAAGTTAAAAATTTGTTAAAAATTGACAGAAAATGATTTTTTAGTTGGGAATTGGCATTGAGACTCTTTATTCTTTAATTTATGAAATTTGCGTTCTGAAAATATTCATTCCTGGTTGCCTAGTACAATAACTCATATTAAAAGTGAAAATTTTGTTAAAAAATGACAGAAAATTTTTTTTTTGTTGGGAATTGACATTTAGACTTTTTATTCTTTAATTTATTAAATTTGCGTTCTGAAAATATTCATTCCTGGTTGCCTGGTATAAAAACTCATTTCAAAAGTAAAAAATTTGTTAAAAATAGACAAAATTATTTTTTTGTTGGGAATTGGCATTGAAATTTTTTATTCTTTAATTTATGAAATTTGCGTTCTGAAAATATTCATTCCTGGTTGCCTAGTATAAAAACTCAATTTAAAAGTGAAAAATTTGTTAAAAATTGACAGAAAATGATTTTTTTTGTTGGGAATTGGCATTGAAACTTTTTATTCTATACTTTATAAAATTTGCGTTCTGAAAATATTCATTCCTGGTGGCCTGGTATAAAAACTCGTTTTTAAAGTAAAAAATTTGTTAAAAATTGACAGAAAATTATTATTTTGTTGAGAATTTGCATTTAAATTATTTAATTCTCAATTTCTTAAATTTGCGATCTGAAATAATTCATTCCTGGTTGCCTGGTATAAAAACTCATTTTAAAAGTTAAAAATTAGTTAAAAATTGACAGAAAATGATTTTTTAGTTGGGAATTGGCATTGTAACTTTTTATTCTTTAATTTATGAATTTTGCGTTCTGAAAATATTCATTCCTGGTTGCCTAGTACAATAACTCATATTAAAAGTGAAAATTTTGTTAAAAATTGAAAGAAAATTATTATATTGTTGGGAATTTCCAATTAAATTTTTTAATTCTCAATTTATTAAATTTGCGTTCTGAAAATATTCATTCCTGGTTGCCTGGTATAAAAACTCATTTTAAAAGTAAAAAATTTGTTAAAAATAGACAGAAAATTATTATTTTGTTGGGAATTTGCATTTAAATTTTTTAATTCTCAATTTCTTAAATTTGCGATCTGAAATTATTCATTCCTGGTTGCCTGGTATAAAAACTCATTTAAAAAGTTAAAAATTAGTTAAAAATTGACAGAAAATGATTTTTTAGTTCGGAATTGGCATTGAGACTTTTTATTCTTTAATTTATGAAATTTGCGTTCTGAAAATATTCATTCCTGGTTGCCTAGTATAAAAACTCAATTTAAAAGTGAAAAATTTGTTAAAAATTGACAGAAAATTATTTTTTTGTTGGGAATTGACATTTAGACTTTTTATTCTTTAATTTATTAAATTTGCGTTCTGAAAATATTCATTCCTGGTTGCCTGGTATAAAAACTCATTTTAAAAGGAAAAAATTTGTTAAAAATAGACAGAAAATTATTATTTTGTTGGGAATTTGCATTTAAATTTTTTAATTCTCAATTTCTTAAATTTGCGATCTGAAATTATTCATTCCTGGTTGCCTGGTATAAAAACTCATTTAAAAAGTTAAAAATTGACAGAAAATGATTTTTTAGTTCGGAATTGGCATTGAGACTTTTTATTCTTTAATTTATGAAATTTGCGTTCTGAAAATATTCATTCTTGGTTGCCTAGTACAATAACTCATATTAAAAGTGAAAATTTTATTAAAAATTGACAGAAAATTATTATATTGTTGGGAATTTCCAATTAAATTTTTTAATTCTCAATTTATTAAATTTGCGTTCTGAAAATATTCATTTCTGGTTGCCGGGTATAAAAACTCATTTTAAAAGTAAAAAATTTGTTAAAAATAGACAGAAAATTATTATTTTGTTGGGAATTTGCATTTAAATTTTTTAATTCTCAATTTCTTAAATTTGCGATCTGAAATTATTCATTCCTGGTTGCCTAGTACAATAACTCATATTAAAAGTGAAAATTTTGTTAAAAATTGACAGAAAATTATTTTTTTGTTGGGAATTGACATTTAGACTTTTTATTCTTTAATTTATTAAATTTGCGTTCTGAAAATATTCATTCCTGGTTGCCTGGTATAAAAACTCATTTTAAAAGGAAAAAATTTGTTAAAAATAGACAGAAAATTATTATTTTGTTGGGAATTTGCATTTAAATTTTTTAATTCTCAATTTCTTAAATTTGCGATCTGAAATTATTCATTCCTGGTTGCCTGGTATAAAAACTCATTTTAAAAGTTAAAAATTTGTTAAAAATTGACAGAAAATGATTTTTTTGTTGGGAATTGGCATTGAGACTTTTTATTCTTTATTTTATGAAATTTGCGTTCTGAAAATATTCATTCCTGGTTGCCTAGTACAATAACTCATATTAAAAGTGAAAATTTTGTTAAAAATTGACAGAAATTAATTTTTTTGTTGGGAATTGACATTTAGACTTTTTATTCTTTAATTTATTAAATTTGCGTTCTGAAAATATTCATTCCTGGTTGCCTGGTATAAAAACTCATTTTAAAAGTAAAAAATTTGTTAAAATTAGACAGAAAATTATTATTTTGTTGGGAATTTGCATTTAAATTTTTTAATTCTCAATTTCTTAAATTTGCGATCTGAAATAATTCATTAATAAAAACTCATAAAAACTCATTTTAAAAGTTAAAAATTTGTTAAAAATTGACAGAAAATTATTATATTGTCGGGAATTTGCATTAAAATTTTTTAATTCTCAATTTATTAAATTTGCGTTCTGAAAATATTCATTCCTGGTTGCCTAGTATAAAAACTCAATTTAAAAGTGAAAAATTTGTTAAAAATTGACAGAAAATGATTCTTTTGTTGCGAATTGGCATTGAGACTTTTTATTCTTTAATTTATTAAATTTGCGTTCTGAAAATATTCATTCCTGGTTGCCTAGTATAAAAACTCATTTTAAAAGTGAAAAGATTGTTAAAAATTGACAGAAAATGATTTTTTTGTTGGGATTGGCATTGAAACTTTTTATTCTTTAATTTATGAAATTTGCGTTCTGAAAATATTCATTCCTGGTTGCCTAGTATAAAAACTCAATTTAAAAGTGAAAAATTTGTTAAAAATTGACAGAAAATGATTTTTTTTGTTGGGAATTGGCATTGAGACTTTTTATTCTTTACTTTATTAAATTTGCGTTCTGAAAATATTCATTCCTGGTTGCCTGGTATAAAAACTCATTTTAAAAGTAAAAAATTTGTTAAAAATAGACATAAAATTATTATTTTGTTGGGAATTTGCATTTAAATTTTTTAATTCTCAATTTCTTAAATTTGCGATCTGAAATTATTCATTCCTGGTTGCCTGGTATAAAAACTCATTTTAAAAGTTAAAAATTTGTTAAAAATTGACAGAAAATGATTTTTTAGTTGGGAATTGGCATTGAGACGTTTTATTCTTTAATTTATGAAATTTGCGTTCTGAAAATATTCATTCCTGGTTGCCTAGTACAATAACTCATATTAAAAGTGAAAATTTTGTTAAAAATTGACAGAAAATTATTTTTTTGTTGGGAATTGACATTTAGACTTTTTATTCTTTAATTTATTAAATTTGCGTTCTGCAAATATTCATTCCTGGTTGCCTAGTATAAAAACTCAATTTAAAAGTGAAAAAATTGTTAAAAATTGACAGAAAATGATTTTTTTTGTTGGGAATTGGCATTGAAACTTTTTATTCTTTACTTTATAAAATTTGCGTTCTGAAAATATTCATTCCTGGTGGCCTGGTATAAAAACTCATTTTTAAAGTAAAAAATTTGTTAAAAATAGACAGAAAATTATTATTTTGTTGAGAATTTGCATTTACATTTTTTAATTCTCAATTTCTTAAATTTGCGATCTGAAATAATTCCTGGTTGCCTGGTATAAAAACTCATTTTAAAAGTTAAAAATTGACAGAAAATGATTTTTTAGTTGGGAATTGGCATTGAGACTTTTAATTCTTTAATTTATGAAATTTGCGTTCTGAAAATATTCATTCCTGGTTGCCTAGTACAATAACTCATATTAAAAGTGAAAATTTTATTAAAAATTGACAGAAAATTATTATATTGTTGGGAATTTCCAATTAAATTTTTTAATTCTCAATTTATTAAATTTGCGTCCTGAAAATATTCATTCCTGGTTGCCTGGTATAAAAACTCATTTTAAAAGTAAAAAATTTGTTAAAAATAGACAGAAAATTATTATTTTGTTGGGAATTTGCATTTAAATTTTTTAATTATCAATTTCTTAAATTTGCGATCTGAAATTATTCATTCCTGGTTGCCTGGTATAAAAACTCATTTAAAAAGTTAAAAATTAGTTAAAAATTGACAGAAAATGATTTTTTAGTTCGGAATTGGCATTGAGACTTTTTATTCTTTAATTTATGAAATTTGCATTCTGAAAATATTCATTCCTGGTTGCCTAGTACAATAACTCATATTAAAAGTGAAAAATTTGTAAAAAATTGACAGAAAATTATTATTTTCTTGGGAATTGGCATTGAGACTTTTTATTCTTTAATTTATGAAATTTGCGTTCTGAAAATATTCATTCTTGGTTGCCTAGTACAATAACTCATATTAAAAGTGAAAATTTTGTTAAAAATTGACAGAAAATTATTTTTTTGTTGGGAATTGACATTTAGACTTTTTATTCTTTAATTTATTAAATTTGCGTTCTGAAAATATTCATTCCTGGTTGCCTGGTATAAAAACTCATTTTAAAAGGAAAAAATTTGTTAAAAATAGACAGAAAATTATTATTTTGTTGGGAATTTGCATTTAAATTTTTAAATTCTCAATTTCTTAAATTTGCGATCTGAAATTATTCATTCCTGGTTGCCTGGTATAAAAACTCATTTTAAAAGTTAAAAATTTGTTAAAAATTGACAGAAAATGATTTTTTTGTTGGGAATTGGCATTGAGACTTTTTATTCTTTATTTTATGAAATTTGGGTTCTGAAAATATTCATTCCTGGTTGCCTAGTACAATAACACATATTAAAAGTGAAAATTGTGTTAAAAATTGACAGAAATTAATTTTTTTGTTGGGAATTGACATTTAGACTTTTTATTCTTTAATTTATTAAATTTGCGTTCTGAAAATATTCATTCCTGGTTGCCTGGTATAAAAACTCATTTTTAAAGTAAAAAATTTGTTAAAAATAGACAGAAAATTATTATTTTGTTGGGAATATGCATTTAAATTTTTTAATTCTCAATTTCTTAAATTTGCGATCTGTTAAAAATTGACAGAAAATTATTATATTGTTGGGAATTTGCAATTAAATTTTTTAATTATCAATTTATTAAATTTGCGTTCTGAAAATATTCAATCCTGGTTGCCTAGTATAAAAACTCATTTAAAAGCCAAAAATTTGTTAAAAATTGACAGAAATGATTTTTTTGTTGGGAATTGGCATTGAGACTTTTTATTCTTTAAATTAATAAATTTGCGTTCTGAAAATATTCATTCCTGGTTGCCTGGTATAAAAACTCATTTGATGAGTGAAAAATTTGTTAAAAATTGACAGAAAATTACTATATTGTTGGGAATTTGCAATTAAATTTTTTAATTCTCAATTTATTAAATTTGCGATCTGAAATTATTCATTCCTGGTTGCCTGGTATAACTCATTTTAAAAGCTAAAAATTTGTTAAAAATTGACAGCAAATTATTATTTTGTTGGGAATTTGCATTTAAATTTTTTAATTCTCAATTTCTTAAATTTGCGATCTGTTAAAAATTGACAGAAAATTATTATATTGTTGGGAATTTGCAATTAAATTTTTTAATTCTCAATTTATTAAATTTGCGATTTGAAATTATTCATTCCTGGTTGCCTGGTATAAAAACTCATTTTAAAAGCTAAAAATTTGTTAAAAATTGACAGAACATGATTTTTTTGTTGGGAATTGGCATTGAGACTTTTTATTCTTTAATTTTTTAAATGAGCGTTCTGAAAATATTCATACCTGTTTGCCTGGTATAAAAATTCATTTTAAAAGTAAAAAATTTGTTAAAAATAGACAGAAAATGATTTTTTTGTTGGGAATTGGCATTGAAACTTTTTATTCGTTAATTTATGAAATTTGCGTTCTGTTAAAAATTGACAGAAAATTACTATATTGTTGGGAATTTGCAATTAAATTTTTTAATTCTCAATTTATTAAATTTGCGTTCTGAAAATATTCATTCCTGGTTGCCTAGTATAAAAACTCAATTTAAAAGCCAAAAATTTGTTAAAAATTGACAGAAATGATTTTTTTGTTGGGAATTGGCATTGAGATTTTTTATTCTTTAATTTAATAAATTTGCGTTCTGAAAATATTCATTCCTGGTTGCCTGGTATAAAAACTCATTTGATGAGTGAAAAATTTGTTAAAAATTGACAGAAAATTATTAATTTGTTGGGAATTTGCAATTAAATTTTTTAATTCTCAATTTATTAAATTTGCGATCTGAAATTATTCATTCCTGGTTGCCTGGTATAAAAACTCATTTCAAAAGCTAAAAATTTGTTAAAAATTGACAGCAAATTATTATTTTGTTGGGAATTTGCATTTAAATTTTTTAATTCTCAATTTCTTAAATTTGCGATCTGTTAAAAATTGACAGAAAATTATTATATTGTTGGGAATTTGCAATTAAATTTTTTAATTCTCAATTTATTAAATTTGCGATTTGAAATTATTCATTCCTGGTTGCCTGGTATAAAAACTCATTTTAAAAGCTAAAAATTTGTTAAAAATTGACAGAAAATGATTTTTTTGTTGGGAATTGGCATTGAGACTTTTTATTCTTTAATTTTTTAAATGAGCGTTCTGAAAATATTCATTCCTGTTTGCCTGGTATAAAAACTCATTTTAAAAGTAAAAAATTTGTTAAAAATAGACAGAAAATGATTTTTTTGTTGGGAATTGGCATTGAAACTTTTTATTCGTTAATTTATGAAATTTGCGTTCTGTTAAAAATTGACAGAAAATTACTATATTGTTGGGAATTTGCAATTAAATTTTTTAATTCTCAATTTATTAAATTTGCGTTCTGAAAATATTCATTCCTGGTTGCCTAGTATAAAAAACTCAATTTAAAAGCCAAAAATTTGTTAAAAATTGACAGAAATGATTTTTTTGTTGGGAATTGGCATTGAGACTTTTTATTCTTTAATTTAATAAATTTGCGTTCTGAAAATATTCATTCCTGGTTTTGGTATAAAAACTCATTTGATGAGTGAAAAATTTGTTAAAAATTGACAGAAAATTATTAATTTGTTGGGAATTTGCAATTAAATTTTTTAATTCTCAATTTATTAAATTTGCGATCTGAAATTATTCATTCCTGGTTGCCTGGTATAAAAACTCATTTCAAAAGCTAAAAATTTGTTAAAAATTGACAGCAAATTATTATTTTGTTGGGAATTTGCATTTAAATTTTTTAATTCTCAATTTCTTAAATTTGCGATCTGTTAAAAATTGACAGAAAATTATTATATTGTTGGGAATTTGCAATTAAATTTTTTAATTCTCAATTTATTAAATTTGCGATTTGAAATTATTCACTCCTGGTTGCCTGGTATAAAAACTCATTTTAAAAGCTAAAAATTTGTTAAAAATTAACAGCAAATTATTATTTTGTTGGGAATTTGCATTTAAATTTTTTAATTCTCAATTTCTTAAATTTGCGATCTGAAATTATTCATTCCTGGTTGCCTGGTATAAAAACTCATTTTAAAAGTAAAAAATTTGTTAAAAATAGACAGAAAATTATTATTTTGTTGGGAATTTGCTTTTAAATTTTTAATTCTCAATTTC
>OY720444.1:28963707-29266581 GCA_963082915.1 Dolichopus griseipennis
TGTTGGGAATTTGCATTTAATTTTTTTAATTCTCAATATCTTAAATTTGCGATCTGAAATTATTCATTCCTGGTTGCCTGGTATAAAAACTCATTTTAAAAGTAAAAATTTGTTAAAAATTTACAGAAAATTATTATTTTGTTGGGAATTTGCATTTAAATTTTTTAATTCTCAATTTCTTAAATTTGCGTTCTGAAAATATTCATTCCTGGTTGCCTAATACAATAACTCATTTTAAAAGTTAAAAATTTGTCAAAAATTGACAGAAAATTATTATTTTGTTGGGAATTTGCATTTAAGTTTTTTAGTTCTCAATTTTTTAAATTTGCGTTCTGAAAATATTCATTCTTGGCTGCCTAGTATAAAAACTCAATTTAAAAGTTAAAAATTTATTAGAAATTAACAGAAAATTATTATTTTGTTGGGAATTGGCATTTAGACTTTTTATTCTTTAATATATTAAATTTGCGTTCTGAAAATATTCATTCCTGGTTGCCTAGTATAAAAACTCAATTTAAAAGTGAAAAATTTGTCAAAAATTGACAGAAAATGAATTTTTTGGTTGGGAATTGGCATTGAGACTTTTTATTCTTTAATTTATTAAATTTGCGTTTTGAAAATATTCATTCCTGGTTGCCTAGTATAAAAACTCAATTTAAAAGTGTTAAATAAAAAAAAAATTTCACCATATGTCCTGAATTTCAATTTAAATTTTTGTATATTCAAGTATAAAAAATAAATTTACTTTATTTTTAAATGTTGGTATTTTAAGCAAACAGAAAAAAAATTTTAAATCTTTTCACTTTGTCATGACGTTAATATAATTATATATAATATTATATACATTCATATACAAATGTATGAAGGAGCGTATGTGTGAATGTTTATTTACTTATATATTACAAGGATATGTGTTGGAATATGTAAGAATAACTACGTTCCAAGAATATTAATTAATAAATTCGTTATATAATCAGATATATATATATATATATATATATATATATATATATATATATACTAAATGATTGATTTTATTTAACATTTGAAATATGTTATATGTAATAATATGTATATATATATATATACAAAGACATTTCCTATATATATAAGTATTAAAATTACGTTATAAAGTGAAATTAATTACAATCAGAATTGAATGTGAAAATATTTCAACTTTAATACATATATATATGTACAATGTCTAACAAAAAATAGTGTCCTATTGTTTTAGAACATTTTTATTTTTAATTAAATTAAAGTTCATAAACATAAGTGATTTGATGTCACAAGTGATAAGAGTTATATTAAAAACATAAAATTAAACTTTTTATAAATTGTATATATATTAACCAAAGCGATCTCATAAAAACAAACTGCTTTTTCGTTAGTTTATTAGTATACTACTATTTATACCCGTATGATTATATAGTCAAAGTCAAAGGGTACAATAAATTTGCTATTAAGTTTGTGACGCAGAGAAGGAGGGGGGGTAGATATAGACTCAAGTGTATGGATTGGATCAGAATCGAAAAATAAATCGATTTAGCTATGTATGTCCGTCCGTCCGTCCGTCATCACGATAACTCACAAAATAAAGGAGCTAGGATTATGAAATTTTTACAAATTCGTTTTTATGCAAAAACCGGAATCGCTATTTAAATCCAGCCATTTTGGTCCACGGGTTCGAGTACCTGCCATACAACTTCTAATTTTATAAGGGCATTACTCTATACCTATTGAAGTTGGATGTCTGAAATTTTGCAAAAATTGGTTTAGTGTAATGGCCAAAGTTACTGGAAAATTTGGTTGGTCTACTACAGAGGGTTCGAGTAGCTGCCATACAACTCCTTCTTTTATATGAGGATTACACTACATCAAATGAAGGCGGGTGTCTGAAATTTTGCCAAAAATAGTTTAGTTACTGCAAATTTTGGTTGGTCTACTGCAAAGGGTTCGAGAAGCTGCCATACAACGCCTTCTTTTATATGAGCACATTTAATAAAGCTGAATGTTTGAAATTTTGCCAAAAGTAAATAACCGGATGATATAATGTATATGTTACGGTCATGCGGGTATCCCAGAGTTGACACAGTCTACTCTACTACACTCTTCCTCGTTTTAAATTACAAAAAGTTAAAAGGATCGTATTTATAAGTATTTGTAATATTAAGTTATATATATAATACACTTTACTTAAAGGTATAAATTAACTAATAATTATATATTATAAAATTGAATCATGTACAATTTTTGTCCTTTACTGTAATCATATATTCACAAAAATTAAAAAGAGAAAGGATTAAAAAAGTATATATATATATAGTTAGGTATGTACTGTTTTGTATTCAATACAATTAAGATATTTCTTCAATCAACTAAGTCATAAGGATTAAATTGTAATTCTATACATAAGTACGTATATATATATATGCGTAAATAACTTTATCTTCAATATTAGTTTAACCATATGTTCCCTAAATACATAATAATATATAAGTTAAGTAAATAAAAGAACATAATATGTTCATCATATGGATTTTGAAATTAAGTTAAATAGCTGTCAAATTAGTCGTTAAGGATTAAATAAAAGGGAATACGAGTGAAATGATAAAATAATGGAAATGAGATCAAGTAAAATGTGATTTTCTTAATGAAAATTGTATTTTGTTCCTTATAAATTAAGGATTCCTGTAGGAAAAGAAATTTAAGAAAACCATGAGAAAAGTTTTTTATCTTTGTTTTTGTATTCTTTTGGGAATTAACATATCGACAAATAAAGGAAGTTTTTTAACAAATATAATTCTTTTCTATATGCATAAAGGAATTTTTTTTTAAAACCAGAAAAGGAAATATATTTCTAATTAAATTTTCATTAAATGTTATTTTCTTTTTTTTGGGTTATGTTAAAAAATGTTGAGGAAATGTTGAGAAATACCATTTTTTTTTTAATTAATGGGAAAAATTAATTGTATATTTAACCAACAGAAGAAAAAACTATTCTTGTTTTGCAACGTTGGAGTCCTGATAATTGGATAAGTTTCTCTTAATTTGGTTTAAATTAGAAAATAAGAAATATTAGGAATTTCGTTATCATTATTTAAAGGTTTTTTGGGCATTATTTTATTTTTTTATTAAGAGAAAGATGGATGGGAGAGAGAATAGAAAATTATGGTAAAGTTTTGATAATTATATTTTAAAGGAATTATTTCGAATGTGAAATAAAAGCATGTTGAAAAAAACTTGGTTTTCGAATGTTGAATATCTAAAACTTTATGAAACTTATTCAAAGAAAATAAACTTAGTTTTAATCACATAGTTGAAGAGTTATAAAGTTTACTAACTAGCATATTGTTGAAGCTCTCATATTAAAATATACATATTTTAATTGTTGTAAATATCTACTTTGATAGTAAAACTTCTTAAACATCAACCAATCAATTTATAAAAGATGGCGCACAAAATTAACATTTGTGTATTAATATTCAATAGCCACAGCCAAGTAATCAACGGCTTTGTCAATATAAACGAACAATTAAAGAAACTTAAGCCTTGGTGAATGCCATTTACTCCTTAAAGAAGTGGAAAAAAATAACAATTTATTAAATTTTGAATACCTCTTTTTTTAAATAATTCAATGGTTGGAAAGAAAAATAAAATTTGTCAATGATCGTCCTTTAGATAAAAATTTAATCGTTAAAGAAATCAAATTAATATGAATGAAAGATACTCTATTTAGTAATTTTATATTATATAAGAGCAGATATATAAAACAGTAATCATCTAATAATTGATTCAATTTTGAGTTGCGTGTTTTATGTTCTCAGTTAGGGTTCCTTCAATTCCTCAACTAAATTTCCTAAACTAGAGCTATCTAAATAAAATCTCTGCATGTGCAAATCTTTCAATATATAATTATTAACAGTAAGATTTAATAATCATTTTCCAATAATTTTTAAAATAAAAATCTGTTTTGAATAAATATTATCATTATTTCGTATTGAATAAGTACAATTTAAATTCTAAACATTTATTATTTAAAAGTTTTAGCATTACTAGGACAATAGTCTTATTATACTAAACCAAAGTTTATACAACTATTATTAAATATAAGTGCTACGATGATAGTAAAATATTTACAATAAAATAAAATATTTCTTAAATTTATTTCCAAAACTATATAATAGCACTTAACCTATATATATATATACAAAATAATAAAATATCATCATTACAAATTTAATAATGTATATTAACAAAATAACGAGAGTTTACGGGCACATGCAATAAGGCCAGATGAAATAAAGCCAAATTGTACTTTTTTTCCTTTATTTCAATACCACATTTGAAATAAAATCAAAATCAAAATTCCTAATGTTTGGCTTTATTTCATTTTTAAAAATTTTTAAAGCCAAAATTATAATGAAATAAAGCCAAAAATATTTTAAACATGAGATAAATCAAAATTAGTATTGCCGCTTTTTCCTAAATATTTATATATTAGATTCTGAATCAGGACGGGTTTTATAGTACATAAATATTTTGGAAAAAAGGGGAAAACCCTGATTTTGAATCCAACTCTAAAATTTCCCTTAATAGAATCTCACGTCCACATGTATATTTGAATATTTTGGAAAGAGCGTACAGCCCTGTTTTTTAATACAACCAGTAACAATTGTAATTTTTACAAAATTTCTAAAAAATGACAATTCAATTTGTTTGCACATTAAAAAAAAAAATTAGCAATTTGAAATAAAATCAAATTGACTTTTGAAATAAGACCAATATTTAGTACATAATTCGTTTTTTGGCTTCATTTCAAATATAATAAAGAAATAAAATCAATTGGCTTTATTTCATTTGGCCTTATTGCATGTACCCGGAGTTTACTAACAAAAAAAATATAAGTGATAATAAATCTCTCAATTCACTTTTTTTTTTTGTAACATTTACAAATATTCCACAAAAAAATCCAAAAAAAATTCCCATATTTTATTGATTTACAATAAAAATTCAATTGGCATTTAATTTATTTAACCAATATGTAATTTATTATCAAAATAATTTAGGTTTATTTATATAACTGTCCTACTGAGTTTATCGGACTCTACCACAAAATTTTTAAGGTACAGGATCAAATATAAAAAATAAAAAGAACATTTTAATGTTCATTGTTTCATGATATAACATAAATAAAATTGTATCTATTAAATTCATTTCACATATCTATTTTATTTATTGATTTTCAATTGACAGTTAGTCTTTTTCAAAAATAAAAAAAAAAAAACAAAAAAAAAAAAACCAAAACAAATAAGGTTTTGAAAAACCACAAGCATTCACAATACCTGGTTATTGAGTAATATAGCTAATATTACATATTTGAAGGTTTCAGGTGTAATAGGTAGACGTATCTCTATTTATTTCAATTTGGTTTATTGAGTTTTTTTTTTTTAGTGATTTTGTTTTTGGAGTTTTTGGGTTTTCCACATAAATGCCTGCTGATATCCTTAGACAAATACTTCTGTCATTCTTAAACTAATTTTAACATTTGAAAAAAAAAAAATGATTATGTTACAAATATAAGGAAGGATAATGTGTGCATTTTGTATATATAGAGAACATTTTGTGACAAAATATATATAGGTATTGTACAGATCCTTTTTTTTTAACAATTTTTATTAGGATTGTCATTTTAAGTTTTATATTTTATTTTTTTTATATTTGTTGTTGTTGTTGTTTTTTTTAAGGACGAATGTTTTGTATTAAAATTTAAACAAAGATTGGGTAAAAAGAAAAATTGTTGTAATGAATAAGTAATTAAGGTATAAAATATATAGAAAATGTTATTTGTAAAATATATATACTTATATGTATATTTAATGATTTATATATAAACGAATTTAAATATATTAACAGTCATTTATGAAAATTTTTATATACTGTGTAATTACTAATATTGGTACTCATTTATCTAAATTTAAAAATATTAATATTATTTTAATTTAGTAGTCAGGACTAAATGGCCTTGGAAAATGTCGCTACTAAATAATGGTTGTTTCAATCATAGTTAAACTGAAATTAATTAAGATAGAGTATAAAAGTATAGTTAAAAAATAGTGGAGTATTTGGAGAAGATTAAGAAGGATTATCATCAGAAAATTATTTTTGAAATTCTAAATAAAGATTTCTAAGTAAGGGTTAATAAATTTTAATAAAATTTATGGTTGTCATTAGAATACTTCAAAACAACTTTTATATTTTTAATGTATTATAACAATATTAATGTTTAATAAATATGTCCATATAGAATGCTTTTTTACCGATTTGAATAGTTTAAGATACGACACTGAGACCCTAAGAGTATTTTACTTTAAGTTTTAATCTGTTGTTTTGTATTGAAATTTTTCTTACTTTTAAGATTTTGCATACTTTTAGGATGAATTGTGCCATATTATAGATTCGTATAAATATTCTACATTTTTAAATAGTGACTACAAATTATAAAATAATATCTTAGTAATAAACGTTTTATCTACCTATAATATCTTAGTAATAACGCAACAAGTTCTACAAAATCAACGGACAATATCTCAAAAATTCTAAATTGTAAATTTACAAGTTTTTTGCTCCGAATTTATTTAAAATGAAATATTAAAATTCCTATTGCTGAACTAAAGAATAACATTTAACTTCTCTGTTTCAAAACTATTTAGTTTAAATTTATAAATATTTAAAGAATTTTTATTAATAACTCAAAATCAATTGTAATTAAGATATTCCTTTAATTCTGTTTTATACTGTACATGTATTATGCGTAAACTATTTTTGTAACTATTTCATAAATGGAAAAGTGTAGATTTATAAAGAAATAGTTGACAAAACTTTTTTTTTTTTTTTGTGTCCTAAAACTATTTTAAAAATTTATCAGGAACTTTCATAAAAAAAAAGTATAAACTTTTAAATTTAGATTGTATATTTTGTATTTTCCTATATCATATATTCCATTTTATTTCAAAATTTTGTATAGTATTTCCTGTATTTATATTCCCATTGTATAAAGAACCTTTATTTAATTTTTTTTTTTTTTTGAAATAGAAAACTCAAAGATTGTAAATATTTTCTTTTTTGCTCCTTTTATGGTTTGGGGTTGAGGTAAAGTATGTATATATATATGAGGAAATGGAAAACTTAAATAAACATACAAAAAAGGTGAATAAATATTTAATTATGGTTTTGTGTTTATTAAAATCCTCCATCAAATAATTTATAGTTGGAAAATTTTTGTCTTTTTAATTTTCAGCAGGTAATCATTGAAAAAATAATGGAATTTTAATTAAAGATAGGTGTATTCTAAAATAAACATGCTAGTATGAATTTTTAGAGAAGCATATAATGATGAAAATTTTTCAAGTGGTTTACATACAAACTTGTAACTAAAAATAGCCTTATTATTATAACCGTCTTTGGATCCCATTTTATTGAATACATAGTGTATACTCATTGTTTTGATTTTGCTAAAGTTTGTCTTATTAAAGGAACCTAATGTAAATTCTATAGACAAGAGATCAATAAACTTTAGGCCTACATTCTTTAAATATAATTTTACTCAAATCATACATATTAAAGCTATTTTTAAAATGGAAATATCAAAGCATCAGATAAGATTATATCAAAAAGACTCCCACCAATTTTTTTAATCAAAAACTATACAAAAGAAAATTTCAATGTTGGTCAAATTTTCTCATTTTCCTTAATGTGAATACAAATGTCGTAGTTAGTTTTCCTTTGCTTTTTTCAACATTAAAAATATCTTTACTATTAATACATACTATGTTATTCAACAATGAGTCTCATTTACCTCAAGTACATATTTATAGTTTCTATTAATATACTTAATATTAAAATAATGTGTAAAGAGCTTTCTTTTTCTATCGGGTACCATATAAATTTTATTGTGTATATATATTTGTATCTTTGTTTTCCAAATATAAAAGATTTTTATTGTAAAAGTAATTTATTACAACTTATCTGTATAATTTTTCATTTTTTCTTTAATTTTGTATAAGGTTAATACGATTAAATTAAAATGTCAAAGGCATGGGGACTTTATATATATACAACTTTATCTTTGATTGTCAGCTATAGTTACTTCTCTAAAAGAAATAGCACACATACGTACATTGATGAAGGAAAATTTTGTTGAGAAAATTACTATTTACATTTTCACTCTCATACATATACTTTGCAATATTGAGTCTAAACATTGACATTTTGAATAATCATAAACCATAGTATAATAAAAATAAATTTATTCAAATTAGAAAATAAATTTTGGGTATATGGCAAGACTTTAATTAGACAGGATATTAATTAGATGCAATTTTTTTAGTATTTAGGAAATTAGGGTCTTAAATATTAATGAAGGAAGAAGAATTTATATATACACTTAACATGTAAGTGTATGTGTATACTGTATATATATATAAAGTACCGATGTTAAAAAAAAGGTATATAATTTATAAAAGTTGACAAATTTTAAATTGAATGGAAAATTTTATAATCCTTTTTAAACAATTTTCATTAATAATAATTAAATTTTTAAGTAAATACAATGATTTATATAATTAAAACCTATTTTTGTAATTTACTTATATTTGTATATTTAGATAAAGTAGATGTAAAAAAAAACATAATTTGCAATTAAGACTAAATGATAGTTAGTATTTACATAATGACAAAGGACAATGATTTCCTTTAAAAAATCTAAGATAATTTTTTTTTTAGTCTGTAAGTAATTGGTTTTCAATAGTTTTTGTATAAATAATTTGGAGTTCTACTAATTGTATTGTGGTCTAACTAAGCACTGAATCTAATTCAGAATTAGAGGACTATATTATATTACAGACAATTAATAATTGGTGTTTTAAACATGGTATAATTGGTGTTTATTTATTATGTTTTGATTATACAAAAATAATTTTAAAAAATTTCCACTTGTAAACTTGTAATTTAAAACATAGCTCAGAATTGCATTAGTATATAAACTAGTTTTTTTAGTATTTGAAACGACTTTCGAAGCCGCAGTCATACTATAAAAAAATTGCATAATTTTAGGATGAATGCTTTTAAAAGTTTTTGGTTAATTTTTTTATACAAATTTTTAATATATAGGAATACATATTTATTCTGTATTAATTATTTTTAAATCGATATTCGAAATATTTATGTAATTATTTTATAGTTCTTTTTGGTGTACAATGTTTAAAGAATTATTTTTCTATGAGACCCACAGCGAAAGCCAGGGTAGTAATTGTAAATCTATTGTAAGATTTATTATTAAGTTTTGAAATACAAAAAAAAAAAAAAAAGAGGATGAAAAATTAAAAAAATACAGTTCCTACGCTCCATACATATTTAACTATTTAAAATCGGAAATTTCCACAACACCCACAATTTCATGACAGAAGAGGACAAGAAAGTAAATGTTTGTGAAACCTCTATTTGTGACTATGATATTTATATTTTCCGAATACAATAAATAGATATTGTTAGATTTTAACTTTCAAGCTTTTCCTAATTTTTAAATTGACTAAAAAAAAAACAATCTATACCCAGTCAACAACCAATTGATATTACTAACCAAAATTGCTAAAAATTATATAGATGTTGAAAAAAAAAAAATTAGATAACTATATGTATGTGAAGTTGGCAGGAAATGAAAAATAAAAATTCCATCTTTTCTCTAAAAATGAAAAGGATTTTTTCTTTTATATTTTGTATATATATATATATACATAGTTAACTTCCGAGATTCTTTTATTTGGATTTTTTTTTTTTTTTTTTTTTTTTGTAAAATAAAAGCAGGATATCTTTAATCCACTAGTGATGACACAAAAGGATATTTCCGTTTTAAAATCTGTAAAGGAATAAAATTAAATAATTTTGTTCAACAGGACAATGAAAATAGAAATTCTGATACTGAAGGTAATTAAGTTTTAGAAAATCAGTAATAAGAAAAAAATTTTAATTTTGTACTACAATTCTTCTTAAAGGTATGTCCTTACAGGATAATTTTTTAACATTTATTTAACCTTTTTTTTGTATAAATAAGTAAACAAGTCTTTTTATGGGCTGTCCTTTGGTTTAATTTTTATTCTTTTCTTATTCCTTGAAGAATAAAATTTCGTCACTTTTATGTTGCAATTAAGAGCTTCAATAAGGTTCCTAGAAATTTAACTAAGAGTTTTTTTTTTTGTAATACAAATACATATATAAAAATACAAATAAAATTTACAAATATTTTCTAAAAATTTATTCTGGGAATGAAAGGAATCTTCTAATATAGGTATCACTGATAAGATAGAGTAACCAATGTACTGAGCATCAAAACTGAATCATATAGAGTTTACGATATTCTAAAATCAAATAATTTAAAGTAACTGAAGGACGTAATAACTCAAGGACTTAATATTTTATGGTAGTATTGATTTAAGTATATTTATAAATAAATATGTATTATATATAAATACTAATGCAATTTAAATATAATTAAAATAATAATTAACTGATAAGTAGGTAAATCTTCACATGGACCATAAGGCGAAGAATAAGGACGATTCAATTTATTAAAGCAATATTCAAATAGAAGAATTGAAGTATCTGGCAACTCTAGTATATCCCGTATAATTTTGAAACAAATTGAAATTCTTTAAACTGTGTGACAAAAGCAGAACTCAGTAGAATATCATTAAAAGTATAAACAGCAGTTTTAAGATTTTATAGTATCTTTAGTCATAGATTCTGGTGTAATGTATAGGACAAAACCAAATAAGTAAGAAGCATTCAAGGATGAAAAAAAAATTATTTCATCTTTTTATTAACAGAAAGATTTTTATCAATTCCAGGACTTACATATACATAATATATATATGTATATATATAAACAATTTTTGGTATATGGATAATGATTTCAAATGACAACGACAATACCATTATTGTTGCTGTTATTCTTGTATTTTGCTAACAGCTGAAAATTTTTAGTTATTTTTTTTTCTTGAAGGAAACAAATGGATAAAAATGAAGAAATGTATACAGGAAATGGAATATATACAGGAAATTCTAAAAAAATATATTTTTTTTTTATTATTATTATTATTGTTTTTTTTTTTTTTTTTAAAGTAATATGAATTTTTCGTTCAAAAGTTATCCTGAAGGAAGTAAGTATATATATATATATATGGAACTTAATATTTATTTTAAATTGCTTGGTTCTTTGTGGAAAAAAAAAAAATAAATAAAGAGTAAATAAATGTATTTTTTCTTATGATTTGTATTTTGTATTTTGGTATTTTTTTTTTATGGTTTGTATTTGTGTTTTTTTGTAAATGTTGAATCTAAAATTAATTTTAAACTTTATATATCAAATTGTATACCAAGAAATTCTAAAATTTTAAGTTTATTTGACTTTTTGATTATTACTTTTATCACGTTTATTTTAACGAACGATGAATGCAAAGAGAAAGTAGTTCTGTAGAAGAAAGAATATTTCTTAAGTACGGAAAGGAGGTAAGAGAAAGTAAGGAGAATATTTCTTAAGTACATATTGCCTGAAGTATTCTAAAATTTTGTTAGTATAAAATGTTAGGAATCTTTTAAGTTTAAATTAATAATGTTTTAAAAATGGGAGTGGGAGGGGGAGGGGGGTTGGCATAAAATTTTAATCAATTTTTAGATTCTAAATTACCTGTCTGATAATGGTACACATAATTAGAATAGATTACCAACAAGTATATAATTGTGGTAAATTAAATTTAATTAGCAATTTTATTTTCTTGAATTTTACGTATAATTTTTGCTCTTTTTAAGATGAAAATGGAAATTTTGGGGGGGAAATTTATTTAAAGAAAATTTTGTTAATTTTAAATTAAAATTAGTTTGTGGGGGTTCTAAAAAATTAAAGTTTGTTTTAAAAATTATTATCTTACAATAAAAGGGATTTAAAATTGTAAGTTTTAATTATTTAGTAAATTCTAGTTAATTCTTAAAGTACTGTATCTTTTGGATTAGTTCTATTTTTAAAATTAAATTCTGTGGTTTAAAAAAGAACCAAATAACAATATTTATTTACATTAACTTAAACATGAGCGTCTTTTACCACAACTAAATTTATTCAACAGATTTTTATTTTTAAAATAGTATAAATATTTGAAAAAATATTAAAGTACTTAGTTAAATTAAGAATTTGTATTAATTTAAAAAAAATATTTAAGTACTTAGTTAAATAACGAAGGTGACAAACCAGCATTTTAACCCTTTAATTAAACACTTATAATTAAATTTTAAAAAAATTTTGTACATATAAAATTGTTTAGTTAGTGTAATAAGAGGGGAATATTTTAAAGTGTTAAAAAACATTAATATCCCACTTAAAATAAAACTAAAATTAAATTAAGCGTGAATTCTTTTTTAATGTACAATAAAAATTAGTACACTTATATAAACAATGCTTTTTATTTTGGAAAATTTAAACAACAAAAAAAACCATTTAATAACTTTAAGAGCTTTTCATTAACAACGGTACAAAAAAAAGTAAAGTTGTCATACTTTTTATTTTCATTTAATGTATCATAAATTTTATTAAAACTGTTATATAACAACAGTGGTCGATAATATTTTCTCCGAATTAAATTTGGTAAGTAAGTAAGAAATGTTCGGAAATACACATACAGTCCCCAAAAATTATTTCATTTGAATAGAAGTATTCTAAATATTTAACCAAAAATAAACAACCTTTTTAAGTATTTACGTGATTATATTTTAAACCTAAATATAGAAGCTTTAAGGTTTAATAGTATAGAAGCTATAAGGGTTAATATTAATACTTAGTTCATTTTAGAATTTAAATTTTGAACCGTATTAACACAACTCTTTGTAAATTCAAATCCAATTCAATTTTTGCTTTCAAAAGTAAAATTAACAACACATTCTCATGCAGAGCACAGATTTCCAGAATATTATAACGACGTTTATTTAAAAAAAAAAGAAATTTGAAAACTTTATTACAAATATTTCAATCATTTTTTGAATACATAGTTATATGGAATTATTAAAATAACTTTTTAGTTAACTAATAATCTTATATTATTAATCTTATTAATCTATCTTTGAAACTTCCTACAAATTTAACTCAAGAAGCTCAGTTTTCTAGTGGATAAGCATTTGGCTTATTAACCAAGATGGTGCGTTCGATTACCGTACAATTGATGACCCTAAAGTAGCTTCGTTTCTAGGGTAGCTTTTTCACTGTTTATCTTTCAAATTGAATATGTTATAAAACAAACATAGGTTTTTTCAATATTAAAAAAAAGTTTTATAAAAAAGAAGAGAATTAAATGCCAACGCGGGATAAAGTAGACACTTGCTCTGCTCTAGCGTCGATTTGTGCGACAATTTTTCTTTACAAATATCCATGGTTAACAAATTATATACAGTAAAATATAGTATGTATAATATAAATCCTAAATAAATTTTATTACTTATAAAATTAATACATAGTGTTAGTCCAAATTCGAAAGGAAAAAGGGCCCAATTTGTTCCAAATGTTTAATATGTCTTTGTAAATATTTAATAATTAAATAAATAAATAAATTTAACTTAAGTAAGTTTGCACCTAACTTTGCAATAAATTCTACAACGAACAGAGACCAATAAACAGAGACAAATTTTGAGTTAATAGAAATTATGACATTAATTAAATAATTATTTTACTTTTAAAAATGTTGTCATCCACTGCCTTTCATTTTCTATTAATGGAAAAGTACTTACACTAGAAAAGTAAACATTGTAAAAGTAATTAAAAGAGTCATTATATAAAAAAAATTGTTATGAGAAAAAGTTGAGTAAAAAAAAAATCTGAAAACAAAAACAACAAACTACTTTTAAATACATATAAATATATATATGTATATTATATATGTATTATAATAATTAGGAAAAAAAATCACTAAAAATAATACTATAGTACTAGTAACATTATATGGTGGTATGTTCCCAAACAAAATTATTTTACATGAAAACATACCAACTAACTATAGTTCATTACAAATTTTCCTAAAAAATATTAAGAAATCCCTTAGTACGAAATCCCAAATTCAAAATCCCAAAATTCCAAAATACCAAACCACTATCATTATCAAAATTCGTTTTTTCGTAACCAACTATAAAATTCCTCCTAGATATTTTTTTATATTATATTTCAATAATAAAGAACTTTGAATAGTCAGGGCTGCCGCCCTCAAAACCCCGCTTAACAAATTACCTGATTTTGTAATCAACTCTAAAATCTCTCCTAACTCAGAATTTCACATACAGATATTCTGGAAAAAGATATAGCCTTGATTTTATAACTAACTACAAATTGAGATTTTGCAATTTGAGATTTTAGAATTTTTATTTAATTTGGGATTTTTTTTTTTTTTTGGGATTTCGTTGCGCTCCCAAATATTAAGCATCGTCAGGTCCAGTATTAAAAGGTATACTGTATAACAAATGTGTATAACAAAAAAAAGTTTTATTAAGCTTATGGTATATTTAAAATCAAAGTTTTGGAGAACAAATAGAAAAGTTGGTACTTATAGTCATTTGTAAGCATTTTTTTAGGGGAAAAACAAAACAACAAAAAACTATTATATAAATTTTAAATTTTAATTTATAAATTTAATTTTTAACTTTAATAAGAAAGTTTTTATTGGTTTTGCCAAAAAAAAAAAATTTAAAAAAAAAAAATCTGTGGAGTTTTATTCCATGATAAAAATCAGATTTCGTGACCAGATTAAATTAGTTTTTTATTTTAGTATAGAATAAAAGTTTCCTTCATGAAACAAAGTTAAAAGTTAAACATACATTAAATCTGTATAGTATAATATTATAAAAAAAAATTTTATATATAAAATATTTGGCAAACAGGTGGAAACTATCGTATGATCTAAAAAGAAAGATAAAAGTTGACTTTTCCTAACAATAGAATTTAAAAAATGTTCTAGGAAGTCATACATAACACTAATATTTAACTTTGTTAACACTAATTTTTGGGTGTTGGACATTTTTTTTTAGTAATCGTTAAAGCAAATCGTATTCCTAGGGTCAGTTTTACTTTTATCATTGAATTATTTTCTTATTTTGACCACTTGGTTCACCTCTTTTATAATCGATTAAATATTTTTCTAAATCCTGGAACTTAATCTTTAACCTAATAACATTTACAAAATTATTTATTGAAATGGTTCATTAAAATAAAAAGTATTGAGGAATAACTCAAAATAAGTTTCAATGTTCAGAATAGCATTTTTGTGAAAGTTTGACTGTATCTCTTATGAATGAATGGAATAAGGTTATGAAAAATAAAGCCCTCGGGATATTAGTTCTCATATGAAATAACACCGCAAAATTTGAGAAATTGACTTTTTGAGAAAAAAAGCCCCGCAGTATTAATTCCATATTTCGTGGTTTTGTGTCTCATTGAATGTAAAATAAAGCCCCAGGTTGTAGTATGTAAATAATGCCCAAGGTCCTAGAACGATCTTAAAGTGAGGTTTAAAACAAGGGATGGATATTTTCCTCTTCCAGAATTTTGAATCCCATTTTAAACTCTCTTCTAATTCAATGGAAAAATGAGAAGATCCCGATTTTGAATACAAAACTAGAATGCTTCCTAGTTTAAAACTTTTATTTTACAAAGGTGTATGGCAAATAAGAATCTTGAGTGTTATTTCTTATTAAATGTGAATTTACACCATTTTTTTTAAAAATTAATGTATTGGGGTTTTATTTCTCAAAGAGGTCGAACATTAAATTGAAAAGAGAAATAACATCCCAAGGTCTTATTTTGCAGGGTCTAGTTTCGTGAAGTCGATTTTTTCAAGTTATTTGATTTGAGTTTCACTTATAATCTTGTTTTAATGGTTATTATTTAGTTTTTAAAACTTTATTTCGATGTACGATTTAGTTTTCTATAATTAATAACACTTACTTAAAGGACACACAGTTATTCTGTTGGTATTTCATTTTTTATTACCAATTTAAATAAAACTCTAAACATTCGTAACAACCCATTAATTTGATGCATAAAATTAAGTTTTAAAACCTTTTTAACTAATAAAAAACTATTAAAAACAATTGAAGGTTTTGTTCTATTAAATCTTATCAATTATAAAACTAATTTAATACTTTAATTTATAAGATAAATAAATTAAATCTTTCAATTAAGTTTTTTAAAAAAATAACTAGTAATTTAAAATTGATGTTTTCACAAATTTTTTAGAGCATCAAATTAAACATGATAAGTAAAAAAATTAAAAACATTTTTAACAACTAAAAATCAGGACAATATCAAATATCTGACAAAATACTTAGTTATAAAAAAAAAACTCATTTCATGTACATACATACATACATACATAATATAAATATATATAATTCCATCTTTTAAGTAAAATTTGATTGTTTTAAAAAAAAAAACATACAAAACTGTTATATATATTTAATTTTACCCTCAATATCAAGATTACTGCAACATGATAAAAAAGAAAGAGACGGAAACAATCCAATATTGTACAGGAAATAAATTTCCAATGAATGATTTACATGTCAATAATGAAAAACAATAATGGAATACTAAAAAAAATTGTATCTAAAGAATAAAAATAAAAAAAAAAAATTCTAAAAAGTAAAATCAAAGTTATTTAGGGAATACTTGAATTACTCAAGAGAATAAAAAGAACTCAATTCGGTAAATTATATATATATATATATAGTTGATGTACTTTTTTATTTTGTGATGAAAATGGATCTGATGAAACTTAAATGTAGAGACGTCAGGGGACGAAAAACAGTAGACGAAATGGAATGAAAATTTTAAATTTTAAATTAAAAAAGAAAATATTAGTACTTATATTCATTTTACAATTGAATTTTCTTAAAAATGAAAATTTATTTAAATTTTATTGAATTTTCAAATTTAAATATTTCAAAAAATACATAAGAAAACAAATATGTATTTTTATTTTATATTTATCTTTATTGAATAATAATCTTTTTGTATATTGAAAGATATATAGAACATGAGATACAATAAAATTTTAAAAGCAAAAAGTTCGGGTTCTAATAATTTTCTTATATACTGATCCTTTGGATATACTTCCGGATTTTTATAAAATCCAACTCTAAGATCCTTTTTAATTATACTTTTACATACATATTTCAACAACAAAAATTTTAAAACTATGAGTTGCCACCTCCAGAATCCCTTCAAATAAATTACTAAAACCCAACTCAACATTATATCCAACTCTAAAGTGCATCCTACTTACATTTTAACATACATATTTTAACTGGAAAACAAAAAGACCAAATAAATTTATGAGAAATAAAGTATGAAAATATATTTTTTAATAAAATTGTTGTGTCATTTTTGCATTTATATTGTTTGGTGGGGCTATTTGGTCAACATATGCCATACTTATTATATACAGGGTGTTTTTCAAAGTTTCACACTTATAGTAATTTTTAGTTTAATGTTTTTTGTTTTTTTTAATTTCCAATTGAAACTGCAATATCTCAATAACGGTAGCACCGATTCAGATGAAACAAGATGTATATTAAAGACAATATCATGACCTACAATATTGCGGAAAATGGTTCCTGTTTACTGTCTTACAGGAAATATATAACATTTTAAATAAAATACTATGAAATCTTAGGAAAATTTTGTAATGCATTTTTTGACGTCTAGATTTTGCCATCGCCACTAATAAGTTATATATTCGAAAACTTTGAGTAAATATATATTACCGTTATGTGATGACGTTATCTTGATAACTCACAACCCCTCTCCGGAAGTATATCCGATCTTTTAACACTAAAAAGGATATAGAGAGAAAAGCAACGGTTGTTGCAATATTGTTGCTTGGGTTTAAACTATAGCTTTATATATGCTTTTCTCGATGTATCTGCATTTTCAAAGATCCTGTCAATTCCATTAGAAAAACCGTTTCACAATATTGTCATCTGGTTTCCTTACTTCTTCTATCTTCTACTTCGTTTCTTTACATTCTTGTATTATAGATTCGATATTTTAATAGCATTTTTGGATTATTAAAAAGTAGGGAACATATTCAAATTATTTGAAAAAAACGAGTAAAGGAGCTTGAAATCAGAACTAAAAGAATGGCAGTAAAATTAAAATAGAATTTTATATATGTCAAAGGATTTTGTTTTTGAATTTTGAAATTAAATTAACTTTGTCATATAGTTAGTTGTATTACAATTTTAATATCATTTAATTAAAAAAAAAAGTTGTTCCTTGTTTCTGAACAAATATTTTTATTTAATTAAAGAGACGCATCTTCTATGAATTTTAAAATTAAAATAATTTGTACTTGTATCTATTACAAGCATTCTTACAGTCCTCAGCTTCGGTTATTGTAATACTTATAAATATTACGTGCAATTAATGGTAGAATATATCCAAAGTTAAAAAATAACTTACATTACAAAAATAGTTTTAAAATAAAGAAAAAAATATTAGAATTAAAGACTTAAAAGTTTTAAAACAAATAAAAGAACATAAATATAAAGTGTTGCATTTGTAGGACAAAAGGAATGAATAGAGATGATAAGTACTTTTAGTTTTATTTTGTTAGTTTAATTTTACAAAGTTTAGTTTATATAAAAATTAAATTTTCTTGAAAGTTAAAAAATATTTAAATTTTGATTGTTTGAATCATAAAATTTAAGGATAATATAAAAGGATTTATAAGGATTTACGAATTTAAGCATTTTAATGAAAGGAATTGAAAGTGTTGTATTAAAAGTGGACTTTATTCTTAATAAGTTGGATATTAAAATGATTAAATGTGTACAGGATTTAAGGATCACTATACATGGAAGGACATTATATTTCAGAATTATTTTCATTTAATTTCAATTTATCAACTTAGGAAAATGCTTACAGATTTCTGATGAAAATCTTGAATTAAGTACGTGTTTAGTTTAACATTTAATTTAAAGGTAATCTTTGAACTTTTTTGTAAATATGTGATTTAAGGATACAAATTGGTTAATTTACACAATATTTTAACAAAACATTATTAATTTATTACATTATATTTAAATTATTTTGAAATATTCAATTGCCTTTCATTAAATAAATATTTTGCGGCATTTAATTTAACTAATCTTTAAATAATTACATAATATATTAAAATTCATGTGGTATTATTACAATCCATTTTATACCTTGTTATTATTATTATTATTAGTATATTTAATAATTTGTGCTTTCAACAAAAACAACTTAATTACAAAACATTATATAATCAAATTTGTATTGTTAACATATTACATAATACATAAAAGCAATTACTAAATAAATATTTCATATTTGTTTTTTATTTATTGAAAACATATCTATTGAATATTTTATTAGAAATCGATTTTATATACTTTTGTATATTTTTTAAAACTTTTGGTATTAAATATTGTGTTGTTTTTTTTCCAAATTATAAATGTCCTGCGGGTTTTACTGTGTTTTTTGTGGAATATATTATTAGATTTGACAATATTGTAAAAAAATTCAATACAATACAGTACACATTAGTATTCAATTTATTATTGTATTAGCTAAAACCAACAATATTAGTAAATATAAATCAAATAATAAATAATCGTTCATTGTACAATATTTCAAATTCAAATTTAACCTGAAAATAAAAAACAACTGATGGTAATTGGTAATGTATTATGTATTAGAATACTGATTCGAAATTGAATATTTTATACTTATACCCGATTCACACTATGGGTTTATAACATGCTATCAACGTTAACTTGTTATAATAAAGTTGTTATAATGTCCTATAACTAGAAATATTGTTTGAAAAAAAGCTGTTAAGTATAATATGATAATAGCTAGTTATTCAGTATAACATGTTATTTTTCAAGGTTGTGTACTTAAATTTTTTTGATATAATCGAGTTTTTTTTCGATCTACCTATCCCTTGAAGGATTTGTCATTATCCATTATGATTTAAAATCCATTATGATTTGTAAATAAAATTTTTTTTTATAAACAAACAAAAATGTCAAACAACACTTTTTTTTATTAAAACGTCAAATTTTGGTAGTGTGAATACTTTTTATAACATGTTATGCGTTCGCTATAACATGTTATTGACCTGTAGTTTGAATAGGGTATTATTGAAAATTTTATTTATTTTAATGAAATGCTATTTTAAAACCAAATCCTATTATTGAATATTATTTTGTTGTATAATTTTTACTTGCAATAATGAAATATGTATAATAATAATCAAATGTTTTAAAAAACATCTAATTTAGTCTTCAATATGATGACAACAATTTTAATGTGACAATTTAATCAATACATTATCAAATATTTAAAGTTTCAAGTAGATTAGAAAATATTATACAAGAGTATAACATTTCTCCATATTTAAAAATCCATATATATTTTAATTTCAGTAGATATGATTTTTTTAATAAAACCTAGGCTCTATGTTAGACCAATTAACTTTAAACGTCTAATTTATTAATGCCATCTCATTTTACCCATCTTACATAATCCGACAATCTTATGTATCCTAAAACCAAATCCTTCCAAATTCTATACTGGTTAATAAAGTGTGCATTTGTATCATAGGAGCTGTTCCTAAAGTTTGGCTCCTGTTTTAAATGTGAGGTGAAGTTGGTGTGTTAAAGTCACATACAATCAAATTTTTATAAAATTTTAGGACTAAATAATTATATTGTACGTTAATAAAAATATCGAACTAAGTATATATGAAGGGCTTTATTACTAAATAATTACTAAGTATTAGATTAATTAAACGTTAAACTTTTAAAGTGAAGTTTGAACCCTAATAATTTGAAAATGAAAACTATGCATTCAAACCAATGTCAAACATTTCTCCATAACATTTATTCTAGTCTAGAACCCTAATCAAAATTCCAATCAATATTTTACATTTCTTCAATACTTTTAACGTATTTTATAACTTAATTATTTTAATTTTTATTTATTCATTTAACATGATTTCAATAAATTATTATTATTTCTTAAAGTTGTTTTTCCTCGTAATGATTAATCAACAATTCAATAAAAAAATAAAAATTCATTGAACAGCACGAAATGAAATTAATTGTTTTCCCTGTTTTCCTTGTGTTTTTTAAATATTAAAAGTTATACAGCAAAAAAAAAAAAGTATCTACAACCTTTTTATAAAAGTCAGTCAATCATTTTGTTTTTAAGTGTAAGCTTTAACCCCTTTTTAAGGAAATCAATCATTAAATAATCACATTATCATCTATCATGATTAAATTAAATAATTTTATGGAAATAAAAATCAAAAGAAAATGTGTAAATAGATTTTTCTCTTTTTTTTTGTTTTTTGTATCTATTTTTGAGGGTAGGTTAATTTTAAACACGAGTATAAATAGTCAAGGAATGTAAATGATTTAAGGGATACTTTTACAACTCGTCTAATGAATAAATGAGCCAAAAATCGTTTTGAGGTTATATTTTTTCGGAAGAAAAGTTTGGAAAAGTTAAAGAAAGTCTGTTGTAGTTGTTTTTAATTTGTTTTTTGTCTAGAATAATTTTGTAAATTAAATGTATCTTAAGATAATACGATTTGTAGCGATTATTGTATAATATTAAAAACTATTTGTATACAGTTTCGAATTGGAAAGTGGGGTATTATAATTTGTTGTATTTGATAAAAAAAAATAAAAATAAAGGAAAAATAGAAAAATTATGCAGATATATATAATAGTAATTTTACAGGGTGTTTCGTAATTAACTGCCTCGCTAAATGCTATTGAAAATCCCCTTATGAGATCTTAAACTTTATTTATTATATTTACAATATTCTAAGAACTTATTTACGGTATTTGGAAGCGTTCAATAATCTCGGTTTAGTAATTCTTTTTTTTTAAATCTCGTTTTTAGAAAATTTCGTTTTAGAAAATCTAGTTTTTTATTAAAAAATCTGGTTTTTAAGAAAATCTCTTTTTTAATTGAAAATTCTGGTTTATAAGGATACAAAACAAGAATTTTAAACTCTTTCCAGAATATAAAAAAAGGGATTTTCTAAAAACATGATTTTCTAAACCGAGATTTTCTAAAAACGCGATTTTGTGAAAACGAGATTTACTAAATCGAGATTTCAGACCCAACCCACGGTATTTAATTTGTATGTAGAAGTGTTTATAAAATTGCTTTATTTCCCAAATGCTTCATGCTAAGATAATAAGTACCACACAAGGGGAAGATTCAAAGATTAGAAATATGGTAGAACTTGGAAACAATGTTGATTTTAGATATGATCACGTAAATGTGCTTTTTTTAAAAATTACTATTAAAATTTTTTGGTTTTTATAACTTTACAAGCCCATATTTCTTAAGCAAAAGAAGTTCAACAAAATGTGTAAGCACTTATATAAAATAAGTTTTTAAAACTTTGAAATACGTTCTAAAGGAATGTCATAAAAGGTTTAAAAATTTGATTCTAAATTATTAAAATAAAATAAAGAATGAAAATTTCATTTAAATCTCTACTGTTACGTAAACAAGAAGAGTCTCGCCTTACAGCAAAATACCTTATCATAAGGATTTATATACAGTAGCACATATCTAAGAATTTATTACAACAAACCCTGTACTTATTCAAGAAGCTGGTTTTCTCAAAAATTTTCAATTTTCTTATTTAATTATATACTTGAGGATAAGATATACTTGAGGTGCATGTAAAACAATTTTTCATTATTCCACTTTTTAATAATACTTAATAACTATACTGAAAGTTCTTCTAAAAGTATGTCAATACATTTACACTTAATAATATAGTATGTATATAATATATAAATAGTACTTTTATTTATTATATATTATATGTCAATATACATATAAAAGAAACCAATTTAAATTTTATAATTATTTATTTAATAAAACCAAAAGACCCACTATAGAAAATTGCAATATACAACCATACATGCAATTACCATGTTTTGCTTGTATAATTTCTTCAGGAATTATTCTGCTACAAAACATCGAAAGTAATTACTTACGCTGACACCATAATGTACTGTTTCAAAATAATGTAAAAAAAACTTATATAAAAACTCAACGTATCAAAATAAAAACTATTTTATTTTCCTGGTTCAAAGTGTTCAAAAAAAACCAAGTTCAAAAATTTTTCACAAAAAAAAGCAATTGCAAAAGAATTTTAATGCCAGTGCATTGTTTAAAGTAACAGTTTAATACAACAGTTTTTTTAAAAAAAAAATTTTTTGAATACAAAAACTTACCATTAAAATACCAACACTCACAACGAATGAAATAAAAGAATAATGCAAAAATAATAAAAATAGGAAAAAATAATAAAGTAAAAAAGGAATTGTTTTTCACTGTGACCTTTTCATGATGATGACGATGAAGATTAGTTCCGGGAATAAAATGAAAAATATAAAGTACAAAAACAGCATAACAGCTATCCAGAATATAATTTTTTATTTTCATGTTTACCCTACTGACACACAAAAAATTATTTTATAGTTTATATATGCATAATACAAAAAAAAAAAAAAGTTATCAATGCCAACTATAGGATATTGAAATTTTTATATATATTTTTGCTAAAATTATAAATAAATTTTTCAAAATAACGGTAAGTTAGCTTGCTTAAGTTAAAGAGGAATTCCAAATTTTTCAATGGGACAATTAAATTCCCAAATCTTATATATTAAATTAATGACTTGTATATAAGCGGTTAGATGGGGTTGGGTCTGAAATCTCGGTTTAGTAAATCTCGTTTTAGAAAATCTCGTTTTTAGAAAATCTCGTTTTAGAAAATCTTGTTTTTAGAAAATCCCTTTTTTTATATTCCGGAAAAAGCTGATAATTCTGGTTTTGTAATCAACTCAAAAATCCTTTAAAACCAGAATTTTCAATAAAAAACGGAATTTTCTAAGAACGAGATTTAAAAAAAAGATTTACTAAACCGAGATTATGAGCGCTCCCGGTTAGATGAAGACACAAATACGACAAAAAGTTATGTATTAAGCGGTAATCACTTGTACGAGTATATTAAGCAGTCAGATGAAGACTCAACTCCGACAACAAGTCAATTTAAAAATTCAATCGTTTTAAACAAACCTTTTTATACCAAATATATTTTAAATTATATTAAAATATTGGCATTTTTTTTTTCAAATTATGAGAAACCCAAATCAGAATTAACACATACAACGCCATTCTATATGTTAATAATAAAATAACTAATGAGTTTTCTTCACATGTTATTAAAAAAAGAAGATCAACAAAAATGTCATTTTATCTCAACTTCAAAAAAAACAAACTTTAAAAAATAGAAATTAAAAATATTATTAAAAAAAATATATATTTTATTTTAAATTTATAGACAAGGAGCTTACCCTATAACATCAATATTAAAGTTTTTATAATATTTTAGACAAATACCGGAAAATTGTATTTTTTTTTTTTAATTAATACAGGCAAACAGGTTAAAATACCTTAAAATACCTAAAATTTGTTATTCTTTATTTTAAAATACAGGAAAATAAATTGAACAAAACTTAAAGGTCAGTAGAATCTTTATTAATACCTAAGTCTTATTTAAAATCTCAAAAATTTTAATATATTCGTTATTATACAACAACAAGTTATATCTTTGTATAAGACACAATTGATTAATTTGGATAATATACTTTGAAAATACCCCTAGTTTCAGGGTCAAGAACAAATAAGTACAAAAAAAAACAATAAGACATTTTGAAATATTCCACTTTCAGGGTCCAAAAACAAACGAGTACAAAAAAAACAATTTTTTTTTTTTTTTTTTTTTTAGTGTTTTATTTTTCTATTCATTATGTTATTTTTTACAATTCAAAAACAAAACTTAAAAAGAATTCTTATATGCTAAAATGTAATTTGTACATGGCTGACCAATATGTCAGCTCTCACAATTTATTAGAACCATATTAATATATTTCTCTTTTGGTGTTTTAATATTGATATTTTATTTTCAATATAATATAATTTTAGTTTTAATTTAATCTTAATGTAATTGAATTTATTGGAAAAATTTTTTAAATAAAAACCAATTTTTTTTATTTTTGTGTTTTATAAAATCTTAAAACTAAACTAACCTAATACTTATACCTATACCTAAACCTACAATAACCTACGTTACATCTAAATTTTTCCAAAAGTATGGTTTTTTAATTTCTAATTTATTTTTTGCAGGAATATACATATCATATTTAAACAACTCATTGTCATTAATATTTATTATATTTAAATTTAAAGGTATTTGTTTTATTTTCGAGTTTCTTTTATAGTGGTATAAAATCGGAAAGTTTTGATTATTTTCGATATAATTATGTTTGTCCAAAAACACGAATCCTTCTGGAGGCAAAAAACCTGTAACTAGGCAGTTTTTAATGTACTCAAAATTTTCGTACCATAGATGGCAGATTAATGAGTTCTCGTATGATTCACTACTCCTTTGTATATGGTTACGTATGAGACGAATGATAAAATTGTCGATTCTAATTATGTTCGCCTTATCATATATAAATTTATTTGAATAATAGTGCATATTCGTGTTAGGTTTTCTATTGTAATTTGTACAAGCTCTTAAACACTTGCGTTCGAATATTCTTAATTTTTCCATCACAGAAGCATTAACATTATACCATATTGGACAGGCATATGTTAGTACTGGACGGATACAAAAAAAAAAACAATAAGATAAATTAACAACCAATGTATTCCAAAACATTGCATACTTAAGGGCGTTTTAATATATTTTCATTTTAAGTACATTGTTTTTTAATTATTATTCAACGTGCTTTAATAATATAATAAGTTAATTAGATATTTAATGACAATTACGTGCATTGCAATATAAAATAAAAAATTTAAAATCATATCAAGAACCTTAACAATCATCATTAATTAACCAAAGAAGCAAATTAAATGCTTGAAACAGTGTATAATAGCCATACAACAAGCAAGAATACAAAAATATCCTAAAGCTCTCAATTTAAAGAAAATGAAACAATCAACATTGAACATAACATCCCTAAAATATAAATATATATAGTAAGTATATAAATATATATAAACAATATTTTGATATGTGTTGGTTATAAAGGATATCCATAAAGATATATGTAAAATTTTTTGTATATATATAAAATATGTAATTTTAAAGGTACATACATTATTTTAAATTATATGAATATATATATAAATTTATTTAGTTCTTTTTATTTCTATTATCACGGAAATTATACCTGAGCTTACCTTTTATATATGGACATATATATATATGTGTAAATATAACTAAAATAATTCTACGGAAATGTACAATATTGATAAAAATAGAAGCAATCTAATTTTTGGTTTAAGTTTGAAAGTTGTCGACCAAAGTGAGATAGGAGGGTAAAAATGTTATTGCACCAACACAACACTTTTCACGACTCATTTTCCAAACTTCATTAGTCAGTTTTCACATAGGGTCTCGTTGCAACAAAAAATTATAAAAAAATATATAATTTGATTACTTGATTAGTAATAAGTTATTGGTGCAATAGGACCCTGATCCTATCAACTTGATATATAAGATTTCTGATGCTGTACATACATATATTAATTACTTTTAGCTACCAAAAGATTCAAATATTATGAATATTAATATACAAATTAGAATTGGAAGTCCACACTTAAACTAGTATTCGGGGGCGTTTATATTGGAGCTGCAACAAGTGAGAAGAGCATCGATAGAAGTTATATTCAAATTTTAATAGAGGTGTTTATATTGAAGCATCGCTTTCATGAAAAATTAACATTATATTTAATTTTCTACGCTATGCTCTTATCAACGCTCTTACCACTTGTCGAAGTTTCAATATAATCAGACTCTTAGATATTTACACGTTTCTTAAAAACATTCTAGAGGCAACTCGCAATAATATCAAATAATATCAACTAAACTGAGTACAATGAAAGGCATAAAAGATTGGTTTACTAATAATAATTTCTCCCAAAGTTTTTTTTCAAAATCTAAGTTTGAAGTCCTTTTTCAATCTGCCTTTGTTCTACATTCTAAACAAAATAATTAAAATATTCAGAAAAAAACTTTATTTCAAATTTTGCTTATAGCACTGTACAAATAATAACAATTACTAACCTTACGAAATATTATTTCATTGCCATTCTTATATGGATTGGTTAGAATACAGAACAAAACAGGAAAACGTGTTACCTGTTTACCAAAAATATATAATATAAAAGTAACTATAAAATATACATATATATGTATACATATTCTGTATATGAGCAACAGAATTTGATTGAAAAGTAGAATAGTATGAAAGGTAGTAAGAATAAAAAAAATGGAAAGATAAGTTGATATTAAATAAAAAAAAAAAATTGTACATACTATTATATAGATACAATATATATATACAATAAAATTTTATTAAATATAAGGTAATATATACATATAATATGAAAAAAGGTGAAAAAAAAACAACAAAGGAATAAAAAAAAATCAATATTTCCAGGTGGGTGAACTAAGTATAGATTTGAAGTGGAACAAAACAAAGCCAAAGACAACAAAAAAAAAGAAAAAAAACAGAATTTCACTTTTCCGACACAGAATAATTTTTGAAAAAGAAGGATAATGTAATTGGGTGCTTAAGCTGGTTACTTTATCTTTTTTCTCTTTCTTTTTTTTTTTTTATATTTAATTTTCCTTTTTTAACATCAACTTTTTGTTTTTTTTTTTTTTTTTTTTTATTGTGATTATAATGTATGTCTGGTGGTTTAAAGGTGTGTTTTGATTTTGTTTTTATTTTAATTTACGAAAAATATAATGTAAATATATATATAGAAAACTTATTATTAAAAACAGTTCTAATTAAGGATTCTTAAAGGACCTCAAATAGAACAATACTAACAATACAAAACAATTTGGATATTTTGTATTGGACAGAAAATGGATATTTTTGAAGAAAAATAATTAAAAAAAATCTACAAGAACCAAATTATGATAAAATCTAAGAAAATTTTTTACAGTTATCAATATTTGAAAATGAAGAAAAAAGTTATATAATTAATAAAATTACAGTTTGATTTTGTTTTGAGTGGTTGTTGAAAAGGGTAATTTCCACTATTTCTTAAAACAGAACAGTTATTAACAATAACTGTTAATAATTGCTTTTATTTTTTTTGGAAAAAATCTGGGTGAAAAAATTAATTACCGTTGTAATGAAAATAAAATTTGTATATAACAATAGATAAAACGAAATTTCCGTTATTTTTATTTAAACAGATTTTATTATAATTTTAATTGCATACTTTTAGGGAGGACAAATATAGAGTGTACTAAAAAAGGATTATAGGTACATACTGTTTATTTTAATTACATTATAAATTATAAAACAGATTTCATTTCCTTGAAAACCCAGATGAATATAATTAATTTATTTTAAATTATTTGCACAGTATATTATAAAGCAATAATAATAATGAGAAATAAAATAACTATTATGTTAATAAGCTCTTGGAAGTATATACATAAAATAAAATGGAAATGAATTGAAATTCACTTTTAATTGTTTTTTTATAGTAAAGAAAAGTAAAAATATTGAAATTTAATTAAAAAAAAATTAAATCTGTTTTAAATTAAATACCTTAAAGTGTGTAATTAATTTAGGTATTTTATTTTTAAAGTTATTTTAATTTTTGCAAATATTTTTTTTCAATTAGGGGTTATAGTTAAATTAAATGGTTTAATATTATATAATGAAATTAAATTTAAGTAAATGAATTCTAGTAGTTAACTAAAGATTAATTTAAATAAATTTTTATTTCATTTTTAATACTTTTAGTTAAAAAAATCTAAAATATAAGCTATAAAAGCAATTTAAGATAATTATAATTACTTATCTAAAAGTACTTTTTAAAATACAAGAAATACTTGAAAAATTTCTATAATAGTAATACTTTATTTATAAAATTTTTATAAAAATAATATTATAAATATGTTTTAGCTTTTCTTCAGTACATATACAACAGAAGAAAATGTTATATAAGTTTGTTGGTAAAAAAAAATACAATTTGTTTCATCCTAAAAAAAATTGTTCCATTTTGTCGGAAATGCGTAAATCAGAAAATGCTTTTATGTGCCCGTGTGTGTGTGTGTATGGATGCATGCATGCATTTGGCCTGTAAACACGATAGCTCGAATATATTTCTATCGATTTTGACTAGCTTTGTTGGTCAAAAATAAAATTAATATCGTAGATGAACTAAATCGAACCAAGGGATCGGGAGGCTCCCATTCAAAAACACCAGACTTTTCGAGAAATCTCATATTGTAACCATAGAATTCACCTCAAATTTGGTATAAAGACTATATTGGTGGATACCTATGAAGAGTAGCTTTTATAAAATGATTCTAGTATCATGGGTTCTAAAGCTTCCAGGAGTTGGGAATGGGAATGTCAAGTTTCAATAGTTCATCAAAATCTCAACCGATTATAAAGAAATTTAGTGTGAATGCTTCTGTTTTCCAAAATAAACACAGTTTCGTAGATGGGTCAAATTGGACCAAGACAATAAAATATATACAATAATAAGACTTTACAATACAAGCCACATTATGTAAGAAGAAAAGCTTATACAATCCATTTTGGATTTATTTCAACGATTTTATATATATAAAATTATAATAATCAAAAGATAAAGATATTAAATTATAAAATATTTAAAATTCTAATGTTTTTCAGTAAATCTTCAACACTATAAAATCTAATCCTTAGAATGTAATAATGAAATATGGATAAGAAACATTGTCATATAATACCATTGTAATACTAAAACACCTACGAAATTTTACTTAAAATCTCAATTTCTCAATTCCAAAAGCATTGTATTAAAATCATAAAAGAAGAATCGTTTTTTTTTTGTACAAAATACCTATCAAATAAGACATTAATATATAAAAATATTACATTTATTTTCATATCAATCAGGAAATAACTTTTATATAAAAGATTCTTCTGACATCCATTATCTATTTGTCAAATAACAATAACAAAACAATGAAATATTTAAAATAATATAACATGTAAATATTTCATTACATATTTTCACATTTTTTACATAATTTATACTTATTGTTTTTTTCCTCAAAAATATTTTAAAATTAACCTTTAAATTATTCATAAAAAATGTTGTTTTTTATTTTTATTTTATTAAAATATGTACAAAAAAAAACGAAAAAACTGAAATGATAAAAATTTAATCCAAAAGATTTTGTTGTATGTAAAGAAAATCTTTTATACTCATAAAATACCTTTAAAATATATGACAATATAAAATATTAAAAAATTGTAACAAATTGTTTATATTGTTTTTATTGTAACAGTGCTTTATTTATTTAAGCAAGTTTTATATATGTATTTAGATGTATGTGTTTATTATATAATATTGAAAACCAAATACGTCACAAGAACATCAAATTCTTTTAGTATATACTTATGCAATTTTGAAAATATAATGTAATAAAAGAATGAAAAAAAATGTTTTTAAAAGTTTTCAATATTTTGTAAAAAAATTTTCAGATATATTTATAAAAGGTAAACGTACAGCACATTCAGAACGAAAAATTTTATTCAATTTAGCAATACATGTACTCAAGTTCCAGAAATGACAAACACAATACTAAAACAGAACATAATACCATAAGGATGATAACAGATGTATTATGAAGTTGAAATTTTTTTTCAAAATCTAAATATCACTGTTATCTTAGGATCCGTTTATGTTGGAGCTGCGATAAGTGGAGCTGAATAAGAACGTTGATAAGGGCAAAGCTTAACAAACTATATACATGATTTTAAAAGAGGTCTATACTATATTTTTATCAACGCTCTTATCACTTATTGTAGCTCCAACATTAACGCACCCTTATATTTTTTTTACAAGTTAGTCAAAATCTAGGAATAGATTCCCTTTTTACATAAATATTTCGGCTTGGCTTATAGGAAGAGAGTAATTTAAAATGAAAAAGGATAATAAAAGTGACGGAGTCGGTGAGAAACGAAATTATATATAAACCTCTAATAAAACGTTGCAAGTAAAATAAAGGATTTCTTACAAATGTGTTCCAATTACATGGATAGACGCATTTTCCACAGATCTCACATTGACTTTCCATAACCAGTTTTTTTCCACCACCTAGGAATAGAAAAGGACACTTTTGTTGCATTGGGAGTAAGTAAATTAAAAGAAATTTACACTAAGTATACATGTACAAGTTAAAGGACTAAGGATCATCATCCTTTTGGAAACCAACAAACATGTAGAAACTATACAGTAAGAGAGACAGTTAAAATACAGTAAATCACATCAAATATACTTAAAATAAATTTTCCGTATGACATATGCTTCAAATGACAAAGTTTTCCTTTAATTTTCTTTCATATTTTTTTATCTATACCCGACATGGCGTTTCAATAAATCAAAAAAAAAAAAAACAACAAAAAGAAAAAGAAATAAAAAATAAAGTATCTTCCAAAAAAATCAAAAAGATAATAAAGTACAAATCTTGTACCACAGGTTTCTAAAAAAAAAAATTACCGGTTTACAATAACATAACAAACAAACAATTGATTCAAAAAAAAAAAAAACACAAAATACGCCTAAACTTATGCAAACAATAAATAGAAAACAAATAAATATGTTAATAAATATATATATATATATATTTGTATATGTATATTTATTGGAATTTTATTTTCCGCTATTTATTAGAATATATTATATCTAAGGTAAGTGGTTTTATGAAACATGTGCTGTTTCCTAATATTTTACATACATATATATATATATATATATATATTTTTTTTCTATATTACCTTTAATTTTCTTTTAGAATGGGAAAAAATTATGAATACTTGGAAAAATAAATTTATATGTAAAGCTTTTTAAGTGCTATAAGAATGACATTTTAGATTTAATATGACAATTAAGGGAATTAAAGATACAATAAAGATTTTTTTTTATACTTCTCTTATAACCTTTATTTTTTTTACAATACCTCCAAAATTTGAAAAAAGACACTTTAAAACACGTAATAAATAATAAATAAGTCATAAATTTCAAATGGAAAACTTGACTTAAGATTCGAGAAATTCAATAATTTTCTAAATACTAAATAATATTTTGAATTAAAAAAAATAAACTCAAAACTTTTACAAAAAAACTATTAAATTGCACATGACTACATTTAGTATTTATATAATTTCATAAAATAACATCTGTTAAAAGTCTCAATTCGATCTGATACATTTTCACGGATAACAAATTTTCCAAAATTTTCATCTGTTTCTTTTAACCAAAAATCATTTCCATTCTATATTTTTAAATAAATCTATTCATTTTTTTTTTGTCTTTTTTGATTTAATCTTTTGTTTTGGTAGTAAAAAAAAACAATACTTTTGTTAGCACATAAACACTTTTATCTTTTATATTACTTGTGAGAAGTATAAAAAGCAATATATATATATATATAAAATATACATAAATTCTTTTTTTTCGATTCTCTTTCATACCATTTCATAAATATTGATTTATATCCTTCAAAATTTTTACATTGTTATCCTTTTGAAAATAATATAGAAAAATTTTCTTTTAAACAAAATTAAGGAGTAAATAAGAATTTAGGGACAAAAATGTATCTTTAAATATAAAAAAAATTATATAGTTATAATTTAATATAAGACTATTTGATGGAAACTTTATTAAAACGATTTCATTCTTATATTTTATACTACTTTTGATGCTTTATTTTGTCGTATTTTTTTTTTTTTTTTGAATATAAATAAAAAATATCTTAAGATATTTTTAGTATATATTTTAATATAATATTAAGATTAAATTTGTCAAGTGTTAAGATTACAAAGAGATCATATTATAATTTATAATTAATGCTTTATAAAAGTATATATGTAAATAAAAGTAATAATTATTTGATCCAATAAAGATATTTATTCATTAAATATTTTTAGAGATTAATTAAAATATTATTTTACTAATAAAATAAATTTTTTAATTAATATTATGATAATTAATTAACAAATAATTCAAAAGTAGTTTAAAACATAATTATTATCAATCTGTATTACATATTTGGAATTTTAAAATTTTATCATACTCATATAGAATTTTTTAGTTACTAGTATTTCACTAGATTCATAAAATTTAACTTGTTGAATTGTAAACATATTTTAAAAAAAATTCCCCAGCATACTTACATTATAAAAGCTTAATTAACTGAACAATTGTATAACACTTGAATTATTTTAATATAACTTGACGTGTTAAATTGTATATATATAATTATATAAATTTTAAATATATACCCATACTCTAATAAAATAAAAATTTTTTAAAATTTGAAGTCAAAAATCGCATGACTAGAAAATTGAGTGGAATTTTTCACGCTACATACACTTTCTATATATATACATATACAATTCACAAAAAAAAATGAAAAACCAATGACAAAAAAAATATTTTTTTAAAAAAAATCATAAAGCATAAAATATAAAAATATTTATGATTGATTTTGATTTTTTCAATTGATTACTGAATAAATATATCTTCAAAATACAAAAAAAAAATATTCAAACAAATCGTAATAATAAAAAAAAAATATTAATAAATTTATCAGATTTTTTGCCCCCAATTTTACCAAATGTATCAAGGTAAAATAAAATAAAATAAAATAAAAAAAATATTTTATTAACCTAATGTCTTTCATACTAAATTTCTTGTAACTTTGAAGTTTAAAAAGTTAATTAACATTCTTATACTTAACAAATAAAATAAAAAGTACTTATCTTTCAAAGATTAGCAATTTCGATTAAAATTGACAGATTTTAAGAATCGAAAAACTTAATTGAACTTTAAAACTAAAATTAAGAATAACGAGGATCGAACTTAGATCTGTTTACATCAAACTACAGCACCATACAATTCTTAAGAATTTATGGTCAGATTTCTAATATTAATATATCACTAACTTATAGAATGAAAAATAAACCCATACCCCCAGGCAAGTTAATATAAAAGTATATAATAATTTCATTTTGAAGTTTTAGAACACTCTTGACAATTTTGCAAAAAAAAAAAGAGATTTGATTTAATGATTTGTATTTTAAAACTGAACTTTTTTGACATTACATTACAACTCCCTCTTCGAGAATTTAAATACTCATCAGTCATGGTAAATACTGATTGATTAATAAATAACAAAATACTCATCTTCGTAAATTTCGAATATAATCAATTAATAAACTTATGATTGTCTTTATTTGAATACATATTTAGAAAATCATTTAATGTGTTTTAAATCTTTAAATTTAATTTCCTTCTAACAATATAATGTTAGATGCAGAGTCATAACTCCCAGGGTAAAAAGTCCTTTGGCTCACTTTAAAATGATTACATGGGACATAAGTTTCTTGAAAATTGGGTCATTAGTTCCTTTTGGAAGTCTGAAAGTCTTTTCCGATCACTGAGGTTTAAATATGGTAATATAAAAACATAAAGTAAAATATTAGATGTAAACAAATATGTATTTATATATTATATATAAATATGTGTGTCTATGCGAGATTCTATATTAGGAAGCATATTTAAGTTGGTTAAAAAATCATAACTGACCCTTTTTCCAAAGTATTCATGAATTCATGTATGCAAGACTTTGTTTAGAATCAAGATTGCCCTTTTTTTAAAATACCTTTTCAGAATGTAGTTTATATTAAAAATTATTACTTTCTTAATTTTGGAAAAAGAGAATACCCCTAATCTCGAATGCAACTCCAAAATTTGTGCTAATTATTTTTGATATTATACTTCAAAAAAATTTGTATATATTCGTACCCCTAACTGATGTTATATAATTAAAATACATATAAGTATTTGTTTTATTATTACTAATAAAAATCTACAGCTGAAAACTGTATTAGGGAGTTATGACCAATCACCCTGAGTTAAGACTCCAAGGGTCTTAAATCCTTTAGGATATTATTAGAAGTCCCCTTAGGACTTACGTCCAATTAAATGAGTTTCTGGAGTTTGATCCTGCACCATATTGATATAAAACAGATTTTCCAAGCTTTTGGTTTTGTTATATCTAAAAATCCAATTATGACCATATAATAAAAATCATAATTTTCCGCCGGTCTGGAAAAATTTTATTTTCCAAAAATTTAAATTTCTAAATAACATAATCAAGAAATATAAATAATATATGACCAAAATTAAAAAAATATATACCAGGTGTATTTAATGTCTACCCATCTCAATTAAAGGTTAAATTATAGGCTATTTAAAAGAAAAAAAAAATTTGATTTTGAAAAAAAGATACACGAAAATCTTTTTTCTTTACAGGAAATGATTTTTTCTTGTTTTTTTTAACCGCGCCATTTAAATCTATTTGGAGGGTATTTTCTTCCACAAAAAATGAAAATACTTGCTTAATAGATTAAATAGAAAATTTATGACCTATAAAAGTACTGGCGTAAAAAATAACCAAAAGAAAAATATATTTTATAGCCATAATTTTATTTTTTATACTCTTTAAAATAAAACAACAAAAAGTTACCATAGAATTGAAGAGGAAATTTTGATTTTATCAAGAGCTCTTAAAAAAAGTAATTCATAAAAAATTTTCTTGTACTTTTAATTTTATGAGGTAAAAATGAAAAACAAAAAAAAAAAAAAAGTAAAATAGAAATTCGCGAAAATTTCAACAAGCACGCATTTTTTGTCTCCCTTTTTTTTTTTTTTTTAATAAAAACCTTACGATTTTGTTATTGTTTTTTATTTAATTTTATTTTTATCCGCCGGATTTTTTTCTAGTGCCTTAATAACATAAGTTTATATGGTAGGTTTGTTGAATTGGTTAGTATTTTTTTGGATTTGTTCGTAGTAAAACAATTTGAGTTCATAAAAAGAAAAAAAAGGAGAAGTTTGCGGAAAAATCTTTAACCGTACCCAGATATAGAGATTAAAATTTAATATAGTTATTATAAGTACATATATTTAATCAACATTTGTATATCTTACAAGACTTGTTTAATTCTAAGGCTCTAAAAATGTAACTCATACGTTACTTTCAAAATTATTACCTCAATTATTTTAAAAACTATAAGAAATATGACTGACTTGAACTAAAATCAACATTTGTATATTTTATAAGACTTGGTTAAATATAAGATTTGGTTAAATCTAAGACTTGTAAAATGGTTTTATAAGACTTGTAAGTTTTGAAATTGTTACCTCAATTATTTCAAATACTATAAGAAAAATAATTGACTTGAACTAAATTCTGGGGTCACTCAATTGAAAATTTGTAAATACCTTAGCAATTAAACAATGCATTTTTCTTTTATACCCTTAAGCTCCAAAATCCCAATAAGAGCTCAACCAACTAATATAACTAACCGATAATTCAGAATTATCCGATAATCCTAAATTTTTAAAATGAATTTTCACAAATTCCTTTCATATCCTTATCCTTGAAAACCAACTTTGTATATTTATATCAATGTCCATTCGAAAAGTTTAGTTCAAAATGGGATGTTTTAGTGTGCTTAAGCTTCACATTGTCCAAATGAACTCCGTGTTAATCCAAATAAATTCCAAATGAACTCCGGAAAATTAAGAATTTTTTCATCTCTAAATCTGGAAAATGGATAAGTACAGTCTTCAGTTGAACTCCAATTATCCAAATTACCTCCAATTATAAGAATGACACAATTTTAAAAAATTTCGACTGCCCATGGGGAAGAAATAACTAATTCTTAATTTCATTATTTTCTTTTGGCCAAATTCATTCTCCAAAATAAGGATATCTATAAATTACAATGATTTGAAACACAACTTACATATTCGGTACTAGAGCCTAAAATGTACCGGCAATTATAAGGCAAAAAAAAAGGACAGACATACAATATTAAAAGAATCTGTTTAATTTTAAAAAAAATTTAAAAAAAATTTTCGCATTCCATTTTAAATGATTATAATAAATTGGAATCTTTTGGGGAAGTTTATACATAAATTAATTTAAAAATGTTTTAACCTGAATAAAACACCAAAGGATAATATTATATATTATAGTATATAAACTATATATACATGTATATATAATAGAAAGTTAGAAATGCTTAGTGAAAATTCATTTTCAAATAATATAATACATACATAAGTACATATTTAACTTTAGGATTAATACATTCCCAGGAAAAAATAAGGAATTTATTTTTTGAAATTTTTTTTTTATTCTATTAACAATAATGACGATGAAAATTTTTAGAATATTTTAAAATTATTTTATTTTCTAATTTTATTCATTGTTATAAGGCGCAAAGAATTGGGTGGCAATTAAGAAATAATTTTCTCTTTTTTTTTTTGTTGAAAATTATTTTAATTTGTTGAAATGAAAAGAAAATTAAAATTAATTTTTTAATTTGTAAAAAAAAGTGTTTTGGTTCTTGTTTTTGTTTTTATTTTTTATTGTGGAATATTAAATTAACCTTTCTGTTGTAATTAAAGTGGATTAAACTGAGGTAAAGATTACAAAAAACAGAACAACAACAAAAACAACCAAATTGTTAAAGAAAATTTTGTATCTATGGTATATTTGACGGTAATTAAGTAAGACGCGTTTTAAAAATTATAAAAAAGATTTGAAAATGAATAAAAAACAATAAAACAAATTTACTTTTAAAATTTGTTAATTAAAAATTAAAGAAGAACTATCTATCATCTTTTATCTAATGAAATATATAATATAGCAAAAACTAATTTATACCATATTTTTTATATAATTTATTTTCAAATTTTCATAATTTCCTTGCAAGAAAAACTTTTAATCTAGACGGGGATTGAACCCGCATTTCTAAGTTGATACAATAGGTATTTAGCCACTTAACCACCGAGATCTTTGTCTTTTAAAACTTTGTTTTGAAACTTGTAAAGTAAGGTATTGCATATTTTTAGGATTAATTTTATTTTGTTTTACAAACCCAACACTTCTCTTCTACCCAGTATAAATATGAATATCTGTTACCAACCAAACGAAACCATTCTGTACTAAACATTTCTTTTGGCAATGTGAGTATTAAAAATTCCGAATCATTAAGAATCCTTTGCATGGAAATAAACGCAAAACTTTCGTGGAACAACCACATATTTTCGGTCGCAAAAGACACCGTGAAATGCCTGGGATTCTTATGTAGGATGAGGAAATACTTTGTATCTCCAAATCTACTTCAAATATATAAAACCTACATTCGGCCGAGTCTTGAGTATAATTCTCACATATTTGCTGGAACACCTAGCAGCGTTCTTTGATATTTGGATAAGGTACAAAATAGAACTGTTCGTATTATCAATGATGATTACGTCACGAAAGACTTAACATCTTTAAATCACCGCTGTAATGTAGGAGCTGCTTGTCTCTTTTATAGATATCTACTAGGATTTCAAAAGAATTTAAAAATATTATGCCTAAAATCAAGCTCTACCGCCGTAACACACGGTCGCTACTTTTCAGGCATAATACTGCGCAAGCAGCTAGGGTGCTTATCCCATTATTTTAGCTACGGGGAAGGTTCTTTTAGTTGAGTAGAAATCTCGAACTACCTGGGGGACTGGGATTTCAGGTGGTGTTTGATTAGGATTTCAGAAAAAATAAGCTCTAAATTATTTACTAACTTATTTTAATAGGATTAAAAGTTAAAAATTTTAGTAGAGTTCTTTTTGCTGACCTAAAGTATTAAAATAAATGAACCATTCATTCATTTAAATATAAATTATATTAAATTCCTTGAATATTAACATATAAGTATATCTATTACTTATTATACATAAACATATATTGATAAATTAAATCTCATTTCTTAGATCTAATTTGAGCATTAATAATGATTTGATATGAAAAGAAAAGGTCTTTCTCCTTAGCAAAAATTGAGAATTGGAAATAAGAAAAGGATACTGTGGTTTTCCTTTTGATAAAAAGAAAATCAGGTTAAACATTTAGTAAGAGTTCTTTTTTTTCTATTCTTTTGAAATTGGGATCCCTTAACAAAACCAAATTTCAAGCCTCATTTTTAATGAAATAAACTTGTAACCACATAATAAAAAAAAAACTTGAACTTTAAATAAGGTTCAGTTACTGGATTACATATATTTTATCCCAAAAAAAAAAAATAGCTTTAAATAATGACTAAACTTAAAAATTGCGGATTTTTGTATAACAATACTTAAATATATTTGATTGTATGAGAAAATTTCATTTTCTATATTTTTTATTTTGAAAATTTAATTAAACTATAAATTTTCTCAATGATTCTATATAATGAGCAATGAATTTGAAAGGAAATTTATAAAATAATGATGATTAAATTTGTGCTGCCTCAGTACAATATTGATTGCCATTTGTTAAAAATTATATATTTTAATAAAAAAAGTTATATAGTAGCACTGGAGATTAACATAATTCTTGAAAAAATTTTTTATATTCTTTTAGTTACATTGCCCTTTTTAATTTTTCATATAATTTGTAATTAAAACTTTAATATTTATTTATATAAATTTAATTTAAATTAAAGTTAAGTTAAAAAATTTACAAAATATTATATATACAAATATAAATTATAAAATATTATTTGAAATTTTATGCATATCCGCTCTTAATCAATTTAGATATTCATTAGTCATGATTTAATATTTAATAGATTCCTTACTATATTTTTATTTCCATTAAGAATACTAGTACGAATTTATCTAATTTTTAATATTTAAAAATTATAACTAACCTTATATTGCATATAAGCCCTTTTTTCTTCTTTGAAAAACTTTATAATTCCTTTAAAAATAATTAATCATAGTTATTTACCGCCATTTGTTTGATTAAATCATAAAAGAATTTTATGCGAAATTTTATAGTGACGCTGAGATATTTATCGTAATTTAATTTATAAAATTTTTATTTTAAGTGCACATTTAAATAAATTTTAAACACTTAATTAATTTATATAAAATAAAATCTGATACAAATAAATTAAAAAAAAAACTAAAATCACATTAAGAAGTAAATTAAAAAAAAATATTAAAATAAAAAACCGTATTTTTTATTTACTTAACATTAATTTAAAAAATTAAAAACATAAAAAAAACTAAGATTTTAACATTTGAAAACAATTAAAAAAAGATATACACAACACACACATATACGTACACGCATTAAAATAATTATAACCACTTAATTACTAAACCGAACCGTACCGATTAAAATCCAACACAAGACTAAGCTTACATCAATATTCAATTATTTTTTGAACATGTCATTTTACTCTTTATTTTGATTTATACTTATTTCTCTTCGCCACACCCCTCTTAATTAATTCTCATTTTGAATGCAATTCACTTTCACTCATTTGCTTGAGCTTGAAATATTATCAAATTTAAAATATTTAAGGATATTGAAAACTGGTTTGTGTATTGGATTACAATTTAAATAGATTTTAATTGTTTATAATATTTAATAATGTGGCATATTAAAATAAATTAATTTAAGTAAATCTAATTTTAAGATTTAATTTAAAATAACCAACTTATGAATAATCTATTTATTTATTTATTAATATTATTATAACATAAATGATAATGTTATGTAGCAATAATCTTTGTAAAAGAAAAAATTTGAACACGATTGCATATTTATAGGCGCGTAACATATGTGGAATTTATATTTTATGAAAAACATTTTATGATATTTTTTTCATTTTTATTGATAATAAAATGATTTATAGATCTATTTAAAAGATTTACCAATATTTATTAATAAAATTATACATTAATGGATATTTATATATCAAATTGTTATTGTTATGGAAATTGAATTGATTTTTTTTGTTTTATTCAAATAAAGGCTTTGTTTGTGGACAAATTATAACCCAAAATACACGAGTTAACTTCCAATGAAACCAGTTAATTTGTGAAATAAATCTTAATTTGCTTTTGTATACGTACTGAAAGTTGAAAGTAATCAATTACTCCATATTTTTTGTATGATCAAACTGCAATGGAACTTAAGTCCCTGATTCTTGAGTGCATATCAATTATACAAAGCATAATAATATTAGAAAATTCTAAAAAATCTTTAAATTACCTTAACTATGTCAACATAATTTCTTTTAAATATAAATAATATAATTCTGTATAGTTATTAATATAATTATACTAAGATATTTAGTAACATTATTGAATTAAAATCAATTAAATAAATAAAATTGATTTCTTTTGTAATAATATTCAATAAAAATCAATAAAAAATTTTTATAAAAGAAAATATTCCAGTTAAAACTAAACATAAAATGTTCAATCGACTAAAAAGACTTTTATAATAATTTCTTTCCTCCTTAAATAAAATAAAATATTCTCAATTTTTCCTCTTCATTTTTTGTTTTTTTTTTGGTTTTTTTTGTAAAAGTCAGTTTCAATAAAAAATTTTTTATTTAAAGAAATTTTCTTTTTACTATCGTTTTCCATTTTTTCCCATTGAAATTTATTGAATAAAGCACAAGTAAAAATGAAATTACTTTAAAAACACTACAATAATTTAATAACAATTCTGTTTTATTTTACTTGGTGATATTCTGGTATTTTAAAGTTATTCTATAGTAAAAATTATTTTACCTTCAGAACTATAAGAGAATAGCACCTCTATATATACATTCATATTTTGTGAATAAAGATCCGATAAGGTCGTAATATAAATGAATATTTCAATAGAATTAAAATCAATAGACCATTTCCGATCAGAGACGTGCCAAGCATTTTTTTCACAATCAATTTTCACAATATTTGTATTAATAATTTTCAATATTTGTGTTAATTAAATTTTAATTTAATATCAGCTATAGTGGAAAAGGTAAATAAAACCTGGGTAAATATAAAATTACTTGAATACATTAGCTTTTTCAGAATATGGAAAATTAATCGTTTTATTGATTTAAATAGTCATTGATTAAAATTATGTTGATGATTACTTATTATGTGTAAAAAACTTTTGGAAAAATCGATTGAAGTAGTGAAAATAAATTGTAATTTTCGTGGAAATTATATGAAGTTAATATTAACCTATATTTATGTTTAAAAAAATGTAATTTTATGATTGTAATATGTTTAAGGAAAAATTATTATGTTTTTATACAGTTATTCTGTTTTTCAGACTAATAAAAGTAATGACAATTGTGTAATACTTAAAAATATTGTGTATACTTAAAAAATACTATTACTCATTAATTGTGACCAAAAGTGTTAAATATGATTACTTTAAGTATATATACGATTACTTACATAAATTCTAACTAAATATTACATAAAATATTATATTAAATATTATTTAAGTTCATATTATATTAATTTATTCTTAAAAAATATTCATAATCTGGTAATCGTAATTGTAACTAAGTACCTTTGATTTCTAGAGTACAATATTCAATAATGTAAAAATGTAATACCGGTATTTTACAATCAAAAGTAATCAAAAACTAATCCGAATTTTTTTTTATAAGTTTTCAAAAAAAAGTGTATAATGTAATTGAAATTTGATTAGTTTTTGATTACTAATAATTACTAATAATGACTAATAATGACGTCAATGAAATTACTGATTACGAAGATGATTGATTACTTATCTTCAGGTAATCTTATATGAAAATAAAATTCATGAATCCATAAATAATGTAATTTACTTCTGAATAAAGTAATCTACATTCATGTATGTCATGATGATTTTAAATTTTATATTTGAAAAATTAAAATAAGTAAGTACCTTTTTTTTCTTATATACATATTATACGAGTACATAATTACTTCTTCAATGGAAAAAAATTAAACTATGGTATCAAATCATATGGGTAACTTATATATCATAAGTGGGTAATCTATTCTGCTGTAATGATAACTAATTCCTTCAGATTAAATTAAAAAAAAAACGATAGCATAATATTTTATAATAAAAAATAATGACTTGCATTCACTTGTGAACGTTTCTGCACGTTTCTGAATTAAAGTAATTGATTATTCTATAATCAAGCATAAGATTTCATTTTTCATATTTGCTTTTGCATCATATGGTTAAACCACATATGAATATTACAAATTAAAATTTATGTTGTGTACATTTCAGATAATATGTTCAAAAGTTAAAGTGGGATGCACGTTTTGAATTTTTCTATATTATTTGCAGCTTTATTCAATTTATTTTATTTATTTATTTTCACATATTTATTGTTAAAATTTTTAAAAAATTTAAATTTAATTAATAATGGTCTATTAAATAATAGAAAATGGAAAATTTTCGAATTTATTGTGTGTATATATTTTCCAACATTTTAAATAATTAATTTGAACATTATTAGATAACTAATATAATTAAATAATGGTCAAAATTAAAATATTTTAGTTTAAAACAAAAATTTAATTTAACTTTTCATTGTTTTATATTTAACCTTTTACACGGTTCATTTAACTTTCAAAGTTATTTAATTCATATATATATCATTTTAATTAATATTTTACCTTGGGGATTTTTGGAAATTATTAAGGGTAGTGTATAAATGAAATTAAAAATTCAAAAACTTGGAAATATATTGCATTCAATCAAAAAACAAAAATGTTTTTATATTAAAAAGGAAACAAAAGAATTAATTTAGAAATTGCATAAAAAGCAGGACTTAAGAATGCATTTAAAATTTCAGAAAAAAAAATATTAAAAGAAAGTGAATACTTTAACTTCATTAAAATTATTTAAATTATAAAATATCTTTTAATTTAAAAAAAAAACAAAAATATGCAAATTATATATGGGTTCTGTTTAAAAAGATAGAATATATATTTTCAAGGTCCCGAAGCTTTCTAGTGTTCTAATATATACTAAAACCTTATATCTTAATTTAACTTGAATATTTTTAATTTACTCGTTTTTTACCAAACGAAACAGATGCATTAAGAAATTTTGTTTATCTTATATTAAATGTAAGTTTAAAGACAATGAACTTTAAATATGCCATAAATTATAATTAATAAAGTACTTTTATTTTTAAGTGAAATTAAAAACTTTATACAATACATTTGAAACTTTTTGTCTAGAATAAATAAAAGTATAGAATTACTTATCTTAGCTTATGATGAAAAAAAAAGTTTCAAAAGTTTTTCTTTTCTGTTTTTTCAATTTTTTTACTGTAAATGAAAATTTTCTTTAGAATAATTCAAATAAAAACAGAAAAAAAATGAAAGAATAGAAAAAAACATTTTTCCGTAGGAATTTGAAAAAAAAACCAATTTGAATTCTTATTATAGAATAAATTGCATACTTATAGGATTGTTGATTCTATCCTGTCTTGAATAATTGTTAGCAAAACAATTTTTATTGTGTTTGACAGTTTGTATCCGGATAAAAAATGAATGTAATTTATAGGTTACTAGATATTTTATCAAATAAAATCTGTAGATAAAATGAAATACGATAGGATTAAAAAAAAACAGTGTTGCATTCAGAGTTTTATTTTTTTATTTATCTTTAAAAAAGTAGACGGCAGTTGCTTATTAAATTCAATAAAAATTAATAATTAACTGAATTTACATACATTTAACAACTGAATATGTTTACACAGTCGTATAAAGGTTTGCACTAATATAAACAAAAAGCCAGATTCCAACCACAATATCTTCTACTCAATCAAATATTTGTACAATGAACCAAATATACACAGAATAGACAGTTTAATGATAAAAATTGTTTGAAAACACAATGAGAGAGCATTAAACAGTCATATATACTACCAGAATGTGGAGTACAATTGAGAAACTTTGATTACTTGTTTTGTAGCCCTTAAGCAATCCATTTTTCTTAATAATAAATTATTTTATCCAAAATCAAGAGCATTTCTCTACTCCCTTTCTTATATCAATATAGCAGACGGACCACGTGCAAGTCAATAGAATATAACCTGGCCAATATTAACCGAGAAAATTTGAAATATAACATGTCTATTACTATTAACAACAAAACAATATTGGTAAGACTACTGGGTTGTTGGTTTAGTACTCCCTTAACATAATATATAAGTAATTATTTATTTAAATGTTAATAGTTAGAACAAAGTTACAAATAAGTCGATTTTAATAATCTTTTTATTGGCTAAGGTTAAATAAGAATGTACTTAATTAAGATACTTATAAGTTAATAACAAGGATTTACCTAAAATAAATTAAAAATTCATTTATTAGTAAAATAAGTTTAGTAACAAATCCAACCAAGTACTACTAGTTTTTTATTTAAAAAAAAATTTTTAATTCAAATTAAATTGAATATGGGCTCTTTTATTTAAATTTTGTTTCCATAAGATATCTTTATACTTCCCCAAGTTTAATATTAAATTTTGATATGCCTCTCAATCAAAAATATGGTGTAGTTTAATTTTAAAGCTGTTAATATGTTTAAACTTTTAAACGATAAACAAATTCATAATCAAAAACTCTTTATAAACAAATCATATTAGTTTTTAATTCAATTACGAATACTTTCAAGCAAATTAAATTTTATTTAATAAGAGACAATTTTTGATTAAAAAAAACTGACAATCAAATAATTTCCACTGCATAATAACCTTAAAATACACTTTATAAACAAAATGAACTCAATTTCATTCCCAAATTAATAGAGTATACATAAAAAGAAGATCCTTATTTTTAATATATATATATATATATATATATATATATACTTATTATCTCTTTTAAATTTTTCTAAATTTTCATACATAAAATTTAAAGTGATTGAATTTCCGGTAAATGGAATATTTAAAAAAAAAATTATTTCACATCAAACAAATTTTGTGCTTTTGTGTACTTGTGTGTAAAAAAAAAAAAAAATTGTTTTCTTTTTCAATTTTATTCTTAAATTACTCGAATTATATATATATATCTACTTATTTTGCCTTTTAGATAAAAAAAAAAAAAAATAAACTTTACCCTTCAGAGTTTTTCTTTGAAGAGAAAGATTTTCACTTCAATGAACCCATGTCATATTGTCAAAAGAAGACAATACATTATAATATATGCTACTTATATACTTAGTATATATATATGTTTAGAAAAATTACAAATTATGGAAATGATGATGTGTGCGTGTATATAAAAGGAAAATATTTTCTTCATATACAATTTTCACTCAACACTTAATTTTGGAAAATCCTACAAAACCTTTAAAAGAAAAATGAAAATTGAATAAACAAAATATAATCAAAATAATGTAGGAATGAAATTTGGAAACTTGTTGCTTCTTCTGTTTTTTCTTTAATATTTGTATCTTTAAAACTGAATTTAACCCTCAAATTTACTGTGTAGGAAAATTAATTTTTAATGGAAGAAAAATCAACCATCACGTACGTACACTTGTATACATACATGGGGTTTTATTATGTACTGCGATTGTTGAAAGTAAAAATTAAAAAAAGAAAATTTGGAAATTTATGACTACACTTTTAAATTTAAAAGATGAAATATATGTTCTGTTTTTTTAGCATCAGGTTATTTATTTAAGCACAATTTTTTTTTGTATTTAATAATTCAAATAAACTTTTATTTTGGAAGCCATTGTTATTTGCTTTAAAAGAACCCATATCTTTTTAAGTATCTTAAGATACAAAAATTTGGTTGATGATGGTTTAACGCAAACTAACGTTGATTAAAGATTATATAGCACCTGCCCCTTCTCCTTTCAAATTAAGATTCCCTTTTTTAATTTGTTTATTTTTATGATTTAATATGAATGTAAAATGCATAGATTAGAAAGTGTACAGAGCACATAAAATATCATACATATCAATGTTATAATTTTATCTATATGAATACCAGCTGCCATATCTATATAGACCAGCGGCTTTCCCTTGTTCTTCGAGGTAAATATTAATCTGATTATAAAATAATTAAATAATTAAATTGAAAATTTAATTATTTGACAATTTAAAATGAAAAAAATTGACAATTTAAAATGAAAAAGAATGAGAAATAATTTTGTAAGAACCAGCGACTTTTAGGAATCGTTAAACAACCCGAAAAGTTTTTTAGTACGAATGCTTTACGATAAGAGTAAAGGTCAATGAAAATTTCTTACGGACGGAGTTCATATAAATTTTAAATTAAAAATAAATGATTACCTGTTAGACATTTTAAAAATCTGCTATATAAATTAAAGACAACCACTTATCACGCCTTTTGTTTTTCGAGCTTGGATTTGATCTAAATAAAAACTAAATAATTTAGTTTGGACAATTTAATATGACAAAGCATAGAGAATAATTTTATAATATTGACTATTAGAAGTCCATATACAATCCCAAGAGCTGTTCTGTACTTTGATTGAATTTTCTGGAGGAATTCTTCTATCGATTTTGCTTATAAAGTGTACACGACTACGATAGTAAACTCTTGCGTCGTTAAAAAAATTGGATTCTCAAATAACCAAATATTTTTTATACCCGTATGACTATATAGCAAAGGGTATAATAAATTTGCCATTACGTTTGTGACGCAGAGAAGGACGGGAGGTAGGTATAGACTCAAGTGTATGGATCGGATCAGAATCGAAAAATAAATCGATTTAGCTATGTATGTTCGTCCGTCCGCCCGTCACCACGATAATTAAAAAACTAAAGCAGCTAGGATCTTGAAATTTTCGCAAATTCGTTTTTTTTGCAATAACCGTCATCGCTTTTTAAACCCAGCCATTTTGATCCATGGGTTCGGGTAGCTGCCATACAACTTCTTTTTTTATATGAGCATTACTCTATACCTGTTACAGCTGCGTGTCTAAAATTTTACAAAAGTAGTTTAGTTTTATGGCCAAAGTTTCTGCGAAAAATAGTTTAGTGTAATGGCCAAAGTTTCTGCAAAATTTGGTTGGTCTACTGCAGAGGGTCCAAGTAGCTGCCATACAACTCCTTCTTTTATATGAGCTTTACACTACACCTGATGAAGCTGGGTGTCTGAAATTTTGCCAAAAATAGTTTAGTGTAATGGCCAAAGTGAATGCAAAAATTTGGTTGGTCTACTGCAGAGGGTTCGAGTAGCTGCCATACAACTCCTTCTTTTATATGAGCATTACACTACACCTAATAAAGCTGTATGTTTGAAATTTTGCCAAAAGTAATTAACCGGATGATATAATGTATATGTTACGGTCATACGGGTATCCCAGAGTTGAAACAGTCAACTCTACTACACTCTTCCTCGTTTTTAAATAAAATCCCATTTTTATAAAAAACACGAAGAGCAAAGTTCATTAAAATAATATGTGTACCTTAATCAAACAATTAGATTAAACATAATACTACTTCTTATATATAAATGTGGTAAAAAAATTATCATTTTAGGCAAATATAGTTAGTTAAAATAATAATCCTAACATAGTCGTATTTAATTATAAGAAAATTTTAAAAGCAGCTACATTAGAATCTAGGTTTTATTAGCATGTGTAACTTCTGGTAGGCTCTCGGCATTTGTAAAAGGATTTTACAAAATAATCCTTGTACAACTAGTTAAAAAGGATTAATATTTAAATAAGTGATAAAAAATTGTACAAGTTTAATTATAAATTATATTTTTTTGTACTACTCCTAGAGGTTCTGATGGGCTTCTGAAGTATAGTGGGGTAGTTCTCGATTAATAACAGAAGGAGTGCGAGTTAAAATCTCCTACAATTAGTTTGCAAATGCCTTTGGTGACCAAAATATAGAGCTTAGCCTTAGAATATAAATTATATGAATAAATAAAAGTACTGACGATTGGGATACACAACAAATCATAAGGTTTCGGTGCAAGAATTTCACTCTTTTCCTTTTCCTAAAAATAATATCACCAAAAACAAAGTGCATCAAATTTAAAATGTTAGTGAATGAAATGTTAACACAACACACACCTATGCTAAACACATCGTAACAAATTTATGAACTATTGTAATTGTAATGTATGAACCATTTTTAATTTGACATCCATTAAATTTTATAGAAGTTAAAAGACCAAAGACAAAAGTGAATACTTAATAAAAATTGATTATTTTATATATATATACATACGTATATGTATACAAAAAAAAAAGTAATAAAACTATTAAATCCTTTCACCTATTTCGTTTTTTTTGTGTCATCTTTCAACACTTAAAATGTCAATTTAATTTAATATCTAACTCGACTTTTTCTATCATTTATCTATACAAACACTTTACAAAAAAAACTAATGTTTTAACCCAACCTAAATAAATACAAAAAAAAACGGTCGAATCAATATAAGGTAGGATGATAGTAGGAAAGATGCCCTATGGTGTCAGTATATTGTCATTATACAATTCCATTATCCAACCCTTATTGTACGTGACAATATTCACTTTATTAAAAATATAATTTTTAGCAAATTTGCTCTTAAGGTAAAATTCTATATGAATTATATATAGAGTGTACACCTTTAGCGTAATTGAATTATATGAAAAAATAAAACACATTAAACAAGTACGAGTACATAACACTTGATGCACATAACATGTTATACGTATATAATTTAATATTAGTCAAAAAATCAGTACAAAAAAATGATTCTACAGATAGTATATATTTAATGATAGTAAGTACACTTGTAATAAATTTTTAGAATATTTACAATTTCGAGCAAATAGTTGTAATTGACTTTGAAAAATAGGGGGCCCAAATAAGTAGTGTAATTAAGATTTTTGGCACCCTTGTTATATTTGGTAGATATTGAGCTAATAAAGGTACATTTTAGTCATTATACATTCTTAGAAAATTTTAAAAATTTATTAATAAACATATTTATAACTCAACTAAGATTAATACAACATTTTAATTGCACATATCTTATTCAGAATACCTGCCACCCTTGTAAAGACAGGCAGTTCCCTATTTCATAAAAATTGACAATCCGACAATTTACAGGGGAAAAGTTGTAAAACCTACAATTTAATTAAAATCAACTGTAATTGAAGGTTTTTAAAAATAAATTGTCCGACTGTTGCAACAATATTGCCAAATATTCGCCTGTCAATATTAATGAAATGGGACCCAGGCATCACTTCCCTGCTCCCCTTTGAATTTTGGAAAGGGATTAAATGAATGAATAAATAAAAAAATCTTATTCGCAAAACATTAGTGACATTTATTTATGGTTGTGTTGGAAGGTTTTTTTTTTTTTTTTTTAATTAAACTTTATTTATTCCAATTTCTCAAATTTACCTTAACCTAAAAAAGTTTACAAAAATGTTTCTTATCTGTATTTTATTTTTTTTTAACATCTAAAAATATAATTATTTTTTTATGTTAAGTTATGTCAATATTAATTTAGCTTACTCTAATTTTTAATATACATATATTTATATAATTTCATATCTTTCAAATTTCATTGTAAAAAATGTTGTAAAAAACAATGTTTATTCTTTTAATTTTTCTAAAAACCTAAACTATCTTAACCTAATTTAAAAACTTAGCCTACCTTACACTAGTATACATACTAAAAAATATGTTTTTATATATTTCATGATGTACCTAACCACCAACAGTTTTGCCTAATTAATGTATCCTTATGAGGAATACTCATGTCATACTTAAAGAGATCTCTATTAATGTTACCAGGATCATATTCAATAGTTTTACATGTAGCCCGTCTACTATAGTGATATAGTATAGGGACATGATTCAGGTTTTGAATATAACCATTTTTATCTAGATATATAAAATGCTCTGGTGCTATGAAACCCGAGAGCAGAGTTTTTTTAATGTACTCCTCATTGTGGTAATATATATGAGATATAAGACCATTTTCTGGAGTATTTGTTGGTCTAACATAATGATTTCGAATTAATTTTATCATAAAATTATCGATTCTACTTATGTTTGCTTCTTTGTACAAATATTTATTTGAATAAAAACGTTTGTATTCAGATTCTGGTTTATGTGATTTACTTATACATACTCTTATGCACTTTCTTTCAAATTTTCTGATTTTTTCCATGAGACTGCCGCTTATATTATACCATACTGGTATACCATATGATAGAAGTGGTCTGATCAATGTAAGGTATGCAATGATTTTAACTTTATTGATGAGCGCCTTGTTATAAAATAGATTTTTACATGCATAAAATGCTTTGATGCCTTTATCTGTTACACTTTTTACTTGGTGTATATAGTTCAGATTTCTATGTAGGTAAACTCCTAGGTACTTCACCGTTTTTTTGGTAGCTATCTCGATTCTGTTGGGTGCCTTTATAATGAACTTTTTCCAATTTTTCTTATAATTGTAGTTAAGGTTACAATAAGTATTTCTAAATGATATGCTTTCGCACTTGCTAAAATTAATTTGTGTTGGAAGAATTCACATATAAAAAATCATCCTAGAGGTATGCAAAAAATTCAATATGCAAAAGAAAGTTACAAAAGACAAGGAAGCGAGTTAATTATGCATTGGGATAATTTGAGAAGCTCTATTTTTAATTCTTTAGCACATCGGAAATCAGATTTAAACCGAAAATAAAGCTTGTACCGAACAGACCGACAAGAAAGCAAGTTAATTAGTAGAATAAATAAGAAAGTCTATTCCTATAAGTTACAAGGTATGATTAAAACATATTTCCTACACTGTAACATAATATGTACATATGTTAATTCCCAGTAGCGTCATGGTTTTGGTTAACATTAGTTATAAAATTATGCCTTTTATATGGCAATTATATTGGACATTAGTAAACTTATTTCAACTTCAAAAAAGTATTATTTTGTAAGGATCTCTAAAGACTTTCTCAAACTTTTGATTTTTGTATATTGAAGATTATACTTTAAGTATATTTATACATATGTGTTTTATTTCGTTTTATAACTGTTTGTTAAAATAGTGAATAACTAATATAAGTTTTTCTACTACGTTTTATTTTGCTTTAACCATATGTGCAAGAGAGATTTATGATATAAAAGACTGTTTGGTAATGGGTTTTTTGACATTTTTATGATGCGGTACCTATATTTTTTTTTTTTATGATTTATGATGTAAAATGAATATGAAAGATTTGTTTGTTGTTGTTTTAAAATATATATATATATATTTTTGAAGTGAGGGATTGAGTAATCAATTAAAGGAAATAAATTGCCATTCATGATTTTATTGTTTTTTTAAGTGTTATAAGATTTTTAAGATTAAATTTTTTATTTTTAGTTTTATTCATTGAAAAAAAAATAGTACTTAAATTATTGAATTACAAAACTAGTTAATAATTAATTTGAATATTTTAAGTAGAGTAGTTTTTTCATAAATTTTAAGATTTAACACAGACACACAATTCTATCTTTTCCATCCCTTCTAATTCCTAATATACTTTTAAAGCTACATGGACCTTATATGAAATATTCTGTAAGAAATTAGAATAAAAAATTTAGGTGTTCCCCTTCATGTTCTTATGTAATATTAAAATTCCTATAACAATTTCGGCTTTGGATATGGATTTAGGATTTTTTTAAAACTTTTTATATTATAAATTTAAAAAGTCATATCCAAGCTTCTGTCCCGTAAGGAAATCAAAATGGGTTTCCTATGAGTAAATTTATACTATTCTTGCACAAGGAATACCTTGAATACTGCATTTTTGAAAAACACTCTAAATACTCCAAATTATCTTTTCAAACATACATAGGGTAAGGCTGCCTGTATAGGTACATTTTGGGACATAGGGACATATTATATTCATCTTATTAGAATTGATCTTAATGAATTAGATCCACATAGAATTTAAAGATGAGATAGTACTTGACCTTATAACATATAGAAACGTCTTAGATTTTTAATAGATTCTATTTTATTTATAGATTGTAATAATTTTGTATTTGAATTATATGATATTTTATATCTGTGAGTTATATTATTCAATTAAATTTTTTGTTTATATTGTTATATTAATGTATTTAAAAGAAAATTAGCTATAAATTTTCAATTTTCAAAACTTGAAGAACATTAAATTTGATTTTGAATTTAATAATTGTTAATCAATCATTTTTATAAATTTTTTTTTAAATAAATCAATAAATTGAAATAAAATTAAAAATATATTAAACCAGAATTCCGTGTACTTAAGATACAATTTTTTTTTTTTTTTTTCAATTAAGTACCATTTAAATTTTTGTAGACCATTTCTTGAGGAAATCCGTTAAAATTTTTTTTTATCTTTATTTTTTTTATGATTTTTATAAAAACAAAAAATAAATGAATAAAATTTTGAGTTCGTAAAATTTTTGCCTGAAGGCTGACGAAAACAAAATAAAAAAAAAAAATAAGAAAGAAAATATAAAAACAAAGAATTCAATTTCCGATTTTCTTTTTAAAATTATATTAAGGACCTTTTCAATTTTTTTATTTCCTTTCATTGTTTGTTTCCATTTTTTTTATAATCTCTTTCCCTTTCATATTTTACGTTTTTTTTCTCTTTCTCTCTCGTTTCATCCTTGATACATACACACAATGCTTTTTCATCTGTGTCTGTCCTTTTCTTTTTGTTTATAAAATCACTTCTTCAATCCCTTTGCCTATCAATTCAATCCGTACATTTTTAGTTAACTTAAATAAATATACACGTTTCTTTCTATTAAAATAAAGAATCCTTTTTTTTTTAGCTCAGTTATTCGTCAAGTGTAGGAAGATTTTATAACAGAATGATAAAATTTTTAAATTTAAAATCAGGAAAAACAATAGGAAAATTTATTTGTTTTTTTTTTGAAAATTTGGAATACAGGTAAATGAATGAATGAAGATATTAGAAAGTAAGAAATACGTAAAGGTACATTTTTATTTTGCAATGAAATAATCTTGTAAAATTTATAAATAAAAATTATTTACGCAATTCATTTGTTAACATTTATATCTTTTTTTTTATTTACTATTCATGCAAGTATACATTTAAACAATGATTTTAGAGTTTAAATTTTCCGGGCTGTTTCTTTCAGTTTTCTTGCCTTGTTTTTGCATTTTATATTGATAGGGTTGCCAGATTATTAAAAACAATCGAAAAGTAATACAGAAAATACTTAGGAAATTAAATGAATAACTGTATAAAAAAAAATCTGTTCCTATGACTACATCTTACCCATCCTTGATATTGATCCTTGCTTGTTGGGACGCATCTTTTAGCTTAGTTATTTTAGATTATTGTTCATGTTATTTAATGCAAAACCTCAACACCCTGAATTACTTATAATTTAGATAATTTTTCAAAGAAATTAAGAGGCTAAATGACCTTAACAATAGGTTTAAATTAAAATAAAATATATAAATTAAATATAAATATATATAACCTACAAATAGATATGAAAAATGTTGTCTTTCCTAAGTGAATTTATAGTATATACAGGGTGTTTCCTAATTAAATGATTTGCTATAATTATATATCATTGTTTAAGTACTTGTGAGTAAATTAATTTTATTAATTAAAATTAATTTTAAAATTAACCACTCAGAATCAGAGTGGTTTAACCTACAAATATGTATGAAAAATGTTGTCTTTCTAAGTGAGGGTGTTTCCTAATTAATTATAACTATATACAATTTATTTGTAAGTAAATTAATTTATTCTTTAGTAGTTAAAATAGGGCTCTTACATGTTTCCAAAAATATGGAAACTTAAATAAAGTTAAAGTAGAAATTTAAAGTAGGTATAGAAAAATATTTCATGAGATTTGAAAAGTCTTAGAAAATAACTATTTAATATCTCAATTTTCAGTGTTTTTAAAATCCAAATATTAAAATCATTACTTTCAAAATCCAAAGGCATCAAAATCTAAATGGGTCAAAATTAAAAACATTTAAAATAAAAATAATAGACACTAGTACATACTTGCCCATATAAAAAAAATGATAATTTATTATTATAAATTATACTCATACATACAGATATATTTAAACATTCTGTAAATGGCGAATAACTTTGATTTTGAATTCCACTCAATAATCCCTCTAAATTCAGGATCTCACATTTAGATATATAAAAATAAAAATACTATGGAAAAAGTGAATACCCTGATTTGGAATCCAACTATAAAATCCCTTCTAACTTAGAATCTCATGTATACACATATATAAATATTTTGTAAAAGGGGAATGCCTTGATTTCGAATTCAACTATAAAATCTCTCCTAACTCAGAATCTCATATATATAAACATCTATAAATATTCTGGAAAAGGCAACAATCCTAATTTTAAATCCAACCCTTCTGAGTTAGAATCTCACATACACTTATATATATAAATATATTCTGGAACAAGCGTTATTTTACATCTAATCCATCTCCAAAACTTCTTCCTATTTATTTCAAAAACAAAGTGATAAAAATAGAGAAACCAGCCGCTCCCAAACTCCCGCCAAAAATATATTGGAACCCTGATATTATATTGAAATACTGATTTTGTAACCAAAATTGTAACAAAAACCCCCGAAAAATTAAATTTTTCTAAATAATATTTTTCTAAACAACTAGAATTTCATGCATTTGGATTTTAACGCATTTGGATTTTAAGCATGATCCAATTTCAATATTTGCTTTTGTTGTTGTATAAGATTTGTTACCTTCTGGCAATCTTATATTAAAATTTTACAAGATAAATTACAATATTAAAGTTCATTTTAGATTTTAATCTTAAATTATTGAAAATAAAATATCAATATTACTTAGTTAAATGAAAAAGATACATGGAGAGTATGGACACAAACAATTTTATTATCTGCACAATATAATTTTTGGTGGAATTTTTATTATTTTATCATAAATTCCATATAACTAAAATATAAAATATTGTTTTCAATGTAATAAAAACGAATGAAATTTTTATTTTCATGATCGTGAATTGAATTATATATTTATGTATTTTTATTTTAAAAATATAAAAATAATAAAAACTTAATAAAATGGAAAAACAAACAAAATGTAGAAAAAACAGAAGAAAATATCAAAAACAGAAAAACCTACAAATCATAAAATCAAAGAATTTATATTTTATGTGTGTCATTGTGGGTTGAAAGGATATCTAAGGATAAATACATATACATATACAAAATGTAAAGAATTTTATTTCAAAAAAAGGAAAATTTATTTTGGCTTTTAGATTTGTTGTTAATCTATTAGGAAAACAAAAAGTACAGTTAAATCAAATTTAATGGATAGAATTATGCGTTAATAGAGGCAAAAATTTATTTATGAATTTTTTATTTTTTTTTTTGTGGAAAATTAAAACACCATGAAATCCAAGTAATTTTCTTTTGTTTATTTTAATTTTACAAAAAAACCAAAAAATTACTTTTAGGATTGAGAACAATATAGGATATATATATATATGTATGGGTGGTTACCTGAATTTTAGATTTTTCGTCCTTAAAAATATTTTAGCACTATACTTAATCATATTTCCTTGATATTTAAATTTAAACACATTTTTGCCTTAAAATTTAAAAACATTTATGAATGAATTTTAAAAGAAGAGGGTATTTTAAATAGATTTTTAACTCATGCACTTTTTAATAATTTGTATACGACCTTCATAATTTTTTTGTTTTTATAACATCCATAGACAAATCCTAAGTTTCCCAAAAAAACGTTTCTAAGTAGCTTTTTAGGAACTTGAAAGAGGCGTCTGAATAAGACTAATCATATGTTTAAGTAAATATGACCAAAAAAAATTTGCATTTTCTTATTTCTAACTGTTATTAATAATTTAACAAGAATTTAAATAAATCATAAGCCGCTTATTCTCCTTAAAAAAAAAACTTAGCCACTTTAAGTTCCGCAGTTTGGGATTTTCTTTAATAAATCATATATCACCAACTTAGCGACTTATATTTTACATCAACCCTTGTTTAAATAAAAATATACAATAAATATATACTTAGGTCCTTCCAAATTATAACTATGTATGTAATATATTTAATAAATTCCAAAATTATAATTCCATTTTTTTTACTGCAAAATTTAACAAAATAAATTCCGAGGTTTTAAATTATTCATATTTTAGCACATACAAAAAGTAGTACTGAATCAATTATTTATCAATTTTTCCAAATAGGAATTAGTGCGGTTTTATTATTTATTTAGTGGCAAATAAGTTAACAAACAATTCAATTATAATGTATTGAACAATTCAATAATTATGTATTGAATTGAATTAAAATATTTTCAAAAAAATAAAACTTCCTTCTAAAAAAAATCAATCTAAAATTATGCAAAAAGTGCAAATCTAAAACAATTATTTTAAAAGAGTTCATCCTAAAAGTATGCAAAAATAAAACGGTGTTTTAAAAGAACTAATAAAACCGATATGGACCTAAGTGGAGTAGTTGTTAGTTACCTGTTAATAAATAACATTAAAGCGAGTATATAGGACTGTACTAATATTTAATAATTTATTATTTAATATTAGAACTATATAAATAAAATAACGAGTATATAATCTTTACATGACATTCAGCTTAGAACTATATTTGTAATTTTAAGCCTTATTATATCTTGCAGTATAAATAAAATCAATTAAAAATTATATACCGAACGGACAGACAAGAGAGTTAAACAGTAAAACATTTTACGAATAAATATACGAATTTTATAGTATTTAAGAGATTAATATATCTTATATTTAAAGAGGATTTAAACATATTTAAAGTATTCAAAATATTGTTTATTTTATTTTCAGTACCTAGAGTGCTTTAAATTTAATATATATACTTTGTATGTATAAAGTTATATATATATATGGCAAAAGTACCTAAAATAGCGTACTGAGCTTCATGTATACATGAATGCACGTTATAATAAATACACTTGTCATAATAAATATTTTGTTAATAAAAATTTTAAAATACGTATTCGATGCATGACTTTCCTTGCAAACAAATTCTTCTATGCACTAATTTCAAAAAAGTCAACTTCACTTATATTTTAAACTTTAAAACTTCTTATTATTAAATATTTATTCCGTGTTTATACTAATATTTATATTTGATATGATGGTAACTAAAACCTTTACTATATATAAGATTTATATATATAAGATAAATAGATAAATATAATTGTTCTTTGTTTTGCCATCAGATATTAAAAATGAAGTAATTAATTTTTTTTTTTAGATTACCTTAAGATATTTTTTAAATATTGATTATTATTAAAAAAAAAAATTTAATGTCAATTTAAAATTAAATTTTAATAAATTATATAAACAGCTAACTCTATTCTTTTCTAATATTATTTTCTAGGGGATAAGTATCTAAGTATCGCACTTTAGGTGTTAAAAGAAAAATTTCCTTTTTTTATTTTTTTTCAATTTTCATCAGCTATCAAAAACAATATTATCAGAATTATTAAATCTCTAGATAATTTTTTCTATTAAAATCATCCTATAAAATTCATTTCTTTCAGGGGATCATTTAAAATTAAACAACGATTACTTTTTAAAAAGTATCGCAAAGTGTCTTTTATTAAAAAAGTGAAAAAAAATGAAAAAAATAAAGAAAAAATAAAATTAAATTAAAAAAAAGAACGATGGAAAATTTTAAATCACTTGAATAAATAGGCAATGGTACATTTTATTTATTTTTAAAGCAACAATTTATGCTAATATTAAAAAAAAAAACGTATATTAAAGATAAGTAAAGGAAGATAGAAAATATGTATTTTTTTTTTAAATTTTTATAGGTTTCTTTTGAATTTATATATATATAATATATATATTCTTTTTTTAACAAGATAAGTATGAAATATTTGAATTTTAATATACTTTACTTTTTAATAAAAGTCCAAAAAAAAAAAAAAAATGGCCAGTCATTTTTTTAAATAGAAAAGAATTTTAAATAAACATCAGAAAAAAAAAATTAAATTACTTAGGTAATCACTAAATATAAAATAGAAAATGGTTTCTTTTAAAAATAAAAATGGCAAATCATTGTAGGTACCACCCCCTTAAATATTATATACTTTTTTTAAGTGCAAGTCAAAAGAAGCACAATATAATCATAGTAATGAAAACTTTGTTTGAGTAAGGATTTGGTTTTAAAAGGAAAATCTGGGAATTTGGTTTTTTTTTTGTCTTTAGTTGGAAAAACTGTTTTATTATTCTTTATTTTGTTTTAAAATAGGTGTAAAACCATAAAAAACAATTTAGCAAACATATACTTACAAACCTAAAAGAAAAATGTTATTGCAAGGACTCACTAATAACAGGGATATACGAAAATGTAAGTGACAGAGATTTTTAAAAATAAAGATTTTTCAATTATAATTATAACTTTAGATGAGTACTTTAAATTTATTATGATTACTTATACAATAAATTTAAGAGTTTAAATTTAATTACAACTATATACCGAACAGGCGTGCTATTGGTGATGGCTGATGAATTATTAATATTACAGTCTCACTATTCTAACATAATTCGTACATTAGCTTTTTTTTGATTATGTTAAAAAAAATGTAAGCTTTCAAGTTTTGTTAAAATAAAATTAATTATAACTTATTCATATTACCTTCTTTCTATTCGTCCAGAAAGAAGGTAATATGATCATCTAATTCATAGAAATGCTTGGCTGTATCCATTTTTTGCTCCTTATAGATAGTTAAATCCCCGTAAAACTTATCAACATTAAACTAAATGTTCATTCAAGCCTAAATACAGATCGATTAGATGTTTCTTTGATTCCTTCACCCGTTTAAATTAACTAAACTGTTTCGAACTTTGGACTCGAATTTTAGCTTTAAGCTAAAGAGATTCATACTAACAATTTTAAATCAGTTAATTTATTGTACTATACAAAATATTTTTAAAGATTATTTGGGCCAAAATCAAAAACCGTTTGAGTTATAGGTTTGGAATATACGTTAGTCTGTGACAAAGTTTAAAAAAAATCCGACGGGAAGTATATGTAATTATAACATTTGTTTAAAGGAAACACTTCAAGTTTCATAATTAATTGCTCAACATTTCCTAAACTAAATTTTAAATCTTAAGTTCTATAAACTTAAAGTTTTTAAAATTTAAAACAATAAATGTTGTCAATGTTGTAAGGCTTTTATCTAAGAAAGTTTATTTCCTTTCAAAAGATAAAAAATTTTTTCTTATTTTATGTCAAAGATGGCGATACATAATCGTTGTCAACGTTTTTATTCACCATTATAATAAAACTTTACGAGAACTTGTACAAATTGTACTTTAAAAAATATTTCAATACAAGTATATAGTTTTCTTTAATTAAAAAGTTACTTTAAAAATCTTATCTTTGAAAACATAAGTACATAAAATATAATACAATTTTTTGATAAAATGCCACCCACCCAAATATATATACTTATGTACCCACACATATTCATTTTGTGGGAAAACTGTGAATCTACCGCAGCAATAAGGGATATATTAATTCAAAAAAATATATTTATATATATATTTGTATATATATATATATATGTATATATTATAAAAAGAAACTCGATTAAAACTTAATATACACTTGAATTTATTAAGAGAAAATTTTTTCTTTTAAATGTCCCTTAAGTATAATTTTTCCCATCTAATTTTCCAAAAAAAACAAAAAAAAAAATATAAATTTAACATAAGGTAAAATATTAATAAAAAAAAAATAATAATATTCCTACACATACTAATTCATATACGTTTATATATAACATTCATATTCTCCAGTCTCCACTATTATACCACAATTTTCATCTAATTATTTATTCACTTTTATTTATAAAGTTGTAGATAAAAAATTTTTAAAAAATAAAAAAACATATAAACAAATGAAAAAGTTTAAGGAATTTACATGAGATTATGGGATATTTATGAAAAAAATTGAGAGGGTAATTGAGAGCATTTATAACCGTGTAAATGTATCGACAGTTCTAAAGGTAAGCTTAGTTTGCGACTACTTTTATGAGGCTGTGAAGGACAGCTGATAGATAAAGACTTAAATGTATAATTCGGATCGAATTTGGTTCAAACTTAGTTCGTTTCATTTATTAAATATTCATTTTGTCATAATACTTATACCTATAGACTTCAAGGTGTTTAAGGGAGCGTTCTATAATCCCAGTAAATCCTTTTTGTAAGATCTCGTTTGAGATTTTATGCTTTCCTTAAAAGTTTCGTTTTTTGAAAATCTAGTTTTTTAATTGAAAAATATCGTTTTCAAAGATTTTAGAGTTGAATACAAAATCTGAATTATCAGGTTTTTTGATTAACACTACTTATGCCTATTCAAAAACACTATTTAGAACTTTAAGGTGTTTTAAGATGGTAAAACACTTGCATAAAATTTTGTCGTTCTGCTTAAACAGTCACGAAAAGCTGCTATACAACTAATTACCCATTTTACCTATCATTGAGAATTTCTAAAGCCGAATTAAGTTTATAATACGTTCGTTCGGTTATCCCAGAATTGGCACAGTCTACTTATTGATTTTCATACTCAGTCGTCATTATAAATGAGTATCTTTACAGTTAGAATTTACAAGTTCATCGAATTTACTTTGTTAGGTTGTTTCATTATTCCCTACATAACAGAACTTATCAACTCTAAGTAACTTCGAAATTTTTTTTTATACTTTTTTAAGTAAAAGTAATATTTCTTAATAGTAGTCATCAATGAGTTATTTACTTCCGTAATCAGGTTTTAGGGTAAATCTTGAGTCGTACAAATTTTAAATAATCTTAACAGAGTTCAAATATAACATTAGTTTTCTTTAAAATAAAATTAAAAAAGTAGTTAAATATTCTAAATTAATTTTATTGAAAACATTTTCCAATTCTCATTTTAAGTGGAATTTACGTGCCTAGAAGAATTATTTTGATTCATTTCAAATGACCTCCATTAAAGTTGACTTAAAGTTTTATTGTGATTGTTTAGATTCAATCGGTAATGAAAACAGCTGTATCATATATGGTAGCTCGTCTTAGGATAAATCTTAATAACATTTACTTATATAATAATATATTTAATAATACATATAGAACTTAATTGATCTTAAGATTTCCAAGTTACTATTTGGATTATTAAACTTTTGATCTCAAAGTTAATTAATGTATAAATAATATTTGGTACAAATAGAATTAAATTTACAATGGTTTTTTTAATACAGGCAGCATTTATTTTTAAAAGTCCACGTAAGTGTGTAAAGTAATAATACTAACATTTATTTCCATAATTTTAATAATTGTATTACAGTACAGACTACATGTGAGTACTTATTTAAATTTTCAATTCAGTACAACAGATAAATATATCGTGACATTTATTTATACATTATAGGAACACATGCAAATACACTCAATTTAAGATTTAGTGAAAACATTTCAAATCGAGGGATAACATAACAATTGTTTCTTAAAAAAAAAAAAAAAAATAAACATGTTCTAAGAGAGAATTAGAAATTGTGTCAGGATAAGGTTTGTATGTTTTATTCATTTTTTTTCTGGATCGTCAAAGGTAATAAAGGAATATAAAAAAAAAATGGATGTTATGTTCTAATTTTATAAAGTGTTAACAATAAAAAAAAAAAAAAAATGAAGAGAACATGTTAAGTTGTTTTCATGTTATTTTTTTGTTTTTTTTTGTCTTGTAGTAATTTTTGGTTTTTTTTATAACTTCTTTTTTTTTTTAATACTTAAATATTACTGTTGGGATTTAAATGAGTACATAAATACTTGTTGTTATTTCTAACAAAATTTTTTGTAGTACAAGAGTTAGATGTAATTTATTAGAGAGTTGGAGTAGAATTAAGATATGAATAAAATAAAGCTGTTGGTTATTATATTCTAATATATTTTGAGTTTTCTTTTATTTTAACCATTTATTAACATTTTTTTTTTTTTTTTTGTATTTAACAGTCAATTAAAAAGCTTTTATAGGGTAAAATCACAATAGGGAATTATAAGTTTTTTTGTTGAAATTTCTTTTTTGGGAAAAGTTAAATTACTTTAAACAGTGTTGAGAAGTTTTCTTCATTTTAATAAAAAAAAATTTTAATTTATTTTATAATAACTTTATTAATTTTTTTTCATAAAATAATTTCAACTTGACAAATACTTTTAAGTTTTAAAAGTTTCTTTTAATTTATTTTTCAAGTTAAAGTTTTTTTTTTTAGTGGGTAAGGAAAAATTATACAATATTTAAGTATATAGGAATTAAAAAACAAAATAAAGTTTCCTCATTGCATTTATATACTCATTTGCATAAATAAAAAGAGTTGCTTGAAAAACTATAAAACTGTATTAAGTAATATAAAATTAAGAATGTCATATTTAAATTAATTTGGGTACACTTCCTAACTCTTTTCCATTATTACTTCGCAGTCCAAACTTCCTAACTCTTATCTATTAGTACATTGCAGCCATTGAAGTGCGCAAGCAATTTGGATTTTTATTTAACTAGGCCCCAATAGTAAGCGGTGATTTTAGTGAGGAAAACACTTTTCCTATCAAGGATTTCTGTCAAGTTTAAGTTTGACATTAAAAAGTTTTAAATTTTAACGTAATAACATAAAGAGACCATTTGAACACTAAATACATGCTACCATACGCATTTTTTTAAATATAAGACTAAACCCATACTCTCTGTATCTTTGTATTTTTGTTTGTACACTCGAATACGCAGAAATTTAAATTTTGAAACAACCCAGAGTCACAAAAAAAAAATTACTAATTGGGTTACAAAAGCAAACAATTTATTTAAAAAAAAAAAAAAGTTTTTACTGGCGGAAACAAAAATTATTAAAGATTTTTTCTTTTTCTTAAATAATTTTTACATAATAATTTTTTTTTTTTTTAAAAAGAAACAAATTAAAACAAAATATTTTTAAACCTTTTTTTTCGCACTAAAGTTAAGAAATAAGAAAATGGATAATTAAAAAAAAAATATTTTTTAAATGAAAAAGTTTAAATTTCGTAAAAAGATTGCTTTTAACCTTTTTTAAATTTTTTTTTGCGGAATTTAGTTGGTAATTACACTAAAATTTAATAAACATATTGTGAATGTGGTTCTGGTGTGTATTTTGAGAATAAGGAGTTAAAAATGTTTCCTTGAGTAACTTATTGCTTATGCATTTGGCATTTCAAAGAGGTTTTAACGAAATTTAAATTCTGTACAAGTTCAAAAAATTTTTTTTTAAATTAGTTGAAAATTGTTAAAATATAATATTTTGTAACACAGGCCTTGTGGCTTTTATTATAAATATATTTAATAATTAGTACTTAATATAAATTCCATATATAAAACTTACATCTTATAGATTTAGAATAAACTCACATCCTATAGATTTATAACATTTGGTTATAAGAATTCGATAATAATATATATACATAGTTATTAAACTCTATATTTTTTTAAATTAATAAAGTAAATAATTAAAACAGATTTTAAAAAAGGGTTAACTAGGTCGAGATAATAATATTAACTTGTCACTTGTATAACATAAATCTACCTTGACCCAACCTAGTGATCAATTTATTACTTCGAATATCGAATCGAATATTTAAAGAAAGTTTAAAACTAGATTAGACTAATATATGCACTCAAGTACACTCCAAATTATGAAATTCTTATCTTATCTCATAGGTTAGAGATATTGTACATTTTAGCAGCAAACAAGTTTTAAGCCCCCTTTTATTTTAAAAGTGAAAAACAAAAACAGATCAACTCAAGTTTTTGAATTTCCTGATAAAATCTTATCAAAAAAAAATTTATATAAGATAAGAATAAGTTTTTTGATTAAACTTTTCTTAAAATATTATTAAAGTTTTTTAATTGCATTTTGATAAATCTCTCCAAGGCACAAAATTGTTGTAACTGGTTATTTTTACACTACTCCTTATCTATAAGATTTATAATATTTTGTTATCTTTAAAATTTTTAAATATCTAAAGAATATTTTTAATATGAAATTCATATTATAATAAAATAAAAATAAAAAATAAGTATTTGAATTTTAAATTTCGTTTCACAGGATAAAGAAGTGCAATTTTGCATAATATTCTGTTAAACCAGATATTTCTGTAAAAATAAGGAAAACAAAAACTCAGGGACAAGTTTTGAAAGCTTGTGATTATAAGTTGAAAAGAATTTTTTTTTGAATTTGACTAGTTTTTCATAAAGTACGAATCACTTTATTCCATTTTTTTTTAAGAAACGAAAGAGAAATACGAAAAAGAATAACTTAATCTGATTTAATTAAATCCCTTTCACTTAATATCTTACTTACGAGTACTTGAAAATATAAAAGCATTTTCATTTAACATTACCATTGCATTTGTCATTAAACAAGATTGTCATTATATCAGATTATCATTAATAGAATACAAAAAAAATGTACGAGTACTTTCAAGATATAAATGAAAATTGACAAGTAAAACAAAATTAAAATTTGCATTTTAATTTAAAAAAAAAAAAAAAAAAATATGTTCAATAGCACATAATAATCATATTTACACACAGAGATGCAATAAAAACAGAAGTGAGAAGAAAGTTAAAATTTAATTTAAAAAAAAAAAATTAAATTTTACACAGTAATATAAAAATAAATGTTAATATTATGCACTTTCATTTTTTTTTTTTTTTTTTTTTTTTTTTGATAGACACACAGATTTTTTCAAAACACTTATTTATTTATAAATATATATGTAAGATAGTTATAGTAATATCTTACATAATTATGTTTTGAGTTCAATATTATTTAGTTTTTAATTTTTATTAAAAACTTAATTAAATATTTTTAAACATACCTTCAAATCCTTGTTTAATCCTCATAGCATCATATTTGTCAAGGGCTTTTTTAACAGCTGAACGTTCTGTATCGTTTAATGTTAAAAGTAATTCATATGCTCGATCTTCATTTAAAGGTGTTGTTGGTCCTTGGGGAAAAAAATTAAAAAAAATTACACTTAGATTATATTGTGTGGTGACTGATGGAATTCATTAACTATTTCTGCTAAGATTCATTCAAAAATATATTATTAAAAAAAATTTATTCGTTAATAACTAATCATTATTGATTAGTCCTTAATATGATTTTAGAAATATAGTTATATATATATCTATTAGTTCTTATATTTATTCAAGCACAAAAACCTTTTATTTGGGGTTGGTAATGTAATTAATTACTTATTACTATATAGTTTTGTGATTGCATTACATAAGTACTTATCTAATTACATCTTTAACAAAATTTTATCGTGTGTTTAATTAAATTGATTAATTTTAACAAAATTATTTATATTTAATTAGAATTAAAGTAAAAGAAGGTACAGAGCCTTAGAACACTAACTAATAACCTTATTGCAATTTATATTCTAGATGTTTTTAAACTTTTTAGCTGTTTTAGAATTTTTTTACTGTTTGTTTAGTAACTAAGTACATAGGTACTTTTAACTGCTGTATTAATTGTAAGGACCCTTTGCAATTTTAGGATAACTGCAAACTTTTTTACTATTAAATACAACGTTTATTAAGTTTAATCGCAATATATTTTGTCCTATACTTATAATACTATGATATACTTAGTAACTAATTTAAAAGTTCTTAACACAGTACTTTATGTTGTTATTATTGTTTAAGAAGTTTCTCTGTAAGTACTTTGAAATTCATATATTATTTATTTCTAAGTTTCTAAGTTTCCAACAAAAGTGACATTTTATTCAATATCTAATCCTTTAAATTCAAAAAAATCCTTTCCAATAATGTCATAAAAATATACTTATTTATTTAGTTACTTACTCCCTAACATATTTAATTACTTAAGTATATAACTATTTTACCTTACGAACTACTTACTTACTTAAAATGATTCTAATCCCTTTTTTTTAATAATGAATATTTGATTAAAACATTTTAATAACAAAAATTTAATTTTTTAATAAAATCGATAAAAAATTTAATTGACCACCACCAACCACTTAACCACTCATAAAATTGAAAGGATTAAGTAAGTTTAATAGAATTTTTAAAATTATAAAATCAATTTGAAAAAAAAGAGCATTAACTACTTAGTTACTTAAATATAAAGTGAATCTTGTAAAACCTTTTTTTATAATGTTTTTTGTGTGCGGGTTGAATTGAACTTTGATTAAAAATTTTAATTAAGGTTAAATGAAGTTTTAAAAAATTGAATGGTAAATTAATTAAATGGAAATTTTAAAAATTTTTGTATATTTACATAAGTAACTAAGTACTATGGACAAAAATGTCATCAAGAACATAAAATCAATAAATATTTAGTTAATTTTCAAACTGAAAAAGTACGACTTATTTACGATGTAGATTAATAGATAATTTAGTTATAATTACTTTTATTTTTAAACTTAAGCACAATTATGTGAGAATCAAAAATTAAAATTTTAGTAATTATGTACTTAAGTAAGATTAAAAGTTTAAATGTAAATTATAAGTAATTTTTTTGTAAGTAAGTATACAGATTAATAATATTTGCCCATAATAAAGCACACTTTAATAATGTATAAATTCACAGTCTAATAGAGTATTCTTATCATGAAACATAAGAGATAATAAGTATTCAGTTTAGAAGGTAATAAGTATGTTGAATTTATATTACTTAAGTAACAAAGTACATAGATTTCTAACCAAGCTTTATTTTAAAGTTCAACAGATCATTTTTATTAAATCTACCCACTTTTTAGAATAGGTAATTTATAATTGTAAAAAATATAATCTAACATATAAGCTAACTAAGTATTTAAAAATTAGTTCAATTTAACTACTGCTTTTTATTTGATATTTGATATGTAAGTACTTAGGTTAATACAAAAATATCTATTTGATAACTTTAAGATAATGATAAACCAAAAGTACTTAATTTAATCTGATTTTTAAGCAAGCACTTCTTTATTTCTCATTTAATTTCATCTTTTTTTTCTCCGAACAAGTATGCATTTTAGAAAGGTAAAATAATCAACATAACTAATATAATTCAGTTGTTGATATTCTTAAAATGTCTTTTTTAATGTAACTATACAAGTTAACAATAATATAAGAATTTTTTAATTAAGTATCCTTACTACCTAAGCTGAACAAAAACTGTCAAGACAAGGATTAAATTAGAAATCTTTTTATTAAATGATGACAGTTTTGCTTTAGTTAAACTGAATATATTAAGTACTTTAAAAACCAATCTAAGAAAATTGAAATTAAAATAATTAAGTCTTTAAAATATAAATTAATAATAATTTTATAAGTACCAAAGTAAATATTATGATAAATTTAAAAATAATTATTTTATTAATTTGCACTTATTGAATAAAGATTTCTAAAAGATCCATTATTTTAAAATATTTTTATACTTATTCCGGATCAGAAAAATTGAATTTAACAAGAATAATATTTGAACTTAAAATGATGTACTTATATTGAGTTTTTCGAATATTTTCAAGTACAATGTTAAGTAAGTACTAAGTATTTCATTTTATAAATCTAGTATAAGTGCTTCGAAATATGAATTAATTACCTATAATACCTATTTACTTAGAATTTAATGTAATCAGGAAGATTAAACAAGTAACTACTTACTTAGTTACCTACTTGCTTGTGCATAAATAATTAACTTTAATACATACTATTGTTTCAATGAATTTTATTGATACCTTAACTAAATAACTAGATACTTATTTATATCTTTATAACTATATTGACAAATTAATTTTGAAGTGAATAATAGACTGAATACCTTGATAAATTTTTAATTTAGTACTTAAACTTTCTTTTTAAAAACTATGCAAAAGCTTTTCCTAAAGATTATATTAGTTTTAATTACTTAAGTAAGTACTAAATTACTTTTATTTTTAAAATATATCTATCCAACTTAAGTATTTGTATCTTTATTAAGCAGTTAATGTTTTTTATCAAAATATACAGTATAATTTATCACGTAGTTAAAAAAAAAAAATTGTCTATGTACATATATAAAGTATATGCATATAACAACTTTGCTAAACAAATAATAGTAGATAAGATTTGATAAGTTTATTAAAATATTTTAAAGTGTTTAAATTTAAAAAATGTTACTTACTTAAATATTATATCAAACGATTTTTATAATTCAATTAACGTGTGCTTTTACACAGTTAATTTATTCAATCCTTGAAAGTTTAACTACTTAAATTTATAGTTAAAAAAATATTAATACAAAAGCATTTGTAGATAGTTCAGTTTACTACATAATTTTTTGTAGGGTTACAATATGTATACTAATGAGAAATTGACCAAACCAAAAAGAAAAGTTTGTTAAAATTTTTTTTAATAGGTAAGTACAATTAATTAGTTAATTATTATAAAATAATAACTAAGTACTACTGCAGATATAGATAATAAAGTATTAATAACTAAGTACATATATATATACTTAAAGTAGTTATATTCTATACTTAAATTCATAAGGTATGCATACAGATAGTTTAACATTAAGCTTTTTAACGCAAATATGTAACAAAACAATTGGATTCAATTTAAAAGTAGAAATTCAATGAATTCTGTTAACCACAATCTAATTGAGTTGAATTAAATAACGTGATTGAAGATAAACTAGTTAACTACTGTTTAAAATTAAAATGTTGATGGTTCGTAAATTGAAATTTTTTGTAACAATTCACACGTTAATTATAATTTATGTAACTAAGTATAATAAGTAAGAGTTATTAATGAATTTATTTTTTGATTTCAGAAGGAAGGAATAACATAACTTCATTATAAAGAATTACCATTCAACGAAACTGTGCATCCGATAGATTTACTTAAAACTATAAAAATTGTTTTATAATTAAATATTCATTAAATTCATCTAAGTATAAATAAATTTAAATATTTAACTGAATTTATTTATTATTATTACGAAAATTACATATCATAGTGTAAATTAACAAGAACCTAAATTATGAAAATTAAATTATCGATTTTTAAACCAATTACCTTTTTAATGCAAGTAAACAAGTATTCAAATAAAAGTTTTTAAGAAATTTTTATTAAAAAACTGACTAACTAAGTACATATATATATATATATATATATACTTATATTTTCCCACCTTAATTTACATCAAAGAGAAAATTTTTTAACAAAGAAAACTTAAAAATATAATTTTTACAAAATTATTTGATTTATTACAAAAAATTACACAATTTTTTAGGACATCATAATTTATAGTAAAGTAGATTGTTATTTAGTAATATTTTCTAATGTTTGCAAGTAAACATACTTAATTATTATTGCCTTAACTAATTGATTCGTATTAAAACATTTGTTCTGTTTGTACAAATGTGTCAAATTGTAAAGCACAACAAACATTAATAAAGTGGCTATACTAAAATATATCACTAAATTAAATAATATATATAAATTTTAATACAAACTTTTAAACACCTACTTTTATTTTAATTTTAGATCGAAACAAAAGTATTTCTTTTATAAATAATAACAATTGTTCAACTAGACACTGGTTGAACTAATAAAAAAAAATAAAATATAATAAATATTAAAATTTTTGGAAGCAATTCAAAAAATTCTAATTATATTCAGAATATTTTGTCATATAATTTTTATTTTTCAATAACAAATTATTTAATTTAATAAAATGTATAATATTGTAAAAATCTATAATATGTCAAACATATTTTTCAAACAAATCAATTTCCTTTTGATTGAACCTTGTAATCAAAAATAATTTTATGTTAAGTTAAGTAGGTATTTATGTATCTTTTCAAATTATACCCATCCATTATAACATCTAAGGACCAAATTTATTTCACATCCTAATACTTGTATACCTATTACAAATTATTACTGAATTTATTTAAATAGGCATATATATAAAATTTCATCAATTTTTTCAACATATTCATTTCTTTGTTTTGCAATATGTTGTAAAGTTAATGTTCTAAAATATAAGTAACCTAGTAAATAATTATATTTAAGAGGAAAAATACACCTACAACCAGACAAACACGGTTTTTATTAATTTAAATATTTCCAAAATGCAAAATCCTTCGGGATATTATTAAAAGGTATATATTTATACCTGAATAGGTAGTTTCTAAGAATTTTTTGTTTAAAATATTTTATTTATTTTTCCTTGTTTTTATTAATTTTTTTTAAAAGACTGCTATTTGAACCGAGATATATCTGAACATACCTAAAAGAAAAAAAAAAACAATTTTTATACAAGATAAAATAAAAATTATTCATCTTTCGCTTTTTTTTTTATATTATTTTAACAAAATTTTGTTTTTATTTTCCCTTTTTAAGTAATTTTTGAGTAATTCTTAAAGTACCTAATAATATATACTATGTAATGCATAATACAAAACCCTTGATTACTTTTCTAATTAATTATTTATTCAATCATTTTTATTTTATAGAAATAAATTCCGTATATCCATTGTTAAATTTGGTTTCAAGGTAGGTTCCTACTTAATGTTAACAATAATTGTTTTATATTAATATTAGTATATTATGTAAAAACGAACCTAATGAAGCTGTATGATGTGGATCACGTACAGCAGAGTTAAATTTCGAAAAATTCGGAACTGTAGCTGATGTATATAAATTCCTTTGATGATTTTTTAATAAATTTAAACTATTAAAGTTTCTTTTATTTATAAAATTATTATTGTGTATTTTATCAATAATTTTTATATTATTATTAAATTGTTGTAGCAGTAATGGTTTTTCTTCTTCATGTTGTCGTTGTTGTTTAAATGTTAACGGCGGTGATGTTGTAATATATTCTGTTGTTGTTCTTAAATTTTTTGATGTAATTGGTATGCTTAAATTATTGGTATTATTATTGATATTATCATTACCATTAAACATAAATAAATTTTTTCTTAAAAAATTTCCGATTATTGTTCTTGATGCTGCTGTTCTAATTGTTGTCATCATCATATTATTATTATTTACAAAATTACTACTAATATTATTATTATTAAATAATTTTAATTTATTTGTCAATTCTATAAGAGTTCGACTGGATAACATTGTAGCTTTAACAAATTTATGATTCATTTGATAATAGAAAAAATTATTATTTAACTACAATGTTTATTTAATTTTGGGTAGGTAATATAATTAATTTATTGAATGATGTCACGGATTTGAATATAATTCAAAAATATAAACAAAAAACTAATTCTGTAAATAACTATTTGAATATATCATACACCATATATAGACGGTTTATAATAATATTAGTATGTCAGAATGTGTGTACCAAAATCAACATAAATAATAATAAACTTTGGAAATTTTTTTTTTTTTTAATTTTAGAATTTTATAATTTTTTTTTTGTATTTTAAAGCATTTTAAATAAAAATCATTTAAATTATTTTTATCATTATAAATTTTTACATAACTTTTTATTGTCAAAGTTCCATATAAATTAAATATTCCAAATGAAATAAATTACATAAAAACATAAATTCTTTCCGCACACCAAAAAAAAAATTTTTCCAAGTAAACAAACAACCGACCGAACCGACTAAAATTAATGGAAGGTTCTTAATGCACTAACACATTCAACCTCATATTTATATAAAAAAGGTGCAAAAAAACATTTTTTTTTATTATGACAACTTAAATGTCAAAAACAGCTTGTTTTATGACAAAATAAAACAAATAAAAAGCACATTTGAATTTTAAGTTATAACACACAAGCGATTTATATTAAAAAAAACTGAATATATCAAAATTTTGGTATGTATAATAAACAAAGTTTTGTTTATATAATAAATAAATAAAATTTAAATAAGTCAAGTTAATATGAATGTAGAAATTAAATATTTTGATCTGATTGTTGTACACATCAAATTAAAAAGAAAATCACTTCTCAAAAACTAGGATTCCCCTGAAGCCTGAATTCAGAGAAAGTGCTTTTAAATATATGTTTTTCGTATAGATTAAGTCAGCTTAATATTCATTAAATCATGTAATATCGAAATAAATGTACAAAATAAATTTAAGAACATTCATTCTACTTAAGTTATAAATACTTCATAATATACATATAATTACACTATTATTTAAAAAAAAATTTAATAAATATGACGAAATTTACTTAAAATATATTTTATAAATAATTTAATAATCAATTTATTTTTGTACTTATGCGACATCTCTTGACAAATTTTTTATGTAGGAATATTTTAAAACAGTTTGGGAATATCTAAGAAAAAATAGTGTTTTGACTTTTGACAGTTCTTCAAATTATCAAAGTGACAGCATTTTGACACAACCGAAACAGAAAAATGTAAGCAAAGAAAACCTACTTGTAGAATTATTTAATGAAAACAAAACAAAATATTAAATCTTTTAAAAAATGGAAAAATTTTCATGTTTACATTGTGGAAAATGTTTTCGAACCAAATCAATATTGAATCGTCATTTACTATCGCATTTAGCAGTTAAACCATATCAGGTTGATTAATAGTTTATATAATATTTTTATTACTAAATTTTCAAAAATTGTTTAATTTTTTAGTGTAAAATATGTAACAAGGGATTTACCCAAAATTCATCACTATTACGACATCAAGCTGAAGTTCATATAAAAGAAAAGAAATTTCAATGCCCATACTGTGATTTAAAGTAAAGTTTTCGAATGATTAACTTTAATAAAATTATTGTACATATTTGTAATTATAAAAAAATTTTATTTTTAAGACTTTCTCAAAAAAATAACGTTGAAACTCATATTAAGCGATTGCATTCCGCAAAGAAAAAAGGTGCAATTAAACATGTGTGTCCTCATTGTACTTGTATATTCAATAAATTAAATAGTTTAAATCGTCATATTGCTCAAGCACATTCCAAATTGAATAAATCCATTGAGACAAATGATAATTCTTTTGGCATTTTAATCGAACAATTAAAAATGTTACAGCAAAATTCAAATGATATTGATATGAATTTAGAAACAGTTCCAGAAAAACTTTTATCAGATTCTAAAGACGAAGATTATTTTAATGAAATGAATAATCAAACTGAAATTTCAAATAATGTTCAAAACTTAGATAATAGTAATGATTTAATTGAGAAGAAACCTATACAGTATTTTTCGTGTTTACAATGTGGCAAAAAATTTCAAAGAAGATTTGATTTGTCTAGGTAGCTTTAAATCTTTTTTGCAAAATTTTTGTTGATCTTTAGTGGCTTTTTTTTTGTATTTGTAGACATGCTAGGATTCATAATAATATTAAACCATTTTCTTGCACAACATGTGAAAAATCATTTACGTTGAAATGTACTCTGGATAAGCATTTAAAAACTCATCTTGAAGTTGTTAAAAATTTCAAATGTGAAATATGTTTTAAAAAATTTGGAACAGAGATAATATTTAATAGGCATATGAAGTGAGTATTTTAGTTATTAAAAATTAATCTTAATTAATTTTTATTTTAAGGGTTCATTTTTTACCAAAATCTTTTAAATGTGTTTTATGTCCAAAATCATTTAAATTAAAGCAAAGCCTTACTGCACATGAAAAAATTCATGAATTAAGAGATTTTAGAGAAGATGAAATACGAAAAATACTAATCCCTCCAATAATAATTACAGATAAACCATTTATAGAAAATACAAATTATAAATATTCATGTTCAAGATGTGCTTTAAAATTTAAATCTTTAACACATTTAAGATATCATGAAGCCAAACATGTTGGAATAAAAAATTTTAAATGTAGTATTTGTAACAGGTAACTAATATAATTTTTTGATTAAAATATAAATTCTCTGTTATATATATTTATTTCCAGATGCTTTTTGACCAAAAGTTCATTAACTTGTCATACATTAGTTCATAATACAATTCGAGCTTTCAAATGTCAAATTTGTTCAGCTAAATTTAAATCATCAAGTAGCTTGAAAAGACACATTTCCGTCCATAATAATGATCGAAAATTTATGTGTGCATATTGTTCTAAAACTTTTAATCGCAGAAGTAATTGCCAACTACATATAAATACTCACATTAAAGAACTATTAATTAATTTAGGGTCTATTCCTAATAATAATAACCAACCATCAATAAATGAAATACCAAACTTATCATCGACAATAAATAATACACAAAGTAAATCAAAATTAATTGTACCAACAACAGATACTAGTGAAATATTAATGCATACGTGTAATGTTTGTAGTAAAGGTTTCAAAAAACCAAACGATTTAGAACGCCATATACGTATACATACTAAAGAAAAACCATACAGCTGTGATATATGCAATAAATCTTTTACAGTAAAAGGGACTCTAAAAAGTCACATGAGAACACATGATGAACACAAAAGTAAAATACTTTGTACTGTATGTGGTAAAGGTTATTCAACACAATCAGCATTAAAATTACATTTAAGATTACATACAGGTGAATTACCATTTCAGTGTGACTATTGTACAAAGTTATTTCGTACAGCCGGCCATAAAATAGTTCATATGAAACAACATATCATTAAGAATAAAAGTTTATTAAAAAAGAAAAATTAAGTACCTCAATAAAATAATATTTTATATATTTTAAAAAATTATTTTATTATGAAAAAGCAAAGAAATATTGAAAACCTAATTCAACTTTCCACTAAAATTTTTTGATCCTCGATTCATCCAACTAAAAGATTCATCCTTATTTACATGTTATAAAATTCGGTATACAATATTAAAAAAAAAAGTTTAATAATTTATATTTGGACTTATTCTCTGTTAAATTAATATTTATTTTCAGTTTAAATATCTTTTTTTTAAATATTTCAAGTTTACTGACTTTTCTTATAGTTCACTTTTCTTAAATAAATTCGTTAGGACTTTTTTAAATTATATATAAACTTGTAAACCAGATTTTATTTTTAAATTATTAATTAACATTCTTTTGTAGGGACTTTGAACTTTTCTAATTAAAATGTTTAGAGGGGTAAGGAACTTTTATTTGTTCGTATATTTTTTTTGTAAATTATTACTTTGTTATTTTGAATCTATTTCTTAAATTCAAACAGTTATTTTAAAGAATAATTTTTATACGACTTATATTAAATAATTTAAATAGGTTCTTTTTTATTTTTACTTTATATGACCCTATTATTTTGGAAATTTAGAATACGCTAAAAAAAATATAAAAAAAATTAATTTTGTTTTTTTTGTGCCAATTTTCTAATGTTGAAGTAATATTGTAGAAATTTGATTTTTATAACTAAACTTTAAGAAAAATTTTGATTAGTTTTTCTTTTTTTTTTTAATTTTGTTTAAGTTTGATAGGTTTAATGTCTCGAATATCACTTTTCTAACATTTTATGATTTTATTATATATAACGATGGTAATTTTAAATAATTTCACCCATTTTTTTTTTTTGATTTATTATTTATTCATAATTAAAATTATTGATATTTATTCTAACAAAAATCTCTATTAATTTTGTTTTTAATTAATTCAAAATGAAAATCATGCTTATTCATTATTTACTCGAAATAACAATTTAAAATCAATTCGAATTTAAATAGTTTGAACTGATTCAATTAAGTTTATTTTCTTTTAAAATCTGGGTCATTATTATAAATTCTCTTTGACCGTAAAAAAAGTATATTTCAACATAAGACAAATTAATGTTTGATAATATTCTGATTTAAAATATAAGCGTTAAATTAGTATTTTTTAACGATTCGTAATTTATTTGCTTTAATTTATTTATAAACTTTTTAATCGTTTTACTATAAAATTAATTCTACGACAAAAGTAGTAGAATATTTTTTTTTTGTTCTTTAGATAGAAAATAAATAAATGGATTTGGAAGCTTTCTTTTAGTCTTCTATTTTTTTTTTAATCTCATTTTATTGACGAAGATGTGACATTAAAAAAAGTAAAAATAAATTAAAAAAAAAAAAAATTGCTTTCAAATTAGGAGAAAATAAAAAAAAGGTCAGTAACCGATAAAATCAAATTAGTTTTTTTTTTATTTTACAAGAAAAGAAAAAGAACTGGTTTCCAAAAAAAAACCAAAATAAAAATGAATTTGTAATTACTATGTATTGATATCAGTATACAATTTGTAAATACGCCGTGCCCACAAGGGTAGAACTTGAACTTGAATATTGATTAAAATTAAAAAAAAAAGAAACAAAAGCATTAATTTAAGTTCGATAAACTAAGATTATATTTTATAATTACTCGAAACATTTATGTTCTTATTGTCTAATCTTCATGGGTACCTATCAATAGACTATGAACCAAATGAACTCATTACGACGGTTAGAACTTCGAAATTTCTTGAAAAGTCTGGTGTTTTTGTATGGGAGTCTCCCGATCCCGTAGTTGCCCCTTCTACAAACTTAATCTTACTTTTCATTGAGAAAGTATTCATAACCAATTGCATCAAAATCGGTTAAAATTTAAGCGACTTGGCGTGTTAACAGACACACATACAATTTTCGTAATTACGTAAAATGGAACAACTTTAGTTAGGACAGAGAACAAATTCTATTTATTTTTTTCACCTAGGAACTTATAACCTTTTTTCTATAGCATTGGTTATGTAAATTATAAAAATTATAGAAGATTGTGTAACTATAACATCTTCATTGTTTTAAAATAAAATGCATTGTATGTTATTATTAATATAGTTCGGATTCTTTAATTTTCGATTATACAACAAACTTTTACAAAATAATTTTACAATCTTATATGACAAAAAAAAAAAATATGAAAGTTTTAAAATTTTTAAAATTTATTGCTAAAATTCTGATCTGATCTGTTCATATCAGATCTCTCTCATTTTTAATGCAGTCAATGACCCACTTAATTTTATTTATCTTTTTTTTTATTTTTAAAGATAACTGATTTTAGTGCCGAAAAAACATGATTAATTTTTTTTTGTCAATAAAAAAAGGATAATTTCCTTCTTTTATTATAACAGGTTATTCTGTTGAAAAATGTTAATAACAGTGATGTTGATGTCCTGTTGTGAATTCATTTCATTGCGTTCTTAAATTATTTCAATTTTTGGGATTTTTTTAATTTGTTGACAGAATTTTAAACTTTGAAAAAATCACTATCAATATTTAAGAAAAATATCTAAGAAAAGACACAAGAAAAAGCCTAATATATGTTTGTGTGTAATAAAATCGTCATTAAGTAATCAAAAAAATAAAGTAAATTTAATTTTTTCGTTATCTTTTGAATCATAAAAACCAATAAACCAGAAGTTAAGAATCAAAAAAAAAATTTAAAAAGTTAAATTTATAAAATTATTTAAGAGAAAAGTATCCGTATAAAAGATATCCTCAGCTTCTTAAACGGATAATATGGAAATAAATTAGCAACAAAAAAGCTTAAAAACACTGTATTTTCTACTTGAAACAAATGTTTTTTTAATCAAAAACAAAAAGCAATTATAAAATAATAAAAAGTTTTCGGAACGTTTGCAAAAATCTTTTTTTAAAACTTTATTCGATGAGAACTTGCAAGGACTTTTCTTAAACTCATATTAATAAAAATAATCTTATATTAATAAAAATTAGATAAATTTAAAAATGGCGCAAAATGGATATTGTAAAAAATGAAAAATAATTATTGTCATATTTTGATATTCTTTCCAAATTCTCGGTCCGTCCCTAGATCACTAGAAACTTTAATTGATTTCTGTTTATTAGTTAAATAATTCTTCTGAGTATTCTTGACTTAATTATTTTCCGGATATCTAAAGAATAGAGAAATATTTGAACATAAGAAAAAAATACTTTTAAGTGAAAGATGACTAATATTAAAATCAACTGGTATGGTTGAACTATTTTTAAGAAGATCTTTAAAAAAGAGCAAGGATAATTGCAATGTACAGCTTTATTCTTAATTTAATACCAAACAAAAGTTTGTAGGCATAACAAAACCTTCTTAAATGAAAAAATTCGTAACTATTAAAAAATTAAAGTTCCTCTCTTAAGTCTTTCATTTTAATACATTAAAACTTATCACTAGATATTTTTCTTATTCTTTTAGCACTTGGAATAAAACTTTATATTCCTTTTACTATTGAACAAAAAATCATCATCTTTTCTTAATCTAAAAATTCAAATATGTTAATACATTTTACTGTAAGTATATCATTAATCAATTTTTATTTTGTTTTATTGATTCTGAATAAATCCTTAATTTTCATTATCTCACACCTTAAAATCACTATAGATACATTGACCTACAAAAAAGGAAACTAAAAGTTTAATTTTTTAATCAAATTAAATACAAAAAATTACTATATTTCATCAGAACCAAAAAAAAAAAAAATCTGGAAACGTAAACAAAAATGTAACGAAAATCACACCTTAAAAAAATACAGAACACAAAGTTTTAAATTAAAGGTAAAGAAATTTTTGCACTAAAAAAAAATAAAATATTCAAATTTCTTTTCCTTTATAAATAAAAATTTTTTTTAGAACCCAGAATTCAAAATCGGTACAGCATCTTATGTCTGCTAATGAAGAGTTGAAAAGAACAATATTTAAATTTGAAAAGTTAGTTACTCATGCCAATTATACGTTCAAGAGGGAGTTATTAATTAAATTATTATTTACTTTATCTACAGAATTATGCAAATTTTTATCCGCATTGCTATAAAGGATGGGTTGTTAAACAAAAAGTTTTTTTTTTAATTTTATGGTAAGATTCTCCATAGTTTCAATTGCGTGATACATACATAATATTGTATAGTAAAAAATAAATATTTTTATTGAACCTACGATGTTTTCACCCTTTCCTTCCACATGAAAATATAATGTCCTATTACTTTGTAACCCTATTATCATATATTATATATATATAATTATGTAAACTAGTTGCTTACACTGTCTTAACTAAGGATGTTGTTGGCATGTTAACTTTGCATATATTTAGAAGAATCTCTAATTTATAAGAATTATCATCCCTGAATCTCTAAATCCTGTTTACAATTGTAATATTCTTTAGAAACAATACAATATCTAAATCTGCTAAAATTTAAAAATGTATAAATGCAGGGTAAAAATTTTTGAAAATAATTTATAATAGAAGTAATTGCAATTTTTTGTGAACATGGTGAATAGATTTTGTGTCAATAGCCTTGTTTTAACCACTAATATTTCAAGTTCTTCATTTATATCCTTCTCCCAAGAATGTTGATTTTATGTATGAAACTAGGTTAAATTGCATTTTTAAAGTTTTAGCTATTCTAGCTAAAAACTAAAAGCATTCAAACTTATTATCAGTTTTTTCTTTAAGTGATTTAAAGACAGACATACTAACAGGGGAATGACATTAAAAATGCTACAGAAATATGAAATTTTTTAAAAATAAATCAAAATTTTTTTTCCTATTATAAAAGTAATAACAAATTAATAATACTTTTAATTAATTTTTTTTCCAAATTTTTCAAAATTTATCTTTTAAGATAACAGCAAATTAATAAAATAAAACAGCAATCATTAAAAAAAAAGCATATAAAAAAATAACAATTTAATAAAGAACATCGCAACGTCTCGCGATAACTTTCCTTTTAATCCAGAAAGAAAAACAGAATTTATTTTTAAGGTGGTAGTAAAATATGCGAGAACAAAGAATTTGTCGTAATACGGTTTAGGATGGCAAAATATTCCAACAAGAACAAAAAATATAAAAAAAAAAAATTTTTTCCCTATACTGGGTTCTTTAAATTTTTTTTGTATTCTTTTCTTATTCCGTTTTTCTGTTTTTATTACTTTTTTTTAATTTTTGGTATAAATAGACCACCGAATATCTTTAGAAGACTTAGTTCTTTTTGAAATACTGTTGGATCACGTTCGAAAACCGAAACCTTTACAAAATACAGAAATATACAAGAAACGGTTTAAAATCTTGAGTGTATTATTCGGTTTTTTGGGCGGTGAATTTAAAAAAATTTAAAAATTAGGAAAAAAACCAAAAAGAGACAATTAGTGAAAATAAGTGATAAGTTATAAATAAATATAGTTCAGAAATTGCATTTTAACAACTACATTGAAGCACAGGATTACAATTGGATTATAGAAGTTTAAAGAAAATTGAATAAATAAAAGAATTATGGTGTGAAATTTAAAATATTTTCTGTGTTGGCAAGAACAGAATTTTAAAAAATTAAGAACAAACACAAAAAAAAAGGTACATATTGTTAAAATAAATCAATCGCATTTCGTGATTAAAATTTGTGATTTTGAACAGTAAAAATCTAAAAAAGCCAAAATTTTAACATAACAATATAAATTTAAATGCTAATTTAATGGATATATAATAAAAAATAAATTAAAATAAAAATAACCACTTTGTTTTTAAGTGTTAAGAATAAAATATCGGTAACCAAAATTCTTTTTAAAAATGGTTTTTTGAATTTTCTGTAAATTTTTAAAAATAAAGTTATCTCATGAATAAAAATAATTTAAATTTTTGTGAGTTTTTTACCAAATAGAACCTTTAATCTAACAATGAGAGAAGATTTTGACTAACTACAATTTTAAAAATTTAAAAAACTTTGTTTCAAAGTTAGGAATTTCTGGAAATGGAGCATATACAAAAACTTAATTATTTTTAACTTAAAAATAAGTATAATGCAAATTTAAAATGTAGGCTTTGGTTGATTTTAAAAATTCTTTACATATAATTTGAAACAATTAAATTTTTTCATGCAATTGAATTATTTCTTAAACGATATTTTCAGAATATGATAACATGACATACCAATTGAAAAATTATTGATTCTTACCCATTTTAATCTCTTGGTTTTTGGTAAAAAAAATTTATTCTGGATCGAAATGTACCCAAATTTACTTTATGTTATTAACTTATAAAAATTTTCAGCTATATTTTAAATAATAATTCTTAAAAAAAACTACTCCTTAATTTAAAAAATTAAAGATTAAATAATGCATCCACGTTTTTTAATATATGTATTTTGATTAAATTAAAACAATCTATATCTTCCTCTTAATTTCGTAGTTTTTTTATTATATTAATTTAAAAAAGAAACTTAAAACTTTTAAAAATTTCATTTTAGAAAGTAAAGTTCTAAGATGTTTTATTGTTTTAAACTTTTAATATATTTCTTTTTAATTAAATTTAAAATTCAGAAAATTTTTATTGATAATCTAATTCCCTACTTTTTTTTTGCAGTTTAATTTCTTGAATATTATAATGAATAATTTTCATATAAAAGACATTTTTTTATTCTTTCATTTTTAGCACAAATAAACAAAACTTAAATTTTTTACAAATTTTTTTTTTTTATTTAAATTTTACAATATCAACAAATAAAAGAGAAAACTTATTTAAATTTCATTAATAAAATATAGGATTAATAGTATATAATATATATATAAGATTGTAAAACTCATAAATAAGAACACACATTCTTTTTTAAAATTTAAATCCAAATACAAAAATAACGGTCTTTTTTTTTTATATATATAAGATTTTATATCAGAACATTTCAAACAAATAAATATGAATCATCAAAAGTAGAATTAAAAAAATTCAAAATTTCATATCGATCCATAAGTTCTTAAATTATCTGGGATAAACAAATTCTATATTACACAAAATCAAAAGACTTAAGAGGCAAACCTTCTTTTTTATTTCTTGTTTTTTTTGACTTTTTTTATTGCAAAAAATTCAATATATTTGTTTTTTGTTATTTATTATTATTTTTTAATTAAAAATGTTCTCGATTCTATCGTATAAATAACGGAAAATCGATTAAATAAATTCTGCTTAAATTATAAATACAAAATGTTAAAAGCCTTTTAATTTATTCATATTATAAATTTCTTGAACTTATAGATAGTTGAGTACATTCAAACCTTGTATATCTGAATACATGATCTATAAGAAGATTAATGTACTTATAGGTATTGGTAAAAGTACGCCAAAATACCGTGAAAGAAGAAAATAATAAAGAATAGAAAGAAAAAAAAAGAAAATAATGGTGTAAATTTTGATTCATAATTTTTATTTTTATTTTATTTACCTTTAAACACTCAATGAGTAAATCACTTAATGTACATTATACAACCACTCAGACTAAAGAATACCATTTGTTTTTTAATAAGAATCAACAAATCAACGTTCTTTACAAGATATTAGTGTAAATAAATAAAGGTACAATATTAACATCTCTTTAATTATTTTTTATTATTCATTCAAATACTCTTATAATATTTACAAATAAATGGTTTTTTTTTTTATTTTGTTAATATCAATTCAAGTAGCACTAAATTAACTTATATGTATCTTTAAGATACCAAAATAAAAGCCAAGATAAAAAGAGATTAAAAGTAAAAACATGAAATATAAAATTTATGCTTTCCATATAAACTAAACATCATACCATTATCATACCATACCATACCATTATCTTGAAGAAATTTTTTTTGTTTTCTTTTTTTGTCTACGTTGAATTTCTATCTAAAATTTATCTCAAGATACATAACCATTTTTTTTATGTTCTCCTTACGCTTATTTATAAATCGAATAAATTATGTTTTGTTTTTGTTATTGTGATTTTCGAACCTTATTTCGATCGTTTGCATAGATATTTGTTTTTTTAATCGATTGCGTCTCATAATATTATCACAGTCATTTATTAATTGACTGGTTACCTTATATGTATCTTTTTTTTTTATGTGAGTTGTGGTTTGTTATGGCTACTTTTACCTCAAGGTGAATTGAATGGAAGTGAGAATATTGATAGAATATTATTAAAAATGGAAGGTGTAAATATAGGCGATATTATGATATTTTAGTTTAATATCGTATAGGAAAAAAAAATAAAAGAAACTTGTTTTTAAAAATAATTTTAGTATGAATAATAATGAGGGATTTTCTCTGTTAACAAAAATGTTTAACTTGTTTAGACCATCTGTATGATTTGAAATTTTTTTTATATAGTTTTTTTTTGTTTTGTTATAGTTTTGTACTGGTCAAGTTATGCTTCCAGTTGGGATATAAAAAATTGTTTATTGTTTACATATTTACAAGTGGCGCTAAAATATTATAATTTTATTTATATACAAAAAAATTATAGTTATAGGTGTTTATTTACACATGTTATGTGTGGATATACATATATAATTGAACTTGAAAATAATTTTTTTTTAACTTTTTATGTTGAGGTTTTAAGATACAAAATACATTGGTAATTAATTAATATATGGGATTTTGAATTTTAAAGTTTTTTGTTTTTTGAGTTTGAAAGCTTATATAGATTCATATAATTATATTGATTTAAATGGGAATTAGGTATAATTTATTTATGGAAACTTATGTGATCACTGTTGTAGATGTTAAGTTTATTCAAAAAAAGATTTCGTGTGATTTGAAAATGATATCCAAAAGTTAGACAAATTAGATAGAAAAGTTTTATGGAATTGTTGGATTTTCTTCATCTAATAACCAGATACAGTTGTTCTAATGCTATTCCCTATAGTGCCTTTTAATTAAATATTATTTAACTTGAATACCTTGAGAGATTGAAGAGTTTAATTTAAACAGCTGAATATCCAATATGGAATTTCCGATACTCTGTATGCTAGCTTATTTATAACAAAATTAAAAGATTAGTATATCAAAAGATTTTCAGTCAGTTCAAATACAATATTCTAGGCTTTATTACATACAAAATTGTATCTGTATTAAAAAAAATATATTTTTAAAATTTTATAATACCTAATAAATCAAATTAAAATTTTAAACTAGTTAAATATCAACTTTATTGTCCATTTAAAAACATTCCATTGTATTGAGACTTTGATTACTACATAAGGTTAATTTTGGTATAAAAACAATATTTCAAATAATCCCCCTAAGCACGTTTCGATTATTTTTGAAAAGTCTTCTTAACCATTAAAATCCAATAAATATTTCAAAAATATATATATATATAAATATAAATTTCTCATCACCTTAACACCTTTTTCTTTGGCTTTGCATTCTCAATAATTAAGGAAAATAATTCGAAAATAAATTGTATTTACAAAGAAAAGCGAAATTATAGATTCTATACGTGTACCTTTTAAAATGATATTCAAGTCTGGCATGCATTTACGGAAATTTAATGAATCATATTAATGTAATATTCATTAAAAATTTATGAATATTTTGTTTTGTTAATAATTTTACAAATACGATTGTACTTTAGTATATATTTGTAAATAATGTAATTGTGATCTTAAATAACATTCAACAAAATTGAATTATGATTGGGTTGTGTTTTAAAACCAACAAAAAAAATCTAAACAATTCCAATAGTTTATTTGAAATAAATAATAAACAAAATTGATTGAAATTTATTAAGGTCTGTTGGTCATTAGCCCAGAAAAAAATATAAATATTAAAATTCATATCACATTTTCTTCGTTTTTCTGTAGACGCGTAAATGTAGAATTGCTTTAAGTTCTAAATAGAGGCATTTCACTGCTTCCAACAATATATGATATTATTAACATATTGTTTAAAGATTCTTTGTTGTTGAGCTCAAAGACACTTTTTTAAAAAAAAAAAATTGTATTGAATTTTTTAAAAATATTTATTTTTAATTTCATTTCAGTTTGAACACTGAACAATAAAAGTACACCGTTACAAATTTGATTAAAATAAAACGAATTCAAAATGATTTTATTAAATGGAGCAGCAGTAATGCTGGTAAATATTTTAAATATAAAGAAAAAAAAACTTAAGATATTAATTTAAAATAAATATTTTATTTTTATTTTTTAAAGCTCAATCTATTATTAGTACATGGATTTCATGAACCTGGTCATGGAGCACCATCTTTTCTTAGGAATGCAGTTGAAAGTATGACAAAAGATTCAACAGACGAAACTGAATCATTTCTAATGAAAAATTTAGCAAAATTTTCAATTAAACCAGAATATGGTGATTTATTTTTACCATTACGTAGTGCTGTGGAAACTGTACCATCAATTGGACCAGAAGATGAAATATCAAATTTGGGAAAAACTTTTGTACGTTCATCAGTTGAATCGATACCAGTGCATTCTGAAGACTCATTAAAATATATTGCCGAAGAATCACATCCAGATGCAGTTTATGTTGATAATATTCCAATGTTAAAAAGAATGCCATCTAAATCGAATAAAAATAGTGGAGAAAAATATGCTGCATTTGTTATACCATCACAATATGAAAAAAATGATCCACAACCATATCGTTATGGATCACCATATCAACAAATTGTTGATGTCAATTCATTCCGGCCACAAGTAAAAGAAGCAACTCTATTTGAAAAATTACGTGCTAGTGATAAAGATTATAATTCAAAACCAAAAGTTTTATGTTATTTTACGAGTTGGGCACATTATAGAGATGGTGAAGGTAAATTTGCACCAGAAAATGTTGATACTGAATTATGTACAGCATTAATATATTCATATGCATCATTGGATCCAGATTCATTATTAATAAAACAATTTGATCCATGGGCCGATAATGATAATGATTTGTATAGAAGAACAACTTCTTTGGATATTCCAGTACTTGTTGCTATGGGTGGTTGGACTGATTCAACTGGTGGAAAATATTCTAGACTAGCTGCAAGCGCTACAGCTCGAAAACAATTTGCCTCAAATTTAGTTTTATTCTTAAAAACATACGGATTTAAAGGCATACATTTAGATTGGAATTATCCAAAATGTTGGCAAAGTGATTGTAAAAAAGGACCATCAAGTGATAAACCAAACTTCTCAAAACTTATTGCTGATATACGTGCTGAATTTGATCGTTTTGATCCAGATTTACAATTAGGTATTGCAATTTCGGGCTATAAAGAAGTTATTGCCGAAGCATATGATTTAAGAGAATTATCTAGAAATGTTGATTATCTTACTGTGATGTCATATGATTATCATGGAGCTTGGGAAAGACAAACAGGTCATGTTAGTCCATTATATGCTAAGCCAACAGATAAATATCCTCAATACAATACAGATTATACGATGCAATTACTACTAAAAAATGGTGCACAACGTGAAAAATTGATTATGGGTATTCCATTCTATGGACAAACATTTACACTTAAAAATTCTTATAATTCGTTAATGGGAGAAGGAACAGCGTCTGTTGGACCTGGTGAACCAGGTGAATTTACAAAACAGCCGGGTATGATGGCTTATTATGAAATTTGTCAACGTATACGAAAAAATAAATGGTTAGTCGGAAGAGATTCCACTCATAAGTCTGGCCCTTATGCAATGCTTAGAGATCAATGGGTAGGATATGAAGATACAGCATCTGCAGAAGCTAAAGCTCGTTATGCATCTAATAATGGTTTTGGTGGAATAGCTGCTTGGACAATTGATTTAGATGATTTCAAAAATAGATGCTGTGGTGAGTCATTCCCATTGTTAAAAGCAATAAATCGAGCTTTAGGACGTTTATCAACTCCTCCTCCAAGTGGAACAAATTGTCAAAGACCACAGGAACCTGTAACTCCAGTGGCTCCCGTAATGACAACTGTTAGTGAAAACGGCTCACCACCTGTACACGAACACACAACATGGCCTTCATGGAATCCAAGTTCAAGAAAACCAGAAACCAGTACAAGATGGCCTTTAACTTCAACAACAACTACAAGAAAACCACAAGTAACTGAATCATCTACTTGGTGGCCGCAGCCAACTACAACAAGAACTACAACAACAAAAGCTCCACCAAAAAGAACTACACTTTCCACAACAAGTACAAAAATTACCACTACAACCAAAAGAACAACTACTGCAGCACCATCAGAACATACAACAATTCCATTCCCTGCTGTTATTATGCCAGGGAGCTCCGGTGAAGGAAGAAAATGTGATGTTGGTGAAGTTAAACATAATCCAAGTAATTGTGAAAGTTACTATCAATGTGTATTTGGTGAAATGAAATTACAATACTGTGCCGGAGGATTGCATTACAATGAAAGAATAAAATTATGTGATTGGCCAGAATCAGCAAAATGTGAAACAAATAAAAGAACAGAAGTTGTTACAAAAAAAACAACAACAGCCAAACCACACCCAAAACCTACTACAACTAGAGTAACATCAACAACAACAAGAAAAGCAACAACAATGACAACTAAAATTGCAAAGAGAACTACCAAAAAACCTTTACCAACTAGCTCTAGCTTGCCATTTGGAGCTTTAACTAGCTGTGAGAATGGAATGTTTTACCCACATAGAGAATGTGATAGTTTCTATATATGTGTAAATAACCGCAAAATTACACAACAATGTGGACCTGGTTTACAATGGAATATTAAAGAAAGTAGTTGTGATTTTGAAGAAAATGTTCGATGTGTTTCAGTTACACTTTACAATCAACTTTTAAAAAAATCACCATCATATTTAAGATCTAATTTAGTAAAATCTCTAATGGACGATCCATGCGAAGGCAGTATTTTTGTAGCATATCCAGGGGTTTGTAACCAATACCTTATATGTAATTGGAACAGATTGGAAGTTGCAAATTGTGCTCCTGGTCTTCATTGGAATTCAAATGCATTAGTATGTGACTGGCCTGCGAACGCACAATGTACTGAGGATGCTTCCAGTGGTGATTTGCCAGAAGAAATTGATGTTGAAATTGAAAATGATATAAATAATCAAGTTACAACGAGACGCCCAAGCTATGCTCCAACTCTTGGTTCAACAACAACTACTAAACGTCCTGTATTCCCAATAGATAAACCGGTTCTTGAACCATTATCTGGTTATTATAAAGTTGTATGCTATTTTACTAATTGGGCTTGGTATCGTAAAGGACTTGGCCGTTATACGCCAGATGACATTAATACCGATCTTTGTACACACATTGTCTATGGATTTGCAGTTTTAGACTATTCAGAATTGACAATTCGAACTCATGATTCCTGGGCTGATATTGATAATAAATTCTATGAAAGAGTAGCTGCCCTCAAAGATCGAGGGGTTAAAGTAAGTTTAGCTTTAGGTGGTTGGAATGATTCACAAGGTGATAAGTATAGTCGTTTGGTTAGAAATGCTGCAAGTAGGAGTAAATTTGTTAGACAAGCTTTAGATTTTGTTGAAAGATATGGTTTTGAAGGCTTAGATCTAGATTGGGAATATCCAGTTTGCTGGCAAACTGAATGTAATAAAGGCTATGCAGATGAAAAAGAAGGATTTACAAGCTTAGTACGAGAATTGTCACAAGTGTTCAGACCCAGAGGATTGCTGTTATCAACTGCTGTATCTCCAAGCAAGAAAATTATTGATGCTGGTTATGATGTTCCGGAAATATCTAAATATTTTGATTGGATTGCTGTTATGACTTATGACTTCCATGGTCAATGGGATAAAAAAACTGGTCATGTTGCTCCATTATATTATCACCCAGAAGATACTTACGATTATTTTAATTCTAATTTCTCAATTAATTATTGGATTGAAAAAGGTGCACCTTCGCGTACAATTGTTATGGGAATGCCTTTGTATGGCCAATCATTTACATTATCTAATAAAGCAATTCATTCACTAAATGCTGATGCTCCTGGGCCTGGACAAGCTGGTGAACATACTAAAGCTGCTGGATTCTTAGCATATTATGAAGTAAGAAAAACAATTTTTAAATTAGGCATAATTAAAGTTAATCTTTTTATTTTTTAAATAGATTTGTGATCGTGTTAATTTCCGAAATTGGAACGTTGTTAGAGATGAAAAAGGACGTATGGGTCCATATGCCTACAAAGATAACCAATGGGTTTCATATGATGATCAAGAAATTTTAAGACGAAAATCTCAAATGGTTCGTGATTTAAATCTCGGTGGTGGAATGGTTTGGGCATTAGATTTAGATGATTTTAAAAATCACTGTGGTGAGGGTGTGCATCCATTACTAACAACAATTAGGGAAGTTTTAAGAGACCCTCCTGGAGGACAAGAGGCCCCTTGTAAGTAAAACATATTTAATTAAAGGAAAAAAAATTATTAACGAACATTTGTAGCTGCTCCAACTTATACCGAAATCGATAATGAAAATAAAGAAGAAATCACACCTGAATTAGTTGAAACAAGCGATTATGAAGATTGCTATGATGAACAACATGAAGAAGTTATCCCTGACAACATTGAAACAAATATTGTTTTGGTAGAACCAACATCACCAGGTGACTCTGAGATTGTTGATGCACCAACTGCAAATTCAGAAGACTATTTTGATCCAAATATGGAAGTGGAGCAAAGTGGTTTAGGATCAGGTCAAATTTTGAACCAAATGAATAATGATTTTAAAGTTGTGTGCTATTTTACTAATTGGGCATGGTATAGACAAGGAGGCGGCAAGTATCTTCCAGAAGATATTGATGGTGATTTATGTACTCATATAGTTTATGGTTTTGCTGTATTGGATCGTGATTCATTAACTATTAAACCTCATGATTCATGGGCTGACCTTGATAATAAATTTTATGAGCGAGTTGTTGCATACCAATCGAAAGGAATTAAAGTAACGGTTGCCATTGGTGGTTGGAATGATTCTGCAGGTGATAAATATTCTCGCCTTGTTAGAAATCCAAGTGCACGTGCACGATTTATTAAACACGTAACTGAATTTATTGAAAAATATGGATTTGATGGTTTAGATCTTGATTGGGAATATCCAGTTTGTTGGCAAGTTGACTGTAAAAAAGGTTTTCCAGATGAAAAAGATGGTTTTACTGACTTAGTAATAGAATTATCTAAAGCATTTAGACCAAAAGGACTATTATTATCATCAGCTGTCTCACCCAATAAAAAAGTAATAGATGCTGGTTACGATGTACCACAATTATCTTATTACTTTGATTGGATTGCTGTTATGACATACGATTTCCATGGACAATGGGATAAAAAAACCGGACATGTTGCACCAATGTATGCAACACCCGATGATGATCCCACTTTTAATGCTAACTTCACAATCAATTATTGGATTGAAGAGGGAGCTGATAGTAAAAAATTGATTATGGGTATGCCAATGTATGGACAATCTTTTTCATTGGCTGAAGTCAGCAATCACGGTTTGAACGCTCCAACATATGGAGGTGGCGAAGCTGGTGAAGCAACTAGAGCTCGTGGTTTCTTATCGTATTATGAAATTTGCGAAAATATTCTTAATAAAGGATGGACTGTAGTAAGAGATAAACGTGGGCGTATTGGACCATATGCTTATAAGAGAGATCAATGGGTATCATTTGATGATGCGGCTATGATTAAACATAAGAGTGAATTTATAAAAGCAATGGACCTTGGTGGTGCTATGATATGGGCCTTGGATTTAGATGATTTCAAAGATTATTGTAATTGTGAAACATATCCGTTATTGAAAACAATTAACAGAGTATTGAGAAATTATCCTGGGCCTGATCCAAGATGTAAATTAGAAGAAAAAGCCGAAAGTAAGTCTTGATATAAATATAAAATAACCGTTCAATATAAATAAAAATATATTTCAGTTGAATCAGATATAGTACGAACAACAACTTTAAAACCACATAAACAATCAACTGTATGGTGGTCACCTCCATCAACAACAAAGGCTCCAGCAAAACGAACAACTAATGAGCCAAATACAACACGTCGTCCAAATAAACCAGCTGAAATCGGAAATGAAATTGATAATGAAGAACCACAAAAATTAGATTGTGCCGGACGTAATTTTGCACCACATCATAGAGACTGTAATAAATTCTACACTTGTCAGTTTGGAGTTTTGGCTGAACAAAGGTATATATAAAACTAACAATATAATATATGTGAATTTTTGATTAATTGTTTTCAAATTTTATGTAGATGTCCAGATGGTCTTCATTGGAACGTTGATCATTGCGACTGGCCGCAAAAAGCAAATTGTGCTGTTTCAGATCGAATGACAACAACAAAAAAGACAACCCCAAAACCAACAACACCAAAAGTTGAAGAATTTACAACTCGAAAACCATGGATGAGCACAAGTCAAAAACCTTGGATGAGTACTAAAAAGCCAGAACAGCGTCCTGGACCAACTACAGAACCTTTACCACCAGTTGTTAAACCAGATGAAAAATTTAAGGTTGTTTGTTACTTTACAAACTGGGCATGGTATAGACCTGGAGAAGGCAAATATAAACCAAGTGATATAGATGAAAATCTATGTACTCACATTGTTTATGGATTTGCTGTATTGAACAGTGCAACTTTAACAATTAAAACCCATGATTCGTGGGCTGATATTGATAATAAATTTTATGAAAAAGTTGCTGAATATAAAAATCGTGGTATTCGTGTAACATTGGCTATCGGTGGATGGAATGATTCATTAGGCGATAAATACAGTAAATTAGTTAGAGATCCGGAGGCTAGAGCTCGTTTTGTCAGTCATGTTGTTGAATTTTTAGAGAAATACGGTTTTGAAGGTTTAGATTTAGATTGGGAATATCCAGTTTGTTGGCAAGTTGACTGTGATAAAGGAAAACCAGATGAAAAACAAGGTTTTGTTGCATTAGTCAGAGAATTGTCAATAGCATTCAAACCAAAAGGATTACTTTTATCAGCTGCTGTATCACCAAGTAAAAAAGTTATTGATGCTGGTTATGATGTACCACAATTAGCAAAATATTTTGATTGGATTGCTGTAATGACATATGATTTCCATGGTCAATGGGATAAAATGACTGGACATGTTGCACCAATGTACTATATGCCTGGTGATAAATATGATTATTTCAATGCTAACTTTTCAATAAATTATTGGATTGAAAAAGGTGCACCACCACAAAAAATAATTATGGGTATGCCAATGTATGGGCAATCTTTTACATTATCTGATTCAAAGAATAATAGTTTAAATGCACCTGCACCAAGTGGTGGAAAAGCTGGTGGCTTTACAAGGGCTAGTGGTTTCTTAGCTTATTATGAAATTTGTGAAAGAATAAATAATGGTGGCTGGACCGTAGTACGAGATAAAGAAGGACGTATGGGACCATATGCTTATTCGGGAAATCAATGGGTATCATATGATGATGTTGAAGATATTCGAAGAAAATCACAATATATTAAACGTATGAATTTGGGTGGTGGTATGATATGGGCATTAGATTTAGATGATTTTAGAGGACGTTGCGGCTGTGGTAAACATCCATTGCTGAGAACTATTTCACAGGAATTACGGGGAATAACGGGTCAAAGAGCGAATGATTGCACATAAATGTAAATAGACATTAAGGTTTTATTTTTAGGTTTTTAGATATTAAACAAAAAATAAAAATAAAAAATTAAAATGTTCTCATAAAAAAAAAGTATATGAACCTGAAAAATTGTTTATTTGAAAAGAATTTTTTTTGAAAAAAATTATCATACAAAATTTTAATTTAAGAAACGATATAAAAAATAAAAATAATTTTTATAAAATTTTAAAAAAAACTCACATTTGACAGGTTTATGTGCCATGACAAAATAAGCTTGAAATAAAATTAAAGAAAGAAAATAAATATAAGAAAAATAAAAATGATAAAGTCTGAAATTTTATTTTTATTTTCATTTATTATTCAGTATAAAAAAAAAGGTATAGGTACGGAATTCTCCATTATGGGAATACAAAGTAAATAACGGTAAGAAATCGAAAAAAAATTTTTTTTTTATTTTAGTTGTCTTTAAAGTTCTCTAAAAGTTTTTATTTTGGTTTTTTATTTGGATTAATGCAATATAAAAGTATTTAACTAAGTGTTATACAATAAAAAACAAATTTCAATTCTCATCAACATGTTTATTTAATAAACATGTATAATGTATACAAGAGAAAATAAACAGGCGCACTTAAAAAAAAAAAGAGAAATTAAATTACAAACTTTTATACGCTTATTTTATGGTTCTCTTTAATTTTAATACTGTTTAATGCGTTAGGTTGGTTTTACATTTCATATCCTTGTTTTGTCTTAATTTTCTTGTGTTTTTTAATTATCGACAGGAGGTGTTCCCAATTCTCAACTCTTCTCATATTTTGAGCTAGTAAAATTTTTTCTAATGTTGAAAAACTGTGGTTTTATTTTAGAACATGGTACACTACGGTTAATGGGAACTCTAAAATTTGTAGTACAACATAATTTCAGTTTTCACTCCGTTATTCCTCAGTTAAATTTTCTTTCAATTGAAATTCATTTAATTTATAGAATTTTCAATTGTGATCAATTTGACAGTTTAAAAAAGTGTGTTTTAAAATTTATATTAAAAAATATGCAGTCTTCCCTAACAAATCAGTTTTATTTTTTGTATATATTGTTTTTATTAAAATATATTAAATTGAATAATAATAATAAGTATTCAAAAGTTAACTTACACGATTTTTGAATATAAACATAAAAAATTGATAGAAACAATTAATTTAAAATTAAGAACATAGAAAATGATTAATAAAAGCTTGATTTTGAACGAATGTTTAAAAATTTAATTGACTAATGTTTAAAATTATAGTTTTTTAAAAAAAGATTCCTTGATATTAAAGACACTGATGTATTTTTATCATTGCTTAATTATTTATGAAAACTTGCATTTTTAATTTATATTTATTTTTCAATAATATATTGTGTAATATATTATTTCGATTTTAAGTATTAAATATTATAAGTTAATATTGGCTTAAAAAAAGATTTGCATTAAAAAAATATCTATTTTATGATAATACTAATTTTAAATATATAAAAGATTAATTTTATCAGCTGAGTGGCACAGTGGTTAGAGCGCCGACCTTTCATGCGAAAGGCCCTGGTTCGAATCCCAGTGAAAGTGAAAAAAACTTTTCTGGTTTTTAGCTCGACTCAGCTACCATTCGCCATTGGGTTTAAATTAATGGCTTAATAAATAATTATATATCTTTAATAAGAAATACATTAATAAAATATAAATAAATACAAAATATAAACAAATAGTTTAATTGAATAACATAACTCACAGATATAGAACACCATATAATTCAAATACAAAATATTAAAATATAAACAAAAATAGAATTGTATGTATTGAAAATCTAAGTAGTAATGTATAGTATATAAATAGTATGTAATGGATTTCATTAAGATCAATTCTAATAATACGAATATAATATGACCCCCTGTTCCAACATGTACCTATGGTATAGACAGGCTTATAAGCCTAACAATTGCAAAGTTAGCCCTTAAAAAAAAAAAAATAGCCAAAAAAAGTAAATATTGTGGTGATTTTATAAAACTTCAACTTCAAATAAAGTTATTAATACAATATCAAGTAATATTAAGTTTTTAAGAAAAACATATATTTATTAATGAAGGATTGAATTATTTAGTACTTAATATTTAATAGTACAATGAAATACAATTTTAAAGTGATTGAAAAATTTAGTTTTATATTCTAGGTGGTAATTGGGTTTTTAAAAGTGTTAAGAACCATATTCTTTCATACATTTTTAAAGGTTGATATAAATTCTAGAGTTCTCAGATTAATATATTAACCAAGCGTTTTATATAAGTAATAATATAAAACATATAACCTAACTTATTTAACAATATTCCTAAATTATGATGCACATCTAAATTTGTCAGAATTAATGTAAACTTTAAACTACCTTCAAACATAGCAACAAAAAATAATCTTTTATGCTCAAACCCGTATTATTCGCGTGCTATAAAACCGTATTATTCTGTGGAAACTTTTATAAGGACCAAAAGTTTGTTAAATATATTTTATGGCGTATTATTAGACTTATTTTTTGTCTACTAGACAAATATTAACAACTAATTTTTATTTTTAACCAGGTAATAGATATAAATAAAAATAAAATTATGTTGCATTATAACAAAAGTACCTGAAAATATTCATTTAAAATTTAACTATTAATTAAATTAGCAAATGGTATCAAATTATTACCTGTAAGTATGTTTCAAAAGTGTCCGTGTTGCTGTATAAAGTTCACAAGATTTTATGAAGACTATACATTAACTATTCAAAATCCAAAGCATAAACACGTGATTTATCTTAAGAATTTGCAATTATTAATTTTTAAAATTTTACAACAATATTTCAAAAAAAAAATTTAAAAGTTAACGAATTAAAATTTTTAACATAAAAAACAATATATATCTAAATAATGGCATTAAATTTTTTATATGAACCAATTGTTTTATCAAATCGACGCGTGCTACCAAATCACGATGAAGTTAATGCAGCTCTTGCTTTATTAATGTTAAGTAATAATGTTGCTGCAAATTCAAATAATATGTACAATATTACACCGACAACACCACAAGCATATATTATTAGAAGAAATTCAAGATCAATTGAAGCTCTAAGCGAGGTGTTTAACATTAAAAGTAAAGATAAACAAATAGAATTCTTAAAAGATATGAAAAGAACTCCAGATACATGCGAGAAAAATGAAAATCAATCTTCAAAAGATAATAAAACAAACAAAAAATCAAGACAAGAATTAATGAAAATTTCGAGAAAAATCTTCAATTAAATTAAATATAAAATGTTAAATGGAAAATGTCAGTTCAAAGTCATATGAAGTTTATGATTTAAGAAATCGTGATTGAATTCAATTCAAAATAATAAAAGAAAATTTTAAATTAAAATTATTATTAAAACTAATAATTAAATAAATAAAACTTTTTGTAAATAAAAGTACTAATGTATACTTATAAAGTAAAATAATTATTAAAATTTTATTAATATTAATAAAAAACACAACTTGGGAAAATATTTTAAGAATAAATTACATAGTAATTAAATATGCATTAAATAAATAATTGTAATTAAAAATAAATAAAATATTTGTATAAAAATAATATAAAATATTTTATTATTACACAAAAACTTATCCTTCACAATATACAGTGATTCTCAACTCGCCTAAATATATGCAATTCGTTTATTTCTTTGAATAAATTCTCTTTTGCCAGAAGTTTCGATTTTCTCTTTAATTTTCTTTCTCTCCCTCTTTCTTTCTTGCAAAGTACACGTGATGAGTCTTATGACCTCACCTCACAGCTATATCTATATATAAAAATATAAGTGTATTTTATATAGCACCTGTGAAAAAAATGCAACTCAACAATTTTATCTATATACATAACATACTGTTATCTAATTACTATAGTATAACAGTTATTTTTCCATAAACCTTTTCTCAATCTTATAAAACTGTTTATATGTATACTATAAAATTATTGAATGAATTAAAATTTATACACAATTTTTGAGTTTGAGTAAAACTGAACAGCTGTTATTGTTTATTTTGTTTTTCTTACTTACTTACTATTATAGCACGTTTAATTTTTTTCTATTTTAATTTAAAATCTGTTATACTATTTCTACTGACAGGTTTCATATTTTTTGATTAACATATTTTATATACTGTTACTGACACTCATTTTAACATGTGTAAGTTTTTCAATTTTTATTGGTACCGGTGTTAGGTGTACTCTTTATAAGTCAATCAATATGAGTGGTTTCGTTTGAATTATATATGTACATATATTTTGTACATATGTATGTGCAATTTGTTAAATTAATAATGAAAAAAGATCAAATAATAAAAGAAATTTTTAGTTTCACTGTTCCACCGTTATTTTTTTTTTTTCTTTTTGTATGGCATTCATATAAAATTATAATAACTGTAATATCGCAAAAATAAAGATATATTTTATAAAATTCTCATACTACTACTAATACAATCAAATTGGATGTTTTTTTTTTTATAAGAAAAAAAACAAAAAAAATATTTGAGTATATTACAGTTTGTAGTAAAACTTTTTTAAATTCTTATTTGGATTTTTTTTTTGTTAATAAAAATTTTGCTTTTATGTTGCTTGTAGTTCAGTTTAGAGTGAAACGGAAAAGCGAAAGGTTGTACGAAAATTTAATTTTTTAAAATTTTCCGGCTAAAATTAAAAAAAAATAAAAAAATAAATAAAAAATTAAATATAAACAAAGAAAAATAGAAAATTATTATAAAATAAAATATCGCGAATTTTTTTTTGTTTTATTTTGGTGTTAAAATTCAATTTTATTCTTTAGAAATCTAACATTTCTTTGATTTATTTTTATATTTTCTTATTTAACCTACATGCAAATATATATATATATGTTTGTAAATATTAAGTTTAATTAACGGTATATAATTGTTATTATTGTTAGAAATTTGCCTTATTTGAAAATTTTGTTATTTTTTAATCTATATTAATTATTAGAATAAAGAAGTATATTATACCTTAGTTGATTAATTAAATATAATTTTATAATAAAAAAAAAAAAAATAAATTAATAATGTTACCATATGCTTAATTTACATTAAATAACAAAAAATTAATTAAATAAAAAAAAATTATTAAAAAAAAATAAATTAAGAAAAAAAAAAAACGAGAATAGGTGAAAAATAAAAACACAAGGTAATATACCGCGAGGGTGAATGAATAGTAACCATATATAAAAAAGAAATAATAAAAAAAAAAAAACCAACGGTAGAACGGATGTATCTACAGTGCTCGTGAAACACATATCATCGTCAACAGCAACAACAAAAAAAAAAGAACAACAACAGCAAAAAAACAGTAAAACAACGAAATAAATAACCAACTTACTGTTTTTATTCGTGTTATTTTAAGTTTTTGATATTTTATGCTTTTTCTTCATTAACTTCTACCATCATTATAGTAAAGGTGTGTGTCATGTTTTTATTATTTTAATTTTTTTTTATTTTCTTTTTATAATTCTAGTGTCAGAAAAAAAAAAATAGAATATAATTTATATTATGTGTTTAATTCTAATATAGAATATATATACATGCATATATTAATATTCTTGTAGGTATATCATGTCACGATATATGCATATAATATAAATATATATATATATATATATATATATATGTATATATATATACCTTCTAAGAATCATAGATAATAAAAAAAAAGAATCAGTAAAGGGAACACATACTTATAACATATTAGTATATATATATTATATGTATATATAAAATAATTATAAAAAAATAAAATAATAAATAAGAATAAATAAAAAAACAAAAAAATGTTTGAAAAATATTTTTTCAATATAAAAGTTAAAAAAACAAAAAAAAAAAAAGAAGAAAGCAAATAACTTTCTTTTATATAATTTTATATAAAATGAAAAGAAAATAGAACAATTTTCCAAAAATATTTTTTAAATAACAAAAAAAAAAAAAAAATTGTTTAAAACAATATAGTAAAATTGTTTTTTTTTTTTTTTCAAAAGTTTATAATTTTTACAGTGAATTTGTTGTTAAAAATTGCATAGAAATAAAGTTAAATAATTAGGGTGACCATTTATCAAAAATAAAAAACCGAAAAAAGTTGTAGGAATTAAAATAAAAATTTCTCAGTAGGCGGTTAGGAGTCTTTTGTAAATGTTTTAAATGTAAATTTAAGTAGTACTAAAAATATGTAAATGGCATTTAAAATGTCAGTCTGGTAGCAGTTAATCTATACAATCTAAATAAATATTTAGACTTGACAGATACTTTTAATTGTTTAAAAGTCAAAGAAATTAAAGACTTAAATTTGTTTGAATTGCTTTTTTTTTTATTACTAGGGTCACGAATGAATTTTTATGTTATAGATTAATAGAGGAAATGTAAATTTAAAGTATATTTTCATTTTAATATTCCTAAGTGTAATTAGTAATGGGTTCAACTACTTAACACTTAAAAAATAAAATATCTTCCTACATAAATATTTCTTAGTAAACTAAACTTTTTTGGATTATTATCAAATATGAGTTTGATGCAAAAAATAAGTTATTAAAAAATAAATAATTATTATTTGATTATTTGATAAATATGATAAGTGGTTGATGCAATAGCGTCCTGATAAATTTATATTTTTTTTTTATTTTTAAATGTTAGGTTTTTATATCTTCAAGATAAGATAAAAAATACATTAAACAAGTTTACGTTTACTATTCAAATCTTTTGAATAATTTGAAAAGGGTCTATATGGAATGGAGAAATTAATGTTTTTTTTTTAACTTGATAACTAACTGTTATTGATGCACTTTACTGTTTGTAATAAGTAGCTAATAAAAATATTGAGTAGAGGTTTATATGAAATTGAAGTGCTCGGTTTAAGTAGTTAGATTCTTTTTTTAATTTACAAATTCTTAAATTGACAAGTTTTTTTACGAGGGAATGTCGAAAAGTTAGAAAGTCATTAAAACTTTAAGGAGTTTAATTATGGAAAGTGTACTGGGTACTAGGTTTAACACACTCATATCACGCTCTTTTGAATCAAACTTTAGTTTTTGACAAACATTTACAAATTAGTTTTGACAATGAGGATTGGCAAAGGAAGTTCGGGAAATTAGGATAAGGGTATTTTAATGTATAAATTTTTATTCAAATAACATTTTATTAATCGTTAAAAATAAGTATTTATATTTGACTTATAGTTATATTAAAAAACAAAAGAGTTTTAAATAACAAAACAATAAAATTATTTAACCAAAAGATATTAAGATACTTTTTTTTTTTTTTAAATATTTATGCTTGGATGAGTGATCAATATATAAGTAGTTTTAAATTATAATTTCCCCCTTTAAAATTTAACGGGTGGGTACCTATGGTAACTCAAATTATTAAAAAACTCAAAAACAAAACCTAAATTTTGATACATAGTTAACTATACTTTATATATATAGTTATAATAAGTGTACGAATGTATATTTATATGTATATAACAATTTGTATCTTTATTTATTATATAGATGATGCATTGTTAGTTTGTTTGGTAGTACTTTAATAATTCGCATAACATGAAATTTTATGCTTAAATAAACCCCTAAGTGATTATTTTTTTTTTTTTTAATTTTTATTTTCTTTCATAAAACGGTGCACCGTTTTAATGATGATAAAAAGCGGAAGTAGTGTTGTGTTTTGTATCTTTTTTTTAATTCTTTTTGTTTTTTTTTTTTTTTTTTTTTGTACTTCAATTACTTGACTCGATGGATGAATGGTATATAGGTACTGTAGCATACAATAGAAGGAATACAATTTTTTTCTTCTGGGTTTTTTTTTTTAATTTAGTTTGAGTTCAAAATCGATTTAATAAAAAATTAAAAAAAATGATTGAAAATAGAAAAACTACTAAAAAAAAAAAAAACAACTGAATATACAAAATAATAATAATAATAAAAGAAAAAAAAGTATTTTTAGGTTATAAACAAATAGAAAATACTATATTTTAGTTTATTTTGTTTACTTTATTTTCACCTAAAAATATTAAAAAATAAAAATTAAAAAAAATTTTCACCTGTATCATGTTATCTGTATATATCTATATGTATCTGTAGATACATTTAATATTTATTTAGTATTGTTGACAATATTGTACAATATTTTCAGTTTTACTTTAGTTGTAAATATATATATATATTGTTTATTGTTATATATCATATTTCGGTATATATATACATGTATATAATATATACATATGCATGTAGATATATAAAGAGATTATGATTTGAAACTTGAAGGTACTTTATTATCTATAGTAAATTAAAATATTTTGTTTTGTTGCATGTAATTATTACATTACTTGATTTGATACTATCATGATTATTGTATTAATAGAGTTCGGATTTTAGATATTCAAAGTTTTGGATTCTTCCCTAATTTTTATTTTTTTTCCCTAATTCCCTAGTAATTAATATTAATTTTTCGATTTTACTTATGGATTATGTACCTAGTGTTTCAAAATTTTTTAAATATTCTATTCTATTATAAATTAAAATTTATAGGTTCTAGGTAATATTTGTCTAAATTCCTTACTTCAAATCATGGTAAATATATTGTAAAAGTTTATTTGATTTTCATAAAGAATATAAAGTACACATTTTGTCATTAGATATTATATTTTAGGAAAATTTCCACAATTATTTGATAAACTTTTTGAATATTTTAAAGGTAAAATTAAAATTAAGGACATTTTGAGGTATTGTAAATATTTGTAAAGGTTGATTTCGTTTTATTAATGTACACATAAATATTTGAATAAAAGAGTTTAGTCATTGTTTCAAATATTGAATTTCAAATAACTATTTTTAATTATACGAAATATGAAATAAAATCAATACATTTTTAGAAATTACTAGAAAGTTTTTTAGTTTAATTTTATAAAATTATAGTACAAAGTTTGGGGAAAATTTTTAGTTTTTTTTTTTGGTATTTATATTTTAAGAAGTTTTTCAATTTATTGCAATTGCTTAATTTGATAAAAATTTAGTATGGGAAAGAAACTTTAACAACTTGGTATGAAAAATTAGGGAAAAACAAAAAGAGTATCTATAGTTACTAGTAAAAACTCTTAATGATGCGGACATTTTATAACCCTTTATATAAAATACATCGGTTTGAAAATGCAGAGATCCTAGTTAAATTGTAATTTTATTTGCCTGGTTCTTAGGGTGCGTTTATGTTGGAGCTGCGATAAGTGATAAGAGCATCGATGAGAGCATCGATAAGAGCATAGAAAAAGCTATGCTCTTATTGAGTGTTTATATTGGAGCTTCGATTGTAGCCATAAACTGAAGTAAATTTTATCCTTTTTAATTGGAAAATAGTTTTATTTTCTTTCAAAAAAATTTAATTTAATGAATAAATCCTGCAAAATTTTATATTGAATGTTGAATTTTATAATAATATAAAATTAGTTCGATTATTACTGTGAGTTCAAGCATTTTCTATAATTGACATCATAAAGGTATGATCTAATAAATTTTTCTCTGATCACAGTTTCACCTCCATCACTATTTGAACTAAATTTTATTTAATAATATTTTATAATTAAAATTATAAAAATCATTCTATTTTATCAATTAAAAACTATATTTATAATTAATTATATTAATTATTTAATATTATTGCACCTGCTTGAGATTTTGTATTAAAGAAAAAATTAACGAACAAAAATAACATAACATTTATATAAAAACTTTAAATAATAAATGAGAGCAAAACAATTATTTATACATTTTGATCATCGATAAGAGCGTAGAAAACTGAATAAAGAGTTTTCTATGCTCTTATCGTTTATCGATGATCAAAGCGATGCTCCAACATAAACACCTCTATTTAAATTATGTATATAGTTTTCTTCGCTATGCTCTTATCGACGCTCTTATCACTTATCGCAGCTCTAACATAAACGCACCCTTACCTATACTCTTTATATTTAGGTGATTTACCTATATTTGGTATTATTTACTAACCTCTTAAGTTAAATAATAGGATTTTCCAGAAACTGTTAACAATGATATTCCTTAAAATTTCTAATTTTTCAATGACCCCAGGTATCAGAGAAAAAGTAGGTTGGCGATATAAGAACATAGTTCTAAAACTTTCAGTAAAATTAAAAACATTATTTATAATACATATATGTACCTAGTTTCATTTAGATGTTATATCATATTTCATTTCTTAATGATAAAATTAAAATTATACTTAAATAAATTTTATATATATTCTTATTACAAAATATTGTGTTTAATTAATTTTTCGGAAACATAAAAGGCTTTTGATATGAATTTGATTAAATTATAATATTTTGATTATATTAAATCAAAGTAAAAATTAATTAATTAAGTATAAAGATAATAAAATCTTAAGTAATTTTCAATTAAAATGATATTATTAAGTAAAAGTACTTAAGAAAAATTTTATATTAAAATTAAAACATAATAATTTTGTATCTAAAAATATATTATACATGATTTTGTTTTTCAAAATTTATAATCTTTTTTTGAAAAAATTTAAAAGAATTAAAAATATAAAAAAGTTTAAGTGGAACAATTATGTAAATAAAAAAATTAATCTGATATATGCTATTGTTTCTTTTGTTTTCATAATCAATTGAACCTAGAGGCTTTGGTATATGGATATTAATTTTTTGATTTTACTGAGTCTTATATTTAGTCTTTTTAGAAGATAGTCTAAGAAGAAACTGGTATGAGTTTAGCTTTACTAAAAAATTGAATCTTAAGATATTTTCAGTTTTCGACTTATCTATAATTTGATTGTAATGTATTAATAATATATTGTTGATTCTTCTATATTTGCAACCACTCAGAAGCTGGTTCTGGTTGGAGCTGTATCTACTTCCATTCTTAGAATTGTAATTGTATCTTGCAAATATACATATTGTATCTTGTATATATTTTAAAAAAGAAGTAGTTCAAACTTATTGGTTATATGAACTATAATTTAATTATTATTGTACAAGCATTTGATTAGTTTTTTAATTTTATACTTAAATTAATCTTATCTTAATTAATTTTGTTTCAGCCCCGATTAAATTGAAAAAGAGAACAAAGTTTTTTCAATTTCAATTTAACATAGGACCTTGATTAGAACTTATTTATTTTTAAAATCAAAATTCTAAATCAAAAATGAACGAATGTTTATGTAATTAAAAATAAATTTTTGGAATTAAAAATCCATACAGTTCCATATTAAACACTTGTATTTCTATTTAAAAAAAAAAAATGGCAATAATTACAAATATTAATTGAAAAATTGTTTAAATTGTTGAACATCGAAATTGTAAACTACTAAAAATGTATGTGTAGATAAATATAGATATATACATATACATATTTATATATATAGATTTATATTAAAAAAAAATTTGTAATTTAAAGATTTACATAAACATTTTTGATTAAATTTATTTTGAAAGAATTAAAAAAAAAACGTATCTAAAGATATATCATTATGTAAACATATATATATTTATATATATGTTAATTATAAACTATACGTATGAAGAAAGACGTGCGCGAGTTAATAAATGAAAATTAAGTTATTATGTTATGTAGCAAACTATTTTTTTTTTTTTTAATTTTCCAGTTTTTTTTTTTTGTTCTCTGATTATTTATAAATTTTATTTTATTTTTTTTTTGCTATTCTTCGTTTATTTTTAGAAGAGTATATAATTTTTTGATTCTTAAGATACTTTTTGTTTTTTCTTCTTATACGTTTAATTTTTCAAGTGCAGACATTATTATTTATATATGTATGTAATGTAATTTTTTTAGTTGAAGTGATTTTTAATTTAAAAATGAATTATATAAAATTAAAACAACAACAAAATGAATTATAATAATAACAACAACAGAAAGAATAACATTAATTCTGACATTATGTTATGTATGTATCTTTTTCTTGTATTTTTTTTTTTTTTGTCTGTTAATTATGTTTTGTTTTTTGATTAAAACATTTATGAGGAATTTTCCTGTGGAGAAAAATTGCTAATTTTGGGATGGTAAAATATATGAAATATAATTCCCATGTATTAAATGGAATATTTATCATTAATTTAAAATGCATATATAACTGTAATTACAATTACAATTACAATTTTATGATTTAATTCCACTTTATTCAATGTTGAATATAAGCAAAGGTTTTACATCTAGTTCTATTAAGTGATATACTTTGGATTTCTTCCCATTTTTTGGTTTTGGTTCATGATTCTGTTATAACCGGTTATGACCGTTTTGGACAAAGAATCTGGGAGTGTTATTCTTTAAAAAATTTTTGTGGGAGTACTTTATTCTTTATCTATTGCAGTTTTTTTAAAAAAAAAATTGTAATTGATTGAATATCAGTATTTTAATTCAAAATTGAACAACTAATATTGTAGTATTCAAAAACTTTTGATATCTATAGATAAAATAAAATATCTTTTAGTAATCTTTTGATACATATTTTATTTTGGAACTCAATTTGTTTGACTAATTGTTATAAAATAAATCATAAATGTTATGTTCCAATTGATGAGGTGTGTTATTAAAAACCGTTAATATCGCAAGAATTTACTTTAGTTATGAGTTATTTTCTAATTTTAATTTGGAATCAATTTCAAATTTTTAAGTTCAAAAGAGATGAGCAAGAAATATAATAAAATTTAATATTTCAAAAATTATTTAAAAGTATTTACATAAAAATAAATTATAAAATAAATCTGAAGACAAATATATATTTTTTTGAATTATCTTTTAAATAATCAATAATGATTGGTTTTAAAAATATAATGTTTTTATTCCTTATGTACTGCATCAAATTTTCCACTTAACAGTAATTCGAAGTATTATACAATCGATTGAAAGGATTAAAATATTGAATCGGGATTAATAAAATTTATATTATTAAATTGGATTTTTAGGAACGATTAAAGGAATAGTTATTAAATTTTGTTTATTTAAATTTAATTCTAAAAGTACTTTAAATGCAATCTAAAATATATTATAAATTTGTCTATAAATGATCCCAGTGTTACCTCAACGCTCACTCCACTCAACCATCGTCACAAAGATTTTCCAACTGGAAACAAGGAAGGCAACAGATGCTCATCCCTACACAGTTGAGTTAGCCAAATGGCGTAACACGGCTTATGGAAATTCTGCGCTCATCTCGTTTATGGAATCACATTCCACGAAATGTTATAATGTATATATATATAATATAATTTTAAATAAACTATAATTCCAAAGTTATAATGTATATATGTACGATTTAACCAATATAATAAGACCATTAACATCTTTTTTCTAAATATCCCATCCAATTTTCCCCATCCCCAATAACCCAGAAATTCCAAATAACTTCCACCATAATCCTAAATCCTTCCATATCCTTATCCCTGCAACCAAACTGTACAGTTGTATCACAGGTTCACTCTGAAAGTTTGGTTAAAAAAGGTGTGGTTTTGGGTGTGTTGAAATCACACACAACCCAAAGAAAAACGAATAGTTTTAATGGGTGGTTTTCGAGCTTTCAAATTCACTCATAAAAAAACTGATATATCCATTTTATTCTACCTCGGACCATTAAAAGAGTGGTATGTCTCTATGTCTGTTATATCTCTTTAGTGTTTCTTAAATATGAGATGAATGACAAATAAAAGAAGGGCGACTCTCTAACGCCAAAAAAGTATTGGAACAAGTATACGAAAATTAATAATGAAAAAGTCTAAAATTTGATAAAGGCTAATTCCGCTCTTTTGAGTAGAATAGGATAGGCGATTCAAGGAACTACAAAACGCTTTATAACTTTTTAAATTTGATCTGTTTAATAAAATATTAAACCAGTTGCATCGACTTACTTTTATTTCATTATTTCAATATTTAATACTAGAAAGTTTCCAATATTTTATCAAAAAACAAAAAAACAATGAATTTTTAAACTTTAATATAATGCAATATTATTAATTTATTTCAATAATAATTCAATCGGTCATCATTTATGGGTTTTCTTTTTTTTTTTGTATTTTACATTGAGTGAAATTAACTAATTTTTAAAATAGTATAGTAAAAGTAATAGAAGTAGCAAATTAAATCAATAACTATAACAAATAATATTTATATACAATAATAAAAGTTTCTACTTGACTTAGTCGAAATTTGTACACTACAGATTTCAATTTCGTGACTATGTTTTATAAGGAAAATCTATTACAAAAAAATAAAAAAAAAAAAAATAGTTAATTACTATAAATTATTTATTTATTTTTTTCTTCATTTTTTTTCTTTTATAAAATTGATTTTTACTAAACAGTAAGTTTAAAAAATAAAAATTGATTTTTGATATTTTTAATGGTTTAATTTCGTTTTTAAAGTATTTATTATTTTAAAAAATTTACATTTACATTTACATTTTTTGTTTTTGTAAGAAATAATTATGCTTTTAAAAAAAAAAACCACAGGTTAAACCACAGGTGAAATGTTTGAAATTGTTTTTAAATTCAATATTGTTAAAAAAAATTAAATTATGAAAATATCAAAATAAGGAAATATTTTTTTTTTGTATAATACAAAGTATAGTAATAATTATTGTATAATTTTTTTTAAAAAATTTGTAATTTTTATTTCAATTTAAGTTTTCGAAATAATTGAAAAAAAAAAAAATTAACTTTTCAAATTGAAATTTCAAATTTAAATTTCAAAAGAAATTATTAATTAAAAGTAAATGTTTATTTTGCAATACTACGTAACTAAATTTTTGTGTTTTTTTTTGAATCTATAAATTATAATTGATGTTTTTTTATTTTTATCTTATCTTTTGTTTTCATTTTCAAGTAAATGTAGCTTTAGATATAAATTATGGTATAGATAAAGTTGGCAAATTAAAAATAGAATGATAAGCACACCTCTAACTTTTTTTGGTTTTGCACGCTATATAAATCGATATATACTATAAATAATATATGCTAGATAAGTTAATTTGCAAATAAACTTATTTGGAAATTATTAAATGTTGATAAGTTGTTTTTGAATCGTGTCAATTTTTTTATTTTATTAAATTGTATTATAAAATTATTAAATTTTATTTAATTTAAAATTTTTAAAGGGTTGATTTATTAATCCAAATATTCTCTATCAGTATAACAATCTTTGATAAGTAAATTATACCTATTTTTATAATTGCTTAGACGAGGTGTGATTTAGAAATTAGTTCATAATGATATACAAGTTGATAATATGTATATACGTATAAGAATTTGAACCTTATTCAGTGTAAGGGAGCGTTTAAGCTGAAGCTGCGATAAGTGATAAGAGCGTCGATAAGAACATATCGTAGAAAACTGTATACATGATTTAAATAGAGGTGTTTATATTGGAGCATTTATCATCGATAATCAATATAAATTTTCTATGCTATGCTCTTATCAAAGCTCTTATCACTTATCGTAGTCCCAACATAAACGAGCCCTTAGAAATAATTACAATATTTGAGGACATAGGTTTAGAAGTTTTATACAATGAGAGATTCCCCATTTTCCCGAATATAAAATCAGAATATAAAATTAAGTTTTAAAAGAAATTAATAAATTCAAACTGTTACGATTTATTTCATAATGAAATAACCCCCAAATTAATGTGAAAAAAAATGAGATTTATTTTATAAATTTTGGTGTGCAGTTATTCATTAAAGTTTAAAGGGTTGTTTAATTTTAAATTTGTAGTTACACTTTGCTTTTAATGAGTGCATATTAAAAACGAGGAAGAGTCTGGTAGAGTACACTGTGTCAACTCTGGGATACCCGTATGACTGTAACATATACATTATATCATCCGGTTAATTACTTCTGGCAAACTTTTAAATATACAGCTTTATTAAGTGTAGTGGAATACTCATATAGAAGAAGGAGTTGTATGGCAGCTACTCAAACCCTCTGCAGTAGACAATTTTGCTGTAATTTTGGCCATTACACTAAACTATTTTTGGCAAAATTTCAGACACCCAGCTTCATTAGGTGTAGTGTAATGCTCATATAAAAGAAGGAGTTGTATGGCAGCTACCCGAACTCATGGACCAAAATGGCTGGATTTAAATAGCGTTTCAAAAGTGATTTAATAAGCTATAAACAATGAAATTTTAAATGCATTTTCCATTAAGAAAAATATTAACAAATAATAGAATCTAATTGATAGTATATAGTCCAAACCCACATGCTTAAATTAGTTTTATGAAATCATTTTGATTAAATCAAAAAAATGAAAAACCAAAACTATATTAATAAAAGTAATATATTAATTACAATATTTTATTATTATACAATTCTATTTAACAATCCATAGCTGCTAGATAATATTATATTTGTTTTATTTAAAAAAAAAACATGTAATTTAAACATACTGAATTAGTTAACTAATGATAAATCAATTGAAGCTAATTATTTTTATTACTTTATTTTATTTAAGTATAGAAATCAAATTTTTTGTGATGATTAGTGAATTGAAATAAATTAAAAATTAAAATTTTATTACAATATAATAAATTTTTTTTTATTATTTAACTGATAAAAAATTAGCAAATAAAAGTTTGAAATATTAGAAAACAGCCTACGTATAACCTACGATTTTTAAATAAAATAAAAGAAAAACCTAAATAATTATTCATCTTTTATTATTAAACGATTATTAAACGTTTATACATTAAAAATAGAGTTAACGAACTATATTGTGAATTACTTAATAGTTTTCTTAAAAACGCAATAAAAATGTTGATTTTTATTAATGAATGAATAGGCAGTCATTCATATAAGAGTATGCGTTTTATTTAATTACCATAATAATAATTAACAGGTGAAATTAATTTAAATAATTTATTCATAGCTATTCTTTAATTATATAATTAAGAATAATAAACTTTTAAAGCGAAAGTTTAATTTATTTGATTTCACATTTATTTAATGTCTTAAAAGCTACTTATTACTCCATTGACCAAACTGGGTTTAGTAAATATTTTTTTTAAAATCTCCTTTTTAGAAAATTTCACGATTTTTTAAAACCTTTTTTTTAGAAAATTACGGTTTTAGAAAATTTTATTGAAAAAACCCGCTTTTTTTAAATATCTCATTTTTAATGATTTTAGAGTTACAAAATCAGAATTATCAACATTTTCCAGAATATAAAGAGCGGTTTTCTAAAACAAGATTTTTTAAAAACGGGATTTTCTAAAAACGAAATTCTTAGAAAATTATGCGTTTTTTTAAAATATTGTTTAGAAGATCTTGTATTTAGAAAATTTTATTGAAAAAACCCGTTTTCTATAAAAATCTCAAATTAAAAAATGGGAATTAATAGCATTTTCCAGAATGTAAAGAGCGATTTTCTAAAAAAAGATTTTTTAAAAACAGGATTTCTATAAACGAGATTTTCTAAATGAGTGTTTCTAAAAAAAGATTTTTGAAAAACAGGATTTTTTAAAAACGAGATTTTCTAAAAACAGGATTTTATAAAAACGAGATTTTCTGAAACCAGTCTTTCTGAAAACGGTACTTACTAAACTGAGATTTCTGGACGAACCCCTAAAAAGAGTAGAAACTATAATTAACTAATAATAACTATTAAGATCTAAATAATTCATAACTGAACCTCATTGTTAAAATTCAAACGATCCCACATGTAACTGAAAATTCAAGGTAAAGAGGACCTTCACGACTTGAAAAAGCTTTAGATTACTGAAAAAATCGGAAGAGTTAAAAATTCTATCTTTATCAGTGAAATTTTTTTACCTTTGAAACCCTTGAATATTAATTTTAAACTTGATATATTTTTTTACAATTTTTTTTTTACTAATTAAGCCTAAATACTTTACTTATTTTACTTATTTGTTTTGTTTTTTATTATAGCATTGCGTATAGTGACATATTTTTAAAGTTTTACTTTTCAAGTAATCATTTTTTTTTGACATTGTATTGCCAATGTATTGCGCGATAAACTGATAAATATAAAAATTAACTTAAAAATGAGGTCAAATACCAAGGTTAAATTTTAAATACGAAATTTATGTAACAAATTTATTCGTTTTAATTCATTGCTTTTTTTTTTAATTTTAAAGCAAATTTTGTAAATTATTATATTATAATAACTTTCCCTTTTCATTTATTGTAAATTTACATTAAAATGTTTACTTTTTTTTTTAAAAAATATTTTATGCGTATTATCATTGAATTCAACTCAAAAATATATTTTAACCTAATTATATAAAATAAAAAAAAAAAAATTTTGTAATCTAACCTATCTTTTTGTAAAACAATTTCATTGTTCATTGTTATCTTCTTCATATTTGTTGTTATTTTCATTGTATAAGAGTTCCAACTTTATCTATTATTAGTTTTAGTTTGTCAAATGTTTACCTTACAAAATGCATTTTATTTTTAGTTATTTATTATCTCATTTATTTAATTTAATGTTTTGTATTCTGTCTTGATTTTTACTTCGTTTTTGTTTTTTTAAATTTAAATTACGATAACAGACATTTGATAGTCTGAAAAACTGAGTATGATTGAATAGAAATGAATAAACACTTAAACATAAAGTTCAATGTCATATTATGAAAATGATTGGTATTGTCATTAATTATTTTATTGTAAAAAATCGCCACTGTTTTGAGTGACTGAAATTTAAAGTAAACTATAATAAAATTGTCGTATTAAACTGACCATTGATATGTCAATAATAATTCTAAAATTATGTTTAAGTTATCCGAAATATTAAATATAAATCAATAGGATTCTCCTTTCGTGAAATCTATAACTGTCACGCCTTGAAATATGCAATTTAAAGTTTTTAAAAGTAAGTGATCATTTTTCTGATCAAGCTATTTATGACTAATGCAATGGTCTCCTTAATAATATAAAAAAATTCCATTTCAGTAGTAGTTTACTCTTTCTTAGGCATTCGTTTAATTATAAAATGTTAAAAGGCGGAAAATTAAAAATAAAGTTAAATAAATATTGCATAGGTACTGTTAAATTGGCTACTTGTTAATTTCATTAAGAGTAAATTAAATTAAAAAAAAAAAAAACCAGCATTGAATTAAATTTAAATATGACGTTAAATAAGAGTAATTAAATTGTAAATTAACCTGTGTAGTTATGGATGCAGAAGCAATTGTAATAGTTAACTAAATTATAGTGTATATTATAATAGCGCATTAAAAATGTAAATGGTATGCAAAATTAAAGAGAAAATATAAAGGGAATAATGAGTGTCGAGCTGCCAAGTCATTGGTTTTGTTATACAGAAAAAAATAAATAATTAAAAATATAAAAAATTTTACATAATTTTAATTGCTTCATTATTTTTAAGTTGTATGTTGATGGATTTTGTGTTTATTTAATTGCCTTTTATATATTAAAATTTTCAACCTCTTATGTTAATATCTTTTAATTGTTAATTCAATTTACACAGTCTTTAAGTGAAATATAAATACAATATTAAATTTAATTAAAACATTTATTTTTTAAACTAATAGTTTTTATTATCTTTAATATTATTTTTACTTCTATATGTAGTGTACGTTAATCAATTATACGAAGTTATTTTAAATTTGATTATCATTGTGCAATTAATCAATATGTTATTTTTTTGAAATTTTATTAATTTACAAACGACTTTCGCTTACCGCATTTGCAATTAATTGCATTATTTTTATATATTATGATACATGTGCGTATAATGCATAATAACTAGTAACTAATGATAAATGCATAATGATATGTTCAACAAATGATTGAATTTTAAATGCATTCTTCAAGGATTAAAATATTGATTTTTAATTTATGATTTTTAAATATGTTTAGGTGCATTGTTATGAATTAATAACTGTTATCTCATCAGATACTTAAAATTTAAATTATTTTTGAAATATTTTAAAATATAAGCTAAATTGAATTGAAGATAGTATTTAAAAATTTAAATAAATGTAAAAGATAAATCTGATTTGGATATGGTTATTATTGAAAATTATGTAAACTATTTAAAGAAATGTTTAAAAAATCGGAATTAATATTTGCGGTTTTTTAAAAGCGTATTTTAGATCGCATTTTAGATTATGTTACATAATATTTAAGATGTACCTTACATATTTTTCATTCACAAAAAAATGGTTGGTAACAATATATATACATATATATTTATAACAAAATAAAGAAATGCAATTCGTTTCAATGCATATTACGCTTGCATTTCACAATAAAAATACAAATTGACGTAAAATCAAATCATAAATTTATAATTTATGGAAAAAAAACGAAAAAAGTTAATTGATTTTGCACAACCCTTTTTTTTACGTAAAAAAAAACTTATGTTTTAATTATAATAAATTAATTTTAAATTTAAAAATTATACAAAAATTAAAAAAAAAAAACCAATTGAATATTAATAAAAAAAATTAATTGCCATTTTGAACTTTATGGAAAAAAATTTAAAGCTCTTGTGTTAATTTTAAATTTGCCATTTTGATTTTTATATTTAAATTTATTTTTTTGTTTTATAAAATTAAAAAAATTTAAAAATTCTCACAGAATTAAATTATTGATGCTAAAAAAAATTAATTATATTAAAAAAAAATGTTTGAATTGAAAAATAAAATGAAGCGCGATAATTAATTCGAATTAACATATTTTTTTTTTTTTTTGCTTTCATTAGCAGTTTTGGTTCAGTAAAAATCGAAAAATTTAAAAAAAAACTAAAAATATTGAATAAATAAATTAAAATTAATGTCAATGTCAGAAATTTGCGAAACGTTAATTAAATTATTTTTTTTAATATTAATTAAAAAGAAAAATTAACTTTTAAAACAAAAGATTTGAGAACTTTTAAAGATTACTTTAAATTTTGTATTTTAAAAATTCGTTTTGTATTTTTAAAATCCAAAATTGATGTAAATTTATTGAAAAATCGTATTTAACTCTTACCTTGATATTTGTTACTCTAGACGAGTGGTTTAGACATATATATTAAATTTAAAAAAAATATTTTAATAAAATCTGATAATAAATTAATAAATTTCCAATATTTATTGCGGAAGATGACATTTTAGAGTTTATTTTGACATTTTTACTATCTTAAGACAATACCATATTAAATTTTCAAACAATTTATTGCTAATTTAAAAATAAATTTTTAGCGAGTCCAAATAATTCCAATGTATAGTTGTTTTTTTAAATATTTAGGACATACAAAGTCATTAAATTTAATGAAAAGTTTGACAAATAAAAACAAGAGATAAGCTTTTTTGTTGTTTGTGTTTTTGCAAAACCAATCTGTTTGCTGTTGTAATATTAAAATCTATTATTATTTAACTTTCATTTTATTTAAAACAACAAATATTTTTAAGGTTACTCAGGTGATTAAGATTAAAATAATATAAAAATTAAATTAACTTAAAAAAAAAAATTTAGTTTTTGGCATTAAAGTTAAAAGTTTCATTTTTATAAATTTAAAATGGAGATTGTGATTTTATTTCATTTAATAAATTTAAATTGTTGTTTTAAACATTTATTTTTCTACGTAGTTATTCTGACACATCAATTCCATTTATGACATTATTAGCTGTATACGTTTTATTCAATCATTCTTTTGAAAAATTTTCGGTAAAAAATTGTCAGATAATTGAACAAGGCAGTCTATTTGTACCCTATTGCATCAATGACAACATTACTTATCAAATTATTAAATTTATATTAAATTATTTTTTTGATAAGAGCGCGCTGTTTACTAATCAAAATTTTATTAAACTTTTATCAAATATGCATGTAGCCAAATATTTAGATCTAGATCACAGATCAAAAGATCTGATCTTTCAAAGATCAATTTTTAGATTAATTAATTTTTTTTTGATCTGTAATAACATAAAATCAAAAATTAATCTGATCTCTACGAAATCATTTTTATACCCGTATGACTATATAGTCAAAGGGTATAATAAATTTGCCATTACGTTTGTGACGCAGAGAAGGAGGGGGGTAGATATAGACTCAAGTGTATGGATCGGATCAGAATCGAAAAAGAAATCGATTTAGCTATGTATGTCCGTCCGTCCGTCCGTCTGTCCGTCCGCACGATAACTCAAAAACTAAAGGAGCTAGGATCTTGAAATTTTCGCAAATTCGTTTTTTGCAATAGCCGTCATCGCTATTTAAATCCAGCCATTTTGGTCCATGGGTTCGGGTGGCTGCCATACAACTTCTTTTTTTATATGAGTATTTCTCTGTACCTATTACATCTACGTGTCTAAAATTTTGGCAAAAGTAGTTAATTTTATGGCCAAAGTTTCTGCAAAATTTGGTTGGTCTGTTGCAGTGAGTTCGAATAGCTGCCATACAACTCCTTCTTTTATATGAGCATTACTCTATACCTATTAAAGCTGGGTGTCTGAAATTTTGCCAAAAATAGTTTAGTGTAATGGCCAAAGTTACTGCAAAATTTGGTTGGTCTACTGCAAAGGGTTCGAGTAGCTTGCACACAACTTCTTATTTTATATGAGCATTACTCTATACCTATTGAAGTTGGGTGTCTGAAATTTTGCCAAAAATTGTTTAGTGTAATGGCCAAAGTTACTACAAAATTTGGTTGGTCTACTGCAGAGGGTTCGACTAGCTGCCATACAACTCCTTCTTTTATATCAGCATTATATTTTACCTAATAAAACTGATATGTTTGAAATTTTGCCAAAAGTAATTAATGTTTATAATAATAATGATATAATGTTTATATAACGGTCATACGGGTATCCCAGAGTTGACACAGTCTACTCTACTACACTCTTCCTCGTTTAAAAATCAAATTGTTTATAATCTTGGTTTTGCAAAACTTTTTTTTTAAACCTCGTTTTTAGAAAATCTCGTTTTAGAAAATCTCGTTTTTTTATTGAAAAATCTGGTTTTTTAAAATTTTTGAGTTGGATACAAAACCAGAACTATCAGCTTTTTCCAGAATATAAAAAAAGGGATTTTCTAAAAACAAGATTTTCTAAAACGAGATTTTCTAAAAACGCGAATTTCTAAACCAGATTTTCTAAAATGAGATTTTGTGAAAACTAGATTTACAAACCCGAGACTTCAGACCCAACTCTGTTCTAATCAGGGTATGTAAATATGTAATATACTTGTATTAAATCTAAAATGGATCTTGTTAAAGATATCTTGATCTAAAAATTAATCTTTGAAAAATCAAATCATTTTTTTGATCTGAAATTTTAAATCAAAGAAAACATCATTTGATTTACAAAAGTGATTTTAAAAGTTCAGATCAATTTTTATGATCTCATCTCTTTTTTCTTCAGATCATATAAACAAGTTTGATCTAATATTTTTTTAGGATCTGGATGAGATCATTGATCTAGATCTAAATGTCTGGTCTGGTCTGGCCTTTATTAAGGCATTAATTCCATTATTTATTTAAATAAATTTGTTTGCGCAATTTTTGTTGCTACAACATTTGGCAACCACGACAACAAACTAATGAAGTTTGATTAGTAATAAAATCACTCAAATAATAAACTTATCAAAACAGTTTCAACATCTGATGAATACAATTAGAAGAATACACTATCGATTAATTATCATTTAGCTTAAATATCAATACATTCTAGAAATTTACATAATAGAAATTTTATAATTCTTAATTTTAACAAATGTAAATTTATTATAAAAACAATTTTTTTTTGTATGCCCAAAATGCTAATTTGTTAAAACCTGTTTTAAATTTATAGAACGCCATTTTAAAAATAAAATTTATTAAATATTTTTATTTATCTCAACAGTTTTTTTTTTTTTAATTCTACTATATAAAATGATACGATCTATTTAAATTATTAAAAAATTTATTTTCTATTAACTTTACAGTTGACTTAATATTTATTTTAAAATATACATATATATTTCAAATCACCTACGTCTAATATTATTTTACTATATTTTTTATATTTTACTATATTTTTCATATAGCTATTCATGTTATTCACATTAACGTTTTTTCGTGTTTTATATTTGGAATACAATAAAAAATTAAAAAAAGAAAAAACGCCGTTGTAATCATTACTACTATATTATTAAATTAATAGTTATGGTCCAAAATGAAAACCAGTTACACTGGCAATAAAACAAATTTATTAGCTTATAATTTAAAAATTATTAAAATGTAAATTTTCCAAAAAAAAAAAAAATCTATTATTGTATTAATATTTAACCCTCTCTCTCTAATCGACTTGAGTTAAAATTTAGTTTAAATTGTGTATCCGTTCCATATTAAAAAATATTAAAAAATTCGATACAAATGATTATTAATATCGATTATAAAATATAATTTATTCCGATATATTGCAATTCAGATTTATGATAGATATCATAAATTATATTCTTACAAAAATTATTATTTTATTTAGTTTTTTAGTTTTTTTTTTTGTGTAATTTAACGAAATATTATTAATATTATCTATATAATCGATTATTTAGAGCGAAATCGATTATAATTATTTGTTATTTAATAGATTGTAAAATAGTTAACTTTTTTTTTTTTTTTTAAATTTATATTATTTTGAAATTGGAATCTATTTTTTGACATTGTTATGGTATTTTGATTTTGCATTGCTAAACTTTTAAGTGGTGATGATAAATTTAACGATTATTCGATTTTCAAATTAAGATATTTTTTAAATTGATTGTTTTAACATTTTTTAATCGTTTGGAATGTTAATGTAAAAAATTTTGTAATTATATAGGTACTATGTTATTTTTATTAATTGACTTGTCATCTATTATTTAGTTAAAAACAATATTTAACAAATAAATGAAAATAAAAGTTTATTTTTTAAAAATTAAGGTAGAGCTGGAAACCTTTGATTTTTGTATCAAAAGTTTTGAAATAAAAATATTATATAACTTAATGATTTTTTTTTATTCGATTTTATTTTAAGCGCTAACTGTTAGACTAATAAGTCAGTCTATACCATAGGTACATGTTGGAACAGAGGGGACTTATTATAAATTCTTATTTTTAGAATATCGTAATGAATGATCATAATGAATTCCACACACAATTTAAACATGAAATTGTACTTGGGCTTAAAACATGTAGAAAAATCTTAGATTTTTAAAAGATACAATTCTATTTGTTTTACATTGTCATAACTTTATACTTGAATGTATTTTTGTATCTGCGAGTTATATTATTTAATTAAAAATTACATTGATTTTTTTTTTATTAAAGATCTATATATATATAAATATATATATTTGTTAATTATTGGTTATGCTGAAACAAAAAGCAAATGGTAGCTGAGTCGAGTTAAAAAAGGTTTTTAAATGTAGGTCTACAGTTTTACTGGGATTCGAACCCGGAACTCTCGAATGAAAGTTCGGAATTCCAACCACTGTATTATACTATAATATAAATGTATAATCACTATATACTATATAAATTAATAATATATTTATTATATAATAATATATTATATATTTTGCGAAAGGCTCTTAGAAAAGTTAATTTAGTTCAAAGGCCCTGCGAAAAGTTTGAGATTTATTTAAATGTGAATTAAAAAATTAACTAAAGCTTCATTCACACAGTTTTATTATATTTTAAATTTAAATACTTTTTTGAATTATTAGGATATCTTTATTAATATATTACAAAATTCGCACAATCCAGGGGTTAGGTATTATTTCCCATTTAAATTGAAAATAGAGCCCAATAAAGGTTTCATAATAATATTCTATAGTTTTTTTTTAATTTTCAATTAGTTTTTCAATTTTCCGCCCCAATATAAGTATTCGTATTATTAATATGTTGTAATTACTGAATAATACTTATTTCAATTTTTTTGGATAATATACGGAAATTAATTTTATTTAATTTAAAAATTAATTTATTAAATTTTTAATGAAACAACCAAAATTAAAAAAAAAAATGTACCACAATATTGTCCACAGTTATTCAAAGTCATATACATAAATACATACATACAAACTTTTTGGAATTGCAATTAAAATCCTTGTTACCCAAAATATATACTTATGATTTAATTGCAATAATATTTCAGAAACATGTTTTTTTTTTTTTTATTCGTTGTCCTTTTTTTTTTTTTTTTTGTTGTTTTAATATATTTAATAATATTATTAAATTTATTGTTACTGTTACCACAGAAATGAAATTAACCACAACAAGAACAACAGTAACAGCAACAACAACAACAGCAAGAACTCTATAAAAAAATAAAACTATACAGTATATACATAAAAAAAAAATGTAAATAACATACAAACATGCAACACACAAAACACAAGTGGCACCAAAGCAACATTAACAAAAAAAAAAAAAATATTAAATTAAAAAGAGATGGATAGAATGTGCGAAAGAAATAGAGAATATCCACTTATTTTTTGGTAGTGCAATTTTTTTAATAATTCTTTTGTTTTTAGTTGTTTATTCTTGGTTTTGTTATGGTTTTTTTGTTTTTTGTTTTTTTTTTTTTAATATTGTTAATGTTCTCAATTTTGTCGTCATCATCAAATGGTGCAAAAGAGCCAAGGTAACAGTAATTAATAACAGTTGTACATTTTTTTTTTATTACATGTTGTTTAATATCTACTACACACACATTTTAGTGTTGTTTTTGTAAATAATATTCTAGTACAATATTTGAAACAATGCAAGAAACAAGACTCTTTTATATTAGCTTATATATATCGTATATACAACAGAGTCCATAATGTGTGTATGTAATTATTGTGTGTATGTTAACCATACCTTAACAACCTCATTACCATATGGTCAGAATAAAAATACAAAAAAAAAAAATATAAACGCGAAGAAGAAGGAAAAAAAAAAAACAAAAAACCTGACAAGTGAGGCATAAAAACATTAATGCAGGTTATTTTTTCTTTAATTTCAAACTACAACAACAACAACACCAGCAACAACTGTAACAACAAAATAATAATAATTGTGCTTCAAATTCAATGCATTGCATTTTTTTTTTTTTGTTTTAATATTTGTCCCTCCAATTTCTTGCAAGTTGCATATAGTTGTTGTTGTTGTTGCAATTGCATTGAATTTTATAAAATTAGAGTTAAGTAGTAAATGAATTTAGTAGTGCAATATTAAAAAAAAAAAAACAAAACTGGTATAGGTAACAATGGCTGTAAGGTATATATATTATGTTGTGGGCAAAGAGTTATAATAATTTATTGTTGTTGTTGTTGTTGTTGTTCAACATTCAACATTCAACAAACAAAAATATTCAATATTAAATGTTCACTCATAATGACTAATAAATGGGAATCTTTTATTACAGGTTATTATAGAGTTTAATGTTGATTACGGTTACATTTATTATTATTGCATTTGTTGTTGTTGTTATGTTGTTGCTGTTACCGCTTACTTCTATTATTACTATTATTATTATTATTGTTTTTGTTTATGTATTTTTTTTTGTTGATTTAATTCTTCGCTTGTGTCTTTTATTGGTGTTCATTTTAAACTTTAACAGTGATTTGAAAATAAAATGAAATAAAAAAAAAAAAGAACTGCAAGAAATTAAATGTGATTTTTTTTTTTCTGTTTGTGTCTTTGATTTTGTATATTGTAACAGTTGACGTTTTTTTTTTGTTGTATGTATTGCATCATTAAAATTATAGTTGCAATTGTTTGATATTATTAGATTAAGTTTTTTTTTTGTGTTTTATTAAATTATTTAATAGGTTATTACTGTTATGAAAATTACTGTAACAATGATTTATATTGTATTTATATATATATAGTTACTTTTATTTCCTTGTTTTTTAAACTTTTTAAATTAAAGTACAATTTCGGTCACATGAGTATTCGCATTGATTACTTTTATATTTAGTTACTTTTTTTTTTTTTTTTTGCATAAATGATAAGAAATTAGAAAGTTAAGGTTTTAAGAGAGTGGCAATTGCATTCGAAATTGAAAGAAATGTTATTAAGATATTTTTAATAATTAAATCCAATTAAATTATTAAAATGATATAAATAAAAGAATAGAGACCCAATCCACCATAAAGGTACTCTGCAAATGATTGGACCAAAACCATATTAATTAAATTTGTTTAATAAAGACATTAAACAAATGAGTTTTGATTATAATGATTATTTCATCTGTTATAAGTGTTGGTTCCGGTAATGTAGGGATCATTAATAAATCCAACTTTTGATAAGTCTTTGTTGCACCATAAGTCAAAGCCATATTTGATAATAATTCAATAATTTTTTGATTAGTAAAAACACTTACTTATCAATAAAATGATTCGTGATTAGTGATGGTTGGTTCAATAGTGTCCAGTGCTTCCAACCACTTTTCATTAATCAAATAATCAAAAACTAATTTTTTTTGATAAGTGAATTTTTTTAACTAATCAAAGTTTATTAAATTATTGTAATAAGACTTTGATGTAACAAAAACGGGTTTGGTCTGAAATCTCGGTTTAGTAAATCTCGTTGTTCACAAAATCTCGTTTTAGAAAATCTCGTTTTTAAAAAATCTCGTTTTAGAAAATCTTGTTTTTAGAAAATCTCTTTTTTTATATTCTGGAAAAAGCTGATAATTTTGGTTTTGTATCCAACTCAAGAGTCCTTAAAAACCAGATTTTTCAATTAAAAAAGAGATTTTTGAATAAAAAACGAGATTTTCTAAAAACGAGATTTATAAAAAAAGATTAACTAAACCGAGATTATGGAACGCTCACAACAAAAAGTTATTATAATAAAAAGTTATTTGATTATTTAGTGGTTTGTGTAATAGGGCCCAAATAAAGCCATTATAAGGTAATTTTAATTTCAATTTCAATTTTAACTAATACAACATAAGTTACATAAGCTCTTATTAGATAAGAGATATTAAAATATTTAGTTTTAATCCTAATCCTAAACAAAGCTTCTTTTCAGATCCTAGTAATTATTGACAAATCATTTACCTGCAAATATAATATAATTTTTCATTAAGAAGCTCGTACTTTGAAGAACATTACAACTTATCATGTCTTTTAATTCTTTTTTGGCTCATTTAAAAATCATAATACATATCTTGTAATAACCTATTTTAATTACAGGTGAAACACCATTGTTCTAAATTATGATCAGGTGGAATTTATCAAAGTTTATGAAATAAAATATTTGCAAAAAAACCGTTATGACCTATGACCATATTCTATAACGTTTTTTTTTTTGTACTTTTTATATATAAATACCTGATATTATATTTTGATTGCCATTGTCGTGAGATTTCTTTCATCAAATTAAAATTTTAATTTTTTTAAAGCGTTTTTATTTTGGATTAAATAATAGAAAAATAATAATAATAACCTATGACCATATTTTGTCTCTTTCTAATATATATTTCATAGTTATCATTGGCTACTGTACTTTTTGAGGTTTTTTTTTAATATTGTTGAGTTTGATAAATTATAAATAAACAAAAATTTGAAATCTCGTGATACGTATATAATGCTGACCTCAATTAATAGGTAAAAAAAAATATATATATATATATATTTTGTAAGGGGAACAGTCGAGTATAATAATGTAATAACAATAACAACAGTAAAATATAGTGATATAATGGTGATCAGGGATTTTTCAATACTATGCTGTATATGAGTTTTGGGTTTCTTTCTTTCGTTTTATATTTTGTTTATAAAGAAGGGAAATGAGGTCTTCTGAAAAATTTTTTTTTACCGGATATTTTTCAATTGATTGTTATTTTTGTTTTTTTTTTTTAGTTATTTTTTGTTACTTACAAGTGATTTGAACACGTAATTTGAAAAAAAAAAAAATATATTTGTTGTTGGAAGAGAAGTGAATTGAATCTAACAACGAGTTTAGGGGAAAAAAAAGAAGAAGAAGAATGTTAAATAAGAATGAATAAAACTTTTTGTTAAATTAATTTTTTTCTCATTCCTTCCTTAAGCTAAGTACAGTTTGAATCGTATTAAAACGTCTTGGATTTCTTCTTAAATTTTGGATTATGTTATACAAGGTGTACAACTGTGAAAGTTTTAGAAGAAAGAAGTTTATAAGAAAGTGTTCAAAAAAAGCAAACATTTTCTAATAGATGTTCTTTCCTACCGGGTATGGTTAGAATTAGTCTTGGATTTCTTCTTAAATTTTGGATTATGTTATACAAGGTGAACAAGGGTGAAAGTTCTAGAAGAAAGAAGTTCATAAGAAAGGGTTCAAAAGGAGCAAACACTATCTAATAGATGTTTTTTCCTACCAGGTATGGTTAGAAATAGTCTTGGATTTATTTTTAAATTTTGGATTATGTTATAAAAGGTGAACAACGGTGAAAGTTCTAGAAGAAAGAAGTTCATAAGAAAGAGTTCAAAAGGAGCAAACACTTTCTAATAGATGTTCTTTCCTACAAGGTATGGTTATAATAAAGATTAAAAAAAAATTTTTGAAAGACTTCCTGAATTTTGGATGCAAAATAGTTGTACAAGGTGTATCTACAGTTGTATAAAGTTGTCGAATAAAGAAGTTGTTTAAAGAACAAAACTAATAAATGTTTCTCCCTACCGAGTAAGGGTAGGATAAGAATAAAGGGTTAGGTAGGTTCTTAGACTTATTTTTAGATTTTGAATTATATTATAGAAGATGTATCTATAACTGTAGAATTGAAACGAAAAAGTAGTTTACTGGATTGATTCAAAGAAGACAAATCCTAACAGTTTAATTTTAACTCCTCCTTTTCTAACATATCGCTACTTAACACCCTGTATTTCTTAATATAACAAACTGATAAATTAAAAAAATAGTAATTATAATCTGGAGCACTATAATTTACCATAAAAATGGTTTTTGTGGTATATTATTGTTCTGTTATGCCAAATTAATTAGGTTGGGTATTATTTTTTAATTATATATTAAAAGCGAGTTACCTATACTATATGTACAAATATATAAAATTGTATATTGAAGCAAGTATGTAATTTAATCTAGTAGGATGGATGGATGATATATCTTTTAGAGTATTAATAGCCTTCAAGTTAAAGTTAAGTTAAGATGCATGGTATTTCTTTTTCAACTGTTTATTTTTGAATTTTTTATTTTTGGTTTTAAACAATTTTGAACAAAAGAATTACAACAAAGTCATAATTGAAATTGGAATAAAATAAAAGAATTACTTCAGAGTAATTAAACAAAAAAAATAAGAAGAGTTAAATTTCAAGAAAAAAAAAACAGAAACAGAAACAAAATAAAAAAATATAAAATTATATTCCCATAATAAGAGCTTAAACAATAATGTCAAGGTTAATAAATGTTGGGTACATATATGAACATAGTGTTACAGTTAAAATTACTTAAAAGAAGGTAACAATATTATAATACCATAGATATACCATATATTTACCATGTATACCTGGATCATAAGTAAGAGAGGAATTATATTATATGATTATACCAAATTTAGTTAAAGTATCTTATGAATTTCTTTTATACTATACAATGTTGCAAGTACTGGCAATTTAGTTTAAAACATTTAATTTGTACTGAAGAAGTTAATCTTAGCAATTACAAAACTTATATTACGTGCTTTTAAAATAAGTATGTACTAAATACTTATTACTTAAATTGTGTAGGTTTTTAATGTGTTAAATTATATGATTTTTCTATGGTACTTCAAAAAAAACTTTGATGAGTAAAAATGCTGCTTATAAATAGCAATAGCTTAATAAGTTTAGAACCTTGATTTTTTTTTAAAATAAACAATTCAATTATCTGACGATTTCTAACCAGTTTTATTTTTAATCAGCTTCAATTATTTAAATACATTGTTATTAAATTTAAATTTTATTTTTGCACAATTTTTTTTTTCTCATTAAAAAACAATAAATTCATGCAAATTTCGTTTTTTTTTAAAGCTAAAGATAAAATGTAAAGTCTACGTCAATTTATTTATAATTTTTTTCATGACATAAGTATAAGTTTTTAGTGTAGTCTGTAAGTATAAATGTCTAAGGTATTCAAAATTTAGATATTCGCTAAGAATATACTTAGTCTTTATAGTTGTTGTATTCAATAATAGTCAGAAACAAATGTTAGACATAGGGATTTGTTAACCTTCAGTAATTATATTTTTTTAATTTAATTATAATTATAATTATATTTTCTATATTTAAAAATTCTAAATCTTCCAAAACAACCAATGCTTGTGCAAATGAAATAAGTTTTTTAGACTTAGCCTAGTCGTACATATATAGTATGGGATTAAATGGATTATTGATGATTAGAAACTAAGAATTTCGAAATTAAACTTCTATATAGCTTAGTTCACAAATACGATCGAAATTAAAGGAAGGATACTCGTTAAATTGAAGCCTGTCTGAACCATAGGTACATATTGGAACAGGGTGTCATATAATATTCGTGTTATTAGAATTGATTTTAATGAATTCCATATACAATTTAAACATTAGATAGTACTAGACCTTAAAACTTGTAGTCTTAGATTTTCAATAGACACAATTCTATTATTGTTTGAATTTTAATATTTTGTATTTGAGTTATATGGTATTCTTTATCTGTGAGTTTTAATATTCAATTAAATTATTTGTTTTTATTATTTTTTTAACTTAGGCTAGAGAAAAACCAGAAAATTTTCTTCACTTTTCGAATCTTGGCCTTTCACATGAAAGATTGGCACTTAACTACTGTGCCACCCAGCTGCTTTATTTCTGATAATGAAAACCAACTTACAACTATCTTTAGTTGTTAAAAATTGAAAAGAACAGTGCAATTGTAACCCACGCCTTATTTTATTCTACACATTTTTTTAGCAAACTCTAAAATTAAAAACTGCACCCATACCCTCTAAGTATCTAGAATAACTATTTTTTTTCATACTAGAATTTTATTCTAACATACTTAGTATAAAAAAAAAATATATAATATGTAAATTAACCATAGATAAAGAATTTTACGTGACCATTTTAAAACCTTAACAAAATTTTTATTTGTGTCGCACGTAAATTATTCACGTATTAAAATAAGGTAAAAAAACAATTTTCCATGTTATATTTCATAAATGCAACTAAATAAATAATATCAGATGTATGACGTATGTCAACATTTTCATATTGATAAAATATACATATATGTATGTATACGTATTGTGGGTGATGAAAATTACAAAATACTATTTACGTAAAATTCGCGTGCAATTAAAATTAATTAAGAAGTTTGTTTTTTTTTTTTCATGTATTATCAGAGGAAATGAAGCGAATGTACTTTCCTTTATATTCTAATATAATTTATTGTATTATTGTAGTTGTGGAAATATTTTTATATACTTATATTAGAAATATTATTTGACATATTAAGTAATTAGTTTTTGTTCTTTAAAAATTACTTTTTAAAAAAAAAATATTACAAAATTTAATTTTGTTCTATGCTGCCGTGGTAAGGAAAAATGTCATAAGCGCATTTTCGGGATAATGGAATATTTGACATCATATAAATGTCTCACAACTTTGTACTAAGAAAAAATGTCACATATCTCGTTGCAAATTCAGTGAAATGAAAAAAACTTTGTTAATATATTTTTAATTTGGTCTCTTTTAACTAAGCTTTAATAACTTAATAAATCTAGGATTGCTTAGCAAAAATGTCATATGTCCAAATTAACTATGAACGCCAAATTAACTATGATATATAAAACACAAAAAGTTAAATTACCTAAAACCAAGAAAATGTATATATTTATAATTTTTATTTAAGGTCTATTAATAGGATATTTGTCAGTTGATTTAAAACCATTTCGGAAAAACACGTTTCGCCAATACCCATTTGAGAGAAAATTGCAAGCTCTATTTGATGACAGTTTTCCAAAGTTTAAAATAATTTTAAACGTAATATTCAAAAATAATTAATTTAAATTTTGCATAAATTTAGGGGCAATTAAATATTTATATTATTGCTTTGGTCATGTTAATGCTTTTTTAACAGTTATTATCTTAAGCAATTCGTTGCTAATTTTTCAAGGTCATTTGAAATTCTAAGAATTTGTTTTGAGATAACATGTCACGTAGTACTTATCCAAGTGTTTAAGTTTATCATATGTCACGTAGAAATGGAATCACGAAATATATATAAGATTTTTTAATACTCTTTTAAACTGTGTTGTGTTAGAATGAATGTTGCAAAAGTTTTTAAATAGTTTCATCACATTCATCATAATCATCAATTTATATGTAATTTAAAATTGAATTATAATTTTAATGCTTAAATAATACAAAAAGTGCATAATTTTATAATATATAAAGAAAATGCATTAAAGCTATGTAATACAAGCTATGCTTTTTTTTTTTAAATTAAATTAAATTTATTATTTTTAAAGTTCTCATTAAATTTTCTTTTTAATTAAAATTCAATTGCTAATAAAACAAAATAAATTACTTACAAAGAACGAGAAACTATAAGATATAAGATTAAACTCATTTTAATTTTGTTTTTTATTTCAATCTTGTAAATATTTCTGTTCAGTGTCTTGTTCTTTTCTTATTCCAATAATTAATCAGGATATTGTTATCCTGTTCTATCTGAAAATATTTGTTTTCTTCTTTTTTACATCTTTTATAAAATAATGTTCAATAAATTCGAATGATCTTAATAATGTAATTTTAAAAGGTAATAAAAGTCAATTTTAATAGTTTCGAAAGACAGTTAAAAAAAAAACACAGAAAAAACTACGACCAAAAAGATTAAAGGGATTGAGAAACTGAATAATAATAAAAAAAAAATACGTTAACTTTTACCATTATAGTTTTTATATACAAGATGATCCATGAATTTATTTCCAAAGTTACAATCTGTTTTAAATATAAAAAATAATAATTTTCAGACCAATTTGGGGTGATTTTTAATTAGAGATGAAAATGTTAAATTCTTAGAATTCTACTTTTAAAAACTGTTGAACTAGCAAGCCGGTCTTTATTATTGATATTTATTAGATCAAGAAGGCTGATATCAAATATTCATTAATATTATAATAAAAATCGATTCTAATGTATTCCACATGAAACTATCACGAATCCACATATTCAATTTCTCATATATTAAGTTAATATTTGAGTTTTAAATACAGTTTTTAGTGATTTTTTCATCTGTGAGTTATAATTTTAAATTAAATTATTTGTTTATATTTTATATTTAAAATATCTTCTACATATTAGTTATGTTAAAAATTTAAAGCCATGACGAATGGAAGCTTCATCAAATCGGAAAACAAGTTAAAGATAAACACTTTTACTGGAAGTCGAACCCAGGTCCTTGAATAAAACCGTGGAACACTATCTACAATGCCGTTTAGAAATGGTTAGAACACGTGGAGTACGGCTATAGTAAATATAGTACGGCTATATAGTTTTAGAACATATATTAGGAATAATCAAGAAATTAATTACAATTTTTCACTTATTCTTTTAAAAGAGTGGCATTTAAAAGTGAACTTAAAAACCCAGATATAGTTTAAAAGTTGTCATTAAATCGTATACTTTTTACAATTTATTCTACTCAAACCTCTTCATTTGGTCATCCACTACGTACCGTAATAAATTCATTATTGAATTAAACTTATGTTAAAAATTCTTATAATATAATAAAATAGTATAATAAAAATCTCATCTTTAATTTATTTTACAAGAGAGTTGGGGCTAAGAATAATCTTTTGTTGTCATATAATAATGACATCATAATTAAGTTACAAATTAATGTTTTATTATTAATAAATGTACTTATTTTTATTGATTCGATTCTATAGAAGTTTTTATTATTCGTAATTAAATATTTTCCAACTATAAAGAAGTAGAGTTTCTTTTATTGAAATAATAATTGAATTTTAATAGTTTTAAATTAAGTTTTGAAAAGTTTAAATGTAAAAGAATTAGAAAATATTAAATACTAATAAATATCTTAGAGATTGTTCTATTATAACTCTCAAGCAACTTGCATCTTTTCTAAAAAGAAACAAAAGCAAAAAATACAAAAGCTGAGAAAAAATTTCGTTTTAAACTGTAGTAGAAAAAAGTTGCAACTTCTGTGTAATGTAATTAATTTTTTTGTAGCTGCGTTGTATTGAAATGGTATTCAACTTTAAAAACTTTACCAGATACTTTTATTTTGTTTTTCTTGTTGTATAAGTATATATTTGAGGGTTTTAAAAGTATAAAAAGCGCTACTTCAGAAATATTTCAAGAAAATTTAAGAAAATAATTTAACTGGAAAAAGGAATAACAATTTAAGCATTTGGAAAACAATTTTCTTAAACAATATTATAAATTAAGTTTAAAAAATTTTTAGGGCGATTAAAATGAAATAAATAGTAAGGAATTCGTAAAATTGAAATATAATTTATTTTGTTTTGGTAGAACATATTTAAAAATTTTTAAAAATTTCGCGCATTTGAATATTATACTAGATCTTCAAACTAAAAAAAATGTTAGTCCATTTATATTAGAAATTGTATTGTTCAGGAGATACTTAAATAACAGCAAAAGCGATTTATTTTAAAATAATTGGATTTGGTCTGAAATCTCGGTTTAGTAAATCCCATTTTCAGAAATTTTCGTTTTTTCAAAATTTCCATTTAGAATAAAATCGCTTTTTGATAAACTCGTTTTAGAAAATCTCTGTTTTTTTTATTCTCGAAAAAGTTTATAATTTTAATTTTGTATATAACTCTAAATTCCTTAAAAACGCGATTTTTTAATACAAGATTTTTTAAGAAAGCGAGTTTTCTAAAATCGAAATTGGTTAAAAAACAAGATTTTTAACAAAAAACGAGATTTTCTAAAACAAGATTTTTTAAGAAAGCGATTTTTCTAAAAATGCGATTTTTTAAAAAAGCTAGATTTTTTAATAAAGAACAAAATTTTCTGATACAATATTTTTTTAAAACAGCGAGTTTTCTAAAAATGAAATTTGAAAAAAGAACATATACTAAACTAAAATTACGAAAAGCTCCCCAAATAATTATTATCTATACTTAATTCTGCAAAGTTTCTTCGTCTTAATTGTTCGTTTAGTAATTAAACTTCTCTAAAATACTACTTCAATTCAAATCTGTTTTTAATTTTTTAAATGACTTATTAAATACTAATTTTGTGCAAATAAACTTTTTACTGATATGTTTTTAAACTTTAATTCTTATCTATTTTTATTGTTATTTGTTTCAAATAAGTATATGTATTCCACTATGAATCGTTAAGTAGGAATCTGATATAATGAAAAGATTGAAAATGCATTAAGTTTATTGTCCATAATATTGCTTAAAGTTTTTGGGTTGGAAATGTATTAAAAAGATATCAGATGTCAGATTAAAAAATTTAAAATTTGAAAAGGAATGAGTGAATAATATACTATTGTAATAAGTTAGTAAATTAAAGTTTTAGATAAGTCAATCAGTTTTATTTCTAAATTTAGTGTATAATATTATATAAATTTATAAAATATCATTCAGATATACAACTTTACTAATGTGTTATTAAAAAAAAGAAAATAACATTTAAATAATTACGGTTAAAATAATCTTATCTAATAGATTTTCAAATGGATATGAATTTCCCACCTAATATCAACATTTTTTATACATATGACGTACCCAAAGATACTTATATACTTATTATTTTTTTAATGAGTTTTTTATAGTTTGAATGAGTTATAAACATTTCTTATTACTTATATATTAATATATTAAGTGTTAATTAGATTTTTGCTTTTCTAATTAATTTTTTTTTTCTTTATTTTTATTAGATTGATGAAAGATTGGATTCAGTTTAATATGATCTTATTTTTTACATTGATATCGCATTAAAAAACTGGGATTATTGTGCGCTAAATTCTAAAGGGTAAGTTATGTTTTATACTTTATTTAAGTGTGTTAATAAAGTGCGTGTGTATCTATATATTATATAATTATAATATATAATATTTGCTAGCATTATATATGGATGCCGAATCTTTATATAATGGAGTAGGAAGGAATCCCCTTAGACAAAGTTTTAAAAAAAGTTCAATCACTCAATAAGTTTTTGTTTTTCTAATACTTTAAACTAATCAGTTTTTGACTTCCTTATAGCTAATTAATTTTGAATAAAAGGAAAGATATATTTTTAATACTTTACCCCTTAATAATGGACTTAGTAAAAACGAAAAGCTTAGGAAAACCTTCGGAGGTATTTAAAAAGTAAAATTTAAAGCTTGTTAGTTAAAAAATGTATATTTAACATTTAATAAACAACTTAATAAACTGCAGCTAATTTTACTAGCATAAGTTTTTAAGAATAATAAAAAAATTACATATCTATTAGCTATAAAAAAAATAATATAAAAATTTTTAAAGTTGAAAGCCATTTAAAATAGTATTTTCGGCTAAAAATTTTCAATTAGTTTCAATAACTCACAGATAAAATTCCGAAAATTTGATTTAAATATTAGAACAAATTAAAATATTTAATAAGAGTACTTAAGTAATTGCAACACTAAAATGCCTATTGATGTTGGAAAGATAAAATACTCCTTAGATATTTAATTTATAAATGATAATTTTAAAATAATGAAGTATATAAATAAAACTAAATAAAACAACTTATCTTAAAAAAAATCTTAGAAATCTTATTCAGAAAACTTTAAAATCTTAAAAGATCTAATTAAGAAATTAAAAGAAAACAATACTATTGAACATTAAAAACCTGAATAAACTTTTCATAAAACTTTTATTAAATTAATTCATTTATTTTAAGTGCAGAAAATTCACCTCATTGGAATCTTCAACTTCATTTCATTTATTCAGAACAAGTTTTTATTTTTAAAGCGAAATAGCTAATACCCGGTGCGCGTAGCTGCGCCTTAGAGGTTTAGTCGAAGTTGATGTTACTGCAAAAGGTTAACACAAAAATTACACATGGTGTAAATGTTAATTTCAAAATACATGTGAAGTCAATTGGTCAAACAGTTTTCATTTTAGAACAAAAAAATTTAAATACTTGCACCGCAGTCCCAACTTGGCGGTCCGTAAGAGCAAAATTTTTGGGCCTATGATTCTTTCCGTTCCCAAAATCTCTATATACAAATTATCATGAGAATCGGCTGGGAAGTTTAGGAGTCTATTCGTAACATACAAACAAACAAACTTTCGCTTTTATGTATATAGATAAATAGATAAAACTCAAACAAATTTTTATTAGCATTAAAATTATTTAACTTGTTTTTCTATAACTATTTTAAATTTTTCTTCAAACATCTTATAGAAAGTATCCTTTTAACCTCTTTTTTTTTTTTTTTTTGTATTTGTATGAAATATTCAAGGATATAAAAATTCAATACATTTCATTTTCAATTCTATACATTCAATTTTTTTATAAAATAAAATAACATACTAATAAAAAACAATTTTTTTATAGTATAAAAGAATAAATAATTAATTAAACAAGATACTTATATACTTATACATACATGTATGCATAAAATATTTTATAAATATATTATTAATTTGAAATTTATTCTTATATTTTTTTATTTTATTCCCTTATGATTTTATTTTTTTAGTTTTGCAATTTATTAGTTCAAAAAAAAAAAAAAACCAAAGAACCCAGCAGAACTATAAAATTTTATAACCTAACTTCTTATGTATATATATATAATGTTAAATATATGTTAGTTATTGAAATGTTGTTACTGCTCTTATTATTTATAAAGGAAATTATTATGTTCCGGCCAAATGACACGGAAAATTTATAAATTATATATATATAAATTTTTTTATTAATAAACATAAATATTGATTTTAAAACAAAAAAAAAATTATAATAATAAAAAATAATATTAAAAAAAAAAAAAAAATCAAATATCATATCTTTTGTTCAAAAAATGTTAATGTTTTACGGTACACAGTCTTATATAAAATGATGGTGAATAATACAAGATACAATGATCAAAATTAATTTAAGGTGTTATTTGAATTCATTTTGGTGTTTTAAGGTTCTGGGTACATTTTATCTTTGAAATTCTAATTAAGGATCTAAAAGATTTTTAATTTTAAAATAGAAATGAGTATTAGCGCAATTATTATTTTTTTTAGGATAACTTTGGATGCTAATTTTTAATTAAACACTTGTTTACATTAAATAATGTATACTTTTAATTTATATTTTTAAGAAAATAAAAGGGAAAAAGAAATTAACAGTGCTCGCTCTATTGCGCCAACCACTTAATCAAATAATTTTTTTGATAAGCTTTTCTTGCACCAAAATCGTTTTTGATTATATTTTAATAAAGCTTTGATAAGTATCTGATTCACGGTCTAGGACATACATATGTATAAAAAAGGATTATTTAAAAAAAAAAACGGATTTCAAAAACAGGATTTTAAAAAACAGGATTTTAAAAAACAGAATTTAAAAAAGCAGGATTTTGATAAAACAAGATTTTTAAAAACAGGATTTTGAAAAATAGGATTTTGATAAACAGGATATTGATAAACAGGATTTTGATAAAACACAATTTTGAAAAACCTGATTTAACAAAACCATGATTTTCAAAAATAGGATTTAAAAAAACATGATTTTGATAAACTTGGATTTTGATAAAAGTATTATGATAAAACGACTTTCAATACGCTCCCAAAATTTCACATTTTAAAAAAAACTTATAATTTGATTAAAGTATTAAATTGTTGGTCCTGGGTCTTGATGAAATATGATATTTTAGAACTTCTGAACTTTTACAAAATCCTTGAACCTTTATTTAGCATAAACTAATAATCTTACTAACACCTAATAATCTGTTCTAATCAATAATCTGTTATTATAAAATTTAAAATATACTGAAAGAGAATAGTTTTCTTACCAAGTCGATATTGTACTACAAATAATGGAGGTATGAATATAAGCTTAATTTGAAAGCTCTAGTCGAGTTTAAATAAAAGATATTGAAATAGAAATGATAAAAATGAATACTAAGCATACATTAGAACTAATCATTTGAAATCCTTTTAAAAAGGATTTGGTTTTTATATGATAATTTATTAGGAGCTTGCTTTTAATTGATATTTTATAGTGTAAATAAAATTTAGTAATACATTTTTAAATTGTGGTTTGAAAGAGTTGTTTAAAACCCTAAATCAAAAGTTCCAAAATCAATTATATTTTTGGTATTTTAAACAAATTTAAATTCAATTTGAAATTGATTACATTATTATTCTACTCACTGTATTTGGATAAAAATATATTTATATTAGTAATAAGACTAACATAACAAGAACACCATCTCTAAAGAACATCTGTGTTTTTGTTGGATAAAGTCCCAATTTTTATAAATATTCATTTTTGGTTTTACCATATATAATCTTTAATTTTTTCATCATATATTGTTTGAGGTTAAGATTAAGTTATGATTGGGTACTTTTTTGAAGGATTCATTTACTATATATATAATTTTTCTAAACAACAAGTACTTGTTAACATATTTACATATTTTATAAATAAATTTTTTAAAAATAATTTTATTAGATTTATAGATAAAGCACAAGTAAGCATCTCTTTAGATATTTAATGTATATATATTCATATAAGTTTTATATTTTAAAGGTTTAATTGTACTTCAAGCTCTAATTCTATATAGTAATTTAATATTTTATTTTGTGTTTATTTTTTTTTTGATAAAACTGTTCAAGTTCAACAAACATTTTATTATATATGTTGTTTATAAAACAAAAATACAAAAAAAAATAAAAATAAACATAAACAATAAGAATAAAGTGTAATTCTAAAAAAATTGACCTAAATTTAAGGAAAAATTATTAAAAGGAAAAAAAAATAGCGGTAAAAACACTAAAATTAAAAATGAATGTGGCTCCATTAAAAAATTAAATGTGGTTTAAGTTTAAAATCGTTGTGTCAATTGACTTTAGCTAGTTGATTTCTTTTATTAAGTCTAGAAGTTTGATATTAGTGACTTTCCAGTCAGACATTAATTTATAAGAGCTGAAATTAGTCATTACGCTAAGGCTCAAGTTCGATCTTTTGATAATTAAAACAATCTAACCCCTTTGGATAATTAAAACAAAATAACCCCTTTTGGACATGTAATACGATTCCAAACTTTTCGTTAATTTTTTATTACTAATGTCAGTATCAATTCCCCTGAGGGAATTATGATCCTGCATCGTAGAATCCCTAAGAAAGTTATGACTCATTTAGTAAGAGTTATATGATGTTTTAACTGCCATTATAAATTGCTGAAGAGAGTTATAACTCACTTAATAAATTTCAAAAGGAACTTATGACCTTCAAAGTATGACGTTGTCTAGAAACTTATGTCCCATGTAAATGTTTTAAAATGAGTCAAAGGTCCCTTAGGGACTTATGCACCGGGACTTATGAACATAGCTTATTCAGAGGATTTGATAAATTAGTATTAATATCTTTAGGAAAATTTTTAATGGGTTAAAGTTGAAGTAAGACTAAATCTGACGTTATTATCATGGGCCAAACAATTACTTTTTGTTTAAGTACTTTTGATACAAATTGATTTTGAATAAGTACTTTAATTTTAACCTCATTTGCATTCGCTTCAAAATCTAGTTACAGTTTGTTAAAACTTAATGAAAGAGCCAGACAATCAAAAATTTCATTAAACACAGCATTATTTAATTCAACTGTTAAAAAAATTGATAAAAACAATTCCCTTAGCACGAGAAAAAAAAAAACTCATCAAAATTAAATTAAATTCCATTAGTTATATTTATGTCTTTACTAGCAAAACTTTCATTATAACTAAAAAATTGTACTAAAAGAAAAAAAATGATGATAATTTAACCTAGTATTAGTTATTTCTTTTTTTTGATAAAATATATATACTTTGTGTATATGATGATGGGATATGATGGGTGCCACTAGTTATATAGTTTTTGGGTTGAAGTTTGATATGTGATTGTAAAGAAAGTATTGTAAACCTTAAAAAAATAGAAGTTGCGAATATGATAAAAATAATTTCATACAAATATGTTAAATAAGATACTTTGCAAAGTTAAAGAATCTGATGAACTCTAAATTTAGAAATTGACTATAATATCTAATATTACCAGATCTGTATAATAATGAATAAAATAGTACTTAAGTACAGTTGTAAGTACCATTACCTGATAGTAATTACTTTGTAAAGTAACAATAAAAAATACTTAGATTACAATACTTCGGACTCTATGAATGAAAATATTTGAATACTTGAAAAATAATTGAATTCTTGATACTTAAGTATTTTTTGGTACTTGATTACTCGAAAATACTCAAGTATCAAAAAATAATTACAAAATAAAATTAAACTCAAAATTTAATTACTTTCTGGGAATTACAAATATTTTTACTTGATTCTTTTACTTATACTTCAATTTTGCAAGTACCGAAGTCTAAGTAATGAGTATCAGGTACTTGACAAAGTAGTGAGTATCAGGTACTTGACAAAGTAATAAGTATCAGGTAGTGGTACTGGTAATTGTACTTAAGTACCATTTTACTAATAATTGTACTGGTACTTGCAGTATAAAGATCTGATGAGTATCAGGTAACGGTACTGGTAATTGTCCTTAAGCACCATTTCACTAATAAATATACTGCTCCTTGTAATATACAGATCTGATGATTATCAGGTAATGCTACTGGAAATTGTACTTAAGTACCATTTAAGAAATAATTGTATTGGTACTTGTAATATACAGATCTGAATACATATTACTAGTTTAATTGAACGACATTATTAATCGATCAATACAACTTTTCAGGAAGTTTTTATCACTGTATCTTAATGTGCGCTAAAGCACTTTAATATGTAAAGTTTAAACAGCGCGAAGCAGATTTAAGAAGTTTTAGACATCAAACTCTAACTTACATTCATAAAGAAGCCGTACAAGTTTTGGGTAGAGCACCATGGTAGTAACCTAGGAATATGGATAAATTGAAGAAGTTGATTGGCCGAAAAGGTATAGTGTTTATTGAAAACCCTATGAGATAGAACAAATTCAAAAACCCACTAAATTTATATTTACAAATTATAATTGTAATTTTGGATTTAATTAATTTTTATAAATATTCATAAAAGTCGTCTGGATGAAACATTTATTACTCTTAATTATAATGATATCGACAGGAGGCCAAGGTTCGACAACGGACTGTAGCGCCATAGAAGAAGAAGATAATGATATCGAAGAAAGATAAATAAAAAAATAAGAAGAAAGAGGTATACACTTTGAAGGTGGAGTGTTAGGGATTATCATTTTTAACTTTTGTACTAAATAATTTCTCAAAGGAGAAAATTCTATATTTTGTAAACTTTGGGGGAGAAAGCATTCACTTAAAAAAATTTTTGGAGTGTTAAAAAAAAAAAAAAGAAAGAAAAATCAAGCGATATTACTATATGATAATAATGAAGATGAATAATAGTTAGAAAATTCATATATTAGAAAATGAAAAATAGAAAAAGTTATAATGTTATTAGATCAGTAGTTAAAGTTATAGTATCATAAACATTACTTTTATTGTATCTAAAAGTTTTTTTTTTTGTAGGAAAATTAAGAAAAAAGAAATTATAATGAAAAAATTTGTTTTTGCTTTTTGATACTTTTGATGAAAAAAAAAACCTTCGAATATAAATGGAAAATTTGTGGTAATGAAATAAGGAATTTTCTTTGGAATTGATTGTTATACAAAAGAAATAACAGAAAATGTGTTTGTATAGATATGTGTTATGCATTTCATTAAAAATATTTTACACAAGTTTTAGGTTGAGGTTAAAATTAATTTTTGATTTTGTTAGACTTTGAAAATTTGTAAAAAACTTGTATTCCTATAAATATATGTATGTAATATATATATTATATAGATATACGATATGTATATTTTGTGGTTAGAATGAAATCAAATGAATTTGTAAATTTTGTTTACGTTTTTTGTTTTTGTTGTTAATTTATGCAAAAGTTCTCAAATTCAACATATTGAATGAATTCATAATGAATTTGCAGAAATATTCAGAGAAGCAAGCCAACAAACCAGTAAAAGTAGGTGTCAGAATTTAAAAATGTAAATGAAAAATTTTTTTTTTAATTCTGAATTCAAGGGCTTAAAATAAAATTTAATTTGCATCAAAAGTAAATACATAAGGCTATTTTATATCATGGAAAATGGTATATAACAATATTATATAAATCCAGGTCCAATTTGCATTTGTTAAGAATATTAGATTATATAATTGTATGTACTATATATTACATGCTATGTAAAGATCGAAGTATATATATGCTTATAAAATTGGAATATATAACATACTATATTAAATATTTTATTTTTGTATATGAGTGGTATGGTTAGTATTTGTATTGTTTTGTAACTTGTTGGGCTTAGAGAACTTTTTAGTTTTGTAGCATGTTTAGGGGTTAGGTCTGAAAACTCGGTTTAGTAAATCTCGTTTTAGAAAATCTCGTTTAAAAAATCTCGTTTTTAGAAAATCGCGTTTTAGAAAATATTGTTTTTAGAAAATTCTTTTTTTTTATATTCTGGAAAAAGCTGATAATTCTGGTTTAGGATGCAACTCAAAAATCCTTAAATACAAGATTTTTCAATAAAAAACGAGATTTTCATAAATGGAATTTTCTAAAACGAGATTTTCTAAAAACGAGATTAAAAAAAAAGGTTTACTTAACCGAGATTATGGAACGCTCCCATATTACAGATTTAGCTTATATTATGATAGAAATCTTTTTATGCTCTCAAAAATTGACTCAAATGATTAAAGAAACTCTATCTTTATTAACTTAATAAATAGCAATAAATAAAAATATGCAAAAAATTCAGATTTTTAAAGTGCAGAAATATGCTAGAAAAATTGGCCGAAAACTAATCGGAAATATCACTCAATAGTAGTACTTTAGTATGCATTTCAAGATAAGAATTTTGGAATTGACGCAATCGTACACTATGTCTTAATAAAAATCTTTAAAAAAATGTATGTTTAATTAATTATGAAACCCAAATTAATTATTCCAATCTTATCCTAATTATATAAGTACTTTCATTTATTTAAAATGTATATGAATATTTCAAGCCAAAATATTTTTAATAAAAACTTAATGGCATTTAATTTTAAGGACATTAAAGGAAAAATTAATATTTTAGATACTTATTTAATTTAAAATATACCAAAAACATTTGATTGCATAATAACATTGAAATTAAAAAAAGGTTGTATTTAAATCTATTAATAAATATTTATTAAAAAAATTTTCCATTTATATATCAATGTAAATAAATATACATATATAGTATTTACATATTCATAAATGGATAAAAATGCCAAAACAGGACTTTAATAACTAAATACTAAGAAAAATTATTAAAAAGAATGTTACCGTTTGTTGTTTTTATCATAATAGGATATTTTACCTCATCTTTTTAATTTAAATTGAAGATTTTTTGTATATTTCATAGATATATAATTTTTTTTTTATTATTCTTCTAAAGATTTTCTTTTCTGAAAATTCTTAAAAGAAAAAGAAAATATACACAGGATTATATAAAAGAAAATTTACTTTATTTTTGTTTTTCTATATAGTACTTGTGAATCCTAGTGAATCCTTATGGGAAGAAGTCTTATTATATAGGAAATAAAATCGGTAAATTTATACAAGAATTTTGTATTTTATATATTTATACTTATATATGAATATATATATATAAAAAAAATCACGAAAAAATTAAAGAATTACAGAAATAGCAACAGATTTATTTTGGTTTTCATTTTCCTTTTAAATTTGTTTGTTATTTTTTTTTTGGAAATGGAAAATGAGATTTCTAGATTTTGAGGTTTTAATAGTATCAATTTCTTTGTCTGTATAGTTATTATAAAGGTGCATTAAAAATTGTGAGTAGATGTTTGTTATATATTTGATAAAAGAAATTTTTTAGATTTATTAATAAATATTTTAAACAATGAAACCCGGGTGTTATTGCACCAAACACTTAACACTACTCGAATAAACAAAAAATAATTTTTTTGATCAGTTTTTATGCATTTATACATTATTTTATAATAATTTAATAGAGTTTTGATTAGTAAAAACATGTATTTATCATGACAATTATATTTTGATTATTTTGATAGTAATAAGAGTTTGGTACAATAGAACCCAGTTTTGATCTATCGCTAGAAGCTGGTACATTTAAAAATTCAACTTAATTTATTTTATCAAAGTATAGAAGTTTTTAAAATTACTAATAAGAATTTGGTGCAATAGAACCCAGTTTTGATCTATCGCTAGAAGCTTGCACAATTTTCCTAAATTCAACTTAATTTATTTTATCAAAGAGAACTTTGTGGAATTACTAATACAGCACCTGTCTTATATTAAGTGGCTCACTAAATTTCTTAAATTTCATATATTAATCCTCAAATTATGAGGTGACATTTAAAGACATAAACGAAAACTATATAGTCAGGATAAGTGCAAAAATTTTTAAGATTTACTACGCGAATCCATAGAACCATACACTAGTACAATCAAGTCGAATTATTAAAATTCAATTTAATTTTATACTTAGTCAGAAATAATTTCGTTCAGACGTATTTTAAAAATACATTTTTTTTTATGATTATATTATATTTTAAAAGATTTGAAAATAAAAAACCATTTCTAGCAAATTGAAATTTTCTTATTGGATTTTTTTTTGTCCTAGATTTTTTCTCTTTTATAATTCCCTCATTTTTTTGGCAAGTGTTTTTTTTTTTTTTTTAAGTAAAAGGAAATGAATATATTTTTATATTTGGAACTTATCCCATCATATATTTATTAAAAATAAAAACTATGGATTTTTTTTTTGTTACAACATAAGATATTTTATTAAAGTTTTAAATTTTAGTACATAATATGGAATTGCTTTTTGTAATTTTAGTCTGAATTTTCGCCCAATTGTTTTTGTAATTTTGTTTAAATTAGGTCTCCCAAATATGGGTACATCTTGTAATAATATCTGATTTTTCTTTCACTTTCTTGTTGTAGTTAATGTGGAAAATTGCCAAAAATTAACTAACATTAAGTTTTTCCAATAAATTTAACAATGTTACTTAGATGTTGGCGTTTTATGTTTTTTTTTGTATTTATATAGTTTTTAAATAATAAAGGGCTAAAGATTGGAATTGACAATATGTTTTTAAATTGAAAGTATATGTAATAAAATTAAATTTTAAACTTTTAATAATAACAATAATATTATTTTTAAACATTCCCATTAAAATAAAATAATTAAAAGTTCTTTATAGGAAATATTTATATTAAAAGTCTTAAAAGCCATTACTTTCAAAATCCATTTAAATAAAATACAACATATAAAATTAACACACAACTTAAGAACCTCACAACTTAAGAACTAAATACCAGTTAAATAAAAAACAATAACATAAGAACTTTAAATACTATCTTTCCTGTAAATTTAAACCTAATAATTGCGATATCCTATTAACTAATTGGAAATAAACAGGATATATCCATTTATTGGATGATGCTATCACCATTTCCTTTTAATTTATGTAAATTAGGAAGAATTAATTCTTTTTATGTATAAAAATGTTAAAAGCAACTTACCTTTCTTATGTAATCACTTTTTTCGATTTTTTTGCGGTTTTTAACGTAATTTTAAAACGTAACAAAAGCAATTTTTTTTTCTGTAATCATTAAAATTACTTGATATACCAATATACCTGTTTTATAATTAAAAATTTATTTCTAGCCGGTACTTTCATTTAATTAAATGACATTTAATTGACACACAGATATAAATATTGGAAAAAAACAAAAAGAAATGTCAATGTAAAAACAAGAAACGTCAATCTGAGTAATTTTAACCTTAATTAAGTACGTTAAAGAATTTGATTGTTCCGGTTAATCATAGGAATAAATTAATGTAAAATTTAAATTGATATTGGAAAAATACTAAAAATATTAAAAAAAAAAAATTTTATTAATTTAAAATTAAATTGATTTTTAAGTTATAATAAGCTTTTTAGTTTTTATGTTTTTAATACGATTTGGGTAAGTCGAAGCCCTCGAAGGGAAAGTTAGAACTCTAATCATAGTGCGACCAGGAGGTTAATAAGTGAATTTTGATCACAAAGCCGAATAATATCATGTTATAATAGTTAGTTAAAATTATAAATGTTAAAAATAAATGTACCGCTATGGCACACATGGGTTTTATAAGAGTTTATTTTATTTAGGGGGATTGAAACTTTACAGAAAGTATAAAATAATATTTGTACTTTGAGACTTTGGCTTAAGGAAGTTTTAAAGCTTAAACCTATGACTAATGATCAAAATTTAAAATACGATACCAAAAGTAATAATACGTGTTCTTAATAAAAGATAAAAAATTATGCGCATGTTGAAACTATTGGACCATATTCTATCGAATGTGATCCCTAAAGCTGGTAATTCGTATGTGTACGACTTAATTAAATTTAAGAAGAATATTAACATCTTTCTTCTTAATATCCCTCAAAATTTTCCCCATTCCCCATAATCCAAAAAGCCCAAATAACCTCCTCATAATCCCAAAATATTTCCATATCCCCATCCCTGAAATCAACTGCACATTTGTATCTCAGGTTTCTACCTAAAGTTTGGTTCAGAAAGGTTGCTGTTTTGGTATGTGAAATTCGCACATTACACAAAGACACACCGCACAGTTTCAATGGGTGGCTTATGAGCGTTCCGTTTTCCGGTTAAAAAAAAAAAAAAAATAAATACTAAAGTTACAAGTAAATTTACAAGTTCCAAGTTGACTTTAAATAATATTACAAACGAAAAAGAAATTCTATAACATCATATAACGTTTTTTATATCTTTTTTCATACATATATATATATATATATATATATATATATAAATAGCGATCACGTTCAAGTTCAATTGGAGGCCATTAATTTTAAAAGTAAAAAAAAAAAGTTGGCATATTTGATATACACAGTAAGAATTTGAATAATTTTCTCTTTTTTTTCTCAACTTGTTCACATTTGCGGCGTAAATAATTTTATAAGATTTATTATATGTATGTATTTCCAATCAATTATATAAAACATTTTTTTCATTTTTATTTTTATTTATCAAATAGCACCTGTGTTTTTTATTTATAACTTAACTTTAATAGATAAGTATATAGATAATATAACATAATTTTTTTTTATCTAATTCTCAATTTTGTTTTTTTTATTATGATTTAAAAAGTAGTCAATTTTTTGTACTTATATAAGATATAAAATGTATATATTTACTTAATGATTAAAAGTTATGAATATAAGTATATCTGGTATATATTGATTACAGGTATGTAAAATAAATTAAAAAAAAAAAAAAACAAATTTAATAAAAACGCAATTAGTTTTGCTTAATAAAATCTTAAATTGTATCTTATAGTATAAGATATGTTTTGTATCTTGTAGTTTAATATATTTAACAGTTAAAATTTTATGTTATGAATAATATTAATAAGTAAAAAAAAAGTGTTTTTTTTTACAAACAAATTCTATTTTTTCATGATTAGTCATCCTCCAAAGCTTGAATGGAACCAGAAAATAATAAAAACAAAAACAAAAAAAGAACTGTCATATTTATAAATCTGGATAGAATACAAGTAAATCTGCTTTACGTTTTATATTAACCAGGTTAATTAAAGATAGGTGGTAAAAAAAAAAATAAAGAGTTATGTTTTTCGTGTTTGTTTTCGGATTTTTTTTATTCATTCAAAAAAACAAGTTTTATTTGCGTTTAATAAAAAAAAAATTCTAATCAGCATTAATTTTTTTTGGTTAAATTAAAAAAAAATTTTTATTTAAAATTCAATTATTAAAAAAAATTGTATATATATATTATATACATATTATAATATAATTGTATATATATTTTTTGTTAGAGCATAATAGCAAAAGTAGTTATTTTTTTGTATACATAAATATATATGTACAATATATTATGATATTGGTTATTTTGATATTCAATTCAGTTAATCAGTTAAAAAAAAAACATAAATAAGCGCGAGCTTTTTATAACGTCATTAAATATGCCATATGCGAATCAGTAACAACTGATGAAAAAAACGAAGGGTTTTTAAAAAAGCACATTTTCAAAATTATATAGTATTTCATACTGAGTATTTTATCGAAATATAATGTTGGAGCTTCAATGTTAACATTTAATTTAGGAAATGTATACACTGGTGGGGAATTGTCCAAATTTCTCAAGGATCTTACCTCACTATCCCTCCCCCCTTTTTTATATTCTAGTAAATTGTGAATTCCACCAAAATTGGGAATTTGACTAAGAATTTGACTCTCTAAGTAAAAATGGTTAAAACTGAGACAAAGGACCGCTTTTAAATTTCAGAAAAACCTTTAACATATGTTAAATTATAATATTGAACATTTAAATTTTGTATTTCCTAACAAAATATTTGAACAGGTATTTAAGTTACAGGTGTTTAAAAATAGCAAATTTTCAATTTTCAAACCCTTATAGCTGCTAAATAGGAGGCTTGGCAAACAAATTTTGTTAACGGAATCCTACTAATTTCTGAGGAACTAACTTCATCCAAAATTTCATGATTCTAGCTTGAACCATTTAGAAGATATGTGTGGCCAAAAATTTTGCAAAAGTTGAGTTTTGCATAATGGTAAATTTTAGTACCGTATGGCAACCCTAAACATTTGTCTTTCAAATTTATTAAGTTTATAAAACCAGCTATCTTTTGCCGTTTTTAGATTGAAAATATACCTAACAACACTCGTGTTATAACAATTTCAAAATAGAACTTTTTCCAACTTTGGGGGGTTGTAGTTCCGTAACGGGGACTACAGAAAAAAGTTCTTCTATGAATTTATTTTTTTTTGCTTTATCTACCCATGGTGTAAAATTTCTTTACTCTATTTCAAACGGTGTAGAAATTTTTGTAAACATACAGACGGACAGACGGACGGACAAAGTGAAGCTAAATAGGCACATTTTTACAAAATTTTTTGAAAATGTGCTAAAAAAATACTTTAAACCAAGATTGTTTTAAAAAACATATTTTTGTATTATTCTATATTATTGTTATTAACATTAGTAAGCGATGATCTCAACTGATCGTATATAGTTTCAGGTGTTTTAAATTAAAATTTTTTTTTTAATAATTTGTTTTTATTTTAGTTTTGTTTTTTTTTTAAATAATTTATTTTAAAATTGGAATAATTAATATTATTTAGCTTTTAATAACATGCTTTGTTATCAATTAGGTTTTTATAATTTACTTGTAAATGTAATAAATTAACAAGTTATCCATTCAGATCAGTGAATCAGTTTCAATCTTTCTCTTTTTATAAAAGTTTGTATACTAATTTAAGAATTAATATTAAAGTATAATGTTTACAGGTGTGTATACAAACTTTTAAAAACTCATAAAACAAAGTGTAATTGTTTAGAGGAATATTTATAGTTTGAAATATTTAAGAATTACAAAGTGTTTTATGTGCTATTTCATTTAAAATTAATGGATATTAATATTGTATGGTGATTTGTTCAATGATTCGAAACCATCTTAATGTTAATTAATAAATAATTAAATATTTTAGTTTCGTTTAAAATGTTAATTTTAAAAGTACCTGTACTAAGATTTTGAAATAATATAAGGACTGTATTCTGTTAAAATTAATTCAAAATATAATTTTTGATTTAAAAAAAGGAAGTTAGATAAGCTTTATCATAAGTATTGTTTAACTTATCTCTTTAAAAATGGTTAAGTTTTGAAATTATAATTTACCTAGTTTTTATCCATCAACTGCCGTGCTAAGGAAAAATGTCGTAAGCGCCAAAAGCGAATTTTCGGGATAATGGAATATTTGACAACAGATAAATGTCTCACAACTTTGTACTAAGAAAAAATGTCAAATATTTCGTTGCAAATTCATTTAAAACTAATAAGTAATATGTCGCATCTACCTCTAAATCGCATCTATGTCTAAGCTTTAATAACTTAATAAATCTAGTAAAGCTTAGCAAAAAAGTCGTATGTCCAAATTAACATATTTGTTTTTCAAAAATGTAAGAAAATATAGAAAGGACTTTCTTTCTTAGGACGGCAGATTTTGGTGGTAAAGTTTTATTTTTTGCCCCTACTTTTTTATGGATTTTCAATTAGGGAAAACCAATCATTCTTTATTAGATTTTTCAATATTTTAACACCTACAATTATTTTTAGTTTTTCAAATATAACTATTTTTTTATGAATTGTTTATTATTTTAACATAACCAATATTTAATAATGAAGTCATTTCATACTAAAACGAGGAAGAGTGTAGTAGAGTAGACTGTGTCAACTCTGGGATACCCGTATGACCGTAACATATACATTATATCATCCGGTTAATTACTTTTGGCAAAATTTCAAACATTCAGCTTTATTAGGTGTAGAGTAATGCTCATATAAAAGAAGGAGTTGTATGGCAGCAACTAGAACCCTTTGCAGTAGACCAACCAAATTTTGCAGTAACTTTGGCCATTATACTAAACTATTTTTGGCAAAATTTTAGACACCCAGCTTCATTTGGTGTAGTGTAATCCTCATATAAAAAAAGGAGTTGTAAGGCAGCTACTCGAACCCACTGCAGTAGACTAACCAAATTTTGCAGAAACTTTGGCCATTATACAAAACTATTTTTAGCAAAATTTCAGACACGCAGCTTCAATAGGTATAGAGTAATGCTCATATAAAAAAAGAAGTTGTATGGCAGCTACTCGAACACACTGCAGCAGACCAACCAAATTTTGCAAAAACTTTGGCCATAAAACTAAACTACTTTTGGCAAAATTTCAGACAAGCAGCTGTAATAGGTACGGAGTAATTCCCATATAAAAAAAGAAGTTGTATGGCAGCTACCCGAACCCATGGACCAAAATAGCTGGATTTAAATAGCGATGACGGCTATTGCAAAAAAACGGATTTGCGAAAATTTCAAGATCCTAGCTTCTTTAGTTTTTGAGTTATCGTGCGGACGGACGGACGGACGGACGGACGGACATACATAGCTAAATCAATTTATTTTTCGATTCTGATCCGATCCATACACTTGAGTCTATATCTACCCCCCCTCCTTCTCTGCGTTACAAACGTAATGGCAAATTTATTATACCCTTTGCCTATATAGTCATACGGGTATAAAAACTTTATTCTAGTGTCCAATGAATTAATAAATTTTTTTAATAATTTATGACCTAATTTCTATTTCTATCTCTTTCTTTTTTTTTTTATTATACCCGTATGACTATATAGGCAAAGGGTATAATAAATTTGCCATTACGTTTGTGACGCAGAGAAGGAGGGGGGGTAGATATAGACTCAAGTGTATGGATCGGATCAGAATCGAAAAAAAAATCGATTTAGCTATGTATGTCCGTCCGTCCGTCCGTCCGTCCGTCCGTCTGTCCGTCTGTCCGTCCGTCCGTCCGTCCGCACGATAACTCAAAAACTAAAGGAACTAGAATCTTGAAATTTTCGCAAATTCGTTTTTTTGCAATAGCCGTCATCGCTATTTAAATCCAGCCATTTTGGTCCATGGGTTCGGGTGGCTGCCATACAACTTCTTTTTTTATATGAGTATTTCTCTGTACCTATTACAGTTACGTGTCTGAAATTTTGGCAAAAGTAGTTTAGTTTTATGGCCAAAGTTTCTGCAAAATTTGGTTGGTCTGTTGCAGTGAGTTCGAGTAGCTGCCATACAACTTCCTGTTTTATATGAGCATTACTCTATACTTATTAATGATGGGTGTCTGAAATTTTGCCAAAAATAGTTTAGTGTATTGGCCAAAGTTACTGCAAAATTTCGTTGGTCTACTGGAAAGGGTTCGAGTAGCTGCCATACAACTTCTTATTTTATATGAGCATTACTCTATACCTATTGAAGTTAGGTGTCTGAAATTTTGCCAAAAATAGTTTGGTGTAATGGCCAAAGTTACTGCAAAATTGGGTTGGTCTACTGCAGAGGGTTCGAGTAGCTGCCATACAACTCCTTCTTTTATTATGAGCATTACACTACACATAATAAAGCTTTATGTTTGAAATTTTGTCAAAAGTAATTAATGTTTATAAATGATATAATGTTTATAAAACGGTCATACGGGTATCCCAGAGTTGACACAGTCTACTCTACCACACTCTTCCTCGTTTTTTTTATTCTTGAATTTTTATTCTTTTTGAAAAACTAATTATTATTCAACAATTCCAAATGTTTTTTTTCCTACAATTCTACCAATATATTATTATTTCTTTTCTCTTTTACTCTACTCAGTCCTCTTTTTAATTCGTGTCATATTTTATTATTTTTGTCACCATCATAAATTTTCATTTAATATCGATTGAAAAGACAAAAACCATACAAAAAGTATAAATTATATATAAAAATAATATGAAGATAATTTGTCCTTCTATTATTTGTACTCAAACCTCTTTTCCAATCCAATTCGTAAAAACGCAACAACAATATAATTATTATAGGAAAAAAAATATCAACTCTCAAATGTTAGTTATTTTACAATATAAAAGACAAATAACAACCAAAATAACCTTTCCTCGAATTGAAATAAAAAAAAAAATAAAAAAAAATGACAAAGTCCATGATGAGTAAAAATTTAATGTAAAGTGGTTACCACCAAAACAAAGAATAAAACCAGGAATAAAAATCTTTATACTTGTATATAATATATATATAAAATCAATTCAACAAAAAAATTTTACACATACATACATACATAGATACAGTATAGTTAAAGCGCAATTAATTTATTGTGTGACCAAAAGTTCATTTTAAAATACAGAAGAAATAAAGTACTTAATAATGTGATTACTTCTTTATTGTACTTATTTGTAATTTTTAGTTATTTAAGGTAAATCTTAGTTTATCAAAGCTTACCAAAGTAGCTTTTTAGTTTATTAAAGCTTATCAAAGTCATAGTCTAAAAAGCTTTGTTTATTTATATTATTTGGCAATTCAATCTTCTCCTGATAAAGTCTAATTGTATTCAGTATTTTATGTTAAGTACTTAAGTATTGTGTATTTGAAAGTAATTAACTATTCGAATATGTAGTTGGAATTTTGGGATTGTATATTTTTAAGTGGTTGCTTTCAATTTCTTAGAATCTCGTTTATCAGCTCTAAGTTTAATATTTCTAATATAAACTTTATTCTAGATATTAATAGAATCATAGAATTGTAATTAAATACATTTGTAATAGTTCAGTATCTCTAAAATGTATCTATTTCTAAGGAGGTGATTGTTTTTAAAATTAATAACCGAAGTTTCAGATCTGAAGATTCTAATGATCTTTGTACTTCGTATATTAAGTTTTATTCAATAAACCAGTTAACAGCAGAAAAGTTACAGTTTTCACTTAAGTCATATGGTCACTTTAAATTCAAAAAATGATGGTTAAGAGCTTTTCGCTTTACAATATTCGTATATTTGATTTATTTTTTGTTTTTGTTAAAGTTTTGAACTTAACATTTTCTTTGGATTAATCATCAAAAAAAGAAAAAAAAAATACAGTCGAAGAAGGTAATGAGTTTTTTGTTAAAAAAAAATGAGTGAATGGAACGATGGCCAAATCAATATTGAGTAAAACTTCTATAGTTATAAAATTATATTATATTGCATAGATTTTAAATCTATCTACATAGATATTTATAGATATCTATATTATTGTATGTAATAACTTTTTTTCTATTTTTTTATGGATTTGTAATAGCTGTGACATTGCACGAGTTATTTTTCAAAAAAAATTTTATTTTATTTCTATTGAGAAATAAAAAACAAAAATAGAAAATACAAAATATAAAAACAAATTTGAAAGAATTGTTTTAGATTTACAGTTTAACGATTGCAAATCTATTTTAATTTTAAATTTTGTAAAGCATTTCGTGATTCGAAAATGTAAATTTGGTATTTATGAGAATGTTGGATGTTTTGAATTTAGACATAGACATTAAAGGAAAAGAAAAATTGTCACATGATATTGTGAAGATATGATCATGGTTATAATCGGTCCTATCAATCATAATGCAGTGATTTTAGAATTAGACATTGTCCAAAATTTTTGAAAAATTTTAATTACATTTTTAGGAAAGTTTTAATTGTTTTTAAATTAAATCATTCATCTAATGGATTCCCAAATTTGGTTGACTTTGATTGACTCGTCTTTTGAAGTTTAATCTTAATATAGAGGAAGAAGAGTCTTTAATTTTTGGCTTATAGAGCAGTTTTTCATAATTCGTTTACCCTTTTTTTGTTTTATCAAGTAAAAAGTTAAGTTATTGTAGAAAAATAGTCAAAAACTCTTTAAATTTTGTAAAGAATTTCGTGATTCGAAATTGTAAATTTTGGTATTTACTCTTTAATATTAACAATTTTTTTTTTGGGTTTCAATCAACCGAGATTTTTGGTTTTTAGAAACTTTCTTTTTAAAAAATTTCGGTTTTCAAAATTGTTTTTTTTTAGAAAATCTCGTTTTTGAAAATCGTGTTTTAGAAAATTTCTTTTTTTTAGATATTCTGGAAAAGGCGATAATTCTGATTTTTTATCCAAATCTAAAATCTTTAAAAATTTCAGTTTTCAGTAAAAATCCAAATTATCTAAAAACGAGATTTTATAAACGCGATTATTGAAAAACGCGATTTTTAAAAAACGATTTAAAAAAAAAGATTTACTAAACCGAGATTATGTGACGCTCCCTTATTTATTATTTTATAGTTCAAATAATAATAGGGTATTCAAAGTATGAGCTTGTTTAAATTTGAGTTTAATTGAAATTTGAGCTTTTTACAACTCTTGTTTTAATTTCTGAAATTTCACGTATTTTGTATATTTCGACATTAAATCTTTACTAAATTCATTCTTTTTACACTAAACTTTGAACAAAACGAAATGTTTACTTTTAAAATAGAAAAATACACCTGAGTATTTTTTATTTCTGCAGAAAAATAATACCGAAAATTTTTATGTTATTTTTATATTCCTTTGTTTTTTTTTTATGGCTATATATTTCTCCTTTTATGGTTATTTTGTATCTTTACTTCCAAACTCAAGTTACTAACTAACGTTTTATTTTTTTATTTTTACAGATTAATATATTGCAGTAATTTATGGTCATAGTAAAGGTAAGTGTCCTCTAGTCTCTAGTTCAAAATTCTAATTGCAAGCCAAAAGTCAATATTCAAAAAATAAAAGTCTGTAATAGAATGAAGGAATTAATAAAATATAAAAAAAAATACTTTTTTTTTGTATACTGGGAATGGAATAGTTAGGTAGGTGGGTTGGTTAAACTTTTATATCTTAATCTGGATAAAAAAAAATCAGAATGAATTTAAGTTGTGAATAACAATGAAGTCATATTGTTTTTTAAATGCATGTATTAGAATAGTTCGGAGATTATAAATAGTAAATTGTACATAGCAAGTGGAATAAGTGACAATATTTAGGTTTTATAATAAGAGATATCATTACTCAATAAAGTTATTACAGTGATTACAATTATTATTAAAATGTCAGTCATTTTCCAATATTTTAATATTGGAACTATTGCAATACATACAGAGCGCGACGGCTTAACTTATTAGGCTTGAGTAAAAATTTATTAATTGAATTTCGTAAAAATTACTTTGCAAACCATCAAAATTGCAAATTTGGGATTGAATAAATAAAACACAGAAGAACATAATTAACTCTTATTATTATTTTAATAAATATTTAATTTAAGTTGAGTCATCTTTGTTTAATTTTATTTTTTAATATTTTTTTGTTATTTATAAGTACATTCATTTGTATGCGTGTTTGAAGACTTAATTTTGAATAAAATTATATTTAATGTTGTGCAAAAAATATTTAATTTAGAATTGCAAAATAAAAATGTTAAAAAATTTTTTCACGGATTTTAAATCGCTATAAATGGAAAATTCATTAGTATGTATTACTGAAATAAATAAAATAATAATATTAGAATGCTAAGTAATTATACAATCTTGAAATGCTATGTTTTGTCCGTATTAAAATTTAATCCGATTAATTTATTAAATAGAATTTACTTATGATTTAGTTCAAAACTGATTTCTTGTATAAGTTAAATGTAAAAAAAAAAAAATTTTAAAATCTCAAGCTTCTCATGACATTATATTTCAATTTTTGTTATTACTTTATTAATTATTTTAAATGGTTGGGTCTGAAATCTCAGTTTGGTAAATCCAGTTTTCACAAAATTTCGTTTCAGGAAATCTTGTATTAAAAAATCTTATTTTTAAAATATCTCGTTTTAGAAAATCTCTTTTTTTTTAAAATCTTCGTTTTTTTAAACTCTAGATAAAGCTTATAATTCTAACTTTTATCCAACTCTAGCATCCTTACAAGATTTTTTGAAAAACGAGATTAAACAAGGCTTTCTAATACGAGATTTTGTAAAAAAGTGCGATTTTCTAAAAATGAGATTTCAAAAAACCGATTTTCTAAACCGAGATTAGGGAACGTTCATTTTGGGGTTGGGGTCGAAATCTCAAAATATTAAAAATCTTTTTCACAAAATCTTGTTTCAGAAAATCTGGTTTAGAAAATCTTGTTTTTAGAAAATTACATTTTTAAAAAATCGCGTTTTAGACAATCTCTTTTGAAATATTCGGGAAAAAACGCTTTTGAATCCAATTTTAAAATACTTAAAAATGAGATTTTTTTAAAAATCTAGAATTTTCATTAAAAAACGAGATTTTCTAAACGCTTTTTAAAAAATGCGATTTAAAAAAAAGGATTTTTTAAATCTAGACTGTGACGCTCTCTCAATATACATTTATTAGGACGTTCAAAAACTGTTTTGTTAATACCAAAAAGGTGATACCAAATAGTTACACTCTAATATTAAAAAATTTAACCTTTTTTAACATTTTAATTGATTTAAAACCTGTTTAACCTATATTGTGTAAATTAATATTGTACAAAAGCTATAAAAATCAATAAATTTTGTGTTTGTATATAATTTATATCTTTTCACCTTTAATGGATTCACATTTTATTAAAAAAAAAAACTGAAAACAAAATAAATTTACAATTGTGGTCGAAATATTCCATTAATTTTTTTCATTATTAATTGAATAACAAAATAAAAAAAAACGTGTGTTGCGTTAGTGTAATGTAATTTTTTTTTATTCAATCATTGTTTTGTTAAAACACTTTGATTTATTTGATGGTATTGTTAATGAATCAAATGTATAGACGGTATAATTGTAAAAAAACAAAGAAATTTCAAAAAATATAATTTCCAAAAATTGCATTTCAATTGATGATTTCATTCAAATTTGAGTGATCACACTTTATATTTTAAAAGTAAAAATAACAAATTTTAACACTTGATAAAATCAATGTCGAATTGAAGTTGTGCCACAATAAAATAAAAAGAAAAAGGTAAAAGAAAAAGGTAAACAAAAACGAGTTACATGAAACAAAAAAAAAAAATTGAGATCAAAAGTTTTTATTGAAATTATTAAAAATCAAAAAAAAAAAAAAAAATACGAATAAAAAGGTGAGAAATGATGACTCCACATCACTAAATTTGTAATAAGAGTCATTCAATAAATAATTCTAGTTTTCATGTATTACGAAACTTGAAATCATTGAAAATAAAAACTCATTCATTCATTACGGATGTCATTCATATTAAAAACCAGTACATTTTTAAAATTAAAGTTAAACTTTAAATAGTTTTATATGCTATGGTATTTTTAGTATAAATGCGATTATGTGTTGTGATATACTGAACCCACATACACGATATTTAAAATTTTAGAATGTGTCATTAAAAAAAAAAAATCAAATCAAGTTACCATTTTTGCGAATTTTTCAATGTTTTTTTTTTATTTTTTTCCTTATTTGATTTTTTTTTTTGACTGAAGTCCACTTTAATTACTTCCGGAGTTTAGAATAGTTAATTTTTTGAATAAAATTTTTGCTAAATAAAAATCGCAATTTAAAATTGCGAAAATGATGGGAATATTGTAATCCCTATAAAATGAATTAAATTAAATAAATAGTTAAAGTTGTGCAAAATAAATGTGTATGAACTTTAAAAAATATTTGTATTTTTAGCACGTTTAGTGGTTTTAAGAAATTGTGAATGGATAATAGAAAGAAAATATTATATTATAATGATTACATTTAGTTCTAAAAGATTTTATGTTGGATCATTTAGAGACAAAACAAAATTTAATCAGTACTTTGATTATGGTTCTATTTTTTTTATAAAGTAAAAATTTTTAAGTAGTATTTGAATTATTAACAAATATAAATTAAATTGAATTAAACAATTGAAAATTTATTTTTATAAATTAAAAATTGAAATTTTAATTCATATCTTTCAATTACTTTTTTACGTTAAAGCGTTGAACACATTATCAGTTTAAAATACTGATTACTTTAGTACTCAAAATAGTACATAGTACATACTATCAGAATTTATAGCTAACTATTTAAGTACTCAATATAGTAAAGAGTACATACTATCAGAATTTATTTAAGTACTATTTAAGTACTGAATGTAGTAAAGAGTATACACTATCAACATGTGCTTCAGCATAAAAAAAACTAATACTAGAATGTTGTGTTAAACGAGCAAATAAAAAGCTTGTGTTTTGAATTTCAGTTTTTGATTACCGATTACAGTGATTACCGTTATATGGATTACCTATAAATTTCGTTACTGATGCGAAATATCAAAAAAAATTCTCCCTCCAGTTTTCAATTAGTTCTTCCATTATTGGATTCACACTATCAATGCTTTCAATAATCCCAAAGAACAAAAAAAATTGATGGTAAAACTGATAGTGTGTTCACCGCTTAAAGTTTTTACAATTTTTTTAAATTTTCATTTAAAGTACCTACCACTTTTTTAAAATAGTAATCATAGAATTCGTAAATTATATTCTATCGTTGAAATTAATTTATACACAAAATTAATATTAATATTACAACAAAGTTAAGCTGACGATATTATTATTTTAAATTTAAATCGTGCCTTTTTTTCAGTGTTTTTTTTTTTTAATGAGTCATATCTGAGTGATTACGGATATAACTTTTTTTTATATTTTAATTTTTTATTTTTTAATTGAAATTCTGAAATTAAGTTTACATACCTTTATAAAAAATACGAATATTAACAAAAAGCAGAATGAAATAATAAAAAAAAAATATTGATGGTGTTAAGTTTCCAGGTTTAACAGAAAATTTAAAAGAGCATATTGTACGTTTTTATATATTTTAAAAATTATGCCTATGGGATAATTTAAATCAATTTGTCAGATCATCAGAACCACTTTTGGTTATATAATGCTAACGAACACTGTTTTTTTTTATTGTTTATATATATAATAAAGTTTTTAAAATGTTTATTGTATTCCTTTTGACTTTTACGTATATGTAGAGAAACATTTAATTAAAAATATAAATTTGAACCTTTGAAATATAATTTAAAAAGGGGTTGGGTACAAAATCTCGCGTTTGAAAATCTAGCGTGTCAAAATCTCGCGTTTCTAAATCTCGTGTTTCAATATCTCGTGTTTCAAAATCTTATGCGAAAAAAAAGACGCGAAATTTTGCAACACGAGATTTCGAAACACGACATTTTGACACGCGAGATTATGAAACACGAGATTTATAAAAGCACGAGATTTTGATACACTAGATTTTGATTCGCGAAATTTTGATATGCTCCCAAATAAAAGAAATTAAATAATTTAGATCTAAAAAGAAGAATTATATTAGACTTACTTTATTATAAGGACCTCAAAAGATCTGTGAAAATAATACAAAAATTCTAGAAATAATTTTTTAAGACTTTTAAATCAAATCTGTGGCAGACTCGATATTGTGTTCGCTTAGAGAGCCGGCGAATAGGACGTAAGATTTTTATATGGATTCAAAATGTGCTGAATGAGTAAACAAATATTTATAGTTCATAGTTTGATTAAAATTTTTCATTCAAAAACCTAACAATAAGTTAATGATTAACTTGATATGAAGTTTTTGTTATTATTACAATACTCATAATTAATTAATATAGTTAATGACTTTTTGTATATAGGTACATTACAATAATACTATACTTAATTTGACATAATTAATATAGACATAAGGGAACCTTTGGTTTAAAATGCTACCATGTAAATTTTGTTAATGTTAAACATTGGTTATACGTTAAATTAATCGATTTTTATCCTTTTGCAGTTTCGAATTTTCTATATTAGGTTATTGACCTTATTCAAAATTTTAAATTTTTTTACCATTCAGATTGTATTTTATTAAAATATAAATTTAATAAAATTTTATTTATTTCATCCAGTAATTAATTAAAAAAATGAAAGGCTTTCGATTAAAGTTAATTCTTCAATTACTTCTTCATCTTCATCTTCAATTAAAAATTTAAATCATAATTAAAACTGCAGTTCACATTGTTAGTAAATTTGGCTTGACTGAAATAATGCTATAAAAGTCTTTTAAAGTTTAGAATACACGTCAATCACTTTAATCACTTAGATGTCTAAAAACATTTTCTTTATTTCTATTTTAGTATAAACATATTTATATAACTCTACACTCATACATACACTCTACAGTTTACATTCTACGCAGTAATAGAATCTAATTATATATATATACATATTTTTGAATTACTGCAAAAACAACTTGATTGAAACTATAGATCTTGGACTTTAACTGTGCCATCATTTTCTCAACAAATTCATATTGGATCTTTAATAAAAAATTTTAAATACATTTTAAATTTTCCCCTATTAAATATTTAATTTTTCTTATTTCCTTTTTTTTTTTTTATTAAATTTTTTGTTAAACACTTGAAGCGATTTTACCACCTTCATTTTCAATAAATTAAGAAAATATGAAAAAAAGCAAATCAAAAAATAAAATTTAATTTTTTCAATATCCTGTAATTTATTTAATATCTTTTCACCCGGTTGGATTGATATGGTATTAAAAATTATTTCAAGCTTCCATTTTCTTTTTCCAATTTCCATCTTCATTTTTTCCGCTTCCTACTTTAATCTTTAAAGCACCTAAGTAGTAAATATCTGCTTCCCTTCATTACGGTATAGTCGTCTTCTGTCTTTTTAATAGTTTTTCAGCTGTTCTGCTACTGCCAAGATTTAATATTTATATATATATATATATATTATATATTTACTTTTGAAAACAGCAAAAAGTATTTTTTTAATTATTGCAAATTCTGTGTAGATTCTGAGAAATTTTATAATCATCATCATCTTTATAATTTCCAACATTAATCCTGTTGTTCTTTAGAATATTTTTCTTCAATATTAAATTTAATTTCTTTTCAAAAGTGCTCATTAAACTTTATAATTGAAGTTTTTTTTTTATTTCAGACATTTCTGAAATCAGACTATTAACTAGTACTAAATATCTATCCAGGCAAAAAAAAAAAAAAAACAAAAAGAGAAAGAAAATATTAAAGAAGCGAGAAGAAAATTTAATGCTATTGATGAAATTAAAAAAAAAAAAAATTTTAAAATCCTGCTGCAGCAGCATTGAAAAACCAAAAATTAAAGTTGAGAGAAAAATTTTAATTAAATTATAACGCTTATAATGTTGAAGTTGTGGTGTATTACTTAAAAAAGTGTATTCAGACCGTACCATGAAAAATTATCAGATTGCTTTTAACACAAAAATGTACTTATTCATAAGTGAAGTGAGTAGTTCTTTTTTTTTTTTTCAATTTATCTTGTGGTCTTTTATTTCAGTAATAATTTTGATACGTGCATCAGAACAGAAGTATATTTATAACATTTAAATAAAGTGACCATATGTCAATTATTAAATGAAATTGTTCTGAAGAGTAAAAGTTAGTTGCACTTTAATTATTCTCTATATTTAGAAGATTTTAATCGTCTTTGTATAATATTTTGAGTAAGAGAAATCGGGTTGGGTCTGAAAACTCGGTTCAGTAAATCTCGTTTTAGAAAATCTAGCTCAGAAAGCCCCTTTTTTATATTTTGGAAAAAGCTGATAATTCTGGTTTTGTATCCAACTCAAAAATCCTTAAAAGCCGGATTTTTCAATTAAAAAATAGATTTTTTTAAAAAGCGAGATTTTTCAATAAAAAACGAGATTTTCTACAAACGAGATTTAAAAAAAAGGATTTACTAAACCGAGATTATGGAACGCTCTCAGAAAAATCAAAATTAGAATAATTTGTATGAAGATAACTTTTATAAAAACATAAACCTTAACAGCTTTAAGTCAAAGCTTAGATTAAAACTAATCCATTTCCAAAAATACCAATTCAAATTGAAGCCACCTAAGTGTTATGATATTTCGATTAAGTTTAAATTAAAGTTACTACCTTGCATTCAAAAATTTTATAATTAGAGATTGCATATCTTTAGATTCAGCTTCTTTAGAGTAACAAACAAGAAATGCACTTATATTATATATTTATAATTAATTCCAAAGTCTTAAAAAAACCACATATCTATACCGGATTAGGTCTGAAATCTAGTTTTAGAAAATCTCGTTTAGGAAATCTTGTTTTTAGAAAATCTCGTTTTAGAAAATCTTGTTTTTTATATTCTGGAAAAAGTTTATAATTCTGGTTTTGTATCCAACTCAAAAACCCTTAAAAAACAGATTTTTCAATAAGAAAAGAGATTTTCTTAAAAAGCGAGATTTTTCAATAAAAAACGAGATTTTCTAAAACGAAGTTTAGTTTTCTAAAAACGAGATTTAAAAAAAAAAGACTTACTAAACCAAGATTATGGAACGCTCCCATCTATACCTAATATATGGTAACTCTATTTTTTGTGATATTTTCTTCTTTTATTTTTTTTTTAAAGTAAATAAATGTAAACTGAAGAATGAAGATGAAAATGATGATCACGATTGTGGTAATATTCTGAATGAATCATTACTTTAATAATATGCATCAGTATTTTTGATAGGCAGAAAGTAAATTTACATTTAATTTTTTTTTCATTATTTTGCATTTAATGTAATTCATAAGCATTAATGAAGATTAACTGCACTACATTATAAATGTGAAATCAATTTTATGATTACCAATAAATTATGATAAGGAATGTACAAGTTTTAACAGTTGGTTTACCTTAAAAAGGTAAAAATGTACCAAAAGTTTTGAGTTTATTATGTGGTTATTTCTGTTATTTATGGACTCAACATTTTTCAGGCCTATTGTTAGGAATTTTTTTACAACATGGCCCTTCTAGTAATTGATTTTGTATTTCGTTTTTCTATTTAAAGTAATCAGGTATTTTACATTTTGTTTTTATAAAAGTTTGGAAAAAGAAGAAGATGGTATTTTTTCCATGTTCTAGTTCATAAATTTATTTTACGATTTTGGTTTTTTTTTTATATTTTTACTTTACATTGCCAATTTAGTTTTTCTGAGTTTTTGTTAATGGTATATTGAAATTTTCCTTCATTTCTTTTATATAATAATTGTAATGGAAATTAATGTTGCTTAAAATTAATTTTCATTTTGAAAAAAAAGAAAATACAGAATAAAAAAAATCTAAATAGATTGAAAATGTTTCCTTAGAATCATTTGTATTTCTTTTAATTCAATTTCTAGATAAGTTTATAATTTTTTGTTTTTGTAATTTAATTAATTGGAAATTTTCTTTGAATATTTAATTTAATTTTAGTTAATTCTTGTAGCATCGAATTCATTTCTATTTGAATTTTTTGGGAGCGAAAAGTGTTTCTTTTCAATGGATTCATTAATTAAAATATTGAACAAATATTGTTAAACAAAAAGTTGATAAGAGAGTTTTAACATGCCATTCAAAAAAAATTTTATAGAACTTATCCACTTAATATTCTTAAAAAATTATACTGACTGGTTTAAGTCAATTCTCTTACTATAAGATTTTTGAAAAAATTAAAATTGTAAGTATATTAATTTGTTAGCAGCATTGGTAGAAATTGAGGGCCTACTTTGAATTGACTACTGGGTCCGATTTCACCAATCACTTATCGTTAATTAAGTAATGACTTTTTTGACAAGTGACTGCTTTTACTAATCAAATTTCATTGGTTTGATGGGAAATATTTCTTTGGTGCAAGATAAGTGATTAGTTGGGGGTGTAAAAGGACCCACCTCCCTGGCTTATCTATTCAAATATAGACTGATAGTTATACTTCCACATCAAAGTTCTTTTAAATGAACTGACCTTGATTAATTAATTCTAGTAAAATATGAATTTAAAATTGTGTTCCGGTCTCAATTAATTAATAGACCTTTATTTCAATTAATACTAAAGATAACATAACATTTAATAAATTTTTCAATATATTTTTCTGACAGAAACTATTAAAGGATTAAAAATATTTAGTATATTAAAATTAAAGTTTATTTGAGCCAAGGAATGCTAACAAATAATGAAAAATTAAAATTTAAAATTTTTTTCATTTTTAGTTTTGAGGTTATTTAATGCTTTTAAGAATAACTCTTTGAGAATTAAAGATCAAAGGAAATTAAAATATACAAAAAAAAATATATAAATGAATATATTAATATTATATATATATTTTTCATTTATTTCTTTTGATATTCAAAATTAATATTCTGTCAGTGTTTCTGTCAAAATTATGAAAGATATAATTTCATTGATAAAATTCAGATTATCAAATAAAAATTAAGTTGCCAGTTTGTTGAACTTACTGTTTCAGTATTGTGCTATGCGTCATGGCTAATTTATATTAGCAGTTATATAGGTAAAAATCTCGATTCTATTAAGTCTCGTTAAAAAATCTTATCTAAGAAAATCTGTTTTTTTTATAATCTGGAAAAGGCTCATAATCCTGACTTTGTAAGGAGAACATAATCCCGGTTTAGAAAATTCTTTGTTTAAATATCGTTTTTAGAAAATTTCGCGTTTTTTTAAATATCTTGTATTAGAAAATCTAGTTTTTAGAAAACCGCGTTTCTAATTAAAATATCTCGTTTTTTTAAATATCTTTTATTAGAAATTCTTGTTTTTAGAAAACCGCGCTTTTAATTAAAAAATTTCGTTTTTGAGAATCTGAGAATAATCAGCCTTTTTCAGAATATTAAAAATAAAGATTTTCTGAAAATGAGATTTTTTAAACGAGATTTTTATAAAAGGTAATTTACTAAAAGGAGATTTCAAATCTAACCCGCCTTTGCATCCAACTCTAAAATCCTTAAAAACGAAATTCTTCAAAAAAGTTATATTTTCTAAAAATTAGATTTTCTTATACGAGGTATTTAAAAATACGAGATTTTTAAATTAAAAACGCGGTTTTCTCAAAATAAGAATTTCTAATACAAGATATTAATTGAAAAATCTCGTTTTTAGGATTTCAGAATTTTGATACAAAGTCAGAATTATCAGCTTTTTTCAAAATATTAAAAACAGATTTTCTAAAATAAGATTTTTTAAAAAGAGAATTTCTGAAAATGCGATTTTTAAATGAGATTTTCTAAAACGGGGTTACTAAACTCAGATTTTTACTCCAACCCGATTTTGTATCTAAGTCTAAGATCCTTACAAACGAGATTTTTAAAAAAGTGATATTTTCTAAAAACGAGTTTTTCAAAAATAGAAATTTTAAAAGATATAACAAACCGAGATTATGGAATGCTTAAATTAAAACCAATTATTCTAATTTAAGATCCGGTTGAACTAAGACTTCAATTTCAGTTCCAACATAATATTAAGTTATAATCAAAATGTTGGACACAATTTTATTTTGTATATATATATATACATATTAAAAAACCCTTGTGTATAAAGCAGATAAATTATGTATAGACAAGTAATTTTTTCAAAAAAAAAAAAAGAATTTGTTATCACTTATCATTTTATCATAATTTTATCCATTTTTTATTACAAAAAAAATGTTTTGAGAATTTTCCTTGGAAAAATTTATACAGATATAATTCATAATCTGATAAAAAAGAAAAACAAGAAAAGTATCAAAAAGTTGGATTAAATTTTTTTTAGAGCATCAGCAAATTGTATAACTATACTCATAAACCGTTACCAGCTGTCTTTTTTATATTTTTATAATCTCGATAGAGTTATTCGAACGCTAAAAAGTTTTTAGACTAATTAGAGAATGCATTTTTATTTTATTTTTCCCTGCACTCTGAAACTTTTTTTTTGTATTGGAATAAAGTTCAGATTAAATTTTATTCACAAACAAAAAAAAAAAAAATAAAGAGGACATTGAATAATAAATGAAAAATGAAATTTAAGTCAAAAGGCACTCAATAAAAGGATAAAAAAGGACACAAAAAGAAAAAAAAACATTGATACAAAATATGAAAAAAAAAGGATGTGTAATTGATTGTTGTTCTCATTTTGTTATTAGGTTATTATACTCTTTATATTGAAAGTTTTATAATGAACCACTGATAAAACCAAATAGAAAAAAAAAATCTGGAAAATGGAAATTGTGATAAAGATAAAGATTATGATGATGAAATCAGTAAATTTTTTTATGAAACTAAAGAGACATGGATGATAAAAATACAAAAATACAAAAAAAAAAAGAAATATGATTTCATTTGGTATATTATACACAAATGATGATGGTTTCAAAACTCTCAAATTATATTTATTATCTGAACAATATTGGTTCGGGCTTTTTTTTATTCCTGGCCATAAGGTGGAGAATTTGTATCATAAAAATGATGTTTATTTTTCAATGTTTTTTTTCGCTATTATTGTTGTTGTTGTTGTTTATAATAATAATAATTTAACTCCTCTTGAATAATAAATTTAAAGGCTTATCTAATGTAAGCATAAATTTTTATATTTTGGACCAAAAATTGTGGTAGGTTTTTACAGACACTATATTTTGATATCATTGAGAAAAGAAAAAATGGTATAGAAATGGTAGAAGACGATAGATAATAAAATAGAAAAAAATAGAGAAGGATAATGTAATATAACATATGGATAGTAGAAAAATTAGAAAGTGCTCAAAGTTTAAGGAGTAAACTATAAAAATACCAAATGTATAAATTTATTTGGCTAATTTTATTTGCAGGGAGTTTTTGTGTCAATGGATCCTGTTTTGAAAAGTTTGTCTGTTGGTATTTTTGAAAATTTGAAATTTGTGAGGTAAGTTTGAAAATTCGAAGCTTGATAATTTAAAAGTTAAGAGTATTTTAATCCATCAAGTTCTATAAATTAAATAATTATAATATTATCAAACCATCATCATTTATAACCAGACATACTTGAATTATGATTAAAGTTTTTTACTGGGGCCTAAATGATGCAAAGGTTTAAATACACAAAGGTATAAAAATATCAAGTTGTGAGTATTCAAAATTAAATCATCAGATGAACTTTAAATATGTTGCAATATTTAATGAAGAGAAAGGGTGCTGATTTTTCAATAAACTAATAATTTACAAATTTAGTGACTAATTTGAAAATAAAGTCTATATATTATTTCTTATTAAAATTCATTACATTATTTTACATTATTTCTAATTATTCTTAAGTCTAATAAACTATTTGATATAAAAGAATCACCTTTTGGAAGTCATTTAAATTGAACTTATATTAAAAGTATTTATAAGTGTAATGGTACTATAAAGAACTAAAAATATAATTAATGTAATTAAATTTTTTTTTTAATTAATTTAATTTAATTTAGATATAATTATACAAATTTAAATTCTTAATACTAGTTCAGTTTGCGTTTACTAGGGCCATTGAATTAAAATTAAATAGAAATTTAAAAAAAAAATTTAATTGCATACTTCAAGGGTTAAATGTTCAAGAACTTTAAAGTTTTCTTTAAAAATAGTTGTTGTTCATATTAATACTATTTGGATAACGGTATGAGATCCTTTTTTATTTGTTGTTGTCTGTTTAATGTGTTGTGCTCTTTTTTACCCCCTATAAATAGGATCCATTTAGATTATATTTTTATATGAAGTTTATGTTTCAACAAGAAAAACAAGAATTACAAAAAAAAAAAATGTTTTATTTGAGAACTAATGGCTTTAAATATTTATTGAAATGAATATATATTGGGGGAACACATTTATAGGATTATAAATTAAGGTTATATAAGGTTATACAAAGTATAGAGTTAAATTAATTTAATGGGCATTCTATGTATATGTATGTCCATTCTATATGTAGTTAGACATATATTATGTATTTGCTTATGAAATAATGTACAAAATAACTAACTGAGTATTATGTATTTATTTTTAATAAATATTAGATGAATTTTTAATTTTTTATTTTATTATATGCATTAAACTAATTGCAAATTTTAATAAAAATTTTTTATAATTAAAATTTATTTTTAAAATTAGTTTTTAATTATCAAATAATAGAAATTTTAAACTTGAAGAAGTGGAAATCTAGATTAATCTAAATTTTTAATTTTGTTAAAAATAAAGTGGATAAAAATTTTTATTGAAAAGTGTTGATTAAAAAAGGTAAACAGGTTGATAATTTTTTTTCTGAGTTATGATAGTAATTGTCAATCTGGGTACCAAATTCTTCTTCATAGAAAATGAAATTTTGGGTGCATTGTTAGCGATGATGATGATGAAATAGTTAGAATACCTCCTTTATTCTTTGGAACTCCTAGAGGAGTTTTGGTTCTGAATAGGCTTTTAACATAAATCAAAATATACTAATTTTTTCGACTTTTGCAACTCATAGTTGTCAAATTCGTGTTTTTAGAAAGTCAAATAAAAATTCGCGTTTCCGGAAAATCTCACTTTTTATATTTTGGCTAATAATTCAGATTTTTTATCCAACTCTAATATCCTTAAAAACGATTGTTTAAAACAGGGATATTTTCATTAAAAAACAGGAATTTTTAATATCGAGATTTCATAAAAAAGGTTTACTAAACGGAGATTATGAAACTCCCCCAGAAAACTCTAATTTTGGCTAAAATTTTATAATAAAAACAATTATAGTTATTGGAACTGAAAATTTTAAACTTTTTAGCCTAGAATAATATTTCAAAATTAAAATTAAATTTAATTTAATTCAAAATTTATTAAAAAGTTCAAAACAAGATATTAACTATTGCGAATTCAACATTTTATTGTACATTGTACATTCAGCATTTTCATAATAAAACATAACTATTTTTAAATGAAAAATTATGTTAAGTTGTCTGGAACAAACACAATATGGGATAAGAATCCTATTAAGTTTAATATTTTTAAAGAACATAATCCTATTTAAAAATAGAAAAATTATAAAACGCAAAGGTGTTATAAAAACAATATGAAATATAAAATAGTTTTGTTAGAAATTCAATATATTTAATTCTAAGGATTTGCAGGATTATAAATATATATAAATTTAAAAGAATTAAATTTAAATATTAAAAATTTAAACTGTCTAAACATAAATTTATTTTTATAAAAGGAATTTTCAAACGTTTGTTCTAAATTAGATAAAGCTAATATTTAGAAAAACAAGGTGTTTCAAAAGAAAGTTTCAAGCTGATTTTTGTTTTTTTAAATGATTTGTGATTCATAATATTGTAACGACTTTGATCTAAAATCTTGATTAAGTTAATCCAGTTTTCAGAAAAACTCGTTTGAAAAAATAAAGTTTTTAGAAAATCGTGTTTTTGAAAAATAGTGATTTTAAAAAATCTCGTTCATAAATCTCCTTTTTTTAAAAGTTTCAATTTACAAAATCTTTTTTTTTTTTTATATTTTAGAAAAGGACTTATAATTTTGATTTTGTCTTCAACTCTAAGATCCTTAAAAAACGCGATTTTTTTAAAATGCGGATTTTTTCAATAAAAAACAAAATTTTTCAAAAACGAAATTAGCTACATTTTAAAATTTAAAATTTTTCATATAAAAGGCTTACTCATTTTAAATTTTTTGAAGCCAATTAGATTCTAGAAATAATGTTATTTTTTTAAAAATCTATTATAGAATTGATAAAATTTTAATTAAATTTTTAAATAAATTACAAAATCAAGTTTCTAGATATAAAATTAGAAAATTATTTTAAAAATTAGTTTTATTTTTATATATTAAAAGTATATATTGAAAATTCCCTTGGGAAATTAATACTTTTTATTTTTAAAAAAAGTTTTCAAGAATTTTTGAAAATAAAAATAAATTTTTCTATTACTTATAAGAATATTTCAATAAAGGTAATTCTATAGAATGCAAACAATTTTGATTTCTTAATTTCCATTAAGTAAAATAAAAAAAAAAAGATAAAACAAATATAATTCAAGAGTTCTATGTAAACATTTATAAAAGACAAATCTAACAAAGAAATCTCTTGTTGTGTTAAAAATAAATATTTAATAGTAGTTTTTACTTAACTAAAGTCTGGTAACTTTATTTTCAAAAAATTTTCTTTTATTTTCGATTTTCTTTTATTTTTTGCCCTTTAACAAACAAATTCAATATTTTCTTTTAGACAGAAACAGAGAACTAAATTAAGAGAAGAGAAAAAAAGATAGAGAAAAAATATTTAAACTCAATTGAATATTTCATTGATTTGTGTCCAGAACAAATTTTTTTCTTTTACTTGTTTTTCGATTTGGTAGAAAATGAACGTGACAAGAATATTTAAAATAATGAAATTGGAAAAAAATTTTCAATGTGCGATGATTTAAATCTCATTGGTATTATATTAAAAAAAGATTTTCACATTTTTATTCTTCTGAATCTTGTATTTTTTTTTTGCAATTTGTTAGTAATGATAGTATTGTCATAGTTCTATTTTTTGTCTAGTATTATTGAAATTGATGAAAATAAAATTTGAATAAAACACAAAAAGATATTTTTTGTGACATTGAACTGAAATAGTCCCAGTGCATTATTGAATTTTCCATCGATAGATACGGTAGTTTTGCAAAAAAATTATACATTTCATTCATTTAATTCAATCCAATCTGTTTTCAGAAAATAGTAATTGTTTCATAAGTATAAAATTTTTTGAATAGTCACAATAGGATGAGAATTTGCATTTCATGTAATGCAGTATAATAGTACTATACTATAAATTGGAAATAGCAAATAGTAGATACTCTTAAGTTCCTAACCACAAAATGATGTGCGAAAATTTGTTCGTTTTATTAATTCGTATTCATCATCAGATTAGTAATTTCATCTGTCTGATATTTTGATTTAGTAAATTTCGTTGTTAGACAATATCGTTTTTAGAAAATTTAGTTTTTGAAAATACGGTTTTAGAAAATATTTTTTATTTTATTCTATAAAAAAGTGGTTGGGTCTGAAATCTCGGTTTAATAAATGTCGTTTTCACAAAATCTCGTTTTAGAAAATCTCGTTTAGAAAATCTCTTTTTCAGAAAATCTCGTTTTAGAAAATCGCGTTTTTAGAAAATCCCTTTTTTTATATTCTGGAAAAAGCTGATAATTCAAATATTACATCCAACTCAAAAATCCTTAAAAACCAGATTTTTCAATTAAAAAAGAGATTTTCTTTAAAAGCGAGATTTTTCAATAAAAAAGGAGATTTTCTTAAACGAATTTTTCTAAATACGAGATTTTCTAAAAACGAGATTTAAAAAAAGAGACTTACTAAACCGAGATTATGGAACGCTCTCGTAAAAAAGCCATAATTTTGATTTTGTTTCCAAATCTAAAATTTTTAAAATCATGATTTTATAAATATGTGAGATTTTTCAATAAAAAACAAGATTTTCTAAAATCTCAAATTTGTAAATGAGATTTTCTAACACGAGATTTTTTAAAAATAGAGATTTAAAAAAAATGATTTACTTAATCTAGATTATGGAACGCTTCCTTATTTAATAAATACAAGCAAATATTTATAAAGACATTCGTATCAACATCAATTTAGTGAATTATATACAACGGAACCAAAGAAATTTATTAAATATTGTGGCCTATACTTAGGACTTCAACGACATGTCGATTTAAAGAGAAGAAAACACGTAATATTAAAAAAAAAATATTGTATTCATTTTGTTAATCTAGTTATATATTTACATTTCAATAAACAGTCGATATAATATTTTATATAGCAATTTTGTTATATACTTTTACAAAGCATCCATATTGTACTTGAAAACTAAAGATACTATTTACTTCATAAAATAAAATTTAAACAACGGAATAGAATAAAAACTAAAATTATGAGTTTATGAAGATGGAACAATTTAATAAACTTAAATTTAATAAAGCTTTCATTTTTAATTACATCTAGAAAAAACATGTTTAAAAAATTTAATAGATATTTTAATGATGTTATTTATGTTTTATCTAAAAGATAAAAAATTTGTTTGAAAATTCATAGTTGTCACTCAATTAAATTGAATACAATAAAAATAAGGAAGAGTTCTTTTAAATAATTATAAATTGAATCTTTCTCCATTCATACTGTATGCTTTCAGGGTTTCAAATTAACTCCAACATCTTTCATAATCGCACATTTCCGTTCATCAAATTTACATTCCTAATCTTTATGTGCAAAATCTAACTGATTTAAAGTCAAACATTACCCAGACCACTTCCAATAGTTCCGTTCAGCTTACAATTTATTTATTTAAATGTAAAGTTTGGCTCCTTCTAAGTCTTATACTTTACAATAATTTATACAAGAACAACAAAGATTATTCGTAACTATTTTACGAGGTTGACTTTATATCTTACACATTATACATTCAACAGATCTAATATTTTTTACTGGTTATAGGGTTCTTGATAGCTTTAAAAAAAATTCGAATTATTCCAAATATTCCATTATGACAAATAAATTCCATTAAAATAAATCAATTGACAGATACAAAGACAGTGTTTTGCAATTTTAAAAGATTTTAATAGTGTATAAAACATGAATTAAAATTTATACAAAATCAATTTATCAAATCAAAATTTATATTTACATTTTAAATATTGAGTGGATCATTTACCAATAAAAAATATATTTATAACCTATTGCTTTGTGTTTTTTTTTTTTGTTTTTTGTTTTTATTTTATTTTAAAATGGTAATTTATCATAATTGGTTTTCAAAACATCATAAAACATTTTGATTAATTTTGATTTGCGGCGTCTGGTTGCTTTGTGTATATTACACAAATGTTAAATAAGTTTATTATTAAAGTAAATTGTGTTTAAACGAGTTGTCATAAAAATGGAAATATTTTAGTAACAATTTTAATTTTTAAAGTTATTTGTTGGCATTTTAATTTGAGAACAAGTGTCAGGCTGAAATTTAAATATTGAATAAAGCTATTTTTATATTATTTTGAAGAAAATTATTAAAATTATTTTAATAGAAGATCTTTACCGAAAGTATTGTCAGTTAAGATCAAATGAGAATTGTGTATTCATAAATTTAATAGATTTACAATTTTTAAGTTGAAACATATTTAACAATTTAATTTTAATTTTAGATCATATATGAGGTTAACATAGTTAACCCAATGGTAATAAAATTTATTACAGGTTATAGGGTGTTAAATGAATTGATAAAAGATTGAAAGGGTTTGGGAAGATAATTTTAAATTATTTTCATAATATTTGAAACCTTTATAATTTAATTTGTATATAAGTTAATTTTAATTGAAAAATCTGTTTTTTAAGGATTTTTGAGTTGGATACAAAAACAGAATTATCAGCTTTTTCAAGAATACAAAAAGAGGGATTTGATAAAAATAAAATTTTCAATAACGAGATTTTCTAAAAACGAGATTTTCTAAAATGAGATTTTCTAAAATGAGATTTTGTGAAAGCTATATTTACTAAACCAAGATTTAACACCCAACCCTCTTTTAGTATTTTAAAATTAGCTATCTTTCGTTTACATAAACTTGTAGACTTTTAAATAGGTAGATATTTAATTATAGGTAAAGATGCTTATAAATTATATTTATAAGGATGGCACATAAGTGAGTGCCAATAATATTCACGTAATGGACCTTTTCGAAGGATTGATAAGTTTTTAAAGACAAAATAAACTACATACGATAGTATCTAGACTCAATTTATCCCATGTTATCGTATGATAAAATTTTTTAAACAATTTTAGAATTTTATAAAATTTTTTAAATTGAAAAATTCAACTCAACTGACAACAAATTATATACTTTATACGGTGCCGTGATATAACGCCATATGTTATAAAGCCTTAATGGCTTTATGACTCTTTTGAGTGTCTCATAAAACCATAATCGCGAAATTTTTTAATATGGCTTTAAATCACACTCGAATAAGTCATAAAGCCATAATGGCGTTATGACTCACTTCAAAGAATTTTTTTTAGGAAAAAACAATAGAAATATTATTATTTCGAAATTTATAATTTATTGACAAATATACCTTCTATGCGTAGCCAGTGTCATTGATTTTGTAACCGATTATAAAATCTTTCCTAATTCAGAATCTCTCATTACATATATACATATATAAATATTCTGGAAAAAGTGAATACCCTAATTTTGAATCCAACTCTAAAATCCCACCCATAACGTATATATAATATGTGTACATATTCTGGAGAAGGCGTAGAACTCTGATTTCGTCGAGGTCTGCCCAGCTATGCGCGAACGCGGCTATTCTGCGTACTGCGCGGCAGCGAACAAGCGCGCGCGATGGCCAATAGCTGCCTACTTTATACCTTAATATTCACCTTGTACATATTCACCGTGAGCTATGCAGCGAACAAGCAGAAATACTATGCAGCGAACAAGCGCGCGCGACGGCCAATAGCTGCCTACTTTATACCTTAATATTTACCTTGTACATATTCACCGTGAGCTATATGTATTATGAGTAATTGCTTAAAAGTATTAGAACAGGATGTAACTGCAAATGTACCATCTATTAGATAGTTCCGTGGTTGATATATTGTCTATAACACTAGATATTGTAGGTGACATAAAAATGGTGTACACATAATATTCCTCTATAATAGTGTGCTTGTAAAATTTTTCTTTTTCGTCATATCTGCTCATACCAAATGTCTTTTTCAAAAATTTCCTTTACTTCTGTAAAATTTGTTGGTTTTTTTGGAAAAATATTGCTTTTAATTTTATAAAGATGTCTCGCATTTCCCCAAAATTTGCTGATGGACAAATACCTCTAAATTGCTTATATGTTTCATCAAAAATGTCACGAATATTACTTCTTTTCAACAAATAATATAATAATGATAGCTTGTAATATCCATACAACAATTTTAACTCAATCATTCAATTTTAATTATATGGTGTTATGACTAAAAATTTTTAAAACACAATATGGCTTTATGACTCACTCGAGTGTGTTTTAAAGCCATGTTAAAGAATTTCGCGATTATGGCTTTATGACTCAATCGATTGAGTCATAATGCCATTATGGCTTTATCGCATATGGCGTTATATCACGGCACCACTTTATACATTAGACTATTTCAATATATAATATTTAAAATACTATTCATATATGATTAAAATGTATTTTATCGATTGAATCCAGATGTATATAGATATTAAATGCTAAAGTCAATAAATAGAAAAATTGAAAAAATTTGTTTGATTTTCTCTCAAGACGTTTTTTTTTTAAATGAAATCTTTAGTATAGTTTTTCATCAAAATGTCAAAATTCTATATGTATGGGTTTTTTTTTAAATTTGTTTTTTATTGTATTTTTTTTTACTTTGATTACTTTTGAAATTTGATAAGTTTTGAGATAAATGCCTTTAAAAGTTTTATGTTCTTTATTCAAGTTTACATTCTTTGCTTTTCTATTATCGAATTTTATCTTAACTTCTTTGTATATATATATACACACATGAGCATACATTCACATATCAAATAATATTAAATATTTATTGTGACTTATATAAAAAAAATGTTCGCACTCTTTCAATACTTCTCATCTAGTGTCTATTTTAACCTATAAGAATGGATAAGAAATGAAAAAGCTTTTAAGTTGAACTAATTTTGGGGCCTTTTTTTTTAATGGTATAGCCATGAAATCCGTGACATTTTTATGACAAAATGATTGATTTTTGTTTTTTATTTTCTTTTCTAACCTATGTCATATTTTTGTAGTTTTCCTTTTAATTCTTGATATAACGGTATATAATAGTGCGTTAGAGAAAAAAAAAAAAAAAAAATAACAAAAATAATAAATAAAAAACAAAAAAAAAAAAAAAATCATGATAATTAAAAAAAGAAAACACAAAAATATTCGATGTGACCTTGAACAAAAAAAAACTGTCACAAAATAATTTATTTCGACTGTACGACTGAAATACAAGAGTGTGTTTGTATATGTTTAAGTATGAAGCTTTATTATATAGTAATTGCACGATAATGATTAATTGTTAATAAAAATTAAAAATGTTTACAGGTAATTAAAAAAAAAAATTAAAGGTACTATAGATTATTAAGTAAAAAAAAGTATAACTTAAAAACGTAGTGATATTGAAAAATTTCCAAGTTTGATTTTAAGGTACAAATAAAAGTCAAGGTTTAAATTAATATGAGGTATATATATAATATGAGGAATTAATAATTATGAAAGAATACTATATTATAAGAATATATATATCACTTGTATTTTGATTACAAAGGTTTCAAATTAAATTATTATTTAAGTTTAATAAGGCCACTTAAGTGATTCTAATAACTTTGAACATAACCTTAAACTTTGAATTCATTGATTTGGAACAAAAATATGTTATTGAAAAATTGTATATATGTTTCGGTTGATATAATAAGACCATGATTTTTATGAACTTTAAAAGGTATTTGAAGAATATTTCTAGAAAAGTTGCTTTATACAAAAAACTAATGATAATAATATAGAAAGTACTTACATGGTGGTAATTTTAATTAATTAAGTTGAATAAATTAATATTTTAATGTTATTTAGCTCGCTTAACCGAATAGAAGACTTTTAAAGGTTCTAAAAATTCGGTATTAGAGTCTATGACAGTAGGCCTCAATCCATTTTGCAAAAAGACATTTCACCTAATAGACACTTCACAAAATGATGTTACATCACAAAACGATTTAAAACTAAAAAAACACTTGCAAGTCTAAAGTCAATATAAATTCAGAATCTGCAAAAGATTTGCAAACCCTGCTTTTGAGCCCAACTCTAAAATTACTCTTAATTTAGAATTTCGTATACACATATATATAAATATTCTGAAAAAGGGAATAAATACCCTGATTTTGAAACTAACTCTAAAATTCTGCTTAATTTAAAAATATTTATTTGATAAATATTAGTTTATTAAAAGTCTTTTTGCGAAGTGTCTCTTTTGTTAAATGGCATTAGGTGAAATGTCTTTTTGCAAAATTCATTTAGACCACCTGGGATGTTCCCCGGTCATAAAATATATTTCTAATACTGATAACAAAAATAGTATCATAAACTTGCGATTTAATAGTTAACTTTCCGTAAAATATGCTAATACAGAGTGTATTAAAAGGTTTCTGATTTCGGATCGCGATAATCTCCCTATATTTCTAAATATATCTTTAGATTGAAATTTAACCTAATATAAAATAAGTTTTGTATTAAAACTTTTTTTTGTATAGAACGATCTCTTAGCAAATTAAAAGATTTATTTTTATTATATTACTTAATTTTAATAATACCCTATTCACTTTCCATTTAAAATAAATTATAATTTGTTAGAAAGAAAAAGTTTATTAAATTATATAACAACTCTATATGTTATGCAAAATTTCATAGTTACTTCATTTTAACCAACTTTAAATTAAAAAACATTCAGGAAATTCTGCACATCACTAAATTTTTAGATATAAATTAAAAATTTTAATTAAACAACCAGGTAAAAATTAATTAGAAGGGTTAAAACGAATCTATAAATTAACTTTTACTATTTCTATACTTTAAAAAAAAATACTAAAGATTTATTTTAAAGATAAATTTTCTGCTTGTTAAATAAATAATTACAAATACAATGTAAAAATATCTATAAAATATTAAAACTCACCCATAAATTAAACAAACAACAAAAAATAGCAAAATTAAAAAACATTTGTTGCATTCACTTTCATTTTACCAAGTTTACATATTTTACATATAAATAATTTCACTTGTAATTAATTAACTATATTATTTTAAAACTCAACATTCACATATAAATTAGATTTATTTGAAAAAAAAAAAAATTAACCGACTTGACCTGTTAAATAATAAATTTAATTAATATTTTGATTTACCACCTTAGGTTATAAATTTTACCAATAAATTATTACGCTAATTATAAATTTGACTTTATTATTTTTATGCTTGATTATATTTATTAATTTAATCTGTTCCAAGTTTTACAATATTTTTTTCGTGTTGTATCTTTAAATCTTTAAAATGTATCTTTTCATATAAGTTAGAAAATTTTAAATTTTAGAGTTTGAAGTTTTTAGGTAGGCAACTTTTCACATCAAAGAGATTTGTAAATAAAATTTTTTGGAATTATAAAATATAATAAAACTGATAGTATTTAAGTTTTGAGGCAAATTGAAGGGTTTTTAAAAAAATCATTTAATATTTTCATTAAAATTTGATCCAAATTATTTTTGGTGCTGCCTTACTTTTAAAATTTTTATTTTTTTATATTTAATTTCATATTTTTGGTCAGTTATGGTCATTTTATAAAACCTGACAACTTAACACAATCCAATCCAATTCTAAAAAAAAATTGCAACATTTGGAGATTTTGTTGTTTGTTTTTTACAAATTTTGCTGCACACAACACAGCATCAGTGATTTTATTTCGTGTTATAGTGTGTTGTTAATTAAAAATGAAACAACTTGAAAATTAAAAAAGTTTAGTGATAACACCTACTGGTCTCATGGTATAGGTCATATAATAAATACGGTATAAACTATCAACACTAAAATACTATCATCATTGGTGGTTCATTTAGTGTCCAAAAATGGAATTTTTATTTTACTTTTTTTGCTAGTTTCAAATATTTTTTGGCAACAAAATTAACATTAAAATTAAGTTTTATGCTGTGAAAAATTTTGTTTTTTTTTTCTTCAAAAATAAATTTCCATTTTCGGAATAAAATACAATACAACGGAACCGTGTGAACATAGACTACCTACCGAATAAAATTTTTCAAATAAAAATTAAAAAATAAAAACCAGAGGCAACATGGTTTTTATTTTCTTTTATTAATTGAGATGTAAAAACTGCTAATATTATTTTTTTTTAATGTTAGGCAACACTGGAAGCAATAAATCGATTTTAAACTTTTAATTTAGGGCACTATTATTAAACTGATTATTACAAAATATTATTCCAATATATTACAAGTGAATCTTTTAATTTCGAATTTTTAATATTGAGTAATCAAAATAATTAATTTTTTTTTTCGTTTTTGATTGCGTTTTGATTTTTTTATTAATTATTGTGTTTTATATTTACAGGGTGTATAAAAGTTTTAGCCTTTGTTCAAAAATTTAAAGTTTTTAACTTGAAAATAGGGGTTGGGTCTGAAATCTCGGTTTAGAAAATCGTATTTTAGAAAATCTTGTTTCTAGAAAATTCCTTTTCTGATAATTCTAGTTTTGTATCCAACTCAAAAGTCCTTAAAAACCAGATTTTTCAATTAAGAACGAGATTTTCCAAAACGAAATTTTCTAAAAACGAGATTTTCTAAAAACGAGATTTTCTAAAAACGAGATTTTCTATAAACAGATTTTCTAAAAACGAGATTTTAAAAAAAAGATTTACTAAACCGAGATTATTTAACGCTCCCTGGAAATAGATCTGCTTAATTTTAAACTTTCGATAAGTATTTGCTTAGAAGATGAAATTACTAAAATATCCGAAATATTTTTAAAATTTTCAATTATATGTACCAGAGATATTATTTGCAACTTATTAAGAAGCTATTAATGGGTGTGATAGAATTTTAAGTAACTTTAAAGGTAATGTTTATATAGTTGAACTACTTTAAACTAATCTTTTATGGTTAAAAGTCCTGACTGTGTTTTAAAATAAGTCTTGACTATATAGAAAATCTAATAATTTTAATTCAAAATGTTTTTTCAATTCCTACTAAAATATAAATTATAATGTTAATTTCATTTAAAAAATTAAATTTCATTAAAATCAAAAAAAAAACATTGCACTATTTTCTTAACAGTGTGTAGATATAAATTCTTTTTAAATGGATATTGTATCCATTGGAAAATGTTGTGTAAAACAAATTCACATTTTAATATGATTGTTAAATTGTATTGTAAATGTTGTGAATTAGGTTATATCATTTGATGGTATTTAATATTCAATGGTATTCTTTTACCACTTGATGTGTTAATGGTAACTACTGTTTGGGGAATTTATTTTGCGAATCGAATATTAAATGTTTTGTTTGTTTTTTTTTTTGTGCAATATTTAGGGTATTTGCAAAATTGATAAAGTGGAAAAACTATTAAAAAATCGAAACTATTCTTAAATCGATAAATAATTATCAAAAGCTAGCAGAACAAAAAATAAAAAAAAAGAAGTAGGTTTAATACTTTTTTTAAGTAGAGTACTTAAAATAAATTGTAATAGGAAATGATGTTGATTTCATCTGTTAAAAATTACATAGTAATTATTTTTAAATTAAGAAGGTATTTTAAGGGGCTTAAACTCAAGAAAATTGTTATAAAATAAACCAAGAGTATTTTTTTAGTGTATGAACTTATTTTTAAAGAAATCTGTAAAGTTAAAAACTAAAATAATTTTAAGATTAATTTTAAGTATTTTATTTGAAAAAAGATAAGAAGGAAACGATTTAAGTTTTTTTTTTTTTGTAAAATCTAAGATTAAAAATCTTAAGATATTTATTTTTAAAATTAAGTGTTTTTGAATATGTTGAAACTTTTCATTTAAATTCGAAATAAAATGAAAGATTAAAAATCTAAAGATATTAATTTTAGAATTAGGTGTTTTTGAAAATGTTGAAAGTTTTAATTTAAATTAGAATACAAATTTGATGACATGTATTTGAAATGGTGAATGATGGAAATGTTAAAGTAGATTAATATTAAAAGTTTGTAATGAGGGATTTGTTTTTAAATGTATTGCAACTTTCTCAAAATTGTAATTTCTAATTTCTAATGAAAAATACGGTTTTGTTTAAAAAATATAATTTTAACAAAACTATATATTTTTTTCAATATATAAATGTTTAAAGACTGTTGCTAAATTCAAATTTGATATAATAATAATAATAATAATAATCTGGTAATTTTGATTTTTTTTCAGTTTAATATTCGACTTTTACGCGGTATAGAAAGTAAAGATATTTTAATAACTCTTAATAACTGACCCAGTTTAAGGTGAATGTACTTTCATTATAAGCCATTAAAACGAGATTTTATACGTAAAATATTAAATCAAAATATTCAAATTTACCAAGGCTTTATAATAACTTATGTTAATTAGTTATTCTTGCAAAATTACATTAGTCATCATCTATTTGCAAAAAAGAAACACACAATATTATCATATTTGCGAATGAAAAATATTAATAAGAAAAGAACATTCTGATAAAATTAAGTGCTTTTCACACGCAATATAAATTATTTTTATTAAATGGTTTTTCCTTTACTTTTGTTTTTCATAATTTTCATTTTCCTTTAAAATATTCTTTTGTATTTACGACTTCTGTCGTAATAATTATTAAAATAATATTTTTTTCCTTGTTAAAAGCTCGAAAAAATCTATACGCGCAAAGAAAATATTAAAAGAAAATGGTGAGGAAAATCTTTCTTTTGTCATTTCTATTTTGATTAATTAAAGATCATTAACTTTAATTTAAATGTGTGTGTGTTCTGTGATTAACTCATTCAAATTCTTTGTGTTATTAGAGAATTTTTTTTTAAATAATCCTTAATTCAAAAGTTACTTTAAAGGATTTAAAATTTAAGATATAATAATATGATACCTTTAATGAGTTGTTCAATTAAGTTCTGAAATTAGATGTTTCATATTAAGGAATTTACAAAGTTTAAAAGTTTTTCTTTTGTATTAAATTTTATAAAAAAGGGAGGGTCTTTTGATAAAATTTTTAATTAGAATAATTAATTAAAAATAGTTATTTATCCGCTTTTAACATAATAATAAAGGAAATCTATGTAAAATAAAACAATCTTTTGTAAATGATTAAGAGTTAATTTAAAGGTGGAATTTTAGTTGTAATGTTATAAGAATATCTATAATTTTTTTTAAAAATGGATCCTAAGGTTGTTTAAAAGGGGTTAGAGTCGAAATCTTGGTTTAGTAAATCCCGTCTTAAAAACATCTCGAGATTTTCTAAAAACGAGATTTCTAAAAACTAGATTTTCTAAAACAGATTTTCTGAAACGAGATGTTTTGAAAATGGGATTTACTAAACCTAGATTTCGTCTCAAGTTCAGATATTATAAAAATTGCATTCGATCAGGTAGAAAATCTTTAAATTTTGCAGAACACAAGTAATTTTATATTTTTAAGATAAAGATTTTGACAATGGCGTACTACATACTTTATTTCAGGATCAAAAACTATAATAATCTAATATAGATATTAATAATTAGAAAGAATGAAGTTATAGATTCCAAGTTTTCTAAAAAGAATTGTACGAATTCGATTTTCGCAGTAGCGCATGTAGATTGATCTTAGAATTGAATTTTATCTAATCTTACTAATTGTAAAACTTTTGTGTCCCACTATTTTAATATATTAAATTTAAGAGTATTAAGAATATCTATTTTACAACGATTTTGTAAAAAGAAAAACTAACTTGCATATTCCATGAATTTAAAAATCGCTTTTGTAGACTAAATAACTATTCTTTCATTATTTATTTATAAAATATTAAAATTTTTTAAAAATAGCAACCAACCAAAATCAAATTTAAAAAAGTTGTATTTTGGTAGGATGATGGTGTAAAAAAATAAAAGAATTCCAAATCTGTTTTTATAATGAGATACATTAACTTCTAATGGTGTTCATTAATTTTGAAACAAGAAATTTTTAAAACAATTTTACAAAACTCTCAAAGAGTATAATAGTCGAAAGTTGTACAACAAAAACTATATTTGCTTTTATTTTTGGTTAATCTTTGGATAATATTAATATTCTTTCATTTTTCTTTTGATCCTTTCTTATTCCAACATTTCTTACATTTAAGTGGACAAAATAAGGAAGACAAAAAAAAAAACACAAGTGGACTTCACGTAATATTTCTAAAGTTACACTAAAAACTTTATTTATAAATTTTCTTTTCTAATAGTTGTATGTGTATGTATATATGAATATATATATTATACATATACATATGAATGTATTTTTGTATATATATATGTATATATATATATATATATATATGTTTAAATAAGCAACAAAGGGCGACAATATATTTATATTAAATAATGACTCTGGTTTCAAGGATATCAAAATAATATACACTAAGAATCATTATTTTGCAGATAGTAAATGTTTTTTTAAATCTCTGAGTGACGTTATAAAGAATTCTTTTAATATTAAAATAATTTAATTATAAAAAGTGTAAGGTTCATGTGGCTTAAATCATTTGTTCGAACATATTATGTCTAACAATGTTCAGTTTTATATAAGAAGAATTGTAGCTGCACAATGCCTGCCGTGATAATCATTTTATTTGGTAACATTTTTTTAAAGACTTTAACCGTCTGTTCAAAAAAACTATTTTATCGTTTAAAGACTCCCACTGAATAATTGTTTTTCAATTTAAATGTATATATAAGATTACTTTAAATATGCTGCATATTTTTAGGGGTTTATTAAAATATTCGAACTATAGATATTGTGTTAAACTAATAAAATTGTAAAAGTATAATATGCATCTTAACAAATCTACAAAGCACATAAATAAAATATACCAAGTGTATATTTTTACATGATCAAAACTATTTTAATTGTACATATGTACATATTTATATAATATCTTAAGACAAGCCAAAAAATACAAGGATAAATAAAAGTTGTTTTATAAAATTACCAAAAAAAAAAAAAAAATTATGACGCCTAATTTTTATTTTTCAACCACCACCACAAGTTTAGGTGCCCCATAATTTCACTTTTAATTTTGACAGAATTAAAAAAAGAAAATGAATCTTCCATTTCATTTCATTTTTTTTTTTTTTTTGTTATAGGCTATGCAAGACATTTAACAAAAACTTAACAAATTGTTGGTATTTGATGGGTTTGTCAGTACACATATTGGATTCGTTTGGTTTGGTTTGGTTTGGCTATGCTGCTGTTTCTGTCTTTTGTAGTCATTTTTCTTGGCACCTGCTATACTTCATTTAACCTTAAATTCATTTTGTTATATATTATTATTACTATATTGTTTGCACATTTTCTTTTTGGTTTTCGAAGAGTGGTGGAGTGACAATGTTTTTTCCTTTGTTGTTGGATTTTATGATTTCGTAAAATAGCAAGGATTTCCTTTATTATCCTGTTGGTTCTGTTTGTTGTTGCGCCTCCAGAAAAAAAAATCCTTAAATATTTATAATTCAAAAGAAAATATAAATAAAATCTGGGGGGGAAAAAAAGAGAAAGTAAAGGGTAGAGCAAAATATTAAAATAGAAAAGAAGGAAAGGAAATGTAAAACAAGATAGAAAAAAGAAAATAAAACTTTTGAAGAAAAAAAAAATGAAATGATGTGAACTGCAATGGAAAGTAAATGTTGTAGCCAAAGGGCAAACATTTTATGTTCGTTCATAAATCACGAGACAAGATATAAGTTTTAAGTTCTAATCTTTTTTAGGACATCTTTAAAAATATTTGAAAAACAATCTGTCTTTCCGTTCGTCCGAGTGTTTTTAAAAATATTTTGACTCCATTTGTTTTTTTGACTCATGAAAGAACTTTTCCTCGCAAACGTCCAAAATTAGGAAAATCTCTATACCTAAAATGATATATCAAACGTTCAATAAGTTATATTTTCTCTTTGACAACTCCAAACGGTAGTTTTTATAAGCTTTATATACTATTTTGATTTATTTTGGCCCTACTTTGATTTACCTTAGTGTGAAACTCAGTTTTTGCAAATTCTCAACTCTTATACAACTTAAAATTTTGAGAGATTTTATAGATCTTAGAAAATAAGTGTATGAGCTTTTGAAGAAAACTTTTTAGTATGGTCCTTCGTTTAGGAGCTATAAGGGGTCAAAAATGCAAATTTTCTTATATAATAAATTTCTAACAAAATTTTTAAAAAATTATTACTTATTATGGAACGTTGTTAATTTTGGAAATGTGCTTTTTTAAAATCCTTGGTTTTTTTTTATTACTTATTTTTAGTTGCATTAATATTTGATATAAAAAAACCAAAATTAGAATAGAAAAATAAATTATCTTACAGTATATTCTTTTACTAGGGAAGAGTTATTACAAAATTAATAAGGTGACAATATTGTAGTATTTTTAAATTAGATTTTATATTTAGTTTAGAAATAGATTATTTCTTTTAGCAATAATATCAGTTGTCAATGTTATGTATATAATGTTGATAAATTCTTTTGATTTATGTCATGAAGGTTATGGAAGCCCTATGGTGCTCATGATTCACTTGAATTTTTATTCATAATGAAAGCCGGCATGGACTGCATTTACCAAATCTTATTTATAACATTTTCTCTATAATTAAATATTTATATTTAAGTTGAATTATTTTTATTAAACAAATTTGTGTTTTTACTAATCTAAACTTTATTTGGATTATTATCAAACAACTTATCAAAATAAAATATTTTTAGATTGGGTTAGATTTCGTGCATTAGGGCCGTTTTTTTTTAAATTTAAACATTCAAACTATTTGCTCTTATGAGATTTAAATGTGGGGTAGTGGATAGTAAAAAAACAAAATTTAGATGGCATTGAATGGAACTGGTGGAAGGTTAAAAAATAAATAGCTATATATATATAAATATATATATATATATATATATCTACTAAAAAAATACGTATTTCTCAATCTAACTTTCTTAATGTATATGTACTTAAAATGAATAATCTTAATTTTAAAGATATACCAATAACAAAATTTTTGATTTTAATTATACTTGTAAAATTCATTTTAATCGGTATTAATTATTTATAATATCAATTAAAATGATGTTATTATCTGACTCATCTAATATATTGACATCTAAGTTATTTTTTATGATGTAAGCGTATATATAATATCATTTACGAGTATATTGTGTTGACAGCATTCACATCAATATTTTTAAAATGAAGTGATGCAATCATGTGGTAATTATCGTAATTATTACTTTCATATATATATTATCACATTTTATATATATTATTTACCTATAGAAAATGATTCATTTAAATAAAATTAGCAACAATAAATAAATAATAAAAATACAATATAATATGCTAACAGCTAAATGAATTGTATAAAGGTGTCAAATTCGTGTATTTTATTTTATTGTAAATTAAAAGTTATTTAACATTTTATATTTTTGTAAACATAAAAATGAAAAAAAATATTATTATGTGTTTATTATTAAAAAAATATATTAAAATATATATATATATATATATATCTATATATATATGTAAAACTAGCTATTTTCAAAAGACTCATCACTTAATAAGATTGACCGATTCTTTGGTTTTAGATTATAATAATATAAGATGGATAAATAAAGATTATAGTCAGTCAAGTGTAAAACCTCAATTGTCTGGTATTTAATGCGCTCTTCTAGTTATTTTTTTTTTCATTCTTCTTATCTATTTAGTTGTTCATATTATTATCTACAAAATAACGATTTCAATTTTATTACAACTATAAAAAAAATTTAATGCTTTAAACATAGAGTGGTTCAAAAAATTAAAACAAATTAAACATTTGCATCTAATGGATTAAAATTTAAAAAATAATTTTTACAAGTTTTTCTAAAATTCTAATCATATGTTGATAAATGAAATTATATGAAAAGTCGGTATATAATAGTTATATTTGGAGATCTACTTTCGCTTTTGGAGGGAAAACGTTAAAACAATTAATTTATAATCAACTTTATAATTAACTAAATAAATTGGAAAGTTGTTCATATAATCTGACTTACTCTGACTGTGGTTTTAACTCTGAATTTCTTTGATTTAAAATAGAAATTCATATCGCATACAGGATATACGAGGCATGGGAGCTTTCTATAATCTCGGTTTAGTAAATAATTTTTTTTTAAATCTCGTTTTTAGAAAATTACGTTTTAGAAAATTTCGATTTTTATTGAAAAATCTCGCTTTTAAAAAAAATCTCTTTTTTAATTGAAAAATCTGGTTCCTAAGCATTTTTGAATTGAATACAAAACCAGAACTACCAGCTTTTTCCAGAATATAAAAAAAAGGATTTTCTAAAAACAAGATTTTCTAAAACAAGATTTTCTAAAAAAGAGATTTTGTAAAAATGAGATTTACTAAAACGAGATTTTGTAAAAATGAGATTTACTAAACCAAGATTTCCGACCCAACCCTCAAGGTATAGATTACCAATTCATGGATTAACCTAATTTCTTTCAATTCTTATTAAGTTTCCCTTATAATTTCAAAAATTCATCATAGTTAACGAGTCTTAAAATATATAGAGCAAGAGTACTACTGTTCACCCGGTTAGTATTTTAATAGATCTATTAATTAAAACTTAAGTGGATTATTTTTCCGATTATATTTAAATAATTTTTCATCAAGTACATTGTGAATTTAATTGTGGAACGTTGCATTCTAAACGCTCTGTAAAATATAAGTATATGAGTATATATATACTCTTAATAAAAATGTGTAATCAATCATTTACAATTCAATGATTTTCTATATATTCAATTCAATCCGATAATACTTATTTCAAGCACCTATTTTTTGTTTTTGCTTTTATATGGTTTTTGCTATTAAATATTCTCGTATATACTGCTCATACTGCACTGAATCTTATTATTAAACATTGCAAATCCTATATAATCATTCAACGGTAGAATAAAAAAAAAAAAAAACAAGAACAATATCTTCTATTTATACATATAATGTTAATATGGAACATATTATATAAAAAAAAAAACATAACAAAAAAAACATTGAAGAAATAACCAACCATATATATTCACTCAGGTACATCATGTAATAATAAAAAAAAACGAGGAAGATTATAGTTGCCCTTGTCAACTTTTAGATACCCGTGCATACCCACTGTGGTGTATAAAATAAACCGTAATTTACTTCCCTTATACATTTAACTCATTACCCCATAATTTTGACGTAAAAAAAAAAAAAAAAAATTAACAAAAAAAAAAAAAAACACAAAACAAAAAACAAAATTTTTATTCATTGTCCCATAACTTTAGCTTAAAAAAAAAAAAAAAAAAAAATTAACAAAAAAAAAAATCACAAAAAAAATAAACAAAATTTTCATTCATTGTCCCATAACTTTAGCTTAAAAAAAAAAAAAAAAAAAAATAAAAAAAAAAAAACAAAAAAAAAAAAAAATGGCCCACCCTAAAAGTCCGAAGGTCCGAGTGATGTCCAACTTTGCCAAGTAACTTGCCCTATTAATTTATCTGCCCAATTTTAATTTTAACCTTGTAGCTTCATTAGATTGAAAGTTTTTGAATCGAAAACTTTGTAAGGCAGCCCCCCGAAAATGGGGCCCTAACATTTTGAAACTTCATATAAGTGCTCGATTCATTATATAACTAACCGTGTGTAATTTTCAGCCCCGTAGTCTAATTATTTTTAAAGAAATTCTTACTGGTGCAAAGAAGTTGTATGGCAGCCCCTCGAAAATGGGGCCCTAACATTTTGAAACTTCATATAAGTGCTTGATTCATTATATAACTAATCGTGTGTAATTTTCATCCGCGTAGTATAATTAGTTTTGAAGAAAATCATATTGGTGCAAGGAAGTTGTATGGCAGCCCCCCGAAAATGGGGCCCTAACATTTTGAAACTTCATATAAGTGCTTGATTCATTATATAACTAATCGTGTGTAATTTTCATCCGCGTAGTATAATTAGTTTTGAAGAAAATCATATTGGTGCAAGGAAGTTGTATGGCAGCCCCCCGAAAATGGGGCCCTAACATTTTGAAACTTCATATAAGTGCCGGAGTCATTATAAAACTAACCGTGTGTAATTTTCATCGCCGTAGTATAAATAGTTTTGAAGAAATTCATATTGGTGCAAAAAAGTTGTATGGCAGCTCCCCGAAGCCTTGGTCCGATTTTAACCAAAAACAATAGGGAACCTAGAAATTGTCTAAAAATGACTTTGTGTGAAATTCAAGACTCTAGCCCTTTTAGTTTTTGAGTTATCGTGCTGACACACGGACGGACGGACGGACGGACAGAGACACATAGCTAGATCGACTAATTTTTCGATTCTGAGCCGATACGTTCCCTTGACACTATATCTAGCTCGTCTAGATCGATGCGTTACAAACGGAGGAGCAAATCTAATATACCCGATGTCATATATGTATGCACGGGTATAAAAAGTGATTCACCTTCAGGACTTGATTTATATACACTGAAAATTGATAAAAACAAAATAACTTGTTGAAATAATTGTGTAGAAGAGACGGAAATAATTATTTATATATATAGATATATATATATATGTAAGTACATGTATATATTTATTAAAAAATATACAATAAAAAATTAAGAGAATAAATAAAATACAATGATTTGAGTGTATGAGTATCTTACCAATATGGGTTGCATTAAAAATATAAGAAATAAATTAACCGGATATCAATATAATTGGGATTATGTCCTTGCAAATGTTGGCTTTTTTTTTAAAATTCAGGACACTAACACATTTATAATGTATACGTATGTGTATATGTATATATATATTTGTTTTGTTATCATTCATTCACACAATATATATGACAAGACAAGTGGTTTGAACTTGTGTTAGGAAGGTATTTTGTCATATAATATATAAAATTTAATCATTATTATTTTTCAAGTTTTATTATTCTGTTGCTCTATTTATTATTGAAAAGGTATTCAAGTTCAGAATTTAGTTGAATAATTATAAATCGATTGATATAAATTGATATATTAGATGGATGTCATGTTTAAATAAAGAAACTAAGGCTAATCAAATTTTAAGTTTTTAATTGTTAGATTTTTACCAAGTATAGAATAAAAGCACTAGTTTTAAAAAACTTAGGAATACTATTGCATTACACTGTATATTTTAATGTAGAAAAAATACCACCAATGTTGAATATAACTGACTTTCAATTTAATTACAATCAAAATAATCGGGTTAATGAAAATTATAATAATACAAATTACAATTAAACATCAAGCCTTACCCTGAAAGTACCCTCTAATACATTTAGTATTTCTCACCTAAACTGCTGTCCTAAGAAAGAAAGTCGTTTCTACATTTTCTTGGTTTTAGGTAATTTAACTTTTAGCGTTTTATATTCGCCAATCGTTATGTTGAATTATTTTTGAATTTTTGAAAAACAAATATGTTAAATAAAGAAAAACAATTTGTTTGAACTTAGTAGAGATAAGATAATATTAGGCGTTCATAATCAATTTGGACATACGACTTTTTTGCTGAGCAAAACTAGATTTATTAAGTTATTAAACTTAGACATAGATGCGGCTTAGAGGTAGATGCGACATATTAGTTATTTGTTTTTAAATGAATTTGCAATGAGATATGTGACATTTTTTCTTAGTACAAAGTTGTGAGACATTTATCTGGTGTCAAATATTCCATTATCCCGAAAATTCACTTTTGGCGCTTACGACTTTTTTTCTAAGCACGGCAGTATAGCTTTATTTAAAGTAACTATCTATATAATATTTAAAAAGAATATATTTTTAAAACTAATGTCTATTTAATAATTTCATTACTTTAACTGTTAATTGATTAATTTAATTTTTACTAAGAAACAATCTGTTATTTGATATTTTCCATGATATAATTAAGTATATTATAATATATATGTATAGTATATTCATGCATACTATATTGTCCTACATCATTATACCACACAAGAGAATGAATATGTGACACTCCCACATTTTTTACCTTTACCAACTCATTAATTTCTTAAAAGGTTTTTATTTGTTTGTCCATTTTCGTCATTTTGTTTTTCAGCTAGTAAAAATTTACAGGCCTTTAAATTATTTCCAGTTATAATAATTAGTATTTATTTATTATTACTATTACTTCCAAAAGAGACACAGAGGAGACACTCCTCCTTGCCTCTTGTTTTTGTTAGAATAAAATACCTAGTTATATAGAAAATATTTTTAATTTTTTTATTTTATATTAATGACATTTTAATATTTTTCTATTTTACAGAAATTCATAACTTGTGGTACTAAAGTGTTATTTTGTTAGGAAAGACAACAATAACATAAAAATTAATTAAAAACCCCAAAATAGGAGTGGGAAGTGAAAAAGAAATACTTTTCAATTAAAGGTGGAATTATTGTAGGACAGTGTCCATTACACCATGGAGGATTATAAATTTTTATTCAAGGTTGTGTTAGTCGGTAATGCTGGTGTTGGTAAAACATGTTTAGTTAGAAGATTTACACAAGGACAATTTCCACCAGGGCAAGGTGCAACAATTGGTGTTGATTTTATGATTAAAACTGTTGATGTTGATGGTGAAAAAATTAAGGTAAGAATTATTAAGTTAATTATTTCAGGTCAACTGGTTTTTTGTTATTTTGGATTGTATGGGCTCGTAATAAAAATGCTAAAACATTAAAACTATTTCATATTCTGACTAAAATATGAGGATACTTTCATTGTGAGATTCTGTGGAATACATTTTGAGCTATTGCTCACATATATTTCTAAATTCTTAATCAACTAGCTTCTGTAGCTTACATCCACCAACTCTTATTACCTTTATCAAAAGGACACCTAACTATTTATGGCCATTAGATCCACTCAAGTTTTAGAAATCCAAATGTTTCCAATTCTCTGGCAAATATTGCAATATCATAAGCCTACAAAATTACAGACGCACTCTAAAAACATTAAACTAAATATTCTATATTATAATCAAGCTAACATCAACCTAACTCTTCCTACATAATTAATTCAACAAAGAACTTGTAATCTATGGAAACTTCAAACTACTAAGTTCATTCAAATTCTTACTGTAATTTGAAATAATTTTGTCTCACATGTTAATTTTTCTTTATTTATAGTTACAAATATGGGATACTGCAGGTCAGGAACGTTTTAGATCCAGTAAGTAATTTTAATACATATTTAAAAAAATTAAATTAACAAAATTTTCAAATTACAGTTACACAAAGTTATTATAGATCAGCACATGCCTTAATTCTAGTCTATGATGTAGCATGTCAACCAACATTTGATTGTCTACCAGAATGGTTAAGAGAAATTCAAGAATATGCAAATAGTAAAGTTTTACAAATACTAGTTGGTAATAAAGTGGATCGTGACGACAGAGAAATGTAAGTTTATATATAGTTTGTTTTGGGTTAAAAAAAAAAATGGTTATTTTTATCTTTGTATCTTTGAGTCATATATGAGAGTCATTAAAAAAAAGTTTTAGTTATTTTCGCTTTTCTTTTTTTGATTTTATATAATGTGGTATAATGGGACTAGTGGGTGCTTTAAATGTTCCTATTTAATGGAAAAATTTGTGGTCAATAAAGAATTATTTAAATGTTTTAGTAAATTATTATTTTCAAGGTTGTTCACTGTTAATTGCATAAAGTGATTATAGTTTTATTAAACTTTAAATGACACATTTAAAAGCTTTAAAAAAGAAATAAAGAAATTAGGAAATTTAAAATGATGGGATAGTAGAATTAAAGTTTTTAAAGGAAACTAGTAGGGGTTGTTTAAACTTAATTTATAAAAAGTTCAAATTTTTTTTCAATTTAAAACACTAAGAAAACGATTAAACCATAAGGTTTTACATTGAGAACTCTGATGCTTTTCTAAGCTTATGTGGTTAAATAATATATTAAATCAAGTCTATATAGTAACTTTAGTCAATTTTTTAAAATTTTTTAGATTAATATTTTTAAATAAATTAATTTCTTTTACATATAATACATATATTTTTATTTTTCTAATTTTTTTAGTCCCACTCGAATTGGTGAAGAATTTGCAAAACAACATGATATGTATTTTATGGAAACATCATCTAAAGAAGGTGATAATGTTGAACGTTTATTTTATGAAATAGCAGCTGCATTAATTGATCAAGCTCGAACTAAAGATATATCAATGTTACAAAGACATAATAATAATAATGAATCATCAATAGGTTTAGCTAGTTTAACAGCTAAAGCGAATCTCATAAGTCAAAATACAAGTAATTGTTGTGCTAATATAGGTATTCATAGCAATAGTAAAGAAGTTTAAAAAAAAATGATAAAATAATGTATGAAAAAGAAAAAGGGAGCATGCCAGTTTGCCTAAATTCAATTAGCAAAAAGACATTTTGCCTAATGCCATTTAAAAAAAGAGGTTTATTGAAAAAAGGACATTTATCTAAAGTTATACTTCGAAAAAAGCAGACATTTTGAAATGACTCTCATTTGTCAAATGGAATTAAACAAAATATATTTTTGCAAAATGGATTTAAACCAATTGTTACCCAAGAAAAAACAAAAACGTATGATTTTATGAAAAGAAAAAATAAAATGAGATTATATGAAATAATTCACAAAATATTAAAAAAAAAAAAAAAATAATTAAATTAAGAATATCAAAAAATAAATAAAAATTTTATATAATATACATTAATTTTTATAATAGATTGAATAGGGAAATTATATTATGAAAAAAAATAACTAAATTTAAAAAATTTACCAAAAAACAAAAAAAAAAATTAAATTTTAAAATAAATAAAAAAACAATTTAAAATCAAAAACTATTTAATAATTAAAATTAATTCAAAATAAAATTTGAAAACTAAACGAAAATTTTTTTTAAAAAAAAATTCAACAAAAAAAAAACCTAAAACAATAATTTTAAAATTTTACATAATTTAAATATCATTAAATTTTAAGAATTTAAAAACAAAATTTGTTTAATTTTTTTTTTTTTTAATTAATAACATATTTGTTTATTTTAAGAATCACCTAGTGCACTTATAATTTAAATATGAAAAATTAAATTATATTATAAATTTTTAAATATATAAGAGAAAAAATATTAAAAAAAAAAAAAAAAACAAAAAATAAATAATTAAAAAAATTTACAAAATTTAAAAAAAAAATTAAAAAAAGGTAAAAATCATTGTTAAAAATAATTTTTTAGAAGAATTTCATTTTTGTAGAGCAAATTTACATTTATTACAAAATATTATATAAAATTTACAAAAAAAAAATAAAAAGAGGTAACTTTTGTTAAATAAAGTTCTCTTAAAATTTTTTTTAATTAATGTATATTTACACTGTTGTGATTTTTTCCTTTCATGTAATATTTTAGTATAAAGAACATTTAAGTTTTTCCGATTAGACATTTTATATGTATTACCATATTTATAAATGGTTTTCTGTACCTAGTTATTGCGAAAGTTTATCCCTTTCGTTATAAGGATGACGTATCACTTAATTAATTAACAAAAATAAGTATAGGATATTCAGTTAAAGTATATTAATCCTTAGCCAAGATCTCGACCACGAAACAATCGGAAACCTCTCAAAATTCTAAATCACAAAATCCCAAAGTAATAAAACTCCAAAATTTTAAAAACCCAAAATCACAAAATCCCAAATTACAAAATTCCAAATCACAAAATCCAAAAATTAGAAATTTTCAGAATTTTAGATTTTGGTACAAAATTTGGATTATACGCTTTTTCCAGAATATTTGCACATGTATATGTATACGTGAGTTTTTGAATTAGGAGAGCTTTTGGAGTTGGATAAAAATTCAGGGTTTCAAATATTGCCCCACTATTTCAAATATTTTTAATTGTTGAAATATGCATGTGAAGAATTATTAGGAGGAATATAGTTGGTTACAAAATTAGGATTAAACACATTTTCCGGAATATATGCACATGAGTTAGGGTGGATTGTTTGAGTATACAGAGAAAATTGTTTTTTTTAAATGGTATTTTAGAAAAGAAATTGTTTTTTTGGTATTTTGTACCCACCTCGAATGAGGTTTCGCAATTTGGGACTTTGTAACAAAATGAAAAAGTTTTGGGATTTTGTGATTTGGGATTTTGTGTTTGGGATTTTGCGATTGGGGTTTTGTGAGTTGGAACTACGTACCCAACCAAGTACAATCTATCTACATCAAATGTAATGATTAGTCTCTATCGGAAAATATACATCACGATGTACATACATATTTGGATTTATTCAAAAAGGGATTATTTTCATGAACCACATATAACTCTTGTATTATTCAAATTTCTAAAATATTGAATATGGATTTAAATAAAATAAAACTCAGTTAGAAAATAGTATTGCATTTAAGTCTTAAGGAATGGTCTTGGAATAAATAATGGTTTACTAATAGTTGAGATTTAAAGTAAATTCTAAAGTATGAAAAGTACATATACATAATTTGTCTGATAAATTGCACTCTCTTAGTACCTTATTTAAAATTTAAATTGTTTTTCTTTAATTAATATACAATATAATTAAAAAATTATATTTAATATGGTATAAATGTATATTATAATATAATAACTGATAATATATTAAAATAATGAATACTAATAAGTAAAAAAATGGAATAGGAAACAAACAAAAAAATGTCAATTTTATATATTAATTATAAATATAAAAATTAAATTTAAAGTATTGTTAACATTTGAATTATATATATATATATTGTTTTTTTTTTAAAATTGTAACTTCATATTGTGTAAATATTAATTTTAAATTTGAGTTGAGTTTGTATATTAATATTAAATTTTTCTTCTGCACAGACTTTTTTTTAATATTTTAATGTTATACATATGTACATTTTTTTTTTTATTAATTAACTATCATTATTATTAAAAACTATTTTGTAAATTTTAAGTTAATAAATAAATTTAATATAATATAAAAATATAATAAAATGTTTTAATTTTTTAATTTTAAATAAATGTTTTTCAGGTACAGGCTTTAAGTCTTTTTCAAAAATCAAATCAGATTTAGTATAATACTATAATATAAGTTCTATAAGGTCTAGTATAAGTAAAGATGAATTGAGTGAGTTGAGTAGTTCTTCTCGACTTGTATTTGAAAAAAAGGTCATTGAAATAAAATTTTAGGTATAGATAGAAAAGAAAAAGTAACATATTAATAGCTAAGGTGCACATAAGTCGAAAATAGCTTTTGTTTTAAATTTTTTTTAAAAAATAACCTCTTAATTTTGGGCACCCTGTATATTGGAAAAGGAAAGCCCAAGAGTAAAGGAAATTAAATCGCAAATATTAATTGCCAAACTATAAAAAAAACAAAAGAGACATGTTTTTAGAACCAAAGTTTGTTAAACATATAATGTTATTGTATATTAACATAATGATGTTAATATACAAAAATTATAAATTATTTAATTATTGCTATCGTTTACCAAATATGAATCTAGATACTTTCAAACCAATGAATCTAAATAATTTGTTTTTATAATAACTTAGTATTCTAAAAAATCAATTATTATTTCAAAGTTTAATATCCTATCTTTTTTCGCTGTAAACTTTTCTACTAAAATTGGTTTAAAAGTAATTTTGGTTTGTTTCTCCACTAAATACAAATATATCTAATATCTAATATTCAAATAATATTTCAATTCTACATTAGGTGTCGTTAAAGTTGCACGTTTTTCGTACTTTCATAATATTAAAAAAATTCTAAACTACAATAAGGCCATCTATTGGATTTTACCAAAAATGTATTTATATTTTTACATTTTACTAATATTCCTATTCGACGTTAGATGTCGCAAAAGTTTATCGTTGTTTGTTTCTCATAATTTAAAAAAATTTCTACATTATTATATGGTCATCTATCGGATTTAACGAGAACTATTAAAATTAATTTCCCAAAATTTTTAGTACAAAATTTCAAGGGAAGTAGAAATTAAAAAAATATTTCTCTTAAAAACTGAAAAATGTTTTTTTTGCAGTTTGAAATTGTTTACAGTTCTGTAAAATTAAATTCACAGTACATACAGTGCAATGTACACATGATAAATTCTGTAAAATTTAAAGTAATTTTCTTATGTATTGGATTGGAAATTGGAATATGTATTTAAATATCCAATCTGTGCATTGGAAAATTTTTATGAGAAAATAATAAGAAAAATAAAACTTTTCCTTATCTATTTATTGTATATATGAATACGTTTTTTGAAGTTCTGGTATATTTTTAGGTTATATTTCATGTTTTTTTCTTTTTTTTTCTGTCAATATATACTTTTTTGTTGTTGTTATTTTTGTTTTGTAAATTAAATTTCTCATTTGAAAATTTTTGGATTCTTGTGACTTATTAAAGAAAATCTGTTATTTTTTTGTTCAGTTTCATTTGAAACGTGAAAGAGAACGGTTTGAAACGTTACGGTTAAAATAAACGCGAATTAAAAAAAAAAAAATTAAAAATTATATTATAAGTATGTAATATAATTTTGGTTATTGTTTTAATTTGTTTGAGTGTTCTGTTGTTAACCGTTATTAGAAAAATTATTAAATAAAAATTTTAAAATATATTTTTAAAATTTGTTAATATTTTGAAAATAATACGCTTATGTATTATATTATTAATATAACATAATAATAAATTTTAACTCGTACTGTTAATTGGTTTAATATTGAAACACATGTTTGTATTTAATAAAAGCTTCGTTATTATTATGATAGTTAAAATTCTATTATTTTTACCGTTATCAACAGATTTATTATAAAGTAAAAAAAAAGTGAAATACAAAAATTATTGAGGTTGATAAAAAATTTCCAAAATAATAAAATTGAGGTAATAATGAAATATTTTGATTGAAGTGTATATAAAAATAAAATTGTAGTAGAAAATTTAAATTAAAAAAAAAAAAATAAAACTATCAAGTGATTTCAAGTGAATACAAGTGTTTTGAATGAAAAATATAAATATAATATAAAATAGAAAAAAAGTTATTAAAAATAAATGCAAATAAAATAAAATTTGAATTTAAAAATTGAAAGATAAAACATAATTCTATTTATAAAAAAAAAAAAATATAGAAAAAATCGCGACTACCACAATATTTTTATAATTTTGAATTTTTATGAGATTTTGTATCTTGCAGTCATACTGTTTTCATTCATTTATAAAATTTTGGCTCACAGAGTACAAAAAAACCAAAACAAAATATACAAAAATAAAATTTAGAACAATATTCCATTTCCTCGTATTTATTTTCTTATTTTTTTTTTATTTTTAAATTAAAAATGAATCTTTAAAAAAATGCATTATAGTAAATTGTCTAAAAATAAATGCAAGATATAAAAATAAATAAAAAAACATCCATATATTTTATAATAAAATTTAGTGGGGTTATTTAGGTCTGATTATTATACAGAATCTATTGAGGATCAAAATACCATAAATTTGATTCATAAAATGGATTTGAAATATTTTTGAAATAGTTTAAAAAAAAAAAAACTATTTTTTTAAAGTTTATTAACAATTTAATAAAATAATATGTTTGTAATTATATTGTTTGGGATCATTTTGAGATCTTTACAAACTAATCCTAATGCGAATTTTGAGTATTAAATCTCAGTTTAGTAAATCGCGTTTTCAAAATATCTCTTTTTTTTTAAATTTTGTTTTAGAAAATCAATTTTTTCTATATTCTGGAAAATGCTTCTTTTATTATAAATAATAAGCATTTGCAAACAATTAAGACTTTGTATACAATTATAATTTTGTATCCAACTCTAAAACCATTAAAATCGTGATTTTTTAAAAAAATCGAGATTTAAAAAACTAGTTTTTCTGAACGAAATTTTCTAATACAATATTTTTAAAAAATACGAGATTTTCTAAAAACGTGATTTTAAAAAAAATATTTACTAAACCGAAATTATGCGACGCTCTTAAAAGTTCATTGTGTAAAAGTTGGAACTCAAACTGTTAGAAACTTCTACTATTTTCACTTCGGTTTTTTCAGATTAGTAGTAGAAAAACGCTTTTTTAAATATTTTTAAAATAATTAAAACCTCAAATTTTTGGTCGATTAAAGACCAAACTTTGTTCGAATATTTTGAGTAGCTATAGTTAATCAAATATAAAACCCCACAACTATAACCCGTGATTTGAAATTTATTGAAAAAATACACAAACATACGTAATAAAAATTTCTATTTAATTTTAATATTTATTTTTCAATAAACAATGAGTTCTCAAAAATTTTGTTTTAAACGAATATTTTCACTTGCTCCCACAGCTTTAGCCCCTGAAATTTTTAAAAATTATTTCTTTCTATTTTCAAAACATCTTATGGTGGGTCTAGAAAAATTCTATTTATATTGATTTAGTAAAAAAAAATTTTTTGGGCTACCTTTTACATGGAAAATAAAAAAACAAACAGTTTGTAAATGCTAAATGTGGTTTGTTTTTCTTTGAACTTATCAAACAAACAACAAAAAAAAATGTGTAAAATAATAATTTGATATAGGAAAATACACAAATAAAATGAAAAATAAGTTTACAAACAAAGTTTTCCATTTTTGTTTTTCTTCATTTTCCCACTTTCGATCTGGTTTTTCCTTTTTGGTTTGTTTATTTTTCCCAAAGTAATTTGAAAGGAAAAAAAAAAAAATTATTTTGCTTATTTTTTTTTTTTTTTTAGTTAGAAAGAACAGGTGGCATTCGTCGTTATTTAACGTTGATTTCTTTTACTAAAAATTGACAAAACAAAAACAAAATAAACGATAACGATTTGAGAATGAATGAAAATGTCATTGCTCTTTTTATAGGGAAAATTCCAAGAAAATAATACCAACAAAATTTGAATAAAAATTTAATGAGTTAGTGTGTGGTGACTTTGTTTGGTTTTTTTTTTTTGTTTCATTTTCAGGAAAAACCTGGGAAAATATTATTTAAAACAATATTTTGGGTTTTTTTTTTCTGGTTATTTGAATTGCTTTTGTGTTTAGATTCGGTTCAAGAATGTTTTTTAAAATATTACAGTGCAATGTTATATTTGAAAACAAATGGACAAACAAAAAATTTATTAGAAAAAAATATAAGTTTAAAATTGTGTTTTAAAATAAGTTTTCCTAATAAAATCTAGTTTCAATGTTGATAGTAATGGTGATTTTAAATTAACGTATAGGAAAACCGCAAAAGGCCTTTAAAAAAATTAAAAATATTTTTAATAATATTTCAAAAAAGTTTCAAGTTTATTTTGATTAATTGCATTTGTTTAGAATATGGCTTTTATTTAAAATTTGGTAAAAATGGTAAAATTAGTAGCGGAAGGTTAAATACAGAAAAGTTAAAATAGTAAGTGGGTTAATAAACAATCAAATTCTTGAAGGTTTTATTTGAAGTTTATAATACAGGAAAGTTAAAATAGTGAGTGGGTTAGTAAACAATCAATGAATTTTTTGATTAATTAAATATTTTATAATTCTAAAAAAATATCGGTTTTTGAGTTTTTCCATTACTTAAAAATTAATAAAAATTAAAATAATTATTTATCTTGCAAAATCTTGCCAGTGGTAAAGGCGCCGGTCTTTTAATTGTGAGATTGTGATTTAAATCCTTGTCAGATTAAATTCAATAAAAGTGGCTTATATATAATAATTTATAATATTTTTCAATGTCTTGTGCCAAAATAATTATAATTTATAATTGTTTGTAACTTAAAGAATAATAAGAGGTTGCAAAAATATTTTAGTATTTTGACTTTATAGTCTTGCTATTTCTAATTTACAACCGAGTAAACCAAGTAAATCGATTAAGTGATATCTTATGAAACTAAATTTCAATATAATATAACCTTATGGATAATTTATACTGCCTAAAGAAGGGCAAAGGGTTTGAATATAATAATTTCGGTTTAATTAAGAACCAATTTCAATTTAGAATGATGAATCAACAAAATATTGTAATAAAAATTAGATAAAAATTAAAAACAAAACCAACAAAAATTATTTAATTGCTGGCAAAACGTCTGGAAATTTCAAATCTTACAAATATAAATACTATAATTATTTAAATACCATTTAAAAAACTGCTAACCTGCTAACCTAAAAAATAGATTCGAAAGCAATTTCTTTTAATGGAATTTCGTTTTACCTAAAAAAAATTATCGTAAAAAACACTTTTAATTTCCATTTTTCAATTGAATATACACGTACCATCTTTAAAAGGTAAAATAAAAAATACCATTTTTCAGAAATGCCATGAATTAAATGAAAAAATAAATTAACTTTTAATTTAATACAAAAATTCCATGATTTATTACTAAAGTAAAAACAAAATAAAAACATAATACAAAAATTTATTCAACAAGGTTTTTTTAGGAGGCATTTTTAAATTTGAGTATTTTTCTTTAATTTTTAATAGCAGTACAATCCAATTTAAATTTCAAGGTTACTGTAAAAAAGTCAAAATTCAAATAATAAATGGATGGGTATTTCGCAGCCATCCATTAAGCTAATTACTTAATTTCTTAACCTTCAAAATTTTCAATATGCCCATATTGATAATCTCCTTAAAGATTTAAAGATGGTAGATATAAAATTGAACAGAAATAAAGTTGTCTACTTTATTTGGTTTTTACTGTATTTTTATTTATTTGTTAGTCCTTGTATTTTGTTTCGTTTATCGTTAAATTGAGAACTGCACAGTATCAAGGACATGCCAGTCATTTTCATAGATTAATTATAAAAACATTATACTTTAAGAAATTAAAAGATCCTTGAAAGTATTTTAACATGGACTTTTTTAAAGAATAAAATCAAAATCAAAGATAAAATAGCAAAAACAAAAATTAAAATTAAAATGAAATAAAAAAAAAACAAGTGTAATTCAGAGTAAAAGAATAAAAAACAAAGTTTTTCCTTATTTTATTTTATTCAAGATAATAAAATCCTGGTAAAAGGGTAACTTAGTTTATTTCTTTACTTGTATTTGTATTTATTTGTATTTTGTTTGATGTAAATTTGTTTACTAATTTATCGGAAAACGTGATATCCTATTTTTATAGGCATTTTTTTTTCTCGTGCCAAACTTTTACTTTTATTTTTATTTTGCTTTTTACTCGTTTTTGCTCCTGTTGATTCGTTTTTCTATTGTCTAATTTTATTAAAATATTGTTAAAGATTTGTATTTTACTTTTTTGTTAAAATTTTGGTGTAAAGATTCTGAAAAAAGAAAGAATTTGCAAAATAAGGAAAAACAAAAAAAAATTTATTTAATTAGGAAGATTAAAATAAATAAAAAAACGCACACAATATGGATCCTTTTTTTTCTAGTTTTTTGTCCTAGATTATAAAATGTGTTTTAACCTTTTTTTTGTTTTTTTTTTTTTTCGGGTCTATGATAAAGAAAAATCGATTAATTTATGAAAATTTAATTTAAGGACACGAAAAAATGATTTTATAAAGTTTTGTGAAATTTTTAAGATTAAAATTGAATATTTTCGTTGTATTTTATTAAAGAGTTTATGGGTTTGTTTATAATTAATTATTAATTAATTAATAAATAATCAATAAAGACACTGATTGAATTATCATAAATATAATTTAAATTAGTTCATAAAAAAAAACGCTGTCTATCATCTATCTAAACCTAATCTATGAATGTTTCTATTATAACTAAAACTAACTTTGATATAACCCACTTTTACAATTTTAAACAAAAGCTAATAGATGTTTATATTGAAGGCATTAGGAAGTTTAAGATCTCTTTTTATATCTATGTAATTAAGTAAAATTTTTAGTGGAATACAAATATCGAAGGATTTTCCAGAAAGGGATAGGCTTGAACTGATCGATGAAAACAGTTAAACTAGCTTGATTCATTCTTTTAAACTAAAAATATCTTGACAAATTTCATTTTTTGTAATATTTGAAATAGTGTTATATACGTTCTAACAACTATTGTATTTCTAATAATTTTCAAAATTTGTATTTGTAAGCAAGACTTCAAAAATTTTGCTATTGTCCCTCTATCAACACTCTCTATCAAGACCCTTTTTTTATCCTTTATCAAATTTATTATTTAACATTAGATTAACATTCTTTAATATAATTAAAGAACTAACAACTTTGAATTTTTAAGTTTTAAAAACTTCTTTTTAAAATAAAATAATTAAAATATATCGACACAAGGAAGTGGAATATAAAAAAAAAAGTTTATTTTAATGATTTCAAACTTTAATGTCTAAGTTTATTTAAAAAAAAAAAATTAATTCAATAAAAATTAGATTCAATAATGCTATATTTTAATATATATAATTTTTTAGAATTAAATCATCATTATCGTTATTAAATTCATCAAAATCATCATTTGACCATGAAATAGTGATTTTTCAAAAGAATTTCGTTAAAAAAAAAGTTTAAAATCGATAATATATTATCGTAAAATAATTTATGTGTTAATAAAAAAATGTTTCTGATGAAAATTTAAATTTCAAAAATAAAAAAAAATTATTCTAAAAAATTTAAGTGTGAAGTGGAAAAAAAAAGTTGAATATAAAAAATCAATAAATTAAATATATATATATATATATATAAATAAATATTAAAAAATAAAAAAATTTAAAATAGTAAAATAATTAATTATATATTTTAAAAAGGTGAATTTAGTTGGGTAACGAGAACATATTAGGATTTAGAAAATAAGAAAATATATAAAAGTTATGGTAAATAATAAAAAAACAAATATTCAAAATTATATAGACAAATAAAAAAATATTAATTTGTATAATTATTAAATAATTATCAACTAAATAATTAATTTTCTTTTATGATAATATGAAAATACAGAGTGTTTCGATGTAATAGTTTTAATTTTTTTATTTTTGAATAGTTATGCTATGGTTTGGTTCCCTGATAAAGTGTTATATTAGGGTTGAGTCTGAAATCTCGGTTTAGTAAATCTCGTTTTCACAAAATCTCGTTTTAGAAAATCTCGTTTTAGAAAATCTCGTTTAGAAAATCTCGTTCTTAGAAAATCTTGTTTTTAGAAAATTCCTTTTTTTTATATTCTGGAAAAAGCTGATAATTCTGGTTTTGTATACAAGTCGAAAATCCTTTAAAACCAGATTTTTTAATTAAAAAATAGATTTTCCTAAAAAGCGAGATTTTTCAATAAAAAACGAGATTTTCTAAAAACAAGATTTAAAAAAAAGATTTACTAAACCGAGATTATGGAACGGTCACGTTATATTGAGCTATTAATAGATTTATATTAATTTTAATTATTCTCTAAAAAAATATAATTATAAAACTATTTAGTTTAAATTAAGCCATTTATAATGATTGCTAAAATTTTAAAATACATTTTATACAATTTTGTAGGCAATTAATTTTTGAAATATAATTTCGGTATTTATTTACCAAAAATCACAATTACTTCAAGCCTAAAAATATTTTTTAATTCTTTATCAATTATTTGATCATTTGTGTCAATTAAAAAAGAAAGAAGGTGTTTTTATTTTAAATAAATTTCCAAGTTCAAACTTTTGCCGATATTAATTCAAATTGATATGAATTTAAAAGTAGTTCTTAACTTATAGCTACCTTAAAAATAGTTAAATCTGTCAATCAATGCAAATTAAATTTTTAAAACCAATTTGGATACTAAACTTTGGCAATTTACAATACTTAAATTTTATGGTACATTTTAACTTTAGGTATTCTATGATATAAAATGATTCAATTACCATAGATCTACCATTGGATTCACTTAAATTGCCTAAAAAATAAATTGCCAATTACCTAAAATTAAAATCAATTAATAAAATGATGTACTTTGGGAAAAAAACAAGAATTTTAATTTTTAATCAATTAATGTGATCCCAAATACCAAACATTATTTTTAAAATATTTTCCGAAACATTCTGTATATACATAAAAAAAAAAAAAAAAAAAAACATTTTTTAATAAATATTTGATATAAATTTTATTACAAAATTTTTTTAAAATTTTTATTTACTTTTAATATAAAAAATATATAAAATTTTTTTTACAATTTTCTTTTTGGTTTCGACTGAACATATTTTTACATTTTTTTCAATTTTAATGCTTTTGAAATCAAAAAACACATTTCACCAATAAAAAAATAAAAAAAATTAAAACATCATGATTTGAAAAAAACACACACTTATCACATTCCAAAAAAAAAAAAAATAAAAACAAACATCATACGTAAGAGCAAATGAAAAAAAAAACTTTTAAATTAAATTTATTAATATTGTTTATGTAACTAAAGCACATTATTTTATTATAACACTTAAATAATTTTTTAATTAATTAAATATGCCAATCTAAAATATATTAATAAAACTTAATTAAAAATAAAATTATTAATGATCCCTTCACGCAAGATATGACAAAAGTTACTTTTGTGTTTAAAAATTAAATATTTTTACATAAACAAAATGATATTGCCAATCATTAGTGATTCTCTACTAGCTTCCAATAATTGCATAATTCCTTAATAATAGCTATTTCTTAAATTGTATACTACACATTTTAAAATTGTAGTTGGCACTTCAGGGTTAATAATATTTTTTTAAATATTAAATTGCATACTACACATTTTTTAAATATAGTTGGCGCTTCAGGGTTAATAATAATTTTTTAACCCTTAACTATATCATCATTTTTAATTTATAATCTTTCAAATTTAAGAACTTTTGATTCACCTTGCATAGAATATATTTTTTTTCAAATAATTAAAGTAAAATTTGCTTTTTTTTTAGCTTATATAAATAGCTTTTTTCGCTTCTAAAATATTTTCAATTAATATTTTAAGATTAGTAAATAGTGTTTTAAATATTTTTTTTGAAATAAGTATATTTAAATTTTTGCTAATTTATTAATAAATATTGTATATGACGCTTCTGTAAAAGTAAACGCTATAAAAAATTTTAACTGAAAATTTAAATTTTGTAGATATAACTAAAATTTAAGCCTCAAGTTTTAATAAAATCTAAATCTATTTATAACAAAAAACCGAGAGCATATTTAAAATTCTGTTAACAGCGAACCATATTTTTAAATTTGTTTTTAACTTTAGCTTTCAAAAATAACAAATAATTGAGTGGGTATAGAAATACTTAAATTTTTGGATACTTTTACCACTCAAAATAGTTAAACTTCCAAGTGGCAAGTGGTCAAGTGACACAAGTTTCCATTTTAATTTTCATTTGAACATATTCATTTAGTTTTATAATTTACACAACCGTGCTGTAGATAGTAAGTAAAGAGTATTAACTTAATTTATAGATGTTCTTTTACATTGAAATTAAATTCAGGTGGCCTTCTGTGTCGCTAAACTTTGTAAAAACAGGACAAAAATATTTTGTAGTCTTATGGAATATAATATTGTTCAGTTAAAAAAATTTAAAAATTTTCACAATATAAATTTGGGTTCAGGTTAAAATCTTGGTTTAGTACATCTTTTTTGAAAAAATATCACTTCAGTAAATCTCTTTTAAAAAATCCCGTTTTTGGAAAATCTTGTTTTTAAAAAATCTTGTTTTAGAAAATCAAAAAACGAAATTTTTTAATAAAAAACGAGATTTTTTAAAAACGTGATTTTTAAAAAACGCGATTTTCTTAAAACGCGATTTTCTAAAAGCGAGATTTTAAAATCGGGATTAAGTAAACCGTAATTATGTGATCCTCTCTTTAGATTTGTATAACAATCAAATATATATATATATAAATATATTTAATTCAATTTAGAAAGAACTTTTTATTAGGAACAACTTTTTATTATTATTATTATTGAACTATATGTTTAATAGAAATTAAAGATTAATGGTAATTTCTTATTAAAATTTTTACCTTTCTAAAAAGTTTGGATAATTTAGAAGAAATTTCGAAGAAGTTTTATTGATAAAAAAAAACATTTTTCTAAGAATTTAATTCAATAAAATGGTTTCTATTTCATTTTTTTTTTATTGTAACAAAAAGGTTCTTATATCTAGGGAATAAAATGTGAAAAAAAAAAGATAATATATACATATAATTTTTAAGTATATATTAGATGTATATAATTTAAAAAAAAAAAAATTAATAATAAGAATTCGGAGGAAAATTTTAAATTTATCCAATTTGGAGAATTGATTTTAAATAAAAAAACATAAAGACAACGTTTCTTTAAATGTTTACATTGGGATTCAGTTCATATAAATCACAATTCTGTTTTTGTAAGTTATGACACTTTAGGGAAATGACAATTTTTTATTTTCTTAGTTGGTATAGAAAAGTACTTGGTATTAGAAAATAATTTCATTTGGTAAAGTTTTAAGAACCATAAATGAAAATTATAAGACTGGTATTCCTTTGAGAAAAATTTCTTTTGTTTCCCATTCCTTTATAAATTCTATTTTTATTTATTTCTCAAAAATTGTAAATAGGATGTACACAAGGCCATTTTTATTATAATTATGATTTAAAGGCTTTTTCCACTTGAAATAATTAAATAGTATTAATTTACATATAAAGAAACAACAATTTGTATAGTAAGAAACAACAGTTAAATATGTTTGAATATATATTATACCTTGAAAATATGAAATTATTAAAAAGTAGGAAATTATCCTATTTAAAAAAATTAAAAATTTTTGAAAATTATTTTACTAATTATCTTTTTAAAATATTTGTTATGTGACTTTTTAAATTCTTCTTAAATTTTATAATTGGATTAAATTGTTTTGTTAATTCTCAAAATTTTTGCCTTTTCAACTTTGAAAATTATTTCATCATAGGAAGTTATACCGTAATACTCTTATAAAACTTTTAATTGTTTAAGTTACTTTTATTTTATTTAAATGTTAATTAAAAAAAATCAAAAAATCAATAATTTAATACCTTGAAAATTTCTTTGAATTTTTTTAAAATTTTAATTAGATACATAAAATAATTCTTACTTAAATTCAAATACACTTAACATTAACTTATTACTCATAAGAACAAAAGCACACAAACAAACACTCTACCACAATAAAAAGAAAATTAGAAAGTAAGGGAAATGCCTTCAGTAACTTAAAAAAAAAAGAAATTAAACTAAAACAAAACCCATAACGAAAAAATTTAGAGATACATGCAAATATAAGCATCCACTTTAGATCCTTGAAATTTCCCCAAAGCATTCTATGTTAGATCAAAACAAAAAATAAAAAAAACATAAAGCTTTGTCTACTGAAAAAGTTTTCCTTTCTATTCTTCAATTAATGATACAAATAAACAAAAAAAAGAAAATTTTAATTCTACACACATACATTTATATTTATTAAAGGTTTAAACATTTTTGTGTGTCAGTTTTTATGTTTTCCTTTAAAAAGGAAAAGTTTTCTAAACTTTTAAATGTTTAGAAATATTATTTTTTTTTTTGATTCTTTAAATTCATTTCAAGGTAAAAGAATGAGGTGACCAGACCATCATTGCTTAAATAATTAATTTAATTGAGAGGTTGTTTTTAAAATTTTATTTTTAATTCGTTCTCAGCGCTGTCATATAGAATTGGGGTTCTTAAAATCCAATTAATTAAAATGCCGCCTTTTTTTCAATGTGTTTGTTATCAGTATTATTTGCATTTTGTGATATATAGTAAATATATAGTATAATAGTAAATATTGCCTAATATTATAATAGCCCTTTGCCTATTTGGCATTTAGACTTCTTATTAAACTGTTATAATATACACTTTATTTTTTTATTAGATATTATCCGACCTGAGTTTATTATAGATTTTTCGATTGGAAATTCGTGCCTTTAACCACTTTATATTTAAATGTTAAGTACAAAAAGTGGATTTTTAATCTGATATAATAAATTTGCTTAATAAAAATTTGATTTAAAAAATAACTGTATTTTAAAAACCGTTTATCATTAAATGAAATTAACGTAGACGCACTTTCGTAGTTTATATCTTATTCAACATATTCTGTTTGTGACTTGAATTTAATTTAATTCAATTCCAATGTATGAGGGATAGGCGCCTTAACATTTTTTATAGGACGTGTATCAGTATAGGTTGTTTAGGGGGCACAATTGATTTTTCGTTTGTTTCCTAACCAAGATTCTAATGGAAATTATCTTTACAGTAAAATATGCTCGCGAGTTTATAATTGGCCTACGGGAAAAATATTTCTTTTGTTTAAGTTTATTTATATATTTTTTTATAAATGTATGTAAAAGCAAAATATTTTATGAATCTGTGTCTTACGGGGAAAGTTTTCCTCATACTTTCTCATATCAAATAAAATAACAAAAATTTCTTAAAACAAAATGATTTTAATTTTAACTTGAATAAATGGTAAGTTTAAAAGCGGAATAAATTGTTTCCTCTTTTATACCTTGACTTGCATAATTATTTTTTATTCATGCAATTAAAAAAAAAACGTTTTTCCTATTTATTTATATTTTCATATACCTAAACATACGCGTTTTTAAATACTAATGTTAAAAAATATCAGCAAATTGTTTTATTTAGGAAAGGAAATATGGTACGAAAGAAAATTGCATCGTAAAAAAAAAGCATTTAACAAAATTAGGTTTTTAAGGTTGACATTTTTTCTTTTTAAAGATTAACATTAAAAAATATATTTTTTTTTAGTTTCTTTTATGGTTTTTTTCTTAAATTTTGAAATTTAATGTAAAAAATTTTTATAAGAAATTTAATTTTTAAAAATTGAAAATAAAAATACCCTAAAATTTAAATGGAAAATTTAAGAAAACAATTTAAAGTGATATAGTAAATATTGTTTAAGAAAAACAAGATCAACAGTTGCTATACTAAGAGAAAGAATATACAATATAGTAAGTTTTCGTAAAATAATTCAAACTAAGTTTATCACTGGTAGTGTAGGTCTTAACCCCTAAAAAGCTTGATAGCAGGTGGAGACATTTTCTAAAGAGTACTTGATTAATTTAATTAATTATTATCATGAATGAAATTTTAATCTACGAAAACATTAGGAAACTAAACAAGATTTAAAATCAAAAAGAAAATTTAATAATTCTTATACAATAGTTTTAAAAGCAACTAAGATATTTGAATTATACATTTTAAATAATTACATTTTCACATTTAACATTTTTGCTTCATTTTGATTCGCCTTTTTTTTTTAATTTTCCTTATTTTATTTTTAATTATTATTTCAAAAAAAGTTTTTATTTTGCTAATTCTATTCGCTAAAAATTTAAAACTTTATATAATAAGAGAAACGCTTATTGGCTTAATATTTATATCTAATATATTATGGAAACTAATTATATAGTAATTCACTTAAGCAATTCTGTAATGATACTTAAAATCCAATTAAGTTGAAATGAGGGGGAAATTTTTTTTAAATGTTAAACGGATAAATTTTTAAACGCTAATTAACTTAATGCTCTAAACAACTTTAGAAATTTGTAACTTTAAAACTAATGTTTCGCTAATGTTTAAAACCATTTAAGATAAGTAATTTATTCGAGTGATTAATACTAATTAATTGCTTTAAATTAGTTTTTCTAGTTGATAATTTAAGATACTTTTTGTATAAAATAATAGCATATCACTACAGAATAAACAGAATTTTCTATTAATGTATTGTGATAATAAATGTGTGTGAAATTGCATGAAATAATGCTTTTAATAGTAAATTTTCTTAACATTTTCTCAACTAAAATTTTTCTTATATCTAACATATCTAAAACTTTGTAAAAATCTATTCTTTCTTCTTCTTCTTCTCTTCTAATTTAGGGTCGAACAAATTTCCGTTCAAAAAAAAAACGAGTTAACTATGATATTTATGATGAGGTAAATATTAAATCGTTTTAAAATATTTATCAATGTCAAATTTGATGTATACATTTTATTTTTCAATATTCAAGTCAATCTAAATATGCTTCAAATGTATTTTTAGACGTGTGTGAAAATGCTTTTTTTTCTAATAATTATCTATATCAATATTTAATTCCCTTATGAATTTATATCTATAATATATTTTTAAATATGAAAACTTTTTCAATATTTTAATTTTATATAAATTAAGTATACAAAATAATTTTATTTTTTAAATATAATGAAATTTCTTCTTATATTTTATTGATATTAAAATTGATACATAGCATATTTATAGGCGATTTTTTTTTGCAATTATGTCAAATTAGCTTTTTTTTTTTGAACTTTTGCTTTAATTTAATTTTTTAAAGCCTTTTTGAATAAAATAAAATTAAAATTGAAATTTAATAAAACAAACCTTTATAAAAATTTTTAAAGGATAATTGAATGCAGACAGAGTCCTGCAAAATGATAAAAAAATAAAAAAGATGAAAGAGAGTCGTGGGATACACAAAAAGAAAAAAAAAATGTTAAAATTAATTAATTTAAAATGAATAATATAAGCACATGGAATATTTCGTTCTTTATTTCTTCTTTTGCATTTAAATTAAATTAATTAATATTTTTTTTTTTGTTTACATTATCATTAACTCAAACAATACACACATAAATATATATATATATATATATATATGTATAACTTCCTTTGAACCAGAAATACAAATAAAAAAAAAGTTCAAGGATTTTTTTTATGAAGGCAAACAATTATTAATATATATATATACAAATATAAAAACTGTACATGTGAATAGGATAATAATTTTGTATTGTATACATTTTATTCATTTTTATATAATATTACATAATGTAAATATGTTACGTACATTTTATATAAAATAGTTATCGTTGCGTAAAAAGAAATACGTTTTTCTTCGGTAGGAAAATGTTGAAAAGCTCACCAATATATAAAATGAAATATTATGTGAAAATATGTGAAAACTTCCAGAGGAACAGGATAAAAAAAGAGGATAATAATGTTATTTTGAGATAAAAATATTACATTGTCATCTTATATACACGTACATATTATAAAGGTGTTCATATCAACAACATATATACTATATATTTATAAAATAAATATTAAAGTTAAAAAAATAAAAAGAAGAATAATAAAACAATATTTTGTTTTTGATATGAGTTATAAATGAACTTAAAATAAAATTTATTGTTTATTTCCTGTATAATATTTGCGTTAATTTAACATGACGTATGTAATATAGGTTGGATGGGTTAGCAAAATTGGGTAAAAGCACAAAATTTATGAATACGTGGATGATTTAAAGTTACAAAAGAAAAGTTGAAAATTTCGTATTTAAAGCTTAAGGTTATTTTGATTATGATTATAAAATTTTGTTTTAACTTTTGTTTAGTGAAAAATATAAAATTTTAATGGTAAAAAAATTTATAAATTCATTTTTTATTGAATTTTTAAAATTTAACTTAAAAATTTCATTTGATTGGTATGGAGCAGAGATGGGAATTTTGAATTATAATGCATTATTAATTAGAAAAAATGCATTGATTTCTTTAATAATGCATTAAAATAATTATTTTGAATTTTTATTTTCACACTAATTCATTAAAATAATGCATTATATTCAAAAATAATGCGTTACTTATAATACACTATTAAAATATAATTCAAACTAATTGTATTACTTTTGAATTAAAAATGTAATTCATTGAATTATTTGAATTACTTTTGATTTAATTTTTTTAATTCAAAAGTAATTCAAATAATTCAAAAGTAATTTATTTTTTAATATAATGCATTATTTTTAATGAATAATGTGAAAAAGTAATTCAAAATAATTATATTTGAATGCATAATTAAAGAAATCAATGCATTATTTTAATTCGGCTTAAATTAATGTTAATGGAGACATAATGCATTGCAAATATAATGCATTAGTCCCATTTCTGGTATGGAGTAACATTAAAGTTTTAAACCTGTTTAAAAAAAATATTTTAGGTAAAATAAAATAATTAAATTAGAATCTAATTCTAAATACTTTGTTTTTGGAAATATTCTCTTTGCTTTGGTGAATTGATAAGATGGTAATTTATCAATTTGGTTAATGTTTTGTATTCTTAAATATTATGAGTTTTTGTTACTTTTTGTAAAATGCATTCGTGGAAAGAAGTTTCATACGTTGGAATAAACTGAAAATATATTATTATTATCTTTTACGTCCGATCACTAATTCTTTCGATTCCTAGCAATTAGATCATAAAGTCATCATAATTGATAATTGCTGAGGAAGCCTGGAAATCTGTGGCATGACTGATGTTATATTGTTATTATATAAAGAGTGACTAATGAAATGTTAATGACAAAATTAAAATAATAATAATATATTTTAATCCAATGTATGGGATTTCTTAATACTCGTACGAATATCTTTTAATGAAAATAACAAAAACGCAAATGATAAGAAATTTCCGTAATTAATTTACCCGAATTTAAATGGGGGTTGTTCATAAATAATTTATAATTAATAATTCTACACATTTTCTATTAAGGAATAAAACTGAAATCATTTTAGAATTTTGTTTAGGGGTTTAAAACATCCTTTAGTCCTTATTGTGTTGATTCTAACATAAAAATTTGTAAAGTTGCTATCGGCATTTTAATTTCGTACAATTTTGTTATATAACAATTGACTTCTATGACATGTAATAATTCATATCTGATTTTATTTAAATTTATTTAAAAAAAATTATGTAAAATTTTATAATTTATAAAGGAAAACTTTATAAAATAAAATTTTATGGAGAAAAACCTATGAATAAAAATAGTATGGAAAAAGAAAACAATTGTAATTTTATAAAAAAATTGTATATTGTTTTAATAAATAAACAAAACCATAAATAAGTCCATTACAGTTTTAAAATAGGACTTGAGGCGACTGGTAAACAAAACAATGTAATTATAAAACAATTTCAATTGTTTTCTCCTAGTTTGTATAAAATATATTTTAAAAAAATGAAAATGATTAAATTTGATAATAGATTTTCTCTTTTAATTTATAGATTTGTTTTCCTTTTTGAAACAATTTATTTTCTTTGTCTTTTCTTAATTTAATCTAAAGTACTCATTTAAATAATGAATACTGATTTATATATTTATAGCAGTCTAGTTGGTTACCTTATGTTTTATACTAATTTAATAAATATATTTTAAGGTAATGTTACGTCACTGTTTGAAATCAGACCTAAAAAAATGTAGTGAAACTGACAAAGAAGTATCTTATTGATTTAATTAAGATTACGGGGATGAATATGGGAATAAAATATTGTGTCACAACTCTTTTAAAATAATCGAAGTCTATGTTATAGAATTTTTTAAGAAACCCGTATAGTTCACGTGTCAAAAGACATTGTCTTATCATAAAATGTATTAAAACTATAGTAAAACTGTGCTGAAATTTACTTCTATAAAGAATGTTAGTAGATTTGAATTTTGTTTTAATTTGTTTTATCACATTTGTAAAATTGCAATTAAAAAGTTACACAATTATAAAAAATTTTGTGTATTAAAGTTGTCTAATTATTGATTTTAATTTAAATCAAAAGCATTGGTATTATATTATTATATAGGATTTGTTTCTTCAAAACTTTTATTTAAAACTACATAAATGAATTTTGTTCTGTAATCGATTAAAAAAGTTCTTTCAATTTATAATGTTAAAACTTTGTGTCAAATATTTATTTCCTATTTTTAGAAAAGGGTTAAGAAAATATTTTTAGTTTACGCATCTCTTAGGAAAATATAAAGATAGGATCTTGAAAGTTTTTATTAATGTCAATTTCTAATAAAAGTTTTTTAGTTATTATAATAAAATATAAAATCTTTAAAATATAAGTAAGTTTTTCTCAATAATTTCTCTACATTTTTATGCAATAATAAAATAATCGATTACTTGTATCTATTTTGTATATAACTTGTATCTTAATCTTTACTTTATTTTTTTTAAAAAACTAATCAAAAAATTGTTTTATTTATATTCTTTTTTACTCATTCCAATCGGATTCTTCAAATAATTGTTTATGTGTAAGACAATCAAAAAAGTTAAAGTAAATATATAAATAAAATCTGCCTTAGGTGATGAATATTCAAGAAATATTTCCTTAAACTTTAATAGTATCATCATACTATTTTATTTAAATACATTTAATTAATAATATTTCATAATAATCTTGAAATATATATATAGTAAATAATTTTTTATTCTCAAATAGAATAATTCTGTAACTCCTACAGATTTTCTATGAATCGCCTACGGATATGCAATTTTTATAAATATTTAATATTTCCTTTTTGCCCTTTGCTAGATTAAGTAAGGTTGTAAATTATGTAAAGATTCAAAGTAATTCTATATTAATATGTTTATATTATAAAGTTAAGTTATTAATATAAAGTAATATTGTACCCTATAATGTATACAATATTATATAGAATGTAATATATAGAATATTTTACATAAAAATTAATATGTATGATAAAAAAATCAATGAAAATATATATTATCTATAAAAATTGCTAAGATTTGCGTTAATTTGACATTTATTATCAAAAGTACATAAAATATGAAGTGATTTGTTTAAATTAACTTTTATTACAGTAATTTTAACATGATATAGTAAAATAATAATATTATTTAATAATTTTAATAGTACATATTATAATATAATACATATAGTAAATAGGTATGAATATTTGTATTTTATTTATCAATTATCTTATTACGAATATTTATATTCTTTTAATGTGAGAAATAATAGTAAAATAAATTAAAAATATCTGAAATTACATAAAATTTTAAAGGAAAACTCGAAAAAAGGAAGGTATAAGTTAAATTTATGATAGTATATTACTGTATTAATTTTTTTTTCAAAAAAACATTACACATATCGTTATCTGAATCTCTTCGTTATGTTAACGTCGTATAGAGTTTATGGTTTGAAATATTCTTCGAATAATATACCTTAATTGTAGGAATGTACAGTATCGGCCATAAAATTGAAGGTGTTTAAAAAAAATATTTTGAAAGAACATCGTATCTAAACTGGAAATTGTATTTTTTAAATATTCCTAACTTGTAAAATAAAATGAATTAAATAGAACATCCAGTCTCAGATGGAAATAAAAATGGTGTAACTTTAATACCTTTATAACATTGTATGTAAAAATGGTGTAATTATAATACCTATTTAATATTGTACATTTTTAAATGGCATTTTTGGTAAAAAAACTTAATTTGGAAATTATCTTTAAAAATTAATCTCATTCTCATAACTTTATTAACATATAATTTACTGTTTTAAATATCTTAACTGTAAAAAATTTAATGTTACTAAATTTCTATCTTTGGTTCTTGCATACTTTTAGGTATAATACAAGTAAAATTTAAATTAATAAATAAATTATTTAAAACCTGACTATCTTAAAAGGAATTCTAAACAAGTGAGGGGAAAAAACCAAGGGTTTTTAAAAAGCACATTTTTAAAATTATATACGGTTTCTTACTGAGTATTTTATCATGTATTTTTATAAAAATATATATTATGATAATATTATAATTTTGTTATTTCATTAATAATTAATTATATGACTAATAGTGAATTACTTAGAATATAACCCCAATGCACTCAAGAAAACCTGTTAATAAGTGCAAAATATAATGTTGGAGCTTCAATGTTAATGTTTAATTTTAGAAAAACTTGCAATGGTGAATAAGTTATTGTTTTATAAGAACATAAAAGTTTTAATTTTGAAGACCTAGTAGCCCTTCAATTGGGAAGGTTCCCAAATTTTTGCTTAGCAAACTTATGATGGATCTGCCCACCCCCTCCTGTCCTCACCCTTCCATTTTTTTCGGTTCTAGGAAATCAATTTTGAACTCCAACAAAATTTGGAATTTTACCTAGAATATTATTATCAAACCAAAAATGGTTAAGACAAAGAACAATTTCTTCAATTTAAAGATACCCTTTCAAATTTAAGAAAAACCTTTAACGTATGTTGAAATATGATGCTGCAGCTATAAATTTTGCATATTTGTAAAAAAAAATTTGAACAGGTGTTAAAGTTACAGGTGGTTGAAAATAGCAAAATTTCAATTTTCGAGCCCTTATAGCTCCTAAACAGGGGGCGTGACAAAAAAATTTGGTTAACCGACTCCTACTAATTTTGGAGGACCTAACTTCTCCCAAAATTTCAAGACCCTAGGTTGAACCGTTTAGAAGATATATGGGGCCAAAAATTTTGCAAAAGTTGAGTTTAGCTTAATGGTAAATTTTAGTACCGTATGGTAACCCTATACATTTTAACCTTATATTTTTGTAAAGCTTATAAAACCAGCTATCTTTTGTCGTTTTCAGATTGAAAATACACTTAACAAAACTCATGTTATAATAATTTAAAAATAGGGCTTTTTCCAACTTTGAAGGGCTGTAGCTCCGTAACGGGTGGGGCTACAGAAAAAAATTCTTCTACGAAATTATTTTTTTTGTAATATCTACCCGTGGTTAAAATTTCTTTACTCTATTTCAAACGGTGTAAAAGTTTTTGTAAACATACGGACGGACGGACAAAGTCAAAATTAAGAAAAACCTTTGACACTTATTGACACCTTCGTTTTGGAGCTTTCAATTTTGTATACAAATAAAAAAAAATTTTAACTGGTATTCAAGTTATAGGTGTTTAAAAGCTAAATTTTTAGCAAAATTTCAATTTTCGACCCCTTACAGCTCCTAAAGAGGGGGCGTGACAAAAAAAATTTGTTAACTGACTCTTACTTATTTCTAAGGATCTAACTTCTCCCAAAATTTCAAGTTTCTAGATTTAGCCGTTCCGAAGTTATGAGGGACCAAAAATTTTGTAAAACTTAGTTTTGAATAACGGTACATTTTAGTACCGTATGGTAACCCTATACAATTGGTTTTTAAAAATTTGTAAAGCTTATAAGAACAGCTGTCTGTTACCGTTTTCAGGTTGGAAATATACCTTATAGAACTCTAATTATAACTGTTTAAATATGGGGTTTTTTTCGACTTTGTGGGGCTGTAGCTCCGTAACGGGGGGGGCTACAAAAAAAAGTTTTAACATTAAATTATTTTTATTGCAAAACCTACCCATTTCTGATATTTTTTAGTCAATCGTAGGTAAAAAGGGACGGACGGACGGACGGACGGACGGACAGAGTGAAGCTATATAGGCACATTTTTACAAAATTTTTTGAAAATGTGCTAAAAAGGAGCTTAATAAAGGATTTTTGTTTTGATTTACCTTCAACTTTTAATTCTTTTAAAATATATACTTTCAATATTAAATGGAGTGATTTGCTTTAAAATTCTGAATAGTAAATTACTTTCAAAAGTATTATGTATTGATAGCTTTATTTTAATGCTCTCATATGTGTATTTAATATACTGTTTTTCTATAAAATATATTTTCAATATATATATATATAAGTATATACATATTCTATACATATACTTTGTATATAATGTAAATTACTTTATTTCAGTATATGAATCTATATATAATAGATTTTATTATTGGTTCGTGCTTCTATCAATTTTTTTTTTTGATTTTATTTCCCGTTCTTTTTTCCTTTCTTTTATTTTATTTCCTTATTTTATTTAACCATTATTTCAAGATATAATAACTACATATATATATATATTTATAACGGTTAAAATTCCAGAAAGGTTGTAAATAAGAAAAATGTGTAAAAGTTTTTTTTGTTTTTAAGATAAGAAAAAACAAAAAAAAAACATAAAAAAAAATTCAAGAATTGAAAAAAGGTAAAATAATACAAAATTAAAGGTGAAAATAACAAAAAAAAAAATTTAAAAAAAAAAACTTAAATTTTAAATTGGAGAAATGTTAAAGGCTGACACAGATTGTGAAAAACATTTCGGATAAAAATTTAGCTTAACGTATATTTTTTTGAACCTTCATTTAAAATTCAGTTAATGCCTTTTTAAGGACTTTTGGTCCTCGAAATAATTTTTTGAAGTTAGTTAATATTGTCATCTAGTCTTGCTATTAATTTCGAAAAGAACTGAGTTTTTAATTCATTGGTATTTAATATTAGCAACTGCGAATCATTTTATTTACTGCAACTTTAATTTAAAATTTAAAGAACTTATATTATTTTTAATAAGAAGAAGAACGTTCTAAGCAGATTACATTTTTTTATATTAATAATTATCATTATTACAATATGTCATTGTACCTTAGAATATAAATAAAATCATTATTATTAAATTTTTTAATAAATTATAAAAATATCAATTTAATTTATTTGTGCCCTTTTAAAATGACTAATATCTTTATAGATGGTGTAGGACTACAAAGTAATTGCTATTATCAAATTAAATTTAAGTTTTCAAGTTCACTTATTTTATATTTATTAATATTAATATTTACGTCACGATAAAAATCAAAATATTTTGTAAAGGTTGTTTTACATGTGAACGCACAAAATGTTATTTTGAATATTTTAGAACGCAAAATGTCAAATACATTGGTGGACAGGATATAATTGAAAATTAACACAAAAAAAAAAGTAAAAATTGTTTATTTGCATGTTACATAGCGTGTTCGAATAAAAACGTTGCGATTGTAATCTGTATTTACCATGCTTTGAAATTAAATTCTACAATGTACGAAAAATTTCTGTACAAATTAAGTAATTCAATGGAAAAATCCATAACATTTTTTTTTTTATACAAAATCAAAAAGTTTTTTTACCCCAGTTTTTTTTACTACCAGAATTTGTGCTTTAAAATTTAAGTAATTTTGGATTTGGAAGGTTAAAATTGAAGGAAAAAAAAGTTGGGTCAGTAAACTTTTATAAAGCGTAGGTTGCTTTTAAAGAGGTTTATAATTTTTTTTTAAAAATTTTTAAAGATAAATATCAAATAGACCCTGATAAAAATATCAAAACTTTTAATAGTTAAGTTTTAAAATAATAAAAATAAACAATTGAAGAAAAACAAAAAGAATTTAAGAAACAACTTGATAATTTCTTACTAATTTATTGCTTAATATAACAATTTTTTTTTGTATCGTTTTAAATTCAAGCTGTCGGTTGTTTTGAGAGTTTATTAATAATTTTAAGAAGCATCCAGCAATCAAGTTGACGTTTCAAAAAATGGAGATTTAAATAGAGGAATTTATTGATATAGGGCTAAATAGAAACTACAGAACTTAATTATGAAAAAAAAAATTTTTTCCAATCAATATTATCCTATATAACTATAATTTAATTTATTTTATATATATATACTATATATCTTTATTGTATCTCTAAAAAATCATTTTTCCTATTTACTTAATTAAAACAAAAATTATTTTTATGACTATAATGGTATTAAAACTACTATCTGTTGATAATCTGCTTTTTCATTGTTAATTTATTTTAACTAATATATTTATTTCTGTCTAGATATATGTATATTCAATAAACCTATAATTTTCCTTCTTTTCAAAGGAATCCTTTCTAAGGACTTTTTAATTTTTTGTTCTTTCTACAATTTTTGGTATTTCGTTACTTTTTTTAATGATTTTATTTCGGAAAATTGTATTAGTTAGCGTTTATTGGCGTCTAAATGTCTGTTGTCGGTTGTTTTTATACTTGACTAAATAATATTAAAGTAACTTAACTGATTCGTTAATGATATTTATGAGAATGTATTGTATTTTATTTTTGTCCTTTTTATTATCCTGTTTAAGTTTTATTTTTTAAAAACAGTTATAAGCATAAGAACAGATATATGATCACAATTGTATTTGTTGTAAAAATTCAATATCAATTTACTGCCTAGCCCTATAAGAAATTTCAATCTTAAAGAGTCTGGAGCACTATTGTAGTCCAAACGGAATTTAATTCAAAGAGATGTATACGTTTTGTCAAGAGTAGTCAAGTTAATTGCCCAAAGTCTGCCCAAAATATAGTCTTTTTAGAATGTAGTATGAATGTAAATCAAAGGGGTGTATACGTTTTGTCAAAAGAAGTACAGTTAATTGCCAACGTCTGTTCAAAATATAGTTGAACTAGTTCAACAATTTTGGATAGGTGCAAGTTGTATTTTCTTTTATATTAAAATATAACTCATGGTATAAAAAGTTCAATATTTGAAATATTGTTAAAAGTATTTAACCGGATGATATGTTTATATTACGTTCATGTGAATACCCCAGTGTTGAGACAGTTTACTCTACACTCCTCCTCGTTTCTAATAAAATCAATGAAATAAATACAAAACCACAAAGTTTAAGTTTTTTTTCTTAATATATTTGCATTTATGTGAGAGTTTTTTATTATTATAAATTACTTAATTAAAGATTTTATAAATTCACAGACAAACAATCATATAATTATTAACTCTGTAGTACATTTTAACCTACAATTTTGTTGCAAACAATAAAAATTAGAAATGAACTTGAAAAACTTTCATGATGAAGACGATAGTTATGAAAAGCCCGTAAAAAGAAAAAAAAAGAAGGTTATATTATTGCACAATACTTTAAACATATTGAATTTATCATCGCATGTGAATGTAAGATAAAGTTAATAAAAAACATAAAGTAAAATTAAATAATCACTTAAAGTAATGTGATAAAGAAATTTACGCTTTTCCGAGCTGAATAATGATTAAAACAAATGATTTAAAGAAAATCTACTGATTGACTACCAAATTTAATTATACGATAATTCAAAGTTAATTAATTTTAAAAGAGGAGTAAAATGAAAAACAAAATGATCGATTTATTAAAATGAAAATATTTTAGCTATGAAAGTGATTACATTTAACCGTTTTCTGCTGTAAATGAAAACAAGAAAGATATTAACTTCAAATATAACTAAATGCTTGATTGCCTGAAAAATTAATAATGAAATGAAGTTGTAATTTGTAAAAAGCTCTATATGCTCTATATTAATAGCTTCTTATGTTGAAGTTCGAAAAACCAATTGTAATTTTAGTAGTTGGGCAATTTCTTAAACATAAGTTTTGTTGAGTTCTATTTTATATATTAATTTCGCAATTAATACTAAATACCGATCTGTAAAAGTTCTATTTTAAACATTTCTAAACATTTTCTTGCTGGCTTAGTATTTGAATTCTAATTGTGGATGACATGAGGTATAAACCTAAAAATTTTTGCTCAAATTCTTATTGATGATTTGTTCGTAAAATTCGTCAGACAAAAGACTGAATCCTGTTACTAAATATTCTTTTATTAAAAACCGATTCCAGAGCCATATAGTCATTCATGAATGTGTAATTTTAAGAAAAAGTTACTAAAGAATTTCTCAAAATTCCGACTCATAACGTAATGTGTAAATAAGTACTTTTAAGAACAAATCACTACATAGTTTTTTACAACTCCGAGTCATATAGTAATATATAAATGTGTGATTTTAAGAGCACATTATAAAATTGCAGTGATTGGTCGACTAGTAAATTTAAACAACTTTCTGTTCCTAAGGACTCAAATTTATTACCACTAAAAAAAAATTTAAACACAAATGTATTCAAATCTTATTCATATTAAATTTCACTAAAAGTTGAAGAGATTTAGAATTTCATTTGAATCAAAATTAATCATAATACCGCATCATTTAAAAAATTGATATACAAATTTTCTAATATATAAAAATTGATTCAATCATCGAAAAAAAAACACTATTAAATATATTCAAGTGGTTTTGGGGCACAAATCATAATTCAAAATCAGAAAAAAACAAACAAAAATATAGAAAAGAAAAAAATAATTTTTCAATTTATTTTTACTATCATCACTTTCAATATTTCTTGAGGAAAAATAAGTACCGCCAGCACAACTCATCCAAAAGTAATAAAAATGTCAATCTAAAGTCGCAGTTATACATACATTTATTTCACATCAAATTTTTTGATTTTGATTTTTATTACATTTTTTTTTTAAAGTTTTTCTGAATATTAAAATGGGGAAATCCCCCTCTCCCCGCTTCATGAAAAGTTTTTAACCACTACAACAAGGAATAAAAATAGTTTTTAATATCCTCGTGTTTGATTTTTTTTTTAATATATGTTTTTTTTCGCACAATTTGAATTAAATGAATATTTTATTTTTGTCGTGCTGAGATTTCCTACCAATTTCGAGAACATTCAAATGATATCAGTTTTAGCAGCATAGCAAAACCTATATTTTATTAGAGTTGGCTTATAAATTGTATTAAATTTGTTATAACTACACTTGTACTTATCAGTTTTAAAATCCGTAATTTTTTTAAAAACTGTAGTAAGAGTAGTTGTTGGTTAAATGGATTTGTGGGTTGATATTGTGTTTTCTTTATGATAGTGCCAATAAAAAATTTTAGATAGCACCAATGTGAAAAGAGAACGATTACAAAACCAAATACTGGGATTTTTTTTTTTTTTTTTATCAAGAAACAATGTCTGAAAAAAAGTTTCGACAAGTATTAATTACAACTGTATAATCAGAGCGTGTAACTGCAGAAAACATATTTTGAAAAATTACCATTTATGTTCTTATTTGAAATTATTTTGTGGGTTTAGCTTTCTATACAATAAAACTATAATTCTATTAGAATTTTTAGACGCTAGTTTGGTTCTGGTAGATCAGAGTATATTTATTAAAACTGTTACATTAAATCACTATTAACTAAAGAAAAAATAAAAAAAGGTCGCTGGACCATATTACACTAACTACCTATTACTAATCAACTAATCAAATCAAAATTTTTTTCATCATTGAGTTATTTTCTAAAAGTATTTTTTTAAAAGCCCACTCCACTCTCACTCACATTTACTTTAAAAATACTAGAAAACAAGTTTTAATTCCAGTATGTTGTAGCACTTCCTCTAAAATGTATATAAGATATCAACAGGTTATACAAATAAGTTTTCATATAAAAATTTTTAAATTTATAAGTGCGCAACAATATTACAAGTATGTTCATGTATTTTCTAAATTAGTTATTAGAGAGCTTATCGGTTTTTAACATTTAAAAATGTCGGCGACATTCAGACTAACTCCGAAATACTACAAAAAAAAATATGTTTAATACTGACTTAAAAATAACTAAAAAATTGGATTAAAACCTTTTTCACATTGAAGATTATTTTTTTTAAATTTCTAGGACAATGATTTTTGAGTTTTCCTACATTTAAAATATGAAAAAAAAAGTTGGTTGAAAAAACATAAAAAGGAAATTTTATTTTTTCTTTTTTTTTATTGTTATCAAATCATAAAAACACAATTTATGTTTTTTATTCTGTTTTTTTTTGTATCCTTTGGCGTCTTTTGCTCTTTTGTAAATTATTCCCCATACAACATAACATGTGCAATTGTTATCTAAATTGAAGAAATGTGTGTTCTTTTTAAGGTGACCATATCTACTTAATTTTTTGGAATTTGTATTGAATATTGAATATTTTGGAATTTGTATTAGAATATTGTACTCAAACTTGTACAAAACATCTTTATCGTGTAAAGCAATACTGGGAAATTATGGGACTTTTGAGAACGATTACTGTAGTGTTTTATTTTGATTACGATTATTAGTAATCAAAAATATTCTATAATCTAATATAGATTACTATATAATTTTAGATTACTGGAAGGGAATTTAAATGTGATCCAGATTACTTTTCGACTCTTTTCGATTACTGTATCTTTGTGCAATCTAGTTATTACTAAATCTTGACTTAATCTGTACTATTTATTTAATGTATGGAGATTATTTTTAAATAATGAAAATTAATCTGAACTACGATAATGTTAAGTAATCAAAAATAAGAAAATAATGTGATATGAAATATTTATATTTTGATTACAAATTTGGGTCCGATAGTAACGGTAATCAAAAATGTTGATTACGATTTCGTAATTAGTCTGAATGTGAGAGTTAAAATAAATTGTTTCGCAATGTTAGTAACAAAAATCTGGTCACTCTAATAATTTAATACATATCATACTAATTTAAATTTTTGCTTCAATTTTATTTTTTTATTCTACGATTTAAAAAGAAAAAACAAAATAAAAAGATGTTTCAAGTGTTTTAGATATACAAATGTATATATATGTATATATATATATATGTAAATAAACATCTACTCATATATTGTAAAAGAAAAAATAACAGTAATACCATCATTATATTGTCATCTTTTGTACAGAATGGATCCGAAACGAATATTTTTCTTTTCTTAATCCTCTAAAACTTGAGGATTGGATGATGTAAGCAAAATATAAAATAGGATGTGATATACGTATATAAGTAAAATTATGATTTAAATAATGAGAGTGAATGAAATAAAAAATAGAGGAAAAAAAAAAAGATAATAAAATGGAAACCAAAACACAAAAAAAAGGGACAAGATGATATTCTTTTATTTAAAATCTTTATTTCCTTCCGTTTTGACAATGTCGGAAATTTTATCTGGTTCTAGATCCTTAAAACAGAAAGAATGGAAATTATTATAAAAAAAAAAAGAAAATTATATTTTGTCTCTTTTGTGCTTACATAATTTACTTTTGTCAAGTTTTTTGTTTTTTTTTTTTGAGTACCAAAAAAAAGGTTTAATGTCTGAAAAACTTCTTTTTATTTTATTGTGTTTTTATTTGTTATTTTTTTTTTTGTTTTGTTTTGTAAGAACACATGGGTGGTTATGACAGCTAGGACTGTTTATTTTTATTTTATCTTGAACTAAAACTGTTAGCAATATCTAAGTGATGCAATAAAAGTATGTCTAAGTTTTAAAGGATTCATTATAGCGTAATAATGGTTCTCATATGTATAATTTTTTTTTTGTCCAGTTTTACTACAACGGCAAAGGATTATGTTAAGATGTATATGTATTTTTTTTTTAATTAGGTATAAAAAAAATTTAAAAAGTTGAAGTAGTCTTACTCTAGGTCTAATTTTAAATGAAAGAAGAAGGAAACTGAGAAATAAAATCATAGTAAATACAACAAAAACCTTTTTAAGCTAAATTAAATGTAAATTTGTTTTCTCTCAATTATTTTTTATTATGAATAAATTTAAAATAAGAAATATGAGTGAAAAGGACAAAGGATGCATGGTAGTATTTAGTTTACTTAGATAATATTTAAAATTTTGTATTTTTTAGATGAAAATCGTAATTAGGTCTATAATAAATTTAAATCTTGTTTCTATACCCGTATTACTTATATAGTCAAAGGGTATAATAAATTTGCCATTACGTTTGTGACGCAGAGAAGGAGGGGGGTTAGATATAGACTCAAGTGTATGGATCACAAATTCGTTTTTATGCAAAAACCGGAATCACTATTTAAATCCAGCCATTTTGGTCCATGTGTTCCGGTAGCTGCCATACAACTTCTTTTTTTATATGAGTACTCTGAACCTATTACAGCTGCGTGTCTAAAATTTTGCCAAAAATAGTTTAGTTTTATGGCCAAAGTTTCTGCAAAATTTGGTTGATCTACTGCAGTGGGTTCGAGTAGCTGCATTACAACTTCTTATTTTATATGAGCATTACTCTCCACCTACTGAAGCTGGGTGTCTGAAATTTTGCTAAAAATAGTTTAGTGTAATGGTCAAAGTATTTCCAAAATTTGGTTGGTCTACTGTAGAGGGATCGAGTAGCTGCCATACAACTCCTTCTTTTATATAAGCATTACGCTAGACCTAATGAAGCTGGATCTCTGAAATTTTGCCAAAAATGGTTTAGTGTAATGGCCGAAGTTACAGCTAAATTTGGTTGATCTACTGCAGAGGGTTCGAGTAGCTGACATATGGTAGGGTCATATGGGTATCCCAGAGTTGACACAGTCTACTCTACTACACTCTTCCTCGTTTATTCAAAATTTGTTTTTCTTTCGAATTAATTTTGAAATATGGCACAGAAATACAAATTTATTTAGCATAGTAATATATGTTTATGTAAAGTATAACATAACATGGAGTATGTGAGGTTATGAATTATTTTTATGATCAGTAAAAAAATGTTTATTAAATCCATTTATCACTTATTAAGATTATTTTGATTCATGTCCGATTGGTCAGTGTTTAAGCCACAGGGTTGGGTTTATATTTGAGTAATAGTCAATGTTAAAACCATTTTTTCTAATCTTCAAATAATAATAAATTGAAAAAATAACTCGTTCACACAATTCATAAGTGAAAAAATCTGTTAATGTAATTTTTTTTCTTAAATTAACATTGTAATAAATTTTATACTGAAAAGCTCTCTGTAATCACTTAGAATATTAGGGAAGTAAGAGTTCTGTTATACGACTGTCAATTACTGATATAATTATTTAAAAGTTAGCTAAAGTTTTGCATAAATCTTACCAATTTGTAAAATAATTATAAAATTAAAAAATTATGATATTTAAATATTACATAAATTTTTAATAAAAATATACATATAAAATTCTAAAAATAACCCACATAAATTCTTCTAAAATAAATTATTTTATACAAAGAATAAAAGAATAGAAGAAAAGGACAAAATCTTAACGCACAATTTTCTTTCTCGCTTTTTTTTTCTCTTTGAATAAAATGAAAATGACAATGACTTTTAAAAAGGGTGGCAAGGGGGGAGGTATGTAGAAAATTTTATAAAGATAAATTTATGAAAAATAAGAATTATTGAAGGAAATAAAATAAAATATTAAAAGAAGGAGAAAGATATAAACTTAATGTCCTTGAATAATTTTTTTTTTTCATATTTTCCATTTTTTCTTTGTTTTGAATGTATTTTGGTTAAATTCCATTTTGGGTTGTGTGTATTTTCAATACTTATTGTTGACGTAATTTTAATGTTCTAATGATGAATTTATTAAATTAATTCAATTGAGTGAATAATATATTAGTTTTTATATGTTAATATCGTATATAAATTTTATTTTTCTTTTAAAAAATCTTTTGAATAAAAATTAAATAAATCAAAGTGGAAGTTTTTTGAAAGAAAAAAAAAAAAAATTTTTTTTCTGCAAAGGGTCGAATTTATGTAAATTTTTCAAGTATCTTTTTTAATGAGATATTTTGATATGCATACTAAGTTTTTAATGATAACATTTTTGCTGTCAATTAATTTTAAATATAGGAAAGATGGTTCTTATAGATTGATATATTTGAATATATTATACATTTTTTAAGATATTTATAAGTATAGTTTTAATAAAATTAACTTAACATATTAACATTTTTAGTTTTAATAAATTTAAAAAAAATTTAATACGGCTCGTTTATTGAATTAAGGATGCCCAAGCTCTTAGGGAAAAATGTTTTAATACTATAGGGGATGCGAGAAATAAGAAGTAGAACGCTAAGTATTGCCGATTTACATATAAATGTTAAGTCCTTATAGAACATTTTGTTCTAAAAACTATCTTAAGACCAGTAAAAGTTCTTTAATAGTATTTGAAATAGAAACTATGTACAAGTTGCAATGAATTTAAAATAATTGAATAATTGAACAAATTAAATGAACAATTTAAAAAAATAAATAAATATTGGTTTAAATTAAATAAAATGCAAAAAGTAAGTTTAAAGATTAGATTTCTAAACTTAAAGAATACTTTCTCAATCGAATTAACCAGATTTTAAACTATTGGCTTTAAAACTTTACTTTGTAACTATTTTTTCTCTTGATAATATTTATTTAATTTTACTTTTTTATTACAAGTTGTATAAAAGTTTCATAAAATTTGCGGACAGACAAAGTCGAACAATTAGGATAACTTTTAAAATTGTGAAAATGTTCTTACAGCTTTTATTAAAATTTTACGGATTTCTTAAAGTTTTCTTTTGATTTCAATTCAATCTTTTAAGATTATATATTCTATTTAAATTTCATAATTTAAATATTATTATAGAAAGGTCTTAGGTCTCTTTATAAACATTTAGTTAAATATATTTTTTTTTCATTTAAAATCTATTTATTATTATTCAACATGTTTTTTATTATAATTTTAATGAATCTTCAATTTTTATTTCATCAAATTTTTTTTTATAAAATCATCTGTTGACAATATCATCACAGGATAATAAAAGCTTAAATAACAAAAAGTAATCTTAACAAACAAAACACATACAAAAAAAATAATAAACATCTAAAAAAACAACGAAACAAAACAATTACTATAAAAAAATATAATGTTTATAAATATGGTATGTTGTTTAAAATCCATGTTTATAATATGTATGCGTAAATATATACATGCTATTATATTTTTCTTTATATTTCAATTCAAATAAAATTTTATGTCCTTTAAATATTTCTAATATCTTTTTATTATATATAAACTGTTTCCATTACATTTGTAATTTTCTTTTATTTTTTTGAATTTTCATTTAAAATTTTGTATTAAAATGAAGACCGTTTTATTTTATGAATATTGATGATACATAATCAGTGTATTTAAATGTTGATTAGAAATTCTTTTTAACTTTGGACATTAGATAAATTTATTTTGACTTAGGAAAATGAAGTATTGTCCTGATTTTGAATGTTGGGCTTGTGCTTAATTTATTATTTTCGTTACTTGAAACACCGCAGGATGTCCAGAGATTTCGGGGTAGTTAATCAGTTGCCTAGTCCAACTAAAAATTAACTTTTATTTTAAAGTTTTTCTATGGAGGATTTATATGTAGGTTAAGAATGGAAGATTTCACTTTATTAAATATTTGATGAATATTTTAACTTGAAAATTATTAAAACAAATCACCTTCAGGGCCCTATTTCCTAAATATTGACAGGCGAATATTTTACAAAGTTATCATAATAGAACGAGAAAAGAACTATTGTCCTTCCAAAATTCAATGGAGGATTATCAAGGGTGTATACATGTTAAATTACTTTTAAAAGTTTTAAATCAAATTTATTTAAGATTTAAAACATTTTTTAATAAAAATTATGTCATTATCTGAAAACTTTTTTTAAAGATTTAGTAATTGAAGTATTTAAATCAGACTGGAACCAACTCTTCGGAAACATAGAATATCAAAATGGAATCCATTTCATATGAAATAGTATCTATATCGTCGAGCTTATCAAGTGAAAAGGGCGATGTAATTCCAGGCCATGTTAAATCACTTCTAAAAGCACTACTTTTCAATTAGGAAAATTTAAAATAAACTGTTTATATTTAATTAGTTGTAAGTTTTGCTTTTATTTGCAATATTTTTTTTTTCAACATGATTTTTCAAACAAATGTCAAAGCTAATTAAAATTTAATGTATACTAAAAAATTTTCTACTTTATCTTCTAAAAAACGAGTAAAAAACGCACAGGGGCAGAAAAAAAAAAGGAAACTTTTCAACAACAGGACACTTTAAAAACAATAATTACATTTTTCAAAATAAAATTTTCTTTGCTATTTTTAACTTTTGTTTTCCTTTGTTACCTTACAAAATACATAATATCAAAATTTTATAAATGCGTATATTTATGTGTGAACATGTTTTTCCTTTATACCATCATCATTACATTGCCTTAAATAAACTTGACTCTAGTACATCCTATATATTTATATAATTTTTCATACTACAAATTATTATTTATTACCTTGAACTTATTAAGCTCATTTTCTCACAAGTGATTTTTTTTTTCAATGTTTGTTTTTATGTTTATCGTAAATCATAAAAAACATAAAAAAGAACATAATAAATAGAAACTTTTTTCAAAACTTTTTTAATTAGCAAATACATAGACAGTTTATTTTTTTAAATGAAAATATGACACAATGCCAAACTGTTCATAAGAATAATTTGTTTCTATGTGCTATTCTGTTCCAAAGAACTATTCAAAAAAATTAAAATAAACGTGAAAAAGATGAGAGGGATGAAGAGTTTTGAAAAAGTTAAAATGAAAATAACAATAACAACGATAAAAATCATAAAAAAATATGAGTAACAAAAAAAAAAAAACAAAACAAAAAAGAATGAAACTTAAGAATAAAGTGCCAATCTTAGTTAAATATTTAACATTTTCACCTGTAACTTCTTTCGTGTTAATCAGCAATTTATTTTTCTACAATAACAACAACAAAAAAAAACAGAAAAAAAAACAATGACTTTTAAACGACCATGAGTCCGCTTTATTCTATTCAATTCCATGTTCTTATTAATATAATTTACTAAAGGTCACAAAGATTTTAGTTAGTCTAGGAATATTACAGTGGTGTGATTGCATTAGTTTGAAGCGGTTCGTTAGATATTTAACAATTTTTATGAATTAAAATTTTTACTAAGACTGTATTCAGGCTAAAAATAGTGATAGGGATCATGTTAATTTCCATTACGATAAATTAGCAGATTATATTATTTCCCCTGGTTAAGTCAAAAAATAAGAAGAGCTTCTTTTTAAAATATTTTTGTATTGAAACCTAACATTCGAATTAATACGTGTTAAATTAACTATTATGGTCTAGGTTAAATATCTAAATTTTAAACTAACAGCAATTTAAAAAGGACCTATTTCTAGTTCATTTACATTTCAATAATTTAAGGATAATCACTGCTAACACTTACTTACAAAACATTGGTCAGATCAGATTGGTGAGTCATTGCTCTTTGTTTAAGGTATCCAAGAATTCATTTATTAAAAATTTTCATACAACAATTTTGAGTAGCAAATTAAATGATGAAAATTCCTTTGGGTAAAATTTAGTATAGGGAATACAATCATCTAAAAGTTTATTTTCTTTAGTTTCTTTTTTTTGAAAGTTAACTTTATACAATTAGGGTATGGCATATCACCTTTTATATTCATAATTTTTTTACTTACGTTTTTCTGCTTTTTATTTCTTTGGAAGATATAAAATTAACATATATAAAAAATTGTAGAACCAAGTGGAGAGAATAAATGACAAAAATAATCGTAAGATACATTTTTTTTCAAAAACATTATCCCCATCCTTTTATTAATTTTTTTTTTCTTAAGGGCTACGTTTAAACTTCTTCTGGGCTAACGATGTAACACAATGTGGTAGTATTTCATTTGAAAAGGTGAAAGTTTATTACACAATAATAAGAATTTTGATCAAGAAAAACCAAAATATAAAAAAAAAGTCAAGTCCTTATAAAATATTTATGAAAATTTCTAAGGAACCTAGGGACACAACAAAATAAAAAGAAAAATTAAGAAAAAAAAAGAAAATAAAATGAATATTACATTAAAAATGTAGGAAAATTTTAATGAAGGGAAAAAATTTAAAAATAAAAAAATTAACGAAAAAATAAAAAATAAAACAAACATTATTAAGAACATTTTCTTTTTTTAACTTAAAAATTAAAATATTTTTTGAAGTAATGTAAGTAGGCTCCAAGACGTGCACAATAAATCAGAAAATGTAAGTACCAATTTTTGTGCCTACAACTTAATTGCATTTTAAACTTTGAAAATTTTTTTTTCAATTAAGACTTAGGTAAGTGAAGGGAACAGAAAATTTAAAGTAGAATATAAATTGCAATTTTATATCATTCTAAATTTTTATGTCAACTTAACATAAATATGAGAGTTAGGGTTAATAGACGTCAAAATTGGTCATGTGTCTACAGCTCATTAAAATAAACTCGGATTATTTTGAATGACAAAAATTTTTTAAATATAAAGGAACGAATAAAGGGAGGCATATATTGGCGTACTTATAAATAACTTTATATAATATTTTAAATGGCAAGATGGGCTAGTTGAAAGATTTAATAATCATCAACTTTCAATTTTGCACTAATATGCAAAAATTTAAGCTATTTAAAAATTTTCTTAACATAACTTATAATTAATTCTTAACCAATCTGAGTGTTTTTATTTTTAATTTTTGCATTCATAATTTATGAATCAAAAGTATACTAAAAATTTAAAAGAGTATTTTAATTTCAAAGAAAAACCCCAATTTGCTTGACACAAAAACAAAACCCACGTTTTATATCTGTGTTTTCGTTTTTTGTTAACATGCCTAAGCTTAAAGTAATCAAAAAGAATTTGCATAAAAATTTATGTGAATTTGCTTAACTAGCCTAAGGTTGAATGCAAAAACAAATTTAAAAAAAACTCTACACAAATTTCCAAATCTCTTAAAAGATCCTGATCTAAATTTGCATACAATTATATGAAATATAAAACTTTGCACAATAATGGAAGGAATTTGAATAATTCACGATATATATATAACGATGAAATCACGATTAACATTTAATGAATTTCAGTTTTGTGATGATATTTAAGCGTTTTAAGAAATAGAAGAAATTTAATTATGATAATCTCTTCCTGTTTCGAAATAATTTTGATAATTACAAATATTTCAGGGAAAATGTATATATACATATGCACCAAAATTCTTGCGATAGAATATCCTATTGATTTTTTACTTCAGTATTTTAATTTGCTTAAAATTTCATAATTGCTAGACAAAATGATAATAAAATTATATACGTGTATTCAGCACATCCTTAATTTGAAGAATGAATATTATTTGTGTCATTTTAATTATTTTGCCATACTTTGTATCGTTTCTTATAATACTTATAGTTTTTACATCTATCATGGCTCGATTTAAAGGTTCAAATAGTATAGATTTTTTCATAGGTATGTTCTGGCTTCAATTTATTGTTTTACTGTACGTATTTTATTTTTAAAAAAATTTCATATAAGGACTTGCGAAGTTGTTATTTGTCTTGTTTTCAAAATGTAATATTAATAATTTGTTTTCATAAATTTTTATTTTGTTCAAATTATTTAATATTACAAGTAAATAAATCCATTGTATTTTATGAAATCTACTAACTTTTTTAAAACAATTATAAATAGATCTAAAATACAACTTATTTACGTAATGGTAAACCTAAATTATATTAATATTAAAATTAATCACTTAATTCGTATTATTAGTTTATTATTTAAAACCCAATAATGCTAATCTAACTACATTAAAATACCAGACAATGATAAAAAAGCAAATTAATGTTGCATTTAATTTAAAATATTGCTGAAGCATATCATTTATATAGTTTAAAACCCTAATTGAATTAAAATTAATTTATTAATATTTATCATTATATTTATTGTTGCTATTTTAATTAAAAAAAATTAAATTTGTTTCCTGTAATCAACCAGATATACTTATGTAGACAATTAACAATCTGAATATTAAAACTTTAATATTAAATAAAAATAACACAAAAATCATAAAATTAAAACACATATGCATCTGATAAATAGAAACTTTATTATAAATTGTTTATAACATTAGTTAACTGATTGGAAAATATTTTTTAATAATATATATATATATTTAAAAAAAATGTGAAAATTAAATTTGCATTTAAAAAAAATAATAAAATTTAATATAAAATATAACCAACCTTATTAGAATCCTTCTAATAGTTGAAATTTCTTTAAATATTTATTTCATTACAGCACTACAGCTCTTTATTTTTCATTTTAATGCAGCATTCATTTTAATCAGCTATTCAATCTATTTAAAATAAAATTAGTTGTTAGAACTTATTTATTGAATTAAATTAAAAATAATATTTACCATTTATATTTCAATTAATTTAGCTTTAGTCTTCTCATCCTTCAATTCAACCCTTTATTCATTATTTCAAATAATGTTGCAAACTATGTCTCCCGCAGCTTTCAATATTGAGAAGCATTCACTATCTATAAAAATTTTATTTCGTTGAGAAGCAAATAAATAATTTAAAAGATAATTTCTTACATCATATTTATATTATCATCCACAATGAAATCCATTAAAATATTAAAAATCCATAACGAATTTGAAAGTTTTATTAGCTATATTTAAAAAATCTTCCTTTAAAAAATATAAAATAATTAACTGCCAATTTAAAGTTCGCCCAATTTCAATAAATTATCCTGTTTAAAATTACAATCCGAAATAATTGGATCCATATGTAATTATTTCTCGTAATTTCCTTAATTTATGTTTTAATAAATATATAATTTACCATTTCCATGTTATCATCAAAAGAATTTTTAAAAATAATATTTTTCAAATTAAAAAACATATAAAATAATTTACACCCTATTATACCTTGGCCCAACCCAACTTTATACATTTTTCCATTAATTCCTTTAGAATTTTTAAAATATTTTTTGTATATTTTTAAACAAAAAACTAATATATAATTTAAAATAAAATTATATAATATTTATTTAATATAATATTTTAAAAATAATGCAAATTTAATTTTCACTAATATAAAATTAAAATATAATTGACCGAAAAATATAACTAACCTTGAACGCATCCATTAAAAATTTTTTATGTTTTCTTGAATTAATTTCTTGAAGCTCCTTTTCTAATTCATCATTAACATCATACAAGAGATAGAGAGGGAAAGACGATTCGAAAAATATGTACCGTAATTTATTTTTAAAAAATTTTGTTCACTTATTGAACACAGAAATATTTAAATATTTAATAAAATAAAATTAAACACAATTAAATTAGATTAAAAAAATATATTAAAATTAAAAATATTTAAATAAAATTAAAAATTTTAATCAAATGAAATAAAAAAAATTTAAATTAAAAAATAAAAAAATTTTAAATCAATTTAAAAAAACAAACACCCATTTAAATTAAAACACTCTCATGAAAATTAAAATTCTCTCATTTAAATTTAAAATTAAAATACTCTCACCAAAAATATAAAATCAAAATACTCTCACCAAAAATATAAAATTAAAATACTATTTAATTACACTTACATTTTATTACCAAAAAAGAACCGCACCGCTTGAAATCCAAAGAAAGACTAAACCTTATTTCAATTAATTTTGTTCGATCATGTTTCTTTTTTAATTCAAACTTAAATTCTCTTATCTCTTGAGTCTTGATTTTCCCGTTTTAAAATTTTCTCATCTCAAGTGTTTTTGTTGTTGTTCGGCATATCTTTCATATAAAACTTAAAAGGATTATTTTCATATAAAATAAAGTATGATGAAATAGAATTTTTTTTTTTTTTTCGTCTCAATTCTCAAATCAAAAAACTGGTGATTATACAGTTAGATTTTAAAATAATAATTTTGTAACAAAAAGTAAAACCTCGATTTAAAGCGTTTTAAAATTTTTTAATTTAAAAAGTTTTATATTGGAAAAAAAAATTATATTAAAATATAAAAAATAATTATGAATAAGAAAAAATTTATGATATTAAAAATTAAAAAATAGTTCACAGATTACATATATTATAATGAGATTAAATATTCATATGAATTAATTTTATTTCGCCATCTTTAAATTTATTAATGTGCATATGGTTAATTATCAAATTTTTAAAGTTTATATTTTTAAATAATTTAGCCTACAGTTTTTCTTGAAATCTCTTGTTAAAATCTATCTAGCGTAGTCTTTAGATTATTTTGAATTTAGACCTATGTTTTATTTACTAAAACAAAAATAAAATTTAATATATTTTCAATTCAATTAATTGATTAAAATTTTATAATTGGTTCATATATCGAAAATTTACTGTAAATAAAAAAAAAAAAAAATTATAAAATTGAAGTTGCTTGAACGATAACTTTTCAAGATTATACATGATTTTTTTTTAATTTTGTTTTTTTTTTTTTTCATTTGATTTCTAATAAAAATTTAAGTGAAAAAAACAAACAGAATTGAACATGTTCAAACAGGAAATGAATGAATATAATTTGAATGTAATTCAAATTTTAGGCTTATAAGAAAATTTAAATTGTATTTTTAACTAATTACATATTATATTTAGTTAATTATTTAATTAAGAATTTGATATATTTTTTAGGTTTTCAAATATTTTTAGAATTTTGTATGAGTATTGTTTATTGAAGGGCCTTTTTTACCAATTTTATGATTCAGTTTAAGTTTTTCATACCTTTTTGTGAAGATATACTCCGATTCTTGGGTAATTGTGGTTCTATTTCTAATGGTTTTTCAAATTTATTATTTAACTCTGAACAATATGTCCCCTTAGTTGGATTTTAATTCTATTTCCATTTGGTCTAGTAATTGTAGCTGTCTTTACAAATATGATTCAATTAACTATCATATTCTTTGGTCTGTGTTACGAAATATGTTGTGCTGTCGTTCCGTGACTCTTAAATAGATGATTTTATATTTGGCCTAGTGCTTTGAAATTGGGCTTATCATTCCTTGATAAGATGTTTTTATATTTGGTCTAGTGTTTTCCATTTGGTCTGAAAACAATCTTTCTGACTTCTAATTCAACAACAATCAGAGTTTTCTTTTTGTTCTAAGTGGTTTTTAGGCCAGTCCTCTAAAAGGTTTATATTTTACCTTGGGTCATGGGTCATATGTTACTATAATAATTATCTGGACTCTTTGCTAATAATATTTTTACAAAAATTAGACTAGTTTTACGTATCCCCAATGGAGAAGTAGATCTATAGCACTTTTATACTATTTTAACATATTTATGGCATTCCATCAAATGAGAAGTAGATCTATAGAACTTTAAATACTAATTTAACATTTTTATAGCTTTCCTATGGAGTTCTTTATATTCAAATTGAAACTAATCTTACATGCAAAGGCCCCAATTCGACTCCATATCTTAAATTTAAAATAATATGAGTATGAACCTTTTTCATAAGCAGTTTTAGTTTGAAAGTGCTACCTATTGTTCTTGTAGAAAACTAATTTACTTCTAAAAGTTTTATTCTGAATTTTAGTTAGGAATTTCCGGAAAAATATACAAATATTTGACATTGAGTGATTTTTTGAGTTCTGATCAGCCCTAATAAATCTCTTTGCACATCTATAGCTTAATTAAGAAAGTTAAAACAAATGTATCACGACAATTAAAGACTTAAAAGTTTGTCCAAAATTCAAACCAAATTTAAAGTTTTTATTCCTTGATTACTTATCAAGATTTAGTATTTAACATCATTGACATTTCAAATTTTTCATTTTGAATTTGAAAATTCTTCTATTTTCGAAAAAGTAAGAAGAGTAAGGTAGTAGTAAAAGGTAGGTAGTTATTCTATCTTGAGTTTTGAGATTAAAGTCTTAATATTGAAAGTTTAGGTAGTCTTCATTAAAACAACAGTCTAAGACCTTATTCTATATATTAGCTTGAATTTTGAGATTAAAGTCTTAACATTGCATATTGAGGTCCCATAACGATTTAAGAATTACATTGAAACTTATAGACTTTGGTTCTTAATCTAAAACTCGGATTTTTACTATATTTCAACCCGCATTTGTTAGTAAGTAATTTTTAGATAAGTACTTTCGTTTCAATTAACAATAAATCCCAATTTTATATATGACTGACAATCGAATTTTCCTGAATTTTTATAAATAAAAATAATTTATTAAATACATTAATAATTTTATATAAAATTTTATAACTTTTTTTATTATTATTATCCAAAATAAACCAATATCTATTAAATTAAACCTACAAATTACTAAAATAATTAAAACTAATAAAAGGTAATTAACTTAAAAATTATATTAAACGTGAATACATATTGTATTATTAAAAATATATGCAGGTATCATCATATTATTAGGTATAAATTTTTCCATTAATTTAATTATAAAGTTTACTTACCTAATTACTGAATAATAACTTAAAAAAAAAAATACTTATAAAATAAAGTAAAAAATATAATAAAATATTTTTAAAAAAAAAAATTGTATATTTTAGTTTGAGATATTAAAATTAATATTATGATTACTATATAAAAAAGTCTCCGATTACTTTGTTTTTCTTGTAGGTTTTTATTAATTCCTAATGTCCTTCTTATACAATGCCATTCTAAGTTACTTGTTTTATATAAAGTTAAAGGTTAAAAATCTCATTTATATAAAAGTAATAAATTTTCCTTAACTTGGGGTTTTTTTTTATAATTTTTATTGCGTTCCATATTTCTTGTGTAAATTTAGTCGGTCCTATAAGTTGGTAATTGTTTTGGTCTTTGAAAAATGAGTAACGAATATAAGTGAGTAGAATATAACTTGTAAAACAAAATGGTTGTATTAAAAGTTGATCTTAAGCTTTTACTTAAAGCTTTTATATTTGTGTATTTGTAATGGCGACTCAACGGACCAACAAATTGGTTGTATATTTTAAGGATAACTAAACCATTTTGGTCAAGGGCTTCGAGTACTTGCCTTACAGCTTCTTTTTATATATGAGCATTACTCTACACCTATTGAAGCTGGGTGTCTCCCAAATTTTTCCAAAATTAGTTTAGTTTTATGACTAAAGTTTCTGAAAAATTTGGTTGGTTTATTGCACTGAGTTTGAATAGCTGCCATACAACTTCTTCTTTTATATAAGTATTACCCTACACCTAAAGCTGAATGTTTCAAATTTTGCCAGAAATAATGAACCGAATGAATGTTAATAATACGGTCATATATGTATCCCAGAGTTGACACACTCTACTCTACTACACTCTTCCTCGTTTTTAGCACATTTTCAAAAGATTTTGTAAAAATGTGCCTATATAGCTTCACTCTGTCCGTCAGTATGTTTACAAAAACTTTTACACCGTTTGAAATAGAGTAAAGAAATTTTAGCCATGGGTAGTTTTTGCAAAAAAAATTATTTCGTAGAAGAATTTTTTTCTGTAGCCCCACCTGTTACGGGGCTACAGCCCCCCAAAGTTGGAAAAAGCCCTATATTTAAATTGTTATAACAAGAGCTCTGTTAGATATATTTTCAATCTGAACGGCAAACGATAGCTGGTTTCATAAACTTCATAAATATTTAAAAGAAAAATGTTTAGGGTTGCCATACGGTACTAAAATTTAACATTACACAAAACTCAATTTTTGCAAAATTTTTGACCACACATATCTTCTGAACGGGTGAAGCTAGGATCTTGAAATTTTGGGAGAAGTTAGATACTCAGAAATTAGTAGGAGTCGGTTAAGAAAATTTTTTTGTCCAGCCCCATGTTTAGGAGCTATAAGGGCTCGAAAATTGAAATTTTTCTATTTTAAAACACCTGTAACTTGAAAACCTGTCCAAATTTTTTTTTAGTAATATACAAATTTCAAAGCTCTATAATCATATTGAAACATGTGTCAAAGGTTTTTCTTAATTTTGAAGGGTGACGAAGCTACAGCCCCTGCAAATTCCAAAAAAGCTCTATATTTAAGTTGATATAACAAGAGTTCTGTTAGGTTTATTTTCAATCGAAAAACGGTAAAAGAGAGTTGCTTTTATAGGCTTTTCAAAAATATGTTGCTTAAATGTACAGGGTTGCCATACGGTACTAAAATTTACCATTATATAAAACTCAATTTTTGCAAAATTTTTGGTCCCATATATCACCTAAACGGTTTAAGATAGGGTCCTGAAATTTTGGGAGAAGTTAGATCCTCAAATATTAGTAGGAGTCGGTTAACAAAATTTTTTTGTCAAGCCCCCTGTTTAGGAGCTATAAGGGCTCGAAAATTTAAATTTTCCTGTTTTTAAGCACCTGTAACTTGAATACCTGTTCAATTTTTTTTTTATTAATATGCAAAATTTAAAGGCCTAACATTATATTTTAACATATGTTAAAGGTTTTTCTTAAATTTAAAAGCGGTTCCTTAAATTGAATAAAGTGTCTCCCAGTTTTCCCCATTTTTACTTAGATTGTATAATTCTAAGTAAAATTCCAAATTTTTGTCGAATTCACAATTTAATTCCTAGAACCTAAAAACATGGTGTGGGACGGAGGGGGAGGGGTGGTAAATGAAGTTAGATCCTTGAGAAACTTGGCAACCTTCCCCATTGAAGAGCTATAACAACTTTAAAATAAAAACTTTACTGTAAGCAGTAAATTTTATAAGTAAGCAGTAACTATTTCCAAGTAAATATTTCCAAAGTTAAACTCAGTGTGTAATACAATATAATTTTGAAAATGTGCTTTTTTAAAAACCCTTGGTTTTTTTTCATCACTTGTTATTATTATCTTACTAATTTGAAACACCACTATTCTATAGTATTCTAATCGTATGCAGTCCAAACGTGTCAATAGTAAAGCCAATATAAATTAAAACAAGTAAAGAAACAGTCAGTCGGTGCAACCGACTTAGAAATACCCTACACCTATTTGGTTCAAATTTAAGGACATATCCATAAGTCATTTTAACACCATAGAAGCTGTTATTAATTTGATCGTAAGACATAGCTAACCAAATTAACTGTATAATACTAAAAACATTTTCTAATTACCCTATCTATTAAAAAATACTACAAATTCTTACTAATTTATTTATTTAAAAATATTAAAAAACAAACAAACTTGAAATAAATGAAAATATATTTATCCCAATTCAATTACAAAATGAAAAAATTCTAATTATTAAATTTTGTGATAAAAAGATAATCAAAGCATAATATATTTAATAATCCAAATTTTTAAAAATTGCAATTATTTTAAATGGTTAGTTTATATACCTAATAGAAAAGCTTATAAACGCAAAATATGCAATAAATGTATTTCTAAAATACAATTAAAAATTTACACCTTTTCATATAATTCATTTAAATATAAAAATAAATTTTACATAAATGCAGCAAGTACCTTTGAACATAGCTGAACCACTACAATTAAGTCTAGATTTCGGAGACACATAGGACATAGGAAATATATTCTTTGGCTTCGAAATTAAACTCGACCACAACCAATTCCCATGGTACTTTCATTACTAGTAACCTACTGTTAAATTTCATCAAAATACCGGCATTATTTTTTGAGTTATGGTGTTTGTAAGATATATGTTTGTTAGTCCTTGAACTTTTCAAGGGTTCCAGGACCCGAAATTATGGTACGATTTCGCCCATATGCAGTCCCGTCATACTTTCAATACTAGTTAACCCTTGTACACAATTGGAACGCTCTATCTTAATTTTAAGTTACTAGTTTTATTAATTTCGATGATAAGCTTTTACACATTGGGGGGTCTAAGAGAGGTTCTGAACCACCACTCCAATTGATCCCAAATTAGGGGGGCACGCAAGAAATAGTAAAGAACACCCTTGTGGCAAATTGGAAGCTTCTACATTTGTTTCAAGTTACTATCTTTATTAATTTCGAAAATATGCTTTAAGGGCCTAAGAACTGAGTGGCTGGTCCCCGATCCACTACTCCAATGGGGCCCAAATTTCAAAGACACTTACGAAATAGGAAGGGACACCCTGATACCAAATTTGGAGGTTCTATCTTCATTGGTTTCGGAATTATGCTCGTTTGGCCTAAATTCGATCAAAAAGTTCTAAGTTCCGAACCCATTGTCCAATCCTCACCGTACGTAATCACCGCCGTAGTTTCGCTGCCAATAACCTATACCACAAATTTCATGAAGATAGCCTCATTAGTTGTTGAGTTATCGTGATTTTTTATATATGTTCCTTAGCCCTGACATCGATTAAAAGGTCCGGAATCCGAACCGTTGGGCTCATTTCGCCCTTATATAGTCCGCGCTGTACTTATAGTACTAGTTAACTCTTGTACACAATTTGAACGGTCTATCCTAAGTAACTATTAAGTAACTATTTTTAGTAATTTCGATTATAAGCCTTTAAAACTTGGGAGGTCTGAGAGGGGTACAGAACCACCACTCCAATTGATCCCAAATTAGGGGAACACGCAAGAGATAGTAAAGAACACCCTTGTGGCAAATTGGAAGCTTCTACATTTTTTCAAGTTGTTATCTTTATTAATTTTAAAGATATGCTTTAAGGTCTTCGGAAATGTGTGGCTGGTCCCCGACCCACTACTCCAATGGGACCCAAATTCACAAGACACTTAGGAAATAGGAAGGGACACCTTGAAACTAAATTTGGAGGTTCTATCTTCATTGGTTTCGGAATTATACTCGTTTGGCCTAAATTCGATCAAAAAGTTCTAGGTTCCGAACCCATGGTCCAATCTCGACCTTACGCAATTCCCGAAGTAGTTTCATTACTAGTAACTTACAGCACAAATTTGATGAAGATAGCGTCATTAGTTGTTGAGATATCGTGATTTTTTATATTTGTTCGTTAGCCCTGAAACCGATTAAAAGGTCCAGAATCCGAACCCATGGGCCGATTTCGCCCATATGCAATCCCCGCCGTACTTTCAGTCCTAGTAACCTACAGTTAAAATTGCATCAAGATAGCTCCATTATTTTTTGAGTTATCGTGCCTACGGACGGACGGACGGACGGACGGACGGACGGACGGACGGACGGACGGACGGACGGACGGACGGACGGACATGGCTATATCGACTAAGGCGGTCACGCTGATCACAAATATATATACTTTTCCATATCTAGCTCGCTTCCTTTAGGTGGTTACAAACACCATACCAAAGTTAATATACCCCTTTACCTATTCTATAGGTGTAGGGTATAAAAATAATTGATTCTTTTCTTGTGAAACATATGAACCTTCATTTCAAAACTGATCTACGCACACCTTTCTTTAAAACCTTATCTATGAAATTTTGCTCTACATAAAATTGCATATTTGAAGGTGCTTGCGAATTTAGTTAAAATTTTTATCAAATATTTAAGTAATTGGGTTTAGTAATTTTTTAAAAATATGTAAAACTGAACATCTCATGCTAATTCAAATATGTCTAGTATATTTATTTGTATTTTCATTTCATATTATAATCAAAACATTAAGATTTTAAAATATTTACTAACCTTTAGTAAACTACAATCGAATAAAATTTTTAAAAAATTTAACTGTATAAGCACAAGTATATATTTGCTTTTCCTTTACAAAAGAAACATTTTCATGATTGTAAATCGTAATCTTTAAGTATATTAGTACCAATTATTTAGATTTGCACAACAAAAACAACAAAAAACAACAAAAAAAAAAAGAAATAAATTTTATATAAACGATTATTATATGAACGGTTAAGGTAAAGAAAATTAAATAGGAAATCTTAAAAAAAAATAATAAATTACCAATGAAAATAGTGTTGCCAAATATACAAAATATATGCCTAATAAGTTAATCTATTTTCTAGTAAAAAAATAAAAAACCAGTGTGTTGTTGCAGAGCTTTAAGTCTCATTCAGTTTTTTAAATAACTTCAGGGGGTTAAATAATGTAGATCAATGAGTTTGCAATTACCACCGTAAATTAAAGGTCTTTAAAATATTTAGAAGTCGCATTGAAATAAGGTTATAAAATTAAGATTATAAAACTTTTCTGGCGTATTAATAGATGATAGATTCTGCATTCAAATTAATTGATAGTTGGCTACAAAGCTAGAAAATTGCGGTTTTTGAAAGCTAAATATGTATTATAATTATGTACAGACTCAAGCTTTAGGAGCATATATACAAAATCAGGATTTTAGAGCCTAAAAGATACATTTTCTAGAAAAATCTTATAAGGGTACTTATAAGAAATAATTACTTAAAAGTCGAAACATACTTAAACTAAAATAGACTAAAAGACGGTAAAGACTTAAGCTTTACAGTACTAGACGAGCTAGTAATAGTTCCGCCTTACCACTAATTTGCTCAATCCTTCTTAAGTTAATTTGAAAATAACCATTTTCTAGATTTTTAATATAATAGAAGAGTTTGTAAATGGATAATTTTATGAAGTTCTTATATAAGGTAATCTCAGATACTCCTTGAAACTTTGGCATTGTCCCCTTAAAAAATATTTGAAAAATTTTTTTTAGCCAAATTTTAAATCTACACGACAACACTATTTTTTGTTTTCAAAAGGTAAATAAATGTCATTGTAATAAATGTGTAATAAGAAATCAGGTGAATTGAAAAATTACAGGAATTTCGTGATAAATTGCGTGGCCGAAAACGGAACCAAAAAAAAAAAAAAACAAATGAAAATAAAAAAAGTAAAAGTTAGATAAAATCTAAAAATATAATTTCTTTTTTTTTTTCCTGTTATAATTGTTGTTGTTGTTGTGGGGTTTCATTACTTTCACTTCTATTATTTCATTACCTTCTTGTATAATTTACGCTTGGGATTTGATTAAACTAAAATAAATGAGTTTTTTTTTTGTACCTACTTCTATAAAACTGGTAATTTCATTGAAATTCACAAAACAATAATATTATTTTTCAATTCACAAGAAAAAATTATACAAAAGTTTAAGAAATTCGAAAAAAAAAAATCAAAAAAAAACCAAGAATTTTATATCGAATACACAAAGGAAGGCTGGGAATTTTAAGGTGGCAATGGTGATAAAATATTTCTTCTTCTCCTGTATTTATACCGGTATGACTATAAGTCAAAAGGGTATACTAAATTTGCCATTACGTTTGGGACGTAGAGAAGGGGGCACATATAGATTAAAGGTATGGATCGGATCAGAATCGAAAAATAAATCAACCGTTCGTTCGTACGATAACTAAAAAATAAAGGAGCTAGGATTTTGAAATTTTGATTAATTCGTTTTTATGCAATACCTTTCATCGCCATTGAAATCCAGAAATTTTGGTCCACCTGCTATACAACTACAACTCAAATGAGCACTACTCTACACCTAATGAAGCTGGCTGTCTGAAATTTTGCCATAAGTAGTTTAGTTTTATGGCCAAAGATTTTGCAAAATGTGGTTGGTCTACTGCAGTGAATTCGAGGAGTTGCCATACAACTTCATATTTTATATAAGCATTACTTTATACATAATAAAGCTGAATGTTTGAAATTTTTGTAATTAACCGGATGATATAAGGTTTATATTACGGTCATAAGGATATCCCATAGTTGACACAGTCTACCCTACTACACTCTTCCTCGTTTTATATAAAATATTTATATATAAATTCTTTTGTCCAATTAAATAAAATTGTTATTTTGTTATACTTCATAGTCTTTTTCTTAAATAAGAAAGAGACAGTATGAATATATAAAATAATAAAGAATACTAATAAATAATAAAGGAAAAAAAATATAATTTCGAATAATTGAAGGAAGCAAAGAAAGTATAAAAAGCGTATAATGCTTGTATATAAAAACTATAATTTCTTTTCTCTGTTTTTATTGCGAATCGAATTGAAATTAGTTTTAATGTGACATTAATGATATTTTATTATACAATAAATAGAATACAAAAAAACAAAAAACAAAAACAAAAAAAATAATAAATTAATAAAATTGAATATTTTCGATAGTTTGAGTTTTGTACAATAGCTCACCAGCTCAGGGATACACTGTATATATATAAATATTTTATAAATATTTTTTGATTCGAAACAATTTGATAAATTTTTTAAAAAGTAATTTTGCAAAATTATACGTATATTATATAAGTATATAACAAAACGTGTCAATTACAATTTTATATATATATATATGAATAATGTATATAATACAAAAGAGTGACTATAAATGACGTAAAATATATTTTGACAACTAAAGAATATATGATTCGGCATTCTATTCGAATTCTTGTCCTTTTTGTTTTAATATGCATTGTAGGTACATATAATGTGTTTGTATGTGTGTATACGCATAATAAAATAACATTAAAAAATTATTATTTAGATGTAATCATAATTATTAGGTTGAAATATAGCATATCCACCTTTTATTTGTCAGAAAAATGAAAATAATAGAAAAAAAAATTATGAAAAAATTGTTTCATTTATAATGCAAAAGAATATACACAGTTATTATAGTTATTAGTATTAAATTAGGATTTATATTATTCATATTTTTTTTTATTTTTTTAATTTAGTAATTACCTTAGGAATTAAAAGTAACAATGAAATATATACTAAAATATTTTTATTGATATTTATGTTTGTTTTATAGTAATTGAACTTTTATAATGCCTTAAGGTTTTCATGTTTGAAATTGGGAATTGTTTTTTTTTTTTAAGCGCTAACTGTTCATCTGTAAGGTTAATAAGCCCGTCTATACAATAGCCACATGTTGGAACAGAGGATCATATTATATTCGAATTATTAGTATTGATCTTAATGAATTCCACTTACTATTTAAACATGAGATAGTACTAGGCCTTATAACATTTAGAACCGTCTTAGATTTTCAATAGATACAATTTTATTTCTTTTTTATATTGTAGAATTTTGTATTTGAGCTATATGGTATTCTATGTATCTGTGAGTTATATTATTCAATAAAATTATTTGTTTGTATTTTGCAATTGTTTATTTTTTTTTTTAATGTATTTTTTATTAAAGATATATAATTATTAGTTGTTGATTAAGCTATTAATTTGAACCCAATGGCGAATGATAACTGAGTTGAATCGAAAACCATAAAAGTTTTAATACTTTCACTGGGATTCGAACCCGGGCCTTTCGCATGAAAGGTCAGCACTCTAACCATTGTGCCACCCAGATGCTAGAATAGAATACTAAACTGCTGTATGATTTGTATAAAACAATTCCTTGGAAGAAGATTTCTATAATAATCAAAAGATCATTGTTTTAGACCATAGAATTTTTATCTTTTTCACTCTAACAAGAAAGTGGTTGCTTCGGTTTTTAATGTTAGCTTTTTAATGTTGGTTTTTAATGTTGCTTCAGTTTTCAATATTTCTTTACGTTGACAATTCTTCAGTTTTAGGTGACCTTATTTTTTAATAATATGAATACAGAAATGTAATATTATGTGCACCATCTGCTATCGGAAACAATGAAAAAAGGAAAATTTGAGAGGTAATAACTATTGGAATGACAGACTAGATGTAAATTTTTTTGTATTTTTTGATTTTATTCGTATCATGAGTATGTAACGGAACTATGTTGAAGTAAAGTTCAATCTTACTTTAACACCATCTTCTGCATCATAATTTTTGAAGGCTTTTTGCAAACATAAATGTCGGATTTTATCACTTTTTCTTGCTATAATTAGGTTCTACTTTAATCGGGGATTTCTTTTAGAAAATATTGTCAGTCCGGCTACTGGGTCCCAAAAAACGAGGGCTTTTAACTTTTTTCGGTTTTTATTTGACCGAAACTCTATTTTTTTGTTTTTTTTGATAGAAATTCCGAAACCACATTTTAAATCGGAGCTATATATTTTTTCCCGGAATAGATAATAGGTGTTCCGCATCTTTTCACTAATATTTCGTTTCGTTCCCGACCTCTGAATCTAATTTAATCGATTTTCATTCAATATTCTAATAAGATCATATGATTTTGTAATTGCCTTACATTCATCAATGATTTTAATTAAAGAAAATAAAATATATTTTATAGTGAACAAATGATCTTGCCAATTGCCATCCGCAAAAGTTGAAAATTCTCCCGTTAAATAGCTTACCTTTTGTCTAAATCTAGTTGGAAAACGGAAAAATGGGCTTATTTCCAAAAAAAATTGTAAATGATTTCCAAAATATATTCATCAGTTGTTTTCAAATTCGAAATATTGTATTAAACCAAGTCATTCAAAAGAATCATTGATTCAAAATGATTCTATAAATATCAGAAATTTTAAAATGTTTTTTAGAAACAATACCATAAAATTAAATTTTTATGAAAATAAATATTTTAATCAGCATAAAACATTTATGAATTTTAGCTACATCACATCATATTGCAATTTTGCTATTGTGATTAAATGAAAATTGACTTTCTATGAATATATGTATTTTATAAATTGTAAAAAATGATAATTCTAAAAATACTTTATTTTGCAATTTTTAACTCAAGTACAAATAAAAATTTATTCTTTTATATTCAAAGTAAACAATAATCGAATTTATAACTGAAATCAAAACAATTTATTTCTAGAGATTTCAAAATAAAATGCAATTTTCATTTTTTTACTCTTACTTTGTTTGTTACTGATTGCAATAATTCACATTTTGTTATGTTCCTTCTGGTGTTTTTTGTATCTTTAGATAAGAACAATTTTGTTCAGTGACATTATACATAATAAAAAAGCAAAATTCTTTTAAAATGTCATCAACAACTATTTGTTACATGTTTTATATAGAAGCAAAAACAATAAGAAGATAATATTGAGGTTAAAAATAAAATCTGATATCTTAAAGCAATATTGAAAATTCCTTTTAACACATTCTTATCATATTTTTTACACATTTACAATATTGTAAAATTAATTAAAATTTCTTAAATGAAATCTTTTTAATGATAATATGCAGTTAGAAAAGTTTTTAAAATGGTTATTATGAAAGTAGGAAGACATTTTAATCCTTTAAATTGAAAATTATATTTCAAGTCACCTAAAAGTATGCAATTTTTATGAACTTTTTAAGAATTTGAAGTTTAAATGAGTTTCGCGGGCTTAGTTCGCAGAATTATAAAACATAAAGATAATTTAAAGTGATTTAAATGAAATTATGAAAATTTTTTAAACTGAAATCTTTCAAATAATAATATGCAGTTAGAAAAGTTTTTAAATAGTTATTATGAAAGGAGGAAGGCATTTTAATCCTTTAAATTGAAAATTATATTTCTAGTCACCTAAAAGTATGCAATTTTTATGATTTTTTATAATTTGAACTTTTATTTAGTTTTAGCGGGCCTAGGTGGCAGAATTTTAAAGCATAAGGATAATTTCAAGGGATAACACTGAGTTCTAATCACGCACATTATTTTATTTGAAAACTACTGTTAGAAACAATATTTTCATAAATAAATCTCTTTGTAATGAACTATATAATATACTTCATTTTTGAACTGTTTTCCTGTAAAATAAATGAAGTCCTTAGTGCCAGAAGAAAGTGACATTTCATCTTTTAGTCTTTTATTAGTAAAATTTGGATAATTCAATTTATAATGAGGAGGTGGCATAATTAGGACAATATGGAGTCATAAATAAAATGAATTGTTTATTTCAATTACAATAAATATTACCTTTAATATCAAAGTCTTACTCAATAACTAAATATTAGTTTGTAATCATAGTACTTTTCTATTCTAATTTATTTTTAGTGACTTGATAAGAAAATCTTAAAGAAAATCTATATTAAATTTAGCAAAAATGTAATGTTAAATGTTGCAAAAAAAACGCAACATAATATAAAAATAAATGTTGATTAATTTTTCACCTAGAGGGTTTTTATAAAAAACATAAACTGGTATTCTTAGTATCACATAAATTGCATATTTTTCATGTTTTTGTTTTATTTGCACCACCTTCTTTTTTTTATGAGTATTTCTAAACCATACTTCTGAGCAACCATTCAACTTAAAAAAAAAAAAACAACCAAGTGCTCTCATAATATAAAAAAAAAATTGCTTTCAACCATTTTGTATACTTTTAATATATTTTGTAAATATATTTTTATCATAATATATTAGTATTTATACTATATTATTACTGAACTTTATAACAGTAGAATAATAATAATCATAGATATATTAGACTAAATGGAAACTATGTAAAACGTTTAAATATATATGTATATATATATATATAACATTCACTTTTGCAAAATTGAAAAATTCTGTAGTATTTTTTTTTTTTTTTGCAAATATAGTACAATATGAAAAAACAGAAGGAAGATGTCTGCTCTTGAATTAAAAATGTGAAATATTAACCCCCTATATATAAAAATGTAAAATATTCCAACCCCCTATGAAAAAATGTTTAATGGTTTGACATATAAAATAAAACTTAACTATGGATATAAACAATAAAATATCTAAAAATGTCACAACCACATCCCTTTTAAAAACTAATACACATAATAATAAATTAATATGATACTTGAATACTTCTGTTAAAAATATATGTAGTTCAAGGATTCAACAATGGAAATGTTTCTATGTTTTAATGACAATCTTATGTTAAATTTCAATCTTATTCAACTTTACTTGCTTTATTTATGTACAGTATCTGTTTCATCTTAAGCTATTTAAAAGCCGATTCCCTTTATGTAAAGTCTCAATTGTCATTTACTTGAACTTTATTGCTAAATATTTAATTTTTTCAACCTACATGTGGTTGTCCTCTTCTTTGGACTTTATAGTTCGGAAAATAGAAGTTCGGAAATTGAGTAGATTGATACCTTTGACGTGTGCTACTATACTTCTATAGCAAAGCTTAAATATTAAATATTAAAATCCTTACTACAAGATATGACAATTGTTGTAAACATTTTTGCTGACAACACTAGTATCTAAAACACATTACTACCATTTTTTTATATTTTTTATACATATTTTATGAGCACTAATAATATAAATATTGGAAGAGGGTCGAATAAATGAAATATAAGTATTTACTGCGAATGAAATTGATAATCATAAGAAAAAAACACAAAATAAAATAAACTATTAAAAAAAATATTACAAAAATTCAGATATTATAAATTTTAAATTAATATATGTATTTATATAAAATTTAATTGAATTCTTATTTAAAAAAGAAAAAAATTCATTTAAATATAACAATTAAAAATTAATTGATATAAAATCCTTGATTTTAACCGTTGTTTTAAATTTTTATATCAATATTTCAGATTACTTAATTAAAACTAAAAATATAAACATTTTTTCGAACCCTTTCAAAAATTTTGGCATTTATATTGCATATATTAAGGCGAAAATATATTATATTTTAAGTTTTTTATTTTTATACATATATATATATAGTTAACTTTTACATGAGTATTGGTTTAAAAGCTCTCTTGGGAGGCAAAAAAATTTTTTTTTTTTAATATTTTCAAGGACATTAGGGTGGTTTTTGAAGCTTGAAGTGCACTGTGATCATAATAAATTTTAATTTATCAAATGAATTGTTTTAAAATCCTTCAAATAACAAACAATATGAACCCTTTAAATTTTCCGTGACTGAAGAAAAGAATTGTTTTCGTAAAAAAAGGGCTACTTAGGCTTATATAATAAGAGTCAAATTTATTTTTAATTTTTGGATAGTTTCCTTTTGGGCAATTCCAGATCAAGCCGTTTACTTACTAATGCAATAGATAGTTAGTAAACTTAAGTGACTTATAAATCTTTTCTAATATTTTAAATGTCACTCATGCTACTTATTCAGCCATTGATTTTTTTGAACAAAGTTATTATAACTTGATTTTAAAATATTTATTTATTTTAGTACTATCCCAGGACCTTTGAAATTATTACTATATTTAATAAAATGTTTAATATACCAAAAAGTTGATTGCAAAACCTATACATAATTCAAAGTTTATCTTTTATAGTCTTTTTGTTTTTATAACTTTAGAATGAACAAATAATATTTTATAGTATAATTTAATGATATTTTTTTTTTCAAGAATAAAGTGTTCTCAAGTGAATTATATTAAGAATTGTCTTAAACTTATCATAAACAGAATAATATCCACTAAATTAAAATAAAGAAAAGTATTTTTTGTTTTTTAATCATACTTTTTAATACATTTAAAAAAAAAAATTTAACTATCACATCACTGGTAGTTACTCAGTTATTTATTTCAATCTTCATATTATATAATATGTACTATATTATGTACATTTTACAAGTAGTAAAATTTACATTGTACTACTAATAAAGGAAATTACATCAAATGATTCGAAATGAATTTCAAGTAGAAAAAACTGACATATTGTTTATTGACATTTAGGTACAGTGATGGCTAAAAAATATTTAATGGCACTTTTTAATTGGAAATCATTAAGTTTAAATAATGAATAAAATTTTTTATTATAACATATTAAGGCCCGAGGCACTTATCACTTATTATACAAAGTTTAATTAAAAAAATACATAATATGATGAGTATAAAAAAGGTTGGTACAATCGGGCTTATTTCGCATATGACAAGAGAATCAACTGACCGTATGAGTTTTATAGTACTACTTAGTCAAAACTTTAGTATTCCTAAAGTCAAACTTTACCCAATGTTGAATAATAGTGGAGGCGATTTGAAGAGAAGTAATTATTACTAATGATCATGTTCTGCAAGCTAACCTTACATTAGGATTTCAGAGGGTGTTTCACGTAATTTCAAACTTAATATCATTAAATTAAGAAAAAAAGTATAATTTCCTATAATAAACTTTTACGCGCTTTAAAGACTCAATCAGTAAGTAATATTTCACTAAATGAAGGTTTTCCTGAAGCTTGTACAGAACAAAAAGTCTAATACTTTTTAAAATGTTACCACAACACATCAGATTTTAATCTTTAAGGTAATTCATATCCGGTTTTACTAAAATAAATTACTAAATTCCACAAAATACCACTTGGAAGCAAAGTGCTTCAACTTAAGGTCTTCTTTCGTTCCTATTAAAGCTTTTTTTAAAATTTCGTTCCAGGATATTTCATGTCAACTTATTCCTCCAGCACCGTTCTCCATCGTTTCTCCATGGGTTTCTGGTTCTACCTCTTGATCTGCATCCGTCTAGAGGATTCCATGTTACCTTCGTTCTTGCTATGATATTTAGTGACAACTTATTCGTCCAGCATCGTTCTTTTCAATGTAGTTCTGGGTCCACCATTTGACCTGTATCCGTCTAGAGGATTGCAAGTTACCACCATTCTTGTTATGCATTCTTTATGTGTTCTTAGTATGAGATTAATACATCTCCATGTTGCAGATTTAACACACGAATCGAATATTATTAGTTTGGTTCGTCTTAATATTTGCGAACTGTTCCATATGAGGCAAAATCTACTGAATGATGTTCCAGTTTTATCGATTCTGTTTTTAACATCTTCGTTGATGACACCTTTAAGAGTTATAATACGTAAGATACTAAAAAACAGTTGTACATCCAATGTATCGATCATCTATATTGATTGGGTTCAAATTAACTTTAGTTTTAATTATGCTAATCTCTAGGACAATTTTAGGGGAACTGGACGCAGTTTAATTTAGATCCTATCTAATCTATACATTCTTTCATATTTCATTTTGTACTATTGATTAATTTTACCACAACTGTAATATACATACGATTATAATCACATAAACAACACAACACACATATAAGCTAATAATATTAAATTTTCTATTCTAATATTATATAAATAATAAAAATGTTCATTCACATTTTTTTATGAAGTGAAATTATGTGATGGAATCTGTTTTATATATATATATACGCTATATTTACAACTACAAATAAAAAAAAAACAAAAAATCATTTTAATATCCTTATTCTATTTATTTTCTTCATCATTCCGTTATATGAACTTTTGCAAAAAAAAAAAAAAAGGATAAAAACAATGACAACAGGAAAAACAACAACAACAAAAAAAAGCAATAATTTTTGTTAAGAAATTCTGTACTCGTACACTGACTGATAAGGAAGTAAAGAACACTTATGGTATGTTTAAGACAACGCACGAATAACAAAAACAAAAACATAAGAATGTAACATAACATACACATATATATACATTACCCCTATTATCCTTTTTGTAATAATTTTTGTAGAAATAAAGCAAAAAAAAACAAAATGATTCAAAAATCCAGTTAACATGAGTTAAAGAATTGTACAACAAGTTCTTAAAAATTTTTCACATAATAAAAGTGAAAGTAAAAAAAAAACAAAAAACGAAAAAAAAAAAAAAAATCTATAGATAGAAATAATTTTGAAGGATTCTTTTGCAAAAATATATGTATAATAAAAAAAAAAAAAACTTTTTTAACTTATTAAACTCTCACAGCATGTAGTTGTATTACTATCTTAAGATATTTTTTTTTTTAAATTTATAACAAATTGTCAAAAAAAGGATTTTTTTTTGTTGGAGAAAGTGTTTAATAGGGACATGCAGAATGAATGGAAGCTCTTGGTTTTTTGAATAAATTTTAAATATACAAGTAAACTGTTTAAAAATTGATAGTGGTTTATTACTATATACAAAAATATAAAATATCTTAAAGATTGTTAGCAATATTTGATAAAATAATTTGTGTATCAACTTGTTTTGAATTATTGGAGTTAAAATAAAAACAAATTTTAGATTTTTAGGGGAAGATATGGGTTTCTTAGTATATATGTTAATTGATTAGTGGTTTGTTAAATTGATTAGTTTGTTTTTGGTATAAATTTAATTAATTATGTGGTACTAATTTAGTTACATCTTTAGGTTATAAATAAATAATAAAAGTATGTATCTATAAAACTGGTACTTAAAAGAAAATTCCAGTTTTATTAATGGAATTGGTAATATGATGGATTTGGTAATATTACATAATATTTTCTTGAGCAATTAATTAAATATTTTAAGTGCTCAATAACTTTAATTTGAATAAAGCAATCTGGTATATTATGTATTTTATGAATAAATTTTTAGAATCGTGTTAAGTGCCAACTGTATCTTATAGCTATACGAAATGACGCAATGTTTGCTAGATATTTGAAAATTATTTTTAAGACAGATTGAGAATTGGGCTAAAAATTCACTGGATTTCCTAATTTTCCTAATAGCTAAACAAGTCTGTCGGTAGGCCAGTTATTTAAGTACATAGGAAAAATTACGAAGAGAAGTGGAAATATGCCTAAAATATAATATTATTATTATTATTACGTCTAAGTGAATACTAATATCAATACTATATAAGACTTAGTAGAGACTTAACTTATTTATAATATATTATATTCTTAGATTGTAATACGGGTTGGGTACGGAATCCCAAATGCAAAACCAATAATACAAAATCCCAAAATTCAAAGTTCCAAAATTCTAAAATCCCAAATACAAAATCTCAAACCACTATCGTTATCAAATTCGTTTTGTAACCAACTATGAAATTCCTCCTAGATATTTTGTTATATGGATATATATTTTAATTGGAAAGAACTTCCAATAGTGAGGGCTGCCGCCCCCAAAAATCCACGCTTAACAAATAAAACAAATAATAAAACCCTGATTTTGTAACCGACTCTAAAATCACTCCTTACTCAGAATCTCACATATAGACATATATAAATATATTGTAAAAGGCGTATAATCCAGATTTTGTAACCAACTATAAAATTCCTCCTAGATATATTTTTATATTAATATATAGTTTCATGAAAAAGAACTTCCAATAGTCCGCTAAAAAAATTATTGGAACAATGATTTTCTAACCAACTCTAAAATCTCGACTGACTCAGAATCTCCCATAAACAGGAAAAAGCGATAACACTAATTCAACTCTAAAATTCCACCTAATTCAGAATCTTGTATAAACTGTTATATCTAAAATCTGACCTGATATCTCACTTATACATACTCATACATATATAAATATTCTCGAAAAAGATATAAGCTTGATTTTATAACTAACTAAAAATTGGGATTTTGGTATTTTGGTATTTTGTAATTTGGAATTTTGAAATTTTGGATTTTGATTTCGTGGCGCTCCCTTCTAATACTTCTAATAAATCTAGAATCCTTCGAATATCAGAAGAAAATATGCGAGTTTCGAACTAAGACCTCTGGCTTAAAGATAGGTTTTGAAATTATTCAGATAGAACATGTTTTTAGTTTCTCTTGTAATTTGCGTCCATTTTGTTTGATGATAGCTTGCTTTTCTTATAGCAAGGTCTTTAATTTCTTAAAATAATTGCATAATATTTTTAATTTTATTTTATTAAACAGTCTCATACCACATACAACAGTGTGAACCCGCCTGCCTCTTTGCCGCCATGGCAGGACTGAATAGTTTCTATTAAATGTTTCTATTTTATACTGTTATAAAATTTTATTTACAAATTCTTATATCTTATATATTTTTGCGTGTATTTAAATAATATGTCAACTTAATCATTTCCGGTTGACAGGATAATTAAATAGGTGATCATAAGAAAAATGTAATTCCTGTATATTCGTAATTACAATGAAAAAAAAAAAACAAAATGGAAGATTATCATTTTTTGATAAGCGTTAATTGATTACAATGCCTTGGTATTAAAATCATAATACATTATATACAAAAGAGAAATTAATTAAGAGAAAATATATAGAACCTTAACTGTCGAATTAATTTAACAAATGACAATTAAAATGTTATTATGTTAATTAATGACTAAAAAATATCCATTAAAATCACATTAAAATTAAAATAGTAAATATTAGTAATGAATAGAATCATTAAAAATTTTATATTTGATTTAAATGTATACATTTAAGAATTCAATTAATTATGGAATTTTTAATTGTATATAGATTCCGCTGAATTGAGGTTATATTTAACATTTATTACGACATTAACAAGTGACAAGATGCTGGCCTTCCAAGTGAATTGAACGTCACATTATATCTAATAAATAAATATTGTAAAATTGTATAATTATATCGTAATATAAAATAAGATTTTAGGATGGAGCACAAAATTAACATTTATGTATTCATAATCTTATACAGTAGCTACATTGGAGTAATCAACGGTTTAGTGAGAAACTGAAGCCTTGTCTAATTGACTTGGTGTATGCCCCTTAAAGAAGTGAATAAATATTAAATTAAAAAAAAAAGAATAGTAGACAATACCAAGGCTGTTTAAAAAGTGTATATCTCGATAGATAGCTTTTATCTTTTATATGTTTCCCCATTTTTTTCGAAACTTGTATACCTTGTATAGCTATGTGGAATTATATTTTAAAAGGTTTCTAATAAAGTTCAAGTAATGACAGCTAGTTATTCGGTAGTGCAGCTAGTTATTCGGTACAGTGACAGCTAGTAATTAGGTAGTGCAAAACTCATATTCTAGAAGTCTTCTTTGTTTAAAAGTACTTCTAAAAGTACTGATTTTTAAACAAATAATTTAGGAGATAAATGGTATTATTATGTGATATATGTCTATATGCATGCAATTTCTGGAGATACATGATAAAAGCATCCTGTTATTGAGAACTACCATTACTTCAATTGAAACACCTTAAGATTTTATTTTCCTTCAATTTTCAAAGTTTTTATGAAAATTAATTATAAGCCATAAATTACAAGACTTACAAACCATAACTACGTTAACTTAATTTAAATACCACTTATGACTCAAATATCTATTGAAAATTGCGAAAATATATAGTTTTTAGACAGCAACTGATATTAAATATTTTTATTAATATATTTACAAATATATAATAATATCTAAACATTATTGTTCTATATAACTATGACCTACTTTACTTGAAAGAGCACTTAAAAAGATTGGAATTCTGAAAATAGTTGTACTATTATTTTTACTCAAAGTCTTATTTGGGTTTTTCTACTTTATCATGGTTTTTCCAAAACCTTTTATTATGCTTTAAGTCTTAATATTTTTTAAATAAATAATCTTGTAAGTATATAATTAATTTCCTCTACGCAAACAAAGGTGGAGTGAAATAAAGCCTAATCAAATAAAATCGTATTACATTTTAACCTTAAAAGAAGAGTTCAAAAAATAAAAGTAATTAATCGCAAAATTCAAATTCTATAGAAATTAGAGTTATTTTAAATTACATTAAGTCTTACTAAGTTGTTCTTAAGTAAGGAATCGAAAGTAAGATCCAATTTTTTCCAATGTTGTTCCCAAAATTAAAAATTGGTTAAACAAACAAAAACAAATAAGAGGTTTTATAATGTGTTGCAAAATCTGGGAAGTTCTCTTTTTCAGAATATGTTTTTGTAAACTTTCTTGAATCATGAATATGAGACTATAGAGGATGTTTTAGCTAAAGTATGGAATTGTATTTTTATACCCAAATTTTTGTCTGTGACACAATAATGAGCCGTTGACCCATGCGACCAAAAACCGGTTAACACAGTCTAGAAGCAGAGGATTAAAGATTAAGGATCCTCTTATTTTGGAACGATAGATCTAAAATCTGTGATAGTTTGGAAATGAAATAGAATGATTTATAAGTAAAATATGTTTAATTTTTTTTTTGCCATAAAGTAGTTGTGGCAATATTTCACTCCACCCTACACATGTTTAAGATTTCTTTCCTAAATACATATTTTACCTTAAACCAAGGTTGAAAAATTATGTAATAATTAATTTACTTTCTTGGATTTGAACCCAATATAATAAATATTATTTAAACATCATTGCAAATAATATTTTATAAGAAAAATCTTGAAAAAAACGAATTTATATTTACTAAATAGATTTTCCACAAATAAACTTTTGGTTTTTCTAAAATATCCAAAATAAATATTAAAAAAAAATTATTTTCAGAATAAAATTTCTAAAATTCAATTCACAAAATGTCAATATAATTATGATTTATATGAATGTGAAGCATCTATAAAAATTTACTAAAAATGTAATTTATTGAATTTAATTTTTCTTTAATATTAAATTTAATGTTTATTTATATTTATTTGATTTTATTTTCTCCCTTTTTTGCTTCCTTCCTTCCCCATCCATCCCTATGAAAATTGTAACAAATACTAGCAAATAAAAAAAAATTTAATTTTCCAAAATTTTCTTACCATTAAAACTATTAAAAATGATTCAAGAGACTAATGCTAATAAAATGTGGTTAGTACTAAAAAATTTATATATGTATTCTTAAATTATAGGATTTTTGGCTACTAAAAAAAAAAAAAATTAAAAGTCATTTTGAAAATAATATTTATCGTAGGAAAATTAAAAACAATTTTCTTTTTATTGAATTTTCTTTGGGTAATAAATTACAGAACTATTATAAATTTATGGTGTTCTTTTGAATTGCTGGAAATAAATTGTTGTTTTTTTTGCAATAATATTTAAAGAAAATATAAATAAGAAATTAAAAACTCAAAAAAACCGAGGAAGAGTGTAATAGAGTAGATCCTGTCAACTCTGGGATTCACGATGACCGTAATATAGACATTATATAATTTGGTTAATAACTTTTGGAAAAATTTTCAAAACAGAACTTATTAGGCTTTCAGTTATGTACAAAAGAAAAAATAAGATGGAAGGCAGCTTTTCGAACATCTTCCACTACGGAAACGAAGTTTAATTCAGACGTTGGATATTAAAGTTAACTGCTATTGACGATATTTCATACATTCAGGTTTATTAGGTATAGAGTAATGCTCTTTCAATATAGAATTTGTATGTCAGCTACTCGAACCCGCAACACTAAAGTAAAGAATTATTTGCATATAAAAAAATAAGTTGCATGGCAGATACTCGAACTCGTAAAGCCAACTGACTGAATTTCATTAGAGATGACGGCTACTGCATAAAAACGGACAGACATAACAAGATTGATTTACTTTTCGATTCCAATCCAATCCATACCTCTGAGTCTATATCTATACTCCTGCATCCCTGCGTTATAAATGTAATAGTAAATTTAATATACCCTGTTGAAATATAGTCATATGAATATAAAAATTGTCATGGGAAATAGGGTGGAAATTGAGGGTGAAATTTTGAAATTAATTTCTATCAAATTAAATAAATTTTTCTGTTTCTGTTCAATTTTATTTTGATAATATTTAAAAAATATAATTAATTTTACTATTGTTATTATTTATATATAGTTATTATTATTATATTATATATTTTATTTTAAGAGTTCTGGTCTGGAAAGATTTTTAATTTTATTTGAATTCAATAAGAAATTTATTGCAGCAGTGGAATTAATAAATTTTTCATCGTTTGTTGGAAATTATGCTCACAAACATGGAATCCCAAGCCAATTGTTAAATTATTAGACTTTAAGGTCCAGCAAAATGAAGTGAGAAAACTTCCTTGTAATAGCTTATTGTAATATATAATAAATTATATATAGAATAAATAATTTTTTTCTACTTCTAGTGTCTCAGAACCAAAGTAGCTTAATCCTCTAAAAAAAGTTTTTAAATATTTTTACGAAAATCACATAATCAAATTGATATCAAATTGTGTTGTGTACTTTAAATAGGCAATTTTCGGTTGCATCTGTTAATTTTTTTTGACCTTAGCCATTTTACTCATTTCTTTTAGTGCTAAAGTGATTTAAGCTTTAAAGCTTTAGGAATCTTCTACCGTTTGAACTCTTCTACCTTATGACACTCTTTTCCAAGATTATACCGTATTAGAAACTTATAAAATCCTTAAGTAATAAGAGGCATAGCTTTAACAAAGTATAGACATTCTTATAATATATTTTTTTATCTTGAGGAACTCTGTTGTAAGCCCTATTCTCATAAGAGCCCTATTTCATCCTTCTTAGCTTTTTTACTCAAATTTGCTTAGCCAAGAGTAATATATAGTATTACAAAAGTTTTGAACCCATTCTTATAAGAGCTTTATAAAAGCTTTATTAGTACACATATTCAAGGTTCTTATAGAACTTCATAAATATGGATCTTATATCAGTCTTATATACATCTTATATTAAACTTATATCGTTCTTATATGACCAAAATGTTCGCCAAAAGGATGACACAAGTGTCTAGATAATGTATTCTCTTCCTATATCATACTTTTAAATCTCAATACATCTAGTTGGGCATAATTCAATTTTGACTTAATTTGGTACCCAAATATGCTAAAAATGTTTAACATTTCATGTTCACATGAATTAGTATCATTTACAACCTTCCTTTCTACTCGTCATTTGATTTATCGGAAACTAATAAAATTGAAAATAATATACCAAAAGATACATCAGCCAGTTTCCCTTGTATTCCTTTCATTTTGCCATTGAAAATTAATTTTTCAAATTAAATTCAAATTTTAAAACATAAAATAAGAAATAAAACTAATTTATTTGGAAAGTTTATTGATAATCAATTAAATATAATAAATTTCAAACTATTTCATTTGTTTTTATTTATTTTTCAACTTTATACTTGTAAGTATTTCTTAATTTATTCTTACAAGTTCTTCGTTAAAATTATACAAAAATAAAATTTTATTAAATATTAATTTTAATTTTCTTTTATTTTAAAGAAATTTATAAAATTTTTGTATCAAAACCAAAAGAAATTATAAGAAACAAAAAATAAAACCAATAAATTCAATAAAACTTTAATATTATTCTGTTATATTTTCTTCTCTGTTATGCTCTTCTTAACTTTTCTTGACTTCTATATTTGGTTCAATAAACTTAGAAAATACAATTTCCAATATTTTCCAGTTGATATTTTTTACATTTTAATAATTTTTAATATATTTTTTCTTTTTTTTGTGATTAAATATTAACTTTAAAGTAAATATTTTTAGTTATACATAAATATTTGATAAATATTTAAAGATCGTATTGTCTGTCTGGCTATTCATTTGTTTTATTTTTCTTTAATCGTTTAATTGAGGTTTTGAGACATTGGCCAGTGCTGTATATTGGGTACATTAAATTATTTAATAATAGGGTGTATCTAATTGAATAAACTTTAAGTTTAAGTAACCTTTTGGAAGGACTTTTTATATTCCAGGGAATCAGTAGATTGCATGATAATATGGGATTACTTTTAAAGTTTTCAAATAATTTAATTAACATAAATTGTTATATTTGTTTTTGTTTTAATCTGGGCCTTATTGCACAAACCTAGTACTTCCTACTAAAATATTAGTTTTTTAATAACATTTGGGTGGCGAAGTGGTTAAGGTGCTGGCCTTTCATGTGAAAGACCTAGGTTCGAGACCCAGTGAAAGCGAAAAAACTTTTCTAATTTTCGACTCGACTCAGCTCCCATACACCATTGGGTTCAAATTATTGGCTTAATCAATAACTAATAATTATATATCTTTAATAAAAATACATTGGTATAACAATATAAGCAAATGATTTAATTGAATAATATAACTCACAGATATAGAATACCATTTAACTCAAATATAAAAATATTGCAATATAAACAAAGTAGAAATGTATCTATTGAAAATTTAAGACTTTTCTACATGTTATAAGGCCAAGTACACTAGCTCCTGTTTTAATTGTATGTGGAATTCAATGAGACCAATTCTAATAATACGAATATATAATGTTCAAATATGTACCTGTGGTATAAAAAAGTTAGTGCTTAAAAAATAAGTTATCATTGGTTTGATGTCAAATTTGGTTGCAACAAAAATTTATTCAAAAAATTATTATTTGATTATATGATTAGTGATCAGTTGTTGGTGCAATAGAGTTCAGATCAGAATAAAGTTTTATCTGAAATCTGAGGTTCTGTCTTTAAAACTGTCAAAGCTCAAACTGGCAGATGTATCTTATCCGAATTAAATTATTTTGTAATTATTTGATTATTATATAAAAAGTAATTGTTTTTACAAAATTTTTGGAATACTGATGCATTTATACTTTTTGTGTAATAATTTAATTTATTTTGACGTTTTAGTTTTTTGACATCTCTGTCAAATTTTAAAATTTTTATCGAATTTACAGAATGCACGATGGACGTACTCTGAGATCAAAACGAAATTACTAAGCAGCATTACTTACAGAGTCAATTTGATAAATCCGTACCTTAATCTATTCTCTTAACCTACAACTATTGCATTTACCGTTATGACGTTAAAATTTATGCTATACATTTAAACATAACCGAAAAACTTCTAACAAAGCGGAAAATGTTTTAATATTATATATTTCAACATAACTTTATTATGCCTACTAAATGAAAAAAAAAGACAATAAAAATTAAAAAACCAAAATTGTATACGTGATAAAATTTCAAATGAAAATTTGACGGATCGGCTGTCAAACAAAACAGGGAACCAAACACCAATACTAAAAAAATAAAACAGAAAACAACAATAATCAAAAAACAAAATACACAACTTCTGTCACCATTAAATGAAAATAGTCAAATATTTGATGACTTGTTTTTTGTTAAACAGATGCTGTCAAAAATCTGGAATGATTTAAAAATAGAAAGATGTCAAAAGTATAAAAAAAAAAAACAAAAACAACAAAATAAAAAACTTATGATGAAAAGAAAATTGTATTCAGAAAAAAACCAGAAATATTAAAAAAAAAAAAGAAAAGAAAAAAAAAAAATGTAAATTTTTGTATTTTGACAGTGATATATAAGAACTACGAACTTTAAGTTTAAGAAAATTTTCATTGACTATTGTATGGCTGTCTTTTGAAAAAAAAAACTTTAGAAGTTTTGTATAATGAATAAAATTTCTGTGTTTTTTTTTTTTTTGTGGACATGCGATGAATTCGTTAAAAAAATTTTTTTTCGTAAATTGATTTTTTTTTTTGATTTTTTATGAAATCAAGATAGTCACAGTTTTCAGCTTATTTTTTGTTTTTTGTTCGAGTAGATTCATTTTTAAGACTTTTTTTTGTATAATTTGATTAAAATTTAATGTAAAAGATTTGTGTTTTTTGGTAGTTGTAGAAGAAATCAAAAAAGTGATTAAAATTTACCAAGAAATAGATATTGTGATTCTTTAAATTAATTCTTATTTATATTGGAAATTGCTTTCAGTATATTAAGAAAATTTAATGGAAAAATTTTAAATTATTTTTTGAAAAAAAATTCTTTAGAATTAAAATATGCAAATTTTTTGAAGAAGATTTTCAATATTCATTCATAAATTGAAACTCATTATCGAGAAAAAAAAATTATGAGTTTTGATTGATGAAAAATGAAAAGTCAATAACATAGTGGGTGGGTTAAAGAAACTTAAAGAAACTAATTTAATGTGAAAACTGATCTCAAATGATGCCAAACACTACTGTCCAGACTGGTATCATAGTCCAGTAATTCATTGACAAACTAAACTTATAAATAAATAAGATCAAAAAATAAGAGTATTATTAAATTGGCTTGTTTTATTTTACATGTAGTTTGATAAAATAGACGTTTTAAAGAGATTTGAATATATACAAATATTCTTGACATTTATTTAATTGATATCTCAATAATTAGCAATTAAAAGAAAAATCAAAGATATTCCGAAGATATGTAGAAATTTGAATTTTAAAGTTTATATTTTTCCCAAATCCCCATGATCAAAGTTCATCATAAAGAAAATTTTCTTAAAATTATGTGCTGAGTTTCCAATTATCTGTTCCGTTGCATTGGATTGTATTACCCTGAAAATTTTTAATAATGAATATTTGAAGTTTTATCTTGACTAAATTTAGTTCGAAAATATTTAATAGACGTCACGACTTATTTAAAATTAGAATATTACAGTATTTACAATACGACAATAGGTGACTTTGAATAAATTGTCAATATTAAAACCAATTCAGCCTAAAATTATGCAAAATTTAGAAATTTTTAAAAAAATATTGTAACATGTATTAAATAAATAAATACAATGGCCCTAGCAGCCGAGGGCTTTACCAATATTGCGTAGTTATTGTAATGCGTAATATTCGAATAAATAAATAAATAATTAAATATTTATATATATTAATTATGTCAATATAAAAGTACAATAAAATCTATATGTAAAAACATTAATTGCAATATAAAAAAAAAAACTGTTAAATAACAAGAATAATAGTATATGGATTAGTTAAAAAAAAACTAGAAATATGTCTCAAGATTGTAACTTAGAAAAGATAATAAATTAAAATAAGTATATTGATCAATTAAGATACTTATCAAAATAGTTTTAAGGAACAAATTAAGAAAAGATGTAAAGAAGTAAGATAAATTAAAATGAGACCACTATGGCCTGGCAGCCAAGGGCTTTGAAAATATTGCGTAATTTAGTGTAATACTTAGTATTCAAATAAATAAATATATTAAATACATTTTTTTTTTTTTAAATTCTTTAAATTTTTTAGTCAGTTTAGTTAAAAATTCAGCTTTGATAAATTGTTAAGATCCAGTTTTGATAAATAAAATATAGATTAAATAAGGAGTTTCTTTTAATTGTAAAATAAAATAAAATAAAAAAAAATATTTTTTTCAATATATACTTTTATTAAAGTAGTACTAGCCCCCTAAAATGTAGAAAATAAAAAATTTAAGGTAGATCTTGGGAATTTTACTATTTTAATATAGAAGTAAATTGCTAGTATAAGAAACAGTTCTTTTAATGTTTGAAAACTTTTAAGCTTAAAATGTTGAAAATTTTCATTAACCAAAAATTGATGGTAGATCTTTTGCATTTAAAAATGTTTTAATATAAAAGTAGAATGCTGAAATGGGAGACAGTTCTTCTTTCAGTTAATCTTAATCCACCTAAAAATTTTTTATATGAAACTGATCGTCTATTTACTTTTTTACCTTTTAAGGAGGATCGAACTCAGATCTATTTACACCCGAAACAACTTTCCTAACCACTGAACCATACAATTCTTATAAATTTATGGTCAGATTTCAAATGTATGACTAAATGACAGAATGAAAAAACAAGTGATGAAAAAAACCAAGGGTTTTTATAAAAGCACATTTTCAAAATTATATTGTATTACATACTGAGTTTAACTTTGGAATATTTACTTGGAAATAGTTACTGCTTACTTATAAAATTTACTGCTAACAGTAAAGTTTTTATTTTAAAGTTGTTATAGCCCTTCAATGGGGAAGATTGCCAAGTTTCTCGAGGATCTAACTTCATCTAACTCTCCCCCCCGCCCCCTCCGTCCACCTCCATGTTTTTAGGTTCTAGGAATTAAATTGTGAATTCCACAAAAATTTGGAATTTTACTTAGAATTATACTATCTAAGCAAAAATGGGTAAAACTGAGAGACACTTTCTTCAATTTAAGAAACCGCTTTTAAATTTAAGAAAAACCTTTAACATATGTTAAAATATAATGTTGGGCCTTTAAATTTTGCATATTAATAAAAAAAAAATTGGACAGGTATTCAAGTTACAGGTGCTTAAAAATAGCAAAATTTAAATTTTCGAGCCCTTATAGCTCCTAAACAGGGGGCTTGACAAAAAAATTTTGTTAACCGACTCCTACTAATATTTCAGGATCTAACTTCTCCCAAAATTTCAGGACTCTATCTTAAACCGTTTAGGAGATATATGGGACCAAAAATTTTGCAAAAATTGAGTTTTATAGAATGGTAAATTTTAGTACCGTATGGCAACTCTATACATTTAAGCGACATATTTTTGAAAAGCCTACAAAAGCAGCTCTCTTCTACCGTTTTTCAATTGAAAATAAACCTAACAGAACTCTTGTTATATCAATTTAAATATAGGGCTTTTTTGGAATTTGCAGGGGCTGTAGCTTCGTCACCCTTCAAAATTAAGAAAAACCTTTGACACATGTTGAAATATAATTATAGAACTTTGAATTTTGTATATTACTAAAAAAAAATTTGGACACGTATTCAAGTTACAGGTGTTTAAAAATAGCAAAATTTCAATTTTCGAGCCCTTATAGCTCCTAAATAGGGGGCTGGAAAAAAAAATTTTGTTAACCGACTCCTACTAATTTCTGAGTATCTAACTTCTCCCAAAATTTCAAGACCCTAGCTTGAACCGTTTAGAAGATATGTGTGGCCAAAAATTTTGCAAAAATTGAGTTTTTGGTAAAGTTAAATTTTAGTACCGTATGGCAACCCTAAACATTTTTCTTTTAAATATTTATAAAGTTTATGAAACCAGCTATCGTTTGCCGTTTTCAGATTGAAAATATATTTAACAGAACTCTTGTTATATCAATTTAAATATAGGGCTTTTTCCAACTTTGGGGGGCTGTAGCCCCGTAACGGGTGGGGCTACAGAAAAAAATTCTTCTACGAAATTATTTTTTTTGCAAAAACTACCCATGGTTAAAATTTCTTTACTCTATTTCAAAGGGTGTAAAAGTTTTTGTAAACATACGGACGGACGGACGGACGGACGGACGGACAGAGTGAAGCTATATAGGCACATTTTTACAAAATTTTTTGAAAATGTGCTAAAAAGCCATAGACACAGGCAAGTTCATATAAAAGTATATAATAAGTGTCAAATAAAGGAAACGTTAAAAATATACAAAATTTTAATGAAACCTAAAACTAAAGATATTTCCTGTTAATTTTTGTTTCTCTTTGAATACTAATTAAAGTATTCGTAAAATAATCTGTAAATAGAATTAAAAGTGTAATTAAAATTATAAAAATAAATCCATGATGTGATTTTAATTGAATGGAAATTGAATTCTAAAAATAATATTCATGTATTTAAGTTTCCAAAAATGTACTTATAAAATCATTTTCATCATAGTATCAATTCTTAATGATATTTTACTAAAAATTGATTCATTTCTTAGAAATAAAATTTATAAAATATTATTAACTTTTTAACACACAATTTTAATTTAACACTTTTCAGCATTAAATTGAGTTCGTTTTTTTATAATTAATTACTTTTTAATTACACCAAATTTCTAATTCTAATTATAAAAACAAAATAAAAAATTATTTATATTCTTTTTTAAGTAACAAATTTAATATTATAAAATATAAAGAAAATAGGAAAATTATACTGACAACATAATGAATCATTTTCAAAAATTTAATAAATCAAATTACAAAAACAAAGAAATAAATAACATTTTGATTCATACATGAATGAAGATATTGAATAAATTATATTAAAAATCAAATCATTTCAAATTTTTATTTTAATAAATTATTTGATTTTATTATTTTGTCTTTTTATGACGCAATTTTTAATAAATGATTTTTATTTCAAAATTTTTCAAAATTAAGCCGATATTTTAATATTAGAATTGTATTTAATAATGAAAAAATTTATGAGTACATATTATGGTTTTTAATAAGCGTTTATAATGTAAAACAAGAATTTTACAAATTACAATAGTTTCGAATTTTTTTTTGAAATTTGGTTTTATTTTTGCATTTATTTGGTTCAATGTCTGGGAAACTTCAATTTCGCTTAAAAAAATGACTCAAATATTAAAATAATCATATTTCTTATGGCTATTCTTTCGTTAAGGTCCAAGGTTCAGTTTACAGAGTGGTCCAGACCATACGTATTAGTTTTTAAGCAAGGAAAGAGTTGTTGTTTTAAAATATAAAAAATATTTTATTAACTCAGTTGAGGGTGCTCTATCGATTGGAGATATTTTAAACTTCCGAAAAGGACCGGAAATAGGTTTTTTAGACCAGAAGTGTCCTAAAATCTAGATTTTCAAATAGAAACGGGTACTTTTCCATGCAAATTTGGGTTTAAGGTCAAAAAATTTAAATTTTTTTTTGTTTTCTAACTATTTCCTTTTAAAATTAATAAAAATAAAACAAATCTAACCTTTTACATAAAATAAATAAACTTGGCATCAACAAAGCTCTGGCATGAATATGTTTAATGAAATTCCTGTTACTGCGGTGACGTCCTTAAGGGCCCCAATTTAAAGATTAAACTCACGCTTAACATTGTGTTTTCTTATTTCTGGAACAAATAGATCTATTGACAAAATTAAAGGCGTATCTAGAAAGCTTTATTTTTATTTCCGATACATTGATGTTATTAAGTAAACCTTAAGTAATTAGAATAGAAAGAGGGCTATAAGCTACCCATTTTTTAGTAATTCAAAGGGATATTTAACTACTATTGTTTTGCAAAATTTAAACAAGCCTGGGTGGTGTAGTGAGTAATCATTTAGCTTATTAAAGAAAAGGCTTCAGGTTCGATTCCCTCACAAGTCATGAAATATTTAATTGAAAAGCTCCATGGTGACCAATTATATTTAGTTAAATATAAAATCTATGATAAAAAAAAAATTAATACAATTACTTAAAGTAAAATAAATAATATGCATAGTGTTCATATCCTTAAAGAAAAGGACTCAATTTGTAAAGGCATTGTATGCACTTGTAAATAAATAAATAAATAATTATGCTAGCTGCTGCTTAAAGGTCTTCTTATGCTTCTAGATTATATTACAAACTAACACAAATTTTGCAAAAGAAAATGAATTGAAGCTGTGGAACAAAGTACCTAATTGGATTTATTATAGATTTTATAGTAACAATATTTGAAATTATCTGAATCCTATATTTGACAGGAAAAAATTTCAATATAATTTTTATTTTATTCACAAAATTTTTTGGATACCTACTTATTTGTATTTTTATTTTGATTTTATTTTATATTTTTTAATAAATATTTATCTGACATTTATTACAAATATGTATATTTTTTTTATATAAATGTGTATTTTATACAAATTTAAAGAAAAAAATATATACATTTAATAAAAAAACAAATATAAAAATACATCAGTAAAATACTTTGTCAAAATTCTGTCATCAATGTTGACAACTTTTAACAAAAAAAAAAATAAGTACTACCTCTTTTGTATTTGATTTTTTTAAGGCTAATATAGATATTGTTTATTTATGTACTTATACACAAATATAAAAATGTATGTACATATTCAATAAAGATATACATACAGGGAAATTGGATTCCTTTTTTAAAAAACTGAATTTATAAAAAAATCCATATATCCTTAAATGCTTATAAAATTGGTTTTTTAAAAATTTTGTTTTTTGGCTTGCATTTCATTTTAAATTTTCCACAAAAGGATAAAAAAGGATATGAAAAAAAGGATACATATATAATGGAATATATCAAATAGGGGTCAATTATTTGTAAAATTGATTAGTTTAATTGATTAGAATATAATTATATTTTAATAAGTTTATACATTTTAATTTAAAATTTTTAATAGAGAAATTTAAATAATTCGAAATATTAAAACTCATTTGATTATTTGATAAGTTTTTGGTGCAATATTGAGCTTCGGTTTCATTTAGATGCTAATTTTGGAGCTAATAAAAATAATTTTCTAAAATTAAGTATGAAATTACTGTTTACTTTTTTTTAGATTTATTTAAGATTAATCTGAAATTAAAGAAGTAAATTAATAAATGGGAAGCGTTCCATAATCTGAGTTTAAAAAAAAATTCTTTTTTTGAAATCGGATTTTTTAAACCTGGGTTTTTGGTTTTTATAAAATCTCGTCTATATTAGAAAATTTCGTTTTGAAAATCGTGTTTTAAAAATCGCGCTTGAAAATCGCCTTTTAAAAATCGCGTTTTGAAAATCGTTTTTTTTTTTTAAATCTCGTATTATTAAATTTTGTTTAAAAAATCGCGTTATTTAAAATCTCGCTTTTAGAGATTTAAGATCTGGATAAAACGAGATTTTTTAATAACAAGATTTTATAAAACGTGGTTTTTTGAAAATGGGATTTACAAAACCGATATTTTATATCCAACCCATACATTTTAAATTACAAGGTTACTCAGACTTTTTACAAGTAAATATTTTAAAATAAATTCTAATTTTCTCAACAATTACCAAGAATTTGCTGTTTTTAATTCAAATTTTAATTTTAAATTTTAAGTTAACTTGAAATATTTTACTCTAATTTGCAAATTGAGAAATTAAGTATGAAAAACCCCTTCTTTACTTTTAAAGCTCAATTGAATCTTTAGAAAACCTCCATTTTTAACAAATTCTATGCTAATTTATTTGGTTTTATAACAAAAAGTTTTCAAAATCCACAAATCATACTTTATCAAGTTAAAAACTCAAACTTTGTTTTATTTACATGAGATAATATTAGTACCGACATTGTCTTTAATTTTAAATACTTTTTAATATACATATATGTGTGTATATAATAGATATAAAAAAGTTTTTATTAAGGTATATAATAATATTTTTAAAGGAAATGTGTATTCATAAAAAATCAAAACAAATGAAAACATTGATTTTATACTAAAAAATTATTTTATTACACATATGTTTCAAAACGAGTGTGATAATAACTTTCCATTTCAACTTTTTGAATTTTTTTCCGCGATTTTTTTTGTGTAAAGGTTAACACGGATTATAAAGTTGGCATTCCATATTGATATTTTTTTTGATATAAAAGTACTTTTCACATTTTGTACCTATATTTTGTATTTAAGTCAATTGGCTAAGTGTAGAGTTTTTTTTATCTTCTTTGGGTTACTACTTAGATATCACACCAATTATATCTTATTATATTACAATCTAAAGATTTACTAATCCCGGAGTTCTATGGCACCAACCACATATCACTTATAATATTTTCTGATATTCATAATTTTGATTAGTGAATATTTTTTAATCAAAATGTTATTTTATTTTCAGCAAATGTGCAACATTGTTTGATTATTGATTAGTACTAATAAAAATAATAATTATCAATGTATTTTATTTGTGGATTTTTTACAACTGTTCTTTCAACTCTCAGATCTTTTCTGCAATTTTTTATATAAAGGGTTTGATGTATTGAAAAAAATTTTAGAAGTTGTCTAGGCTGAATGTTCAGTCTCTTGTTTTAATGAGAAGTCCAAGACAAACCAATTTCTACTTCGATTTACTTAATACTTAAAATTTTTGACCTTTGCCTTATAATTTATGACATCTTTAAAAATATTTTTATGTAGTAGTCTGCAGAAGCTATATTATTAGGCATATTTTTTATAAAATAAATATCCTACAGTTTACCAGACCAAATATTTATTTTAATATTATTGGAAAAATATGAAAAATGAATAAATTTAAAAAAATAAAATAAATATGACATTATGGTATATGAAAAACATTATTTTTATTAAATAAAAAAATGGGAATTGCCTTAAAATAAAGAAAAATGGATAAAAATAAAATCAAAATAATATAATAAAAGAAAATTTAATATTATTTGTTTATTATTTGGTATAATGGTAAAGTTAATGGACTCATAAATATATACATATACAATCCGCTTTAAATTTCATCTATAAATTTTGCAACTTTTTAAATTTAAAAATCAAAATACAAAGTGGGTATAATGTAATATATATGAATAATGATAATTTATATAAAATAATAATAATAATATTTATTATAATATTAAATAATGCATTTAATATTATTGAATAAGTGTATATTTAAATTATAAAATAACAATGAGAAGATAATTATTCCATTTTGAATTTTTAATATTAAAATAAATATATAAAATATGAATTAATGAATATTTTTACTAATGGAAAATTATTCATATTTCATATACGTCTTAAGATAATGTGTAAATTTCCATATTTATGTATGTATAAACTTAAGTTCATATAAGTGAACTGAAAAATTGCTATTATTTAAAAGCTTACTTAAAATGACATTATGGGATATCTTTAAATAATATTCAAAGCATATAAGATAATTGCATATATGCAGAGTCTTGGGAATTAGAAACATAAGAAATGTTTAATTTTTCTTGATTTTTAAAATTTATCAATCCTTTGTTTTAAAACAGTAAAAGAATAAGGGTAGAATTTTTAAAAGTTTTCCAGACTTTAAAGGCTTAGATGCCCAGTTATATAAAAATAGTATTAAAATTTAATTTCTTATCTTAGAAACTGGAAAACTCTCAGCATAGATCCTGGGTTAAAATGTGATAATACTTCGGCAAAACCAAGTAATTTAATTCTTAATTACCTGATATCAGCATTTCTGCCTCGTCATATCACTGTATACCTTCACTATTTAAATACGTGGTAGAATTTATTTCGAAAATAAATAATTTAAAACTAACATAATTTTTTTTTTTAAATTAAATTGTGTTTTCACATAAGATGACATCATATTAATTATAATTTTACTTTTAGATTTTAAAAAATGAAAACAGAATTAAAAAAAATTGTTATTGATTTTTCTATTAAAAAATATTCATTAAACAATTAGTTATTCAGTATATTGTAGAATACGATTTATACTCTAGAAAGCAACGCAATTAGATTTGAAGAAAATAGACTGAACGAATTTTGAAAGTTTAATCTTTACCAATTAAAAACTATGAAAAAGTCTCTTTCTAAAATTGATGTTGAAAAGACTTAATTGCCCTTCAGATTTGTAATGTTCTATGTTTTAAATATGTATAATAAAGTTTATACATTTCACAAACATTCGAAAATACCTTCAATTAGAATAAGAAATTCAAAGAAAGCAATTTAAAGCTTTAAATTATGCAAGGTATCCTAAAATTTGAATTTTCTAGCTGAAATTTTTTATTCAAATGCTCAAAAGATTTAATTTAATTCAACTTTCGCTAAAAATTGTTAGACGCACAGAAAATATTGGATGTAAATAAAAGAAAAATTCAAAATATTGCATACCTTTAGGCTATTTCCATTTTAAAAACAAATTTGGCATTAAGTAAAAGGGATCTACTGTCAAATTTAATTTTTTGTACTAATAAATTTAAAAGGGCCTCGGTGGTGCAGTGGGTAAGCATTTGGCTTATTAACCGAGGGGGTCCGGGTTCGATTCCCGGTCAGGTCATACAATATTTAATTAAAAAAAATTATTGAAAAATAATTTTTCTTCACGAATCCCCATGGTGACCAAATATAATATAAATATACAAATATATAATATAAACAAAATAAATAATATAGTAGTTATAAATAAATAGAAAGTATTTAATAAGGGGTGCACCGTAAGGGCTCGCCCCCCCCGTCTAAACAACAACAACAACAATAAATTTAAATATTTTAATATACTTAGTAGCGACATCTGTTAAAAATTGGAAAACTAAATTTAAGCCGAGACTTTTGTGTTTCCTGTTTTTTTAAGAATAAGGCGACTGGTGAAAATGGAGATTTTATTTAAACCTTAAATTTGCAAACTTTTTGATCTTAAAAGCAAAATTTTGTAAAAATGAGATTTTATCTTCTTCTGAGAATTAGAAAAACGAAATTACGCACCAGACACCAATATCCACAACAGAAATCAATAACTCTTATTTGATGTCAACTATACCCATAGGGCATTGAATTATTATTTAATTAAAAATTATGAAGCTATACAGAACTTTTATTTAATAAAGATCAATTTTCAGAGATTTTTATCAAGATTAAACTAAAATTGGATTAATATATCTTAAATTGTACAATTATCGCAATAAAATATCGCAATTTGGAAAGCATTAAGAGGCACACCAGAAAAAATAGTCCATCTCATACATGCACTCTATGACAATGCCGAACTCGGAGTATTACACAAGGGCCAAACCAGCAGTTCCTTCCCCACCACATCTGGAGTAAAACAGGGATGTAAACTCTCACCTATCCTCTTCATACTCGTCCTGAACAGCATCCTGCTAAAGAAGTCTGCTCGAAAAATAGAGGTTTAACTTAAGGTCTTGCAAACCAACTCGAAGACCTAGAGTACGCGCATGGTATCTGCCTATTATCGCATAGATTCAGCGACATACAGTACAAACTAAACCATCTTGAACAACTTGCTTAAAACTCTGGTCTAAAAATCAACTTGGAAAAACGAAAGCAATGAGAATAAATAACACCAGCACGGTAATCATATTGTTGTCCTTTGTTGAAACTTGGACAATAAAATTTATAAACAGCTTCTGCTATCTGGTGGAGCTATAATCAGTTTAGTTTCTTCCCTTTCATAGATAATACCTAAAACTTAAAAATTCCTAGAGTCATTCAAATTTACATATATATTGACAATAAAGTATTTTACAAAAATTCCTACTTAAAATTATTTTAAAATATATGAAATAAGTCTAATAAAAAGTCTAAATGAATATAAATCACTTAAAAATAATAAAATAAAATAGAAATTGTATTTTATTTTTTATTTTAATTTATTTCAATTCTTTTATCGTTTTTTTTATTAAAATTAAAATTATTTACTCTTGTTTTTTTTTATAATAAAATAAAAAATAAACTGACATCACGTACATCTTATTGAATTATACGAAAAATTTTCTTTTGTAATTCCCGAAATGTAACACCTTTAAAAAAAAAAACAAAAAAAAACAACTTAATACATACCATTACAATTTAAAATATGTAAATTATATAATACACATAATATTATATACTAAAAAAACATTAATATTTTATGTTTAATACTATAAATAAATAAATATAAATTTAAATTAAATCCTAACATGTACGTGCAATCATTCAATATTTTTTTTTTTATTTACAATCAAGAGTAAAATAATACAAAAATAATGTTCTCCTCTCGACTTTCTCGGATTTTTATTGAAATGTAATAAAATTTTATATAATAAAAGAAGATATACAAAGTATGGGAGATCACATTATTCATTAGAAGGTCCACAATTAATCCCAAATTTTTTAATTAGTTTTCCTAGTAAGAAATCTCAAAAAAATTGACAACAACTTTCAAATGTAGATACACTACTTCCGATTTGAAGAAGATCTACTCTTTTGATCTTCAGTACAAGTACAAGTTCTCTAGTTTAAAATATTATTTTTATCTTTGTTTTAGGGTGTTTTTTCTTTTTCTGATCAGAGGAGAGTCAGAGCTGTCAGGCTAAAAACAGGTGTTTCTTTTTTAACTCGCAGAGCGCTCAGAGCTGTGAGCTCGTAAAAATTTCTCAAATTTCACAGAATTGTCAAACAAGCAAACGTCAAATTAAGAATAAAATAATAAAAACGCCATTAAAAAAAATATCAAATGCCTTTATTAAGCTCCTTTTTTTTTTAAATTTTGTTTTTTTAATATTAAGATTTAGAAGCTTGAATTTAAAATTTTAGGTCTTTTAAATTTTAATTGTATAAAATAAATTTTGATAAAATCAAATAAAAATGACTTTAGAAAATAATTTGGATAAAAATTAACAATCTGTCCTGTGAACGTCAGAGTTCGGATAAAATTTTAATCTGAATATAATTTGCTTTGAGCGCTCGACATCTGCTATGAGGACTGATCTGATGAGAAAAAGAAAAACGCCTTTAGGATGCGTTTATGTGAGAGCTGCGATAAGGTAGTCGACAAGAGCATCGCATAGAAAAATTATATTGTTTATCGATGATCACAGCGATGCTCCAATATAAACACCTCTAATTAAATCATTTATACAGTTTTTTACGCTATGCTCTTATCGATGCTTTTAGGACTTATCGCAGCTCCAACATAAACGCACCCTTAGAAGAGAATAAATTTTTAAACTACATTTACTATAAAAACTTTACAAAGCACTGTAAATTTTTTTAGGAAAAGCTCTTTACTCAAATAATTGCGTACCTTGATACTTTGTTTAGAATTCTGAAAATGGCAAACGACTTCAAATTCCTAAAATTAATTAGTTAAGATAAAGATGATACCAATTTTATATACTTTGTTATCTAATTTCTCGATATGTTGAACGATTTTCTATAATTTTGATGTTCTGTGTCCCCGTTGGTTAAAAGTAGGACCTAGCAATTTCATGAAGACCTTAGAAAAATCCCCGTTTCTTTCCAGTTAAAAATGTACAAAAGATCAAATCTTTTTACATTATTTATTGTTTATAAGAGCTCCTTTCTTCCTAATTTCCGAATTTTGAATATAATAGACACCGAATTTTTTTATACTTTGATATAAGGACAACCTCTATATTTCACATTTTTTCCTTCAGTTCTCGATAAATTATTTAAGATCTAAGAATGTTGTTATTGTCACGAATCACGATTATAATACGTTTCTCATATTTCATACTTAGAAATGTGAAATAAAAAAACAATGAAAAGCAAAATAAATGAAAATTATACTTTTTTTTATACATTGGAAAACAAAGCGAAAAAAATTTGTTAAAAAGCGAATAAAATTCTTTCATTACATACGAGTATACGTATATTTTCAGTTTGTGGTGTTATTTTCATTATTTTTTGGGAAAATTGTAAACATGCGATTTCCTTTACTACAAACATTTTGTTCTCTTAACTCATACATGTAAGTAATTAAATATACAACATCAATATTACATAATATAGATCAATGTATCCCGGGCAACTCATCCTCTTTTATAATTTATTTTTGAACAATCATAAGTTTTATTGACATTGTTCTATTTATGATTCTACATATAGACTCTTTCCACGTGAACTTGGTACTTTTTCAAATAAATTGTAGTCTTTTTTTTAACGAATTTAGTTTGGTATATTCTCAAATACAAGAACTACTAAATATGACAGCCCTGTTTCAGGGGATCCAGTTTCGGATCAACATATTGGAAATAAGGTACTTACACATTTTAGTAGTAGAACCCAAACCTAAGCATACAGTAAGAAAAATTAAAAAAGTTGTCAAATCTAAACTCTGCCTACAAAAGAAGTCCCCAATAATTAATGTCATTTTTTAGGACTTGTCTGAATTTTTTTTTTTCCTATAGTTTCTATTGAAGAATATGGGTCTTAAAGTTTTTCAAGTTATGGCATATGGAATTCTGAGTCTTAAGATATGGATTATGATAATAAGCGGTTTTAAATGAGGACCAAATTCAATTAAAAATAGTAAAATTTTAGATGAAAATGGACCTCAGTCATGTGAAAAGAGTATATATTTCAACAATTGTTAATTGCAGCCTTATTTCGCCCCCTTTTTTTTCTCTTAGGTTCTTTTTTATTATGATGAACTCAAATACTTTTGTAAATATTATACGTGAAAAGTAAAATTTGCCAATGATGAAAAAAGAAATTGATACACGAGAAAATTCTTAATTTTCCACTTCATATTTTTTATATTCATGGGAGGTTTTCTAATTTATTTTAAGGGAATATTGTAGGAAGTGTGGATTAAAAGAAAATTATAAATCATCAACAGTTATAAATTTAGTGTTGCCTAATTTTAATTATAATTCGTTTTATTTTATTATGTAAGTTTGTTAGTATCATCAATAATATTGAATATGAAAGAAGTTGTTAAGTTTCTGGCCTAATTTGAACCAAATTGTTATTACCAATTACATTATTCTCTTACTAAAACTTCAAATTTCTAAAACAAATTAACAACTTTACTTTCGATTATATAAACTGTTCCCATCTCTGTGGCTAATATTCTTCTCTCTAAACGTAGGGCTCGGAACCTAAGGCTTGAGCTTTTAAAAGAAAGTTGGATTTTTTTATATAAATCACATAAGAATTAGACATAATATCGGACTGGGTACTTGAAAGATTAATTTCCACTTACAGCTGAGATATGTTTTTTGGTCCAAGCCATTTTTCCTACTTCTTTAATACCAAAGTGGCCTACGCCTTGAGGCTTTTTCTAAAAATGTGGGTTATGCCACTTTGGATTTAAGCCTTCTAGACATTCTATAAAATATATTCAAAAATCAATTAAAAATTGTTTTAATACAGAAATTAAAAAAATTATTGAGCGTGGGCAAATTAAATTGGAGATGAGGCATAGTAATTCTACTATAATAATACCTATCATTACGTTTTTCGTTGTTAAAATCCCCCGGAATTCTTGTAAGATTTTGTCAAATTCATTACCAATTCTATTACTCAGATAACCTTCCAAATAATTCAAACTCAACTTAGTATTAAGGCCAATGTGTAAACAACTCCACAATAATTTTTTAAAAATCCGAAATAAAATTATTTACGACAATAGTTATAATGATGTAGAAAACAAGGCTGGGGAAAATAAATCCTTGAGCAATAAGTCTATAAGGTTTATTTTACTTTTGAAATATTATGTTATTATATTATTTCAACTCCACATTTGCAGCCGACTGTTAAACTTAAATGTTTTTAAGAAGTTTGAAACAATTTCCTATATTTTAAATAGTCAGCCCGTGGTCTTCTCGCTTTCTTTTTCGGGTTTATTTTAGCTCCTGCCTTGACCCCCGTCTTTGCAACTTCTATTCCGCCATTTTAGAGAATATCAGCTGCTGCCTTTGCAGTTTCTTTGTGAGTTTTATCATGGCTCATTATAAAATAAAGGTATTTTTATTTATGAATATCTTTTGAGGGATTTTATAGCTTATTACGAAACTAGGTTGTCCCTTTTTTCCAAAATATTACCATATATACATTCTGGAAAAAGCAGATAACTTGATTTTGTAACGAACTCTAAAAAATTTTAACAAAACATGTGGTTTAATTTCATACTTAATAATATGTTCCAACCAAAGATCTAAGCAACAATATCTAAGCAATGGTTAGTAGAATAGTGGTTCAAGTTGAAAATTTTAAATTTTAAGCAAAACCCCAAAAACATTTTCCTAACAAGATCCCTTGCATATCATGTTAGATGGAAATTAATTTTAATATTTTGCTCCATAAAATTAATAAATTTACCAAAATTTTAATTTTCTTTTGTTTTTCAGTCAGAAAGAAAAAGTGGTTTTCAAATAATTTTGATTAATTCATTTTAACACGTTTTACCATTTAGAAATTAATAATGATGTTGGGAGGCGGCAGTTAACATGTATACTGAATTTATGTGTAAAATACAAAAACCTTAAAAACCTAAATTGAATCCTGGAATATTACCAGTATACTAAACAAAAATGTTTGCAGTAATGAAAATCGCGGTTACTGTGGCAACTGAAAATGAAAATTTTTACCAAAAAATAATTGCGTTTATTTCATATTCTTTCTTTTGCGTTCTGTTCTGTTCTGTTGCCTTAAAACCGCTAAAGTTCATTATTAACAGAATTGATGTGAAAATGAGAAAACCTGTCAAAAAATGTAACTTGATTAATGAATTTTAATACTTTACACTCTTACATTTCCATAGAATTTTTGAGAAAAAAAAATTAGGTAAAATTTTGCAAATAATATTCAAAAAATTGTTGATAAATGAGTGCAAGTATTTAAAACCATATTTAAAAAAATTTAATCTCAATTTTTTTACGCGAAATATTATTTAGCAATATTTTAATGTTGAGATCAGTATAGCGTCTGTAATTGAAAAAAAGTATTTGGGGAAACTTTTCTATAGAGGAAATGGTAAAAAATTAAAAAAAAAAAAAGAAATTTTTAATTTACTTAGTAGACTAATGGATTTTTTTCATTAAACAAATACAAAAATATTTTTATTAAATAAAAAAATTTTGAGTAAAGTATGTTAAAAAATTTATGAAATATAATTAGTTAGTGAGGTATTAATTATTAATTAAATTAGATATTAATTAAATTAAATTTTTACTGAGTATTTTTTGGTCAGTGAAATTGGCTATGATCTTGTATTGATAATCGTATTAAAATGTAGAATTACAGTGTTTTACTTTTCAAAATTTATTTTAACTTAGCCTAAAAGTATGCTATTTTTTTTTTTGATTAAAAGAGAGACGCGGTGGTTAAGTACGTCATATCAACTGAAGGAGGGCGAATTCGATCCCCACTCAGATCATAAGTTTTTCTCAATAAAAAAATTACTGAAAAAGTAAAATAATTCTAATTGTAATATTCTGGAAAAAACTGATAATTCTGGTTTTGTATCCAACTTATATCCAATCCTTAAAAAAGCAAGATTTTTAAAAGAGAAATTTCGAAGAGCGTGATTAAAAATGTCAAATGTCAACTCTGATTTGTCCGAAATATAATTTAGTAGAGCGAAGAGCTATCTATGCGAAAAAAGATCCCAAGAAAGAAGTCCGCAAAATAAAATTGAAAAAAAGTCTCCAAAATCGTTTGTTTTAAAATATTGCAGTATTCAGATGTATATGTGAGATCCTGTAATCATAAAGATTTTAAAGCAGAAATTAAAATTAGGGTTGCCTGCCCCTTTTTCTAAAATATTAATTTAGGGGCATTGGATTAAAAATCAGGGTTCCAATAAATGGTTTGGTGAGAGTTTGGGGACGGCATCCAAATTCTTTATATAATATTGAATTAATTTATTAATCGCCTTTGAACTAAATCAAAATCAATATATACCTTCATAATCAATTTATGTTTTGATATTTTTGTGACACCCTGCGTTCTTTTATTTTTTAGTATTATTTCATTAAATCAATATTTTTTGGGAATTTCTTGAAAGTTTTTTTTTTCATTAATTTTTTGTTTTTCTCAATTGTTTTCAATTTTTCAAAAACTCAATTAAAAATTTAAAAACTTTTTCAGAAAATTACAAAAAAAAAAAAAACAAATTGAAAAATAAAACAAGAAAAGCGGAAAATTTGGAATTATGGAATAATCACTTCTGAGATGATGTAAACAAATGAAAAATCGTTTCTTCATTTTTAATGTGCAATTTTTACATTCAAATATTCATGTATATATATATATATATATTCTGTCTGTCTTTTTTTTTTTTGTATTTTTATTTTTATTGCTTTTACTTCACTTGTTTTACACTCATTTGACCAGATCCTATGTCTGTTTACATGAAGAGAAGGCAAGGCAGAAAAAGTGTAAAACAAGTAAAAAGTAATTTGTTTAATGCCAATCAAAATTCAATTTTTTGAAATGAAAAATTGCGTTCAAACAACGATATAAAATTCTTGATAATAAAATGAAAATTCAGAAATATAAAAATAAAACTAAAAGAAAATTGAATGTAAAATATTTAAATTGTATTTATTTCTTTGAAAGAAACAAAACATTATAATTATAAAAGTTTTTCTGTAAATTTATTAAATAACAAAAAAAGAAACTTATATTCGATATAGATTTTTAAAAAATTTTTTTTTTATTTTTGAATTTTTCACAAAAATAAAATTTACAAGAAACGGAAATTAAAATTTTTTAAAATTAATTAAAAATTTAATTGCTATTAAATGAGTTCTGCTTTTCAATTATTCTTTTTTTTTTTTCCACATAAAAGTCAGGAAATGGAAAACTAATTGAATAAAATTTTCGATTATTTAAACATGTACAGAAAACAATTTTTTAAATTATTTTTTGTTCCATGTGTACTTTTATAGGAATTATAGGGCATTCATTTAATGTTATGTGAATAACATTCAGTTCCACGATTTATTATTGAAAGTTTTAATCTATAATAAAGTTTATGTTCGATGAAAGACTGAGTACAACTCTTAAATTTAGGTTGGTGGACCAAAAGTTTCTCTAAGTTAGTAATCACTAAAAATCTAATAATCAAAATCTAAATCTTCAATTAATACTCATCAAAATATTGCGGAACGACTTCTCTATTTTTATACCCGTATGATTATTATTCAAAAGGGTATACTAAATTTGGCATTACGTTTGTGACGCAGAGAAGGAAGGGGGTAGATATAGACTTAATTGTATGGATCGGATCAGAATCGAAAAGTTAAACGATTTTGCTATGTATGTCCGTCCGTCCGTCTGTCCCCACAATAAGTTAAAAATTAAAAGAGTTAGGATTTTATAATTTTCCCAAATTCGTTTTTATACAATAGCCATTGCAATTAATGAAATCCAGCCATTTTGGTCCACGGGTTCGAGTAGCTGCCATACAACTTCTTTTTTTAAATGAGCATTACTTTATACATTATACTTTCAACTTATATTTTCTTTTGTTCATAAAGAAAGTTGTGTATTTAAAATTTTGCCAAAAGTTATTAACCTGATGATATAACCTTTGTATTACGGTCATACGGGCATCCCAGAGTTGACACTGTCTACTCTACTACACTCTTCCTTGTTTATATTTATTTTTAAGTTTCTCCAGAGAAACTGTAAATGCTTATTTTTCTATTTTTAAAGTTCCAAAACTTATAAATATAATGTAAGAAGTGACAGAATATGGCAAAACGCTTCCATCAAATTTGCATGATTCAAAATTAACTATTTTAAGTATAAAAGGCGGACTTCTTTAGCTAAACTCCGGATTCTTCTTTAATATGCTATTCTCGTCCAGTTTACAGCTCTAATCTAACAAGCGTGTATATAAAGAGTTACTTCACTGTATCTAATTATTATATTTATTAAATTTCGAAAATTTTATTTGTAAAAAAATTGAAAGAATGATGAAGTTTTTGAATTAAAAAGAATGAAAACTAATTATTTAATATCTTTTATGGATCATTTATTATTTGATGCAAGGATTATTTATTAATTTATTTATATATAACTATATCCATAATAAATAATACGATAAGAACTATTACGATATTTATTAATAGTTACGATAATAACTATAAAAAAATAAACTGTTATTATTAGGAATAACCTAATTGGACTTTTGAACCCAACCCTAATATATAATTTAATATAATTATAAATAATATATAATTTAATTATATATAGCATTTTCAATTTAAATGAAACTTTTTTCAAAAATAATGAGAAATATTTTGCAATAAAAAGAATATTTAATTATTTTTCCAAAGGTTTCATAAAATGCTATACAATTGTAAATTAGCTTTGCCATAAGAATAATTAATTAACAAGCAATTCGAAATTAGGTTGACATGTCAATGTGCATCTTCTGTTGTTGCGTGTGCAATTTCTGTTGCTCGTTGAAGTCTCTCTACTTAATAACAACTTTTAATTAATTTGTAATTAAAACTTTCATTTATCCAATTTGATGGTATTTTTTTTATCTATAAGATAGTAACGGAGTTGATATTTATTAAGAATCCAAGTTTTCATTAATAATACAATCCAAGTTTCGATTCATAAAAAGATAATAATCAAATAAATATTCAATATTGTAGATTATAAGATTTTATATTACATTGTAAAATATATATTTTGTTTAATTTTCATAAAATTTTAAGTCTTGTGAGTTCCATAGATAGTAATCTAAGGATAGCAATCTATAAACTTTGCCAATATTATGGACTAACCACCAAATTTCCGAATCTAATTGTATAATAATATTTATTGATAATTAAAACAACATTAGATTTATTTTAACACGGCAATTTATTTTTTACTGTATGACTTTTACCTTTCAGATCAAAAATTGATTAAAATACCCAACAAAATCAAAAATTAGTTATAATTTAAAAAAAAAGAATCAAAAACAGAACTTGTACCTAAAATATACCTAAAATAATTATCCGGACTCATTTCAAAACCACAAATCAAAAAAACCAACACAAATAAAATTTTTTGATATATGATTTTTCCAAAAAAAAATTTTCAAAGTCACTGTTGTATCCTTTGATTTATTTTCTAATGTAAAATTCCAAACATATGAAATTAATCAATATGGTGCAGGGTCAGAACTCCCAGGGTCATAAGTTCCTAAATGATATAACTCACATAGTGGGACATAAGTCCAATTTCCCTTTATTAAATTATTAGTTTCTTTAGGGAGTTATGACCCATTAAATGAGTTGTAACTCCCCTTATTTAATTTTGAGTTATAAAATCATATAACTAAAAATGGCTTTGGTTACAAAATCAGGATTACCCTTTTTTCCAAATAGCCTTTCAAAATGTAGTTTAAATGTAAAATTATTATTGTTTTCTTAATTTTGGAAAAAGGGAACACTCCGATTTTGAATCCAACCCCAAAATGTGTACCCGTCACTGATATTATATAATTAAAATTAGTATTTGTTTTAATATTACTAATAACCTCTCAGCTGAGAACTGTATAAGGGAGCCACCACGCTAAGTCAAATTTCCCTTGGGGACTTATGTCCCACTAAGGGAGTCATAAGTCCCAAAGGTACGTATGACCCTGGGAGTTCTGAACCTGCACTAATCAATATAGCTACATATATATAAATATAAATTCAAACTATATATGTATAATGTATATATGCCCTTGTTATAGAAAACCAAAAAGAAAAAAGATTTGTTTTTCATTTTTCATTTTAATAAAGAAAAATCAATAAATTATAAGGAAAATTTTAGGTTTTCATTCTCATCACAATATTAAAGACCAAAGGAAAACATCTTTAAATGAATTGAATTTTTTTCGTATATTTAACAGTTTCTGTTTTTGGTTTTTTTTTTGTTTTTTGATTTGTTTCTCTTTATTATTTTAATATTTATCTTAAGGATGAGAAGGTGATATTGCAGGATGATTCAGAAGGTAATTTTTATACTTATCGATAGGGGGGTTAATTTTAATATTCTTTGAATTTCAGCATATTAATATGAAAAAAAAAGAAATTGCTAATAAAAACCAAATGATTCAGCAAAAATTTTTAATATTATAGAATAAAATTGGAATGACTTCCTAACTTATGGGTATAGTTAATATTGTTGAAAGTTTTTAGATTTAAATTTGAATTATAAAATTTAATTAATCTTAGAAACTATTATGTATAGTTAATTAAAAATAAATTGAAAATTATTATAAAATTTATTAAAAAATATAACTAACCTTATTTGATTCCATTTATAACTGCTATTCCTTCGATTGAAATGTTTATATTGTCTTGAACTTTATTACTTCTTGGTTTCTACAAAAACTTCATAACCGTTGGCATCTTGTAAAATTCGAAAATTATTTTTTTGAAATTTATTTAAATTCTTTATTAAAAATATTTAATTTTCTTTTAAAATTTTCCTTTTTTAGTGAAATCATTTTAAATTTAAAGCTTATTTATATTTTAATTATACAAATATTATTTTATGATTATTTGAAAAAAAAGTAAGAGTTTTAAATATATGTATAAAAGGAAATTTTATATAAAAAGTATAAAAGTAATAAAATAAAAATAAAATAATAAAAGCAATATAGTAATATAGTTTTAAAAAAATGTACATGCAAATATAATTTAATATTATAAAAAATTAAGAATATATATTTAACAGAAAATTATAACTAACCTTGAACGAATCCTTTAAAAATTTTCAAATCAGCTTAGCTTTATTTTCATTTCAAACTCGTTTTCTAATGTATAATTTAAATCACATAAAAAAAATTTCTATTAAAAGAAGCTACGATTTTATTTATTTATATAATTTAAAAAATTAAATTCACTAAAACTAATTTTATTTTAAACACTTAAAAAATAATAAAAAAAACTATTAATTTTATTTTATTTCAAACATTTATTAAAAAATGAAATAATATTTAATTACTACAAAAATGAAATAATATTTAATTAAACTAAATATATTACAAGTAAATTATTTAAAAAATAATAAAAAAAAAATTTTTAATTTATAATAAAAATTTAAAAACACTTAAAACTTTAAAACAAAACTTAATTACACTCACATTTTATTTCCAAAATTGAACCGCACTCGTTGAAATCCAAGAATAGAATAAGCCTCTTCTTTTCTATTCAAAGTTTATTAACATGTTAAAGTCTAACTTATTCTTTTCAACTTGAGTCATACTCAATTCTCATCTCTCTTAAGTTTTGATTTATCCCGTTTAAAATTTTTTCATCTCTAATATATTTGTTGTTGTTTATTTCGAAATTTAATGCGATTGAAAAAGCATTGAGAATTGGTTTGTGTATTTGATTAAAATTAAATTGGATTAAATTTCGAAATGCGCATTATAAAAAGGATTATTTTTAAATAAAAATTATTATAAAATAAAAGCATTTAAGAGAAAATTATTTTCTCTTTATTTCATAATATGAGTACAACTTATGACAGATATCAGTGTTTGATTCTCTGAATTTGAGTTGTATGACAGTTTTTCTTTATCTCTTTTTATTTAATAACATTAAATGTTAAATTGAAGTTGATTTGACTGTTAACGTAATAAAATAACATGTTAGATGAATATAAAATAACACTTTACATGTTTTCCGCTCAAAAGAATAACTTTTAAAATAACATTACAGGATAAGCTTTAATATTAAAAAAGATTTGTATTGAAACTAATTTTTAATGAAAAAATTGAAATTGTCTAAATTTTAAATAATTTAAACTTAATTAAATGAACTTTTTTAGATATTAAAAATATTTTAGATATATTTTTAATTTGTGTGATAACTGATTAATCAGTAAACATTGAAATATTTAATAAGAAACTACTGATTGATTAAAATATTTTGTAAAACTTCAGCTAATGGCAGTATCATTTAATAATTGGAGCATTACAATATCTCATGTTGATGTTGTTAGAAATTAGGAAGTTTAAAAGAACCTACTGCTTACCGAACCACCGCTTTCCATTAAAATTATGTGTTTCGCATTTGTTCGTTAACTTCATGTATATGTACATAATCATTTCTTTAATATTAATCCAAGACCAGTCCTTTTTTATGGCAAACTTTATCTGAAACAAAAAAAAAAACCAAATTAAAATGTTTAAAAATGTTAAATTTTAAATTTAAACTTAATATAGCTCAATGTTAAAATATAATAGAACTCTTTTTATGGAAAACCGATTTTTTTTTCATGCAAACAATATTCGCAATGACCTATTTGGGTTTGTATGTAAAGTATAATAGAAGCTGTTAATAAGATGTTATTCTTACTACATGGTGTTATAATATAAATGTGGATACCTTATATTAACTGACTAATAGAATATAATATTGAATTTTTCAAAAATAAATTGTTTTTTGGGCGTAATTTGGAAAATACTGTAGATACTTTGTTTGTAAATGTTATGTTACTCCCTTCTCTGGACACTGGACACAAAAAATGAATTACTTTGTTTCTACAAATCATGTATAAACAAAATTGAAATTCAAATTTTTTTTTAAAATATCAATATTCAATTTAGATTCAGTCAATGGCAGAGTGCCACAGCGATTAAAGTGCTAAAATTCCATTCAAGAGACACGGATTCTAACCCCAGTAAAATTGGAGAATTTTTTTTTCTGGTTTCTGACTTGACCAAGTTTATATGACTTAACTCTTCTTTTGACCATATTTTATAATCGCTGGACATTGGACTTTTGGGAAAAACCTCCTCCTTTTTTATAAATTTCATATTACAAAAGAAAATTCATTCATTCTTATTATATAAAACTGGATACCTTCCAAACACAGAAATCTTTTGACATTGTAAGCAATTCTTTAAATGATGATACATTTTATTTATTATTAATGTGTTTTTAGGAGGAGACTTAATATTGCCTTGTCAGAACCTTTTTTTTTGTCCTTTTTTTTTTTTTATATATTTACCATATTAAATATTTTTTTGACAAAAGACTTTCCTTATTATTACCATCTCCATCCATTTTTTTCACAATCTGAATTTAATAAAAAAGAATTTTGAAAAAGGATTTTCATCATACCTTATACAAAAAAATAAAGGATATAACTTACAAATACAAGCAGAGTATGAGATTGAATTTTAAAGGAATTTTATCTGAAGGCGGTTTGCGGACATGAAAAATTAAGGTGGTTTTAGAACATGATTTTAAAATTTTTCTTTGTCTTAATTATGATGTAGTAATTTAGAATGGGTCGCCTTAATTAGGATATAAAATTCAATAGCTGTTTGTAATATTAGTTTTTATGTAAAACTTATCTAATATCAATTATATCGAAACTAATAGTAATTAATTTAAAAAGATCTAAAAAACCAAGGTTAAACCAGCAAACAATGAGATCTTCTAATGTTGTTATTTAAATAATTGGTAAAAGATTCTACCATTAGATGGAGTGATTAAAATTTACTTCATTTTGGTTGTTATTTGGTTAATAATATTAACAAAATATTTTTATCAATCAGTAGTAATTATTAAGTATTTCAATGTTTACTGATATATCAGTTGTCACTCAAATTAAAAAAATATCTAGTTCTATTTAAAAAAAATATTATTTATTTAAATTAAGATCTAAAAAAAGATCATTTAACTAAGTTTAAATTATTTAACAATTAATTCAAACAATAGAAGTTCAATGTTTTCATTAAAAATTAGTTATTAATACAAATTTTTTGAAATCTTTAAACTTATGCTGTAATGTTATTTTAAAAGTTATTCTTTTGAGCGGAAAACATACATGTAAAGTGTTATTTTAAATTCATCTAACATGTTATTTTATTACATCAACAGTCAAATGAAGTTTAATTTAACATTTAATGTTATTCAATTAAAAGATTTAGAACAACAATTGTCAAACAACTCAAATTCAGAGAATCAAACACTCATATCTGTCATAAGTTTTACTCATATTATGAAATAAAGAGAAAATAATTTTCTCTTAAATGTTTTTACTTTATAATAATTTTAATTTTAAAATAATCCATTTTAATATGCGCATTTCAAAATTTAATCCAGTTTAATTTTAATCAAATACCCAAATCAATTCTCAAAGCTTTTTCGTTCGAATTAAATTTCGAAACAAACCAACAACAACTATATTGGAGATGAAAAAAGCTTAAACCTATAAATCAAGACTTAAGAGAGATGCGAATTGAATACGACTCAAGTTGAAAAGAAAGTTTATTACTTTTTAGGGTTTTAACCGATGGTGCTCAATTTTGATTTTATTATGGAGTGAAATTTAATTTTTTTATAAATTTTTAAGTTTATATTTTTTAAATATAAATATTAACTTATGTTTAAATGTTAGTTTTTACAAAACTGTACTACTATATTACTTTTACTACATTATTATCACTTTTTTAAGGGTTTTTTTTTTTGGTTCATTCCCTAATTAATCAGTGACCTAAAATCTAGATAAAGAACAACGGATACATGTCAATTTTTTTTACACATATATACTAAATATGTTTTGACTAAAAATTTAAATTAAGTTAATTTAAAATGAATATTAAAGGAAAATGGAAAATACATGGGAAATTATTTTAAATTGAAAAATTTTCAAAAAAAAAAAAAATAAAAACAAATAAATATTATAGATAAATGTCACGTAAATTGCGGTGTGATTGAATGAATTTTTAAAAAATTAATTTTTTTTTTAAATTTAGGCTTTTAGGTTATTTTGGTTTTAAAATTAATGTGGTTTTTAAAAATTGGTGTCTGGTTTTTTGGAAAATAAAGCAAAATATACTTATAATATTCGATTATTTAATTAATACCCGAGATATTTTTGAATAAATATGTAAATTATTTAAATAATTAATTTTGGTGTATTTTGTTTATTTTTTTTTTCTGTTTAAATAAATTTAAAATAAATTTGAAAATTAATTATCTAGATATATATAAAATGGGTTTAAAACTTAATTTAGTTTTAAATGTAAGAAATTTCCGAATTAAGATATAATTAACAATAGTTTTAAGGAATACTTCAATAGTTATACTATTTTATAAATTTTGCATAGTAATTTTGCAGGAGGTTGAGATCTTGAGAATTTTCCTCGAGTTTTCTAAATCATTACTTGTTATAGATTTAATACTTTTGAAATTTTAACCTTATAACCGGGTTTAATTTAATTATTTAGCAGGGAAGGAATTTTACTAGTTTAAGTACATATTTGATTATGTTAAAATACAAGATAATTGACTGAAAACTATTAAAAGAGAATTTAGTTAATGATCAGCGTTTTTTTTTAAAAAAGAACTTTGTATATTCGGATTTTGTTAAAATTCATAATATGGGAAATTCCTATAAATGAGATAATGTAAAACATTTGTAAAGTATTGAAATTATAATAAATTTTGCACTAAATATAAGTTGTCATTAACTGTAAGCTGTGCATAGCTAAATAGGAACCTAAACGACTAATATGGTTTGAGACTAATATCTTATGAGAGGAATTTAAATAACTAAGGCCTGAATTTTACCAATTATTTATCCAAAAGATTTTTGATTAGTAAAAAAACATTCTGTTATCAAAACACTGATTTTTTGATTAGTTATAAAATTAGTTATTAGTGCGACAGGGTTGTAATTCTAGTATAATAGCAGGTACATTCAAATTCTTTAGCCATCTCTGATTGCATTAGAGATATCATAGTGGATTTGTAGAAACAATTGAGCGCATTGTTAATCCTCAAGAATACGATCGCGTTAGAGACCCCGCATAAAACCACTTTAATTTTGAAAAAACAGGCGTAAAGTCTTCGGCTAAAGGTAGCTGTACGAACTGTTGGCTTAAATAGTTTTAATCAACTGCGATTTTTAATGCTGCCATTATTACTACTTATAATTTTTACTAATAATATTAGTAAGAATCAATTACTATAATTGAAATTCAGTATTACTAATTAAATATTCAGCTGGCTTAGTTACAGTTTGGTCGTTTACTGTAGTATGATTCCAGCTCTCTGTAAATCAATTACTATATTATATTGAACTGGGACTTATACTAGAAGACACTTGAAAGCGCAAAGCTTCCTAACAATGTGTCATACTTATTGATAACTTTTGAAGGTAATTAAACTTAAGTCCAGTAAACACGATTTAAAAAAGGATTTATTGCCTTCAAACCTGATGGAAGGAATAATGATTTCAATTGAAATTAAATTACAGTTATCCTTATTAAGGTGTACACAACCATTGACCTACTAAAATAATATACCTAATTCTCACAAAATAACTGTTATCATAAAAGATTTTAATATTAATTATTATATTTCCAATTTTAAATTTGAATGAATTACCTACTTATAACACAATTTTTTCACAATTATTTTATTTTATAAAATTTAATTACAGACAATGAAAATAAATAACACTCTGTTACACCACTAAAATTTTAATATTTTAATGCGAATTATTGTTAAATTGTATTTAAAAAATTAAATTATTACCTGATTTCAATAAAGTCTCTAGTACTTCATTGTTTTATTAATTAATCTTTTAGACCATTACACGAAAAAACTCATAAATTTTATTAAATAAAATTTTCCCATTAAATTTAAAATTCAAAATAAAAAAAATAACGAAAAATTTTTGCCAAATTGTTATTTTAATAATTTTTAATTTGAATATTTCACGTGATTTTTATTATACACATAAAAATTAAAAAAAAAATTAAGAATAAAAAAATTTTTATTTCAATAAAATATTAAAAACATTTTTTTTAACACTATATTACAATATCAATTTTATGTTAAATAGTAAAATTTTTTTGATAACAGTCATTTTTAACAGTCTTTTAAATTTTTTTGATAAAAAGGTGGTTGAAAAACGCCACAAAACAGAACAAGCCTTTAACCATAATAAAAAATTGTAAAAAAAACGAAAACGCCATATAAAAAACAAATTTTATCAAAAGGGTTAAAAAAATATGTTTGAAGGGTTGTTTTTGTTTTGCACGATGGTTGTGAATATTTTGGATAAGTATTAGTGAATTTTTTTATTCAATTTTTATTAGAGTTAGGAAAATTTTAATAAAGGGTATAATTTATTTTAATTATAATTAATATGAAGATTTAGAATGTATCACCTTTGATCGTCTAGTGTAATAATGCTGATATAAAAAGTGCAGAGATTAATAACACTAGGGTATATAAAAAAAAAAATGTTTTAAGTCCTTGTTTTAAGAATTTTAACGAAAGTCTGAGTTATATCATAAATCATAATACAAAGTCAAATTCTATTTTAATTTTAGAAGTTTAAGGAAATTAATTGTACATATTTCATTTTTGAAAATATACGATTTATTATAATTATGTTTGTATTATCTCCCGTAACCCACCGTTTTGTATCCCCAGTAACCATTTCTTACAAAGGATAAAATTCCTTCAGTACAAAGACTTGTCAAATTTAAAATAATATATTTATCCTATAAGTATGCAATTTTACATTAAATATTGCATTGACATGCACGCCTTGGAATAATTAGAATCGACAATTTTTTTTTTAAATTGATTCGAATTAAAATCGATAGAACATCGTTTGTAACCCCTGTAACTGTTTCTTGAAAAAGTTCCTTCAGTACAAAGATATGTCAAAATGAAAGTAATATAGTTCTCCTATAAGTATGCAATTTTACATTAAATATTGCATTGACATGCACGCCTTGGAATAATTAGAATCAACAATTTTTTTTTAAAATTGATTCGAATTAAAATTGATAGAACACCGTTTGTAACCCCTGTAACTGTTCTTGAAAAAGTTCCTTCAGTACAGAGATATGTCAAATTGAGAGTAATATAATTCTCCTATAAGTATGCAATTTTACATTAAATATTGCTTTGACATGCTTGGCTTGGAATCATCAGAATTAACAATTGTTTTTTAAAATTGATTCGAATTAAAGTTGATAGAGCAAAAAACACTCCTGAAATTGGTCTAATATAACATATATTTTACTACAATAAGGAGTAAATTAAAAAGACTTTTCTCACAGGCTTTATAACCCCTGAGCACCTCATATTTTAAGATTTTGTGGAAGTTAAGCAATATCAGATTACAATCAAACTCTGCACAGATGAAGTTATAAGTTATATTATACAGTTTAATAATAAATGTCGAATCTATAATAGCCATTGCAGCCGATTACATTAGTAATATTGCAAATTCTAAAGTTACTTGTATTAAATTTTTCTGTTATTCTTGCTTCTTTAATATTGTATTAAAGCAAGTGGCAATAGTTAAAAACGCTTGTACATCAACGCTTTTTTTTTTAATATTCGTTTACTCTTTTAAAATAAAGTTAGTCTCCCTTTAACTTGACCTGCCTTCATACATCCAGATATAGAAGTAGATTTGTTTCCAATACCTAAATTGAAAAGTTTATTACATTTAATTTAGCACCTAAATTACATATTTAAAAGATTTATAATTTAATTTAAACATTACCAATTCCAGACTACTAAAACAAATTAAGGCCATCTGTTACCTCAAATTAAAAAGAATTAATTAGGCTTACTTTACTTAACAACATCATGTTAATATATGAATACATTATGTACAGCATTATATACATAATAATTATTTTAATGTAAAACACACTTATTTTTTAAAATTTTTATAACAAATATTATTTAAAATAAATTTTAATACAAATTAATTTAAAAAAAACATATAATTTTCCAAAACCAATTTTTAGAAAAAAATGAAAAACTTTTAAAATAAAAGAAAAGTTTTTTAGACAAATGAAAAAAAAAAAAATAAACGTGGCAGAAAAATTAAGCAAATTTTATTTGAAATTTTACAAATTAACATGGAAAATCCATTAATGTTATAAGTAATGTTTTTTTTTTTTGTGAAGCATACAATAAACTCATAATTTTGTTTTTAAAAGATTCACACGCACAGATAAATGTACCAACACACACATTATGTAAAAATAAGAATTTTACATAAAAAAAAATATAAAAATAAAAAAAACAAATAAATTTCAATGTACATATCGTTACTTTCACCATATCACACACAAGTAAACATCCTTACCAATCAACCATTACTACCGCACCATACAGCCTTACTTGAAAAAAAAAACTCGCGTAAAAAGAAAATTTTTATCCTTTTTTTTGTGAGAATTTTCACTTTTCACCATTGGATTTTCTTTTTTTTTTTCATTTTCATTTTAATTTTTCACCACATTCAATTTAAACGTGCATTAATTTGAATATATACATATTTATATACAAATATAATATTTAAAAAACAATATATATATATTATATACATATATTTTTTCCGCCAAAATATGCGTACACGTAAAATTATTTAGAAACGTTTTATTAACACCAAATGGAACGTGTTCTTTATTTATTTAAAATGGAGGTTTGTTTTGTTTTTTTTTTTTTGGGAATCATGCATTTAGCACATTTTCAAAAAAATTTTGTAAAAATGTGCCTATATAGTTTCACTCTGTCCGTCCGTCTGTCCGTCCGTATGTTTACAAAAACTTTTACATCGTTTGAAATAGAAAAAAGAAATTTTAACCACGAGTAGGAATTACAAAAAAAATAATTTCGTAGAAGAATTTTTTTCTGTAGCCCCACCCGTTACGGAGCTGCAGCCCCCAAAGTTGGAAAAAGCCCTATATTCAAATTGTTATAACAAGAGTTCTATTAGGTGTATTTTCAATTTGAACGGCAAAAGATAGCTGGTTTTATAAACTTTACAAATTTTTAAAAGACAAATGTTTAGGGTTGCCATATGGTACTAAAATTTACCATTATGCAAAACTCAATTTCTGCAAAATTTTTGGCTACCCATATCTTCTAAACGGTTCAAGCTAGAGTCTTGAAATTTTGGGAGTATTTAGAAATTAGTTTGAGTTGGTTAACAAAATTTTTTTTGTCACGTCCCCTGTTTAGCAGCAATAATACCTATTCAAATTTTTTTTTGTTAATATACAAAATTTGAAGGTCCAACATTATACTTTAACATATGTTAAAAGATTTTCTTAAATTTAAAAACGGTGCTCTAAATTGAAGAAAGTGTCTCTCAGTTTTAACTATTTTTGCTTAAATAGTAAAATTTTAAGTAAAATTCAAAATTTTTGTAGAATTCATAATTTAATTCCTTAATCCTAAAAAAGTTGGGGAAAGAGGAGTAGTGAGGATTAGATCTTTGAAAAATTGGTTAACCTTCCCCATAGAAGGGCTATTAGGACTTAAAAATTAAAAAAATTACTGTTTTTATAAATAAGTAGTAACTTAGTCACCAACGTATATATTTTCTAAATTAAACGTTAACATTGAAGCTTCAACATTATATTCCGATAAAATACTCAGTATGAAACACTATATTATTTTGAAAATGTGCTTTTTTAAAAACCCTTGGTTTTTTTCATCACTTGTTTTGTGATCTGTTGAAAATATTGAAAAGAAAAGCATACTTTTCAACAACTCTGTAAGAATTTTGAGGGTTACGTATTTCAAAAAAAATAAGAAAATTGTTTTAAATTAAGCTTATAATATTGAAATTTTATTTCAATTTCCGCAAAAACGGTAAATGCTTGAAATCTTTTTTAGAAGTATTTATTTTCAATAAAAATCTGAATTAAAAAGGAATTCATATTTACTTCTAATAAAGATTTGATTTAAAAATGAACTGTGACCCAATTAAAAAAAGAATTTAAGTTTAATATAACGATGAATTAAATTTAATTTAGAATAAGTATCAGGTTTGAATTAGATTATAATTGTATCACATAACCTAAAGAATCGAAATAATCTCATCTCATATAACTTTTGGTGCATTAATTAATTGAAGTTGTACACTTCTATATCACATTGTTAATTTGTACTTAACATAATAAGATTTAATTTGCAAATTAAAAAAATTGTGTACATAATTGGAGCGCCACGAAATCCCAAATGCTAAAATTCCAAATTACAAAATCCCAAATTTCAAAAATTCCAAAGTTCAAAAATCCCAAATTTTAAAATTCCAAATTGCAAAATCCCAATTTTTAGTTAGTTATAAAATCACGGTTATATCTTTTTCCAGAATATTTATATATAGATGTATATGTATATGTGAGATTTCGAAACAGGTAGGATTTTAGAGTTGCTTGCAAAATCATAGTTATGCGCCTTTTACAGAATGTATGTGTTTATGCAAGATTCTGAATTAGGAGGAATTTTAGAGTTGAATTTAAAAGTAGTGTTATATTTATATATATGTTTATGGGAGATTCTGAGTTAGTAGAAATTTTAGAGTTGGTTTGAAAATCAGGATTTTCATAATTTGTTTAGCGGGGGTTTGCGGCGGCACCTCCCTATTGGAAGCTATTTATTATTTTAGAAATATATTAATGTAAAATAACATCTAGGAGGAATTTTATAGTTGGTTACAAAACTAATTATAATAACAATAGTGGTTTGGGATTTTTCAGATTTTGGGATTTTAGGATTTTGTATTTGGGATTTTATATTTGGGGTTTTGCATTCAGGATTTCGTACACAACGAATTATATATTACCACGACAATTACCAAACGATTTTCATATTTTTTTTTAAATTATAGATAAACAATACGAATGCACGCAATTCAAAATATTTTTCCGAAATTTTTCAATTTTCAATAATAATTTTGCAATTTTCATTATCGGCCATGTAAAAACGTATATATACAATTATTTATTCTTCATCCTTGAATGTTAAGGTGCAGCAGATAAGGTACTTCAGGCAAATAAGGCCTAGCTAACGAAATTTGATAAAATAATTAAAACTACTGAATAAATTCAATAACATTTATTTAATTTTTGTTAAACAGAATCTTATACTTTAAAAAAAAAAACATAACAGTCCATTCTGACTAGGAAACATAAAATTATAAACATTTAACAAAAATGCTAAAATAGGCCTTATTATACTATGTTAGTATAATAAGGCCTAAATATTTTTTCATATATTTAATAAGGCCAAAGTATATTTTTAAAAAACAAACAAAAAAAAATTCGATAACTTAAAAAAAATTCAACATATTACATAGTAGGTTTTGTTATTTATATCTTATATTCTAAAAAAATTAAAAAAAAATTTAGTCAAGATTATTTTTTTTTTTCCTTTTTTTTGGTGGCATGATACAAAATTTCGTTTTTTTGGTGGAATGATACAAAAAGAGCTTAGATCTAGAAACACATTTTATATACAAATTGCCAATTTTTATTGTTTACCTCTCGAAAAATATAAAATGTGGTTAATTTTAATATTAATATTCGTTCTTTAAAAAAAATAATAATAGAGAGTTTAATAAGGCCTATAAATTTTTTTAATAGGCCTTATTAAACCTTTATTAACTATTTTTTATAAAATCTAAAAAACCACTTTTTTAATAAAATATTAATAAAATAATTTCTTTTGTTAAAGAAAGCAATCACAAAGTAAATATTTAAGACAAAATAAGAATAATAATTATAATTTTAGTCAAAATTTTACTTATGTTAAAAAAAAAAAAATTTATATTATCACAAAACAAAAGAATCCTCAAAATATAAACACAAATAATATCAAAATGGCTGTAGTGAAATAAGTAATTTTTTCTATCGGACATTTTTGTACAATTATCAATGGATGTGTAAATCAATAAAGTACATTTTAAAATTTTTAGTATGATTTTTGTTGTTTAGGCCTTATTACCCGCTAGGCCTTATTTGCCTGAGGTACCTTACTAGTTAAATTTAAATGAACCCTAAGAATCCTAAGAATCGAAATAATGTAATCTCATAAAACTTTTAAACCCCTAAACACACTTAAGATTTTTAAAATTACCTTTCCATAGAACAAACGAATATAACACAGAGCTATTAAGAGTCAAATATATTTAATAACACAATTTTATGACAAAAGTTAACTTTTAAACAATTAATAAATTTTTTGGGACATTATATATAAACATATCCAATCATATTTAAACTTTTGTTATAACTTTTGATCTAATTGATATCAATCTATAACATACTATATATATTTTTAAATATTATATAGTTACATTCTAACTATTATTTAACTCCGATTTGTCCAAGTCTTACGATAAATTGAAAATACACTTGTTTGTACCAATGTTCGTACTTTTAACCAATTTCTTTTAGTTAGACAAAAGACATTTTAATTGAAACCCAATTCAATAACTTTTTATGATTAGAAGAATAAAACTTTTTCTAATTTTATACAATAATTACTTTATTCCATGTATACTTTCCCAAATTAATTTGTGAACTTTGCAGACTAAGACAATACTCTTAAACTTATCTATATATATATATATATTGTCCAAAAAATATTGCTTGATAAAGAAAACTTAAATATTTTATAAGAAAATTTTATAAAATACACAACAAACTGAATTATTCTACTTTTGCATCGAAATCACGATTTAAGGCCCCGTGAAATAAGAGACGAGTTGTTATTTCTCATAGTAATTGAGATCTTATTCCTTTTCCAAACTAACCTTCGATTTCTTGAGATATAAAGCCGGGGGTTTTAACTCCAAAATATAGATGAAATTCAAGGAGAGAGGGGTATCTTTGATAACATTCATAAACAAGACATTCACCTTTTCCTTAATTTTCAATGGAAGCTTATAATATATCTTCCATATCAGAACCTCACCTACACGTATATGAATGCTATGAAAAAAGGGAATTCCCTAATTTCGAATCGTCACATCTTTTGGCGTTACAACTCTTGGTGAGTTTTAGCCTTCTTCAATATCTTCCTCCATTCATCTCTGTTTCTCGCGGTGGTTTTCCAGTTTATTTTCCCTAGTTTTCTGGTATCATCTTCAATGTTATTTTCCCATCTGCTTCTAGGCCTACTTGTTGCTCTGTTAAGCAATGGTCTAGCATTATAAATTTTGTATTGTGCTCTATTTTCCGCCATTCTGATGACATGCCCCGCTCAACTTAATCTACTGCACTTTATATGTTTTACAATGTCCTCGTTCTCTGCTAGTTCATATAATTCTGAATTGTGCCTTCTACAGTATTCGGCGTTTTCATTTCGTATTGGACCATAAATATTTCTAAATATCTTTCATTCCTAATTTCGAATACAATTCTAAAATATGTCCTAATTTAAAACTGTTCATAAACAAAGGTATAAAATAGTGTAATAGAGCTCCGGAGTTCTATTTCTCTTCCAATTCAATTTTCAAATTCTTAGGAATTGAAAGAGAAACAACATCCCTAGGTTTTATTTCGCAAATTGCGGTGTTCACGGTATTACATATTAGAAATTAGACCTTGGAATGTTATATTTTGACGTTAATAAGAAAAAGCACCCGCGAGGTTTTTTTCACAGGACCTGAAATCACATTGTATGATTTATATTAGTCTACTTTTGTAATATACAATCAGATAAATTAGAGCTTAATATAGGTATTAAATTTAAATAAAATTATGCTAAATAATAATAATAATAATATTAAGCATTAATTTATAAAATTTATTAAATCTTAAATTTTTGATTAAAAGAACAAAACTTTCTTCAACTTAATTTCGTTTAAAAGTGTTGCCTAAAAGAAATTGAATTTTTTCATTCTTTTATTTAATTTAATAATAACAAGCACAAAAATTCAATAAACGTTCACAATAATCAATCAAAATCATTCACAAATTATAGAATACAAAAGATAACAATAGAAAATCACCTAAAAACTTCACTTCAAAAAATAAGTAGAAAAAGTATACAATATAAAATATAAAATATATTAAAACTTCAAATTAAATTATTGATTATTTATTATTATTTTTATTAAATTACAAACACATTCACATGTTCACATAATACACTTTTCAAATTCCAATAAACACTGAAATTATAAGATTTAAAAGAAAAACAAAAAAAAACAACATACGATATAAATGAATTTTCTTAAATTTTCTTTTTCTTTTCCATTTTCAGGACCTTCCTCCAAATTTAATCCGCAATAGAAAACAATCTAACAAAATAAATCAAAATATTAAACTAACCAACCATTCATAATAATCAGAAAAATTGAAATAATATTTCATCATAAGCTTCGATAAGTTTTGTTTTTGCAAAAAAAAAAAAAAATGTGCTAAAATAAAATTTGAAATTTGAAATAAAAAAAAGATTTAAATTTGGTTTAAAAAAAAAATATCAAAAAATCAGTGCTGTGCAACTTATTTATTTTACGTTCTATTTTTAATCATTGCCTTAATGTTATAAAACATCTTTCGTTCAATTTGCAAAATATCATATTCGTTTTCTTTTCAACTTTCGTTTAATTGTCAAAATAAACTCAACTTTAAATAAAGAAACTAATCATTAATATTCAAAATTAAATAATACAAAACATCATTTAAATAACGGTTATTTGTACAAACAATTAATAAATGAGGGGTATTATAAATTTCATAATTAAATAAAATTTTAAAAAATATGAAATTTAACGATACTTAACGGCAGCAAAATAAAAAACAAATATTTAACGAACATTTAACGAACATTTAACGAAACTTATTTATTTTTTTAGATATTTTGCCTTGTGTAGCTTATTAAAATTAATTAATAATTAATTTGGTTTTATTTTATATTTAAATAATATATACATTTTAAATTAATTTAAAATTAATAATTTTTGGTGCTTTCCTATTTTATTAAAATATAATTTAAAAATTTAAACGAACCATATTTTCTCTTTAATATTTAAAATAATATTGTGATACTGTGCTATACTTAGAAACTTAATATTAAATGCTTTGTATGATTTGCTATTTAAAAGATTTGCTTTAAATTCCATTATAAATTCATTAAAAATAAACTGCTTAAAAATAAGTGAAATTATGCTTAAAAAAATGTTTAAATTGCATTATAATAAAACTTAACGAAGAATTGTTAATATTAAAAAACAAAGAAAACTTTAAGCGTTTTCTTAAAATAAAAACAAAAAAAAAACATAACGCTTATGCTGTTTATTTAAATTAAAATAAGAATGTTTAATTATTAAATTTCTTAATATTTTATTTTTCTTTAAAAAATAAACAAATTAGAAAAAATAATTAATAAAAATTTAACGAAAAAATTGAAAAAAAAATGACTGAACAGGACAATTTTGAGGATGAGGTAATGTATAAAAAATATTTTATTAATTAATTAAATATTGAAATTAAAATATTATTAGAAATATTAAAATTATAATATAAAGTAGTTATTTCTAGTTAAAATTAGTAAATGTTAGATTTTTTATTTTATATAGTAGAAAACTGTTTTTAATTGTAGCAATTAGATATTTTATAGAAATATATTAAATTTAAATACATAAATTATATAATTTTTATTTCAGGAAAGGTACATTTTAATATTTAAAATATTTATTGATCGCAAATTGATTATCTTTCGTTTAAAATGTATTTAATTTTATTTGATGCAGAACTACTTAAATTTTTTCGTAGTTTTTTCTTAAATGTGTTAGTTACAACGATAGTTTAACGAAATTTGAGTTTTTGATAGAGGAAATATACTAATCATGTAACAAATTTGTATCGCAACAATCAAATTCGTATCGCAATTATTTTCAAACCGTACGTATGGTACAACAAATGATTCCATTCAGTAATTTGGACCAAAAAATGTGCTTAAGAATTATTTGATTTTCGCGTCGCAATTTGAATTACCAAATACTTACAAAAGGTTAGGTACCAATTTCTGAATGTAGAAGTATAAAAATAACAAATGATATTTTATGACCCCCATAAGTATGCAATTTTACAAGCTATACATTAAATCAATTTTCACTTCATCAAAATTCAAATTGTAATTGTAATTAAAATTTAAATAAGCATATTCATTAATTAAGCAGATAATTATAAAAATAGTTTTAATATCCAAATTTAAAAAAATTTAAAAATTGAAAGATAAATAAGAATCAGCCCACAATGGCCCTGGCAGCCGAAATATTAGAACTGAAAAGAAACTCTTAAAATGTTACCTAAATTATAGAATACGAATTACATTAATTTTGGAATAGTTATATATAAGGGTTACCAAAAAAGTTCACACATTTACCTTTTGGAATAAAATATTTAGTGTTTACTCATAAATTTAACAGTACAAAATCATGATTAAGATTTAAATGACATGGATTTCATGTCTTGATTCAAAATTTAATATATGCCTGCTTGTCACGTGTTTTGCTTTTTTGTGGGACTTTGAACACATTATCGACAGAAATTTCAAATTATTTACATGGATATTTCTGCATATTATATAGATACATAAATTTACATATATAAAACAAACAATCACATAATTTTCTAAAGAAATATAAATCAAAAAAAAAGAAAATTAAATAAAAATTGTAAGCAAATAAATTTCAAAACCAAAATTTATGTCAACTGGGCACACAAAAACACGTGATTAAATTTCAAAAATTTTTTTAATATATCAAAAAACAAAAAAAAAATGGAGATTTCCGGAAAATTTTCAAGTAGAAATGATTAATTTTTTTTTCCATTGTAAACATATTCAAATTCAATTGAATTTCTTATACAATGATATGTTAAACAAAAACCTCAAGAATGTGGGTTCAAATATCAGTGGTGGAAAAGTGCTTGGTTTCTACTCAAATTGAGTGTTTTGAGAATACTTCAAAATATTTTTGAAAAAACCTTTATGATTAAAATCTAGTTTGAATTAAATAAAGAAGTCATTGATATGAAGGATGCCCAGATCGTTTTATCTATTATTAGGTTTAACAAAGTTCGGTAGGTAACTCCAAATCTCAAAATCTCAATAGCACAATCCCAAATTACTAAATCTCAAATTGCAAAATCTCATTCGTGTTCGTTATTTTAAAAAATTATACTTAAAAAACTTTCAATTTAAAAAAAAAACCCAATATTCAAAATTTTATAGCAAACTATTTTTTGAAAAACAACACCCCTTAAACAAATTATTAGGATTCAGATTTGGTAACTTATTTCAAAAATGCCCGTTAATTTAAAATCTCGGATATACCAACATATTTCGTAAAACGTATATAAATCTGAATTTGAATCCTACTCCAAAATTTCCTCTAATTTAAAATCTATGGTTTCCACCTCTCACCTTCTACCTCTAAAACCTCCATTCTAGAAAAATTCTGATCCTGAATTAAAAAAATTGTTGTTCGTTTGAATCCTTCGCTTGAATTCCCTCTATTCCAATTTATAATTTCCAGATCTATGGAGTACTAAACTCTGAAAACTCCATATTTAAGAACTTTGAGTTTGTGTGCCACACCCTGTTGTTTCTTTTGAAGTCAAACCTATGTATCACTACATATCACAAGACTTTTAGGTCATTGTAGCATATATTACAGGATTTGAACACAAGCTTACAACCACTGCATATTAACTAAGTACATTTAAAATTTCCCTAGTAAAATAAATTATAAACCATAATCTTTATCAAATTCTACCCAACAAAGGGTATACCACATTCCGTACATTTTTATTTTTACATTTTTTGTTTTTAAATTTTTAGTATATATAAGTCTTTGTACTATTGCTGGTACTATTGTAATATCTAGAGCTTTCCATATCTTCAGTATTGTTTTAATACAAATAAAAGACAAATGACAACAGAAAGGAAATACCCTTTTCAGATACTGAAATCTGTTTTCCTGGAAAATTAAAAAAAAAACCAAAACTCTTTAAAGATGGAATAAAATATAGTATTTTTAAGGATTTGTTAAAAAAATGTTAGTAAGAATTTTCATAGTGTATATATTATAGAGTTATATAATATATAATATAAATTATATAAAAAAATGTTTTTTTCTTATATAATATTTTGATTTTTCCGGAAACATTAAAATGCAAATGTATTTTAGGTAAAAAAAAATTTTATATTCATTTAAATATTCTGGTTTTTCTTTTTCGTTTATTTTCGTACATAGGTTTATTTTAGATCTCTGTTAGATGTAAGTTGAAAGATACTGCAAAGTAAGTATAAATGTACTTATTAGATTCTACAGAATCATTGTCAGGAAATAGTTGTTACAAATTTGAATTGAAGTTTTCATGAACATTTGCTTGTGTTTTTCTTTTGTAGGGGATTAATTCTCTTATGTATAGTTGGTTTCAGCTGTAAATGGATCTTTGATAGGATCCAAAATGTCAAGAATAAAATGTTGAATTTCATCAGAATACCTTTTATGTGTCATTTTACCTTTTTAGCTCATTTTCAAAAATTTTTGTAAAAATGTGCCTATATAGCTTTACTCTGTCCGTCCGTACATCCGTATGATTAATAGAGTAAAGAAATTGTAACTATGGGCAGATATTGCAAAACCGTATACGGAGCTACAGCCCCACAAAGTTGGGAAAAGCTTTGTTTTTAAATTGTTATAACAAGAGTTCTGTTAAGTGTATTTTTAATCATAAAACGGCAAAAGATAGCTGGTTTTATAAGTTTTATAAATTTTGAAAAGACAAATGTTAAGGGTTGCCATACGGTAATAAAATTTACCATTATGTAAAACAGAATGTTTGCAAAATTTTTGCCCAGACATATCTTCTAAACGGTTCAAATTAGAACCTTGAACAAAATTTCCTTGTTTAGGAGTTATAAGGGCTCGAAAATTGATATTTTGCTATTTTTAAACACTTGTAACTTGAATACATGTCCAAATTTTTTTTTATAAATTTACAAAATTTAAAGCTGCAACATATATTAAAGAAGCTTCTTAAATTTACTGTTGGTTTTTTAATCATTTTTAAATGTTCTTTTTTAAAAACCCTCGATTTTTACTCACTTGTTTTTTTTTACAGTTTTCGCACTTGCTTAAACCCTATTAAAAAAAGAAAATTTTTTTATTTTTTTAATAAAAAGAAAGTGCTTGTGTTTTTCTATATTCTTTCCATCAATCTCATTTTCATTTTCAAATGCCTTTTCCAAAAAAAGGACCATGGCAATTGTCTTTAAAGTTGGTCAGGAATACATTTTCACTTTAAAAATTGTAATTTTTGGTTACTAAAACCTACGGGCTATGATTTTTATTTAGACTAATATTTGCGATCTACATTTAATCCTATTTTAGTAATGAGATGAAACTAATTTTGCTTAAATAATTGAATTAATTATATTTTTTTTAGAAAAACCATAAAAATGTTAAATGTAAAATGTATCTGTTAAATGTGATCTAAAAATATATAAATTTAAAATCAATCATGTAAATTCAGGTATTTTAAAATCTTAAAGAAAAACTAAATAAAGGATTTAAAGGAAAAATATCTATTGTCTGTTGATTTTATAAAAAAAAATAAATTTTCAAAATTAATAATATAAAAAAAACCTTGAAGGAGGAAAACTCAATTTATTTAATATTTGGAATATTCAAGGTTTTCCAATTTGGAAAAGGAATTTTTTTTTTCTGTTATTAGGAAAATTGCTA